>JANJGN010000010.1:96546610-97146610 GCA_026770705.1 Isurus oxyrinchus
CTTTCCTAAAGTCCTGTATAAAAACTGAACGTTCTCAACATGCTGTATAAAAACTGAACTTTCTCAACGCCCTGTATAAAAAATGAACTTCTTCAACGTCCCATTTAAAAACTGAACTTTCTCATCGTCCTGTATAAAAACTGAAATTTCTCAACGACCTGTATAAAAACTGAACTTACTCAACGTCCTGTATAAAAACTGAACTTCCTCAACGTCCCGTTTAAAACTGAACTTTCTCAACGTCCTGTATAAAAACTGAGCTTTCTCAACATCTTGTGATAAAAACTGAACTTCCTCAACGGCCCGTTTAAAAACTGAACTTTCTCAACGTCCTGTATAAAAACTGACCAAATGTCCCGTTTAAAACTGAACTTTCTGAACGTCCTGTATAAAAACTGAACTTTCTCAACGTCCTGTATGAAAACTGAACATTCTCAACGCCTTGTATAAAAACTGAACTTTCTCAAAGTCACGTTTAAAAACTGAATTTTCTCAACGTCCTGTATAAAAACTGAACGTTCCCAACGCCCTGAATAGCTGAACTTTCTCAACGCCCTGTATAAAAAATGAACTTCTTCAACATCCCATTTAAAAACTGAACTTTCTCATCGTCCTGTATAAAAACTGAACTTTCCAAACGTCCCGTTTAAAACTGAACTTTCTCAACGTCCTGTATAAAAACTGAACTTTCTCAAAGTCCCGTTTAAAAACTGAATTTTCTCAACGTCCTGTATAAAATCTGAACGTTCTCAACGCCCTGAATAGCTGAACTTTCTCAATGCCCTGTATAAAAACAGAACTTTCCCAATGTCCTGTATAAAAACTGAACATCCTCAACATTCTGTAAAAAAACTGAACTTTCTCAAAGCCCGGTATAAAAACTGAACTTTCTCAGTGTCCTACATAAAAATTAAACTTTCTCAAAATCCTGTATATAAACTGAACATTCTCAACGTCCTGTATAAAAATTGAAAATTCTCAAAATCCCGTTTAAAAACTGAACTTTCTCAATGTCCTGTAAAAAAAATGAACTTTCTCAACGTCCTGTATAAAAACTGAACTTTCTCAATGTCCCGTTTAAAAACTGGACTTTCTCAATGTCCTGTATAAAAACAGAAGTTTCTCAACATCCACTATAAAAACGGAACTTACTCAACGTCCCGTTTACAAACTGAACTTTCTGAACATCCTGTATATAAACTGAACTTTCCTAACGTCCTGTATAAAACCTGAACTTTCTCAACGTCCTGTATAAAAACTGAAGTTTCTCAACATCCCGCTTAAAAACTGAACTTTCTCAACGTCCTGTATTAAAGCTGTAGTTTCTCAACATCCTCTATAAAAACGGAGCTTCTCAACGTCCCGTTTAAAAACTGAACTTCCTCAATGTCCCATTTACAAACTGAACTTTCTCAACATCCTGTATATAAACTGAACTTTCCTAACGTCCTGTATAAAAACTGAACTTTCTCAATGTCCTGTATAAAAACTGAAGTTTCTCAACACCTCGTTTAAAAACGGAACTTTCTCAACGTCTTGTATAAAAACTGAACATTCTCAAACGTCCTGTATAAAAACTGAATTTCTCAACGTCCTGTATAAAAACTGAACTTTCTCAATGGCCCGTTTAAAAACTGAACTTTCTCAACGCCCTGTATAAAAACTGAAATTTCTCAACATCCCGTTTAAAAACTGAAATTGCTCAAAGTCCTTTATAAAACTTAACCTCTCAACGTCCTGTATAAAAACTGAAGTTTCTCAACACCTCGTTTAAAAACTGAACTTTCTCAACGTCTTGTATAAAAACTGAATTTCTCAACGTCCTGTATAAAAACTGAACTTTCTCAACGGCCCGTTTAAAAACTGAACTTTCTCAACGCCCTGTAAAAAAAACTGAACTTTCTCAACGCCCTGTAAAAAAACTGAACTTTCCTAAAGTCCTGTATAAAAACTGAACTTTCTCAACGACCTGTATAAAAACTGAACTTACTCAACGTCCTGTATAAAAACTGAACTTCCTCAACGTCCCGTTTAAAACTGAACTTTCTCAACGTCCTGTATAAAAACTGAGCTTTCTCAACATCTTGTGATAAAAACTGAACTTTCTCAACGTCCTGTATGAAAACTGAACATTCTCAACGCCTTGTATAAAAACTGAACTTTCTCAAAGTCACGTTTAAAAACTGAACTTTCTCAACGTCCTGTATAAAAATTGAACGTTCTCAACGCCCTGAATAGCTGAACTTTCTCAACGCCCTGTATAAAAAATGAACTTCTTCAACATCCCATTTAAAAACTGAACTTTCTCATCGTCCTGTATAAAAACTGAACTTTCCAAACGTCCCGTTTAAAACTGAACTTTCTCAACGTCCTGTATAAAAACTGAACTTTCTAAATGTCCTGTATGAAAACTGAACATTCTCAACGCCCTGTATAAAAACTGAACTTTCTCAAAGTCCCGTTTAAAAACTGAATTTTCTCAACGTCCTGTATAAAATCTGTACGTTCTCAACGCCCTGAATAGCTGAACTTTCTCAATGCCCTGTATAAAAACAGAACTTTCCCAATGTCCTGTATAAAAACTGAACATCCTCAACATTCTGTAAAAAAACTGAACTTTCTCAAAGCCTGGTATAAAAACTGAACTTTCTCAGTGTCCTACATAAAAATTAAACTTTCTCAAAATCCTGTATATAAACTGAACTTTCTCAACGTCCTGTATAAAAATTGAAAATTCTCAAAGTCCCGTTTAAAAATTGAACTTTCTCAACGTCCCGTTTAAAAACTGGACTTTCTCAATGTCCTGTATAAAAACAGAAGTTTCTCAACATCCACTATAAAAACGGAACTTACTGAACATCCTGTATATAAACTGAACTTTCCTAACGTCCTGTATAAAACCTGAACTTTCTCAACATCCTGTATAAAAACTGAAGTTTCTCAACATCCCGCTTAAAAACTGAACTTTCTCAACGTCCCGTTTAAAAACTGGACTTTCTCAACGTCCTGTATAAAAACTGAACTTTCTCAACGTCCCGTTTAAAAACTGGACTTTCTCAACATCCTCTATAAAAACGGAGCTTCTCAACGTCCCGTTTAAAAATTGAACTTTCTCAACATCCTCTATAAAAACTGAACATCCTCAATGTCCCATTTACAAACTGAACTTTCTCAACATCCTGTATATAAACTGAACTTTCCTAACGTCCTGTATAAAAACTGAACTTTCTCAATGTCCTGTATAAAAACTGAAATTTGTCAACATCCCGTTTAAAAACTGAAATTGCTCAAAGTCCTTTTTAAAAACTGAACCTTCTCAAAGTCCTGTATAAAAACTGAACTTTCTCAAAGTCCCGTTTAAAAACTGAATTTTCTCAACGTCCTGTATAAAAACTGAACGTTCTCAATGCCCTGAATAGCTGAACTTTCTCAATGCCCTGTATAAAAACAGAACTTTCCCAATGTCCTGTATAAAAACTGAACATCCTCAACATCCTGTATAAAAACTGAACTTTCTCAAAGCCCGGTATAAAAACTGAACTTACCCAGTGTCCTATATAAAAATTAAACTTTCTCAAAATCCTGTATAAAAACTGTACTTTCTCAACGGCCTGTATAAAAACTGAACTTTCTCAACGTCCTGTATAAAAATTGAAAATTCTCAACGTCCCGATTAAAAACTGAACTTTCTCAAGGCCCTGTATAAAAACTGAATCATCCTAACGTCCTGTAAAAAACTGAACTTTCTCAACGTCCCGTTTAAACACTAAACTTTCTGAATGACCCGTTTAAAAACTGAACTTTCTCAACGTCCTGTATAAAAACTAAACTTTCTCAATGCCCTGTATAAAAAGGCAACTTTTCTCAATGTCCTGTATAAAAACTGAACATTCTCAACACCCGGTATAAAAACTGAAATTTCTCAACGTCCTGTATAAAAACAGAACTTTCCCAATGTCCTGTATAAAAACTGAACATCCTCAACATTCTGTAAAAAAGCTGAACCTTCTCAAAGTCCTGTATAAAAACTGAACTTTCTCAAAGTCCCGTTTAAAAACTGAATTTTCTCAACGTCCTGTATAAAAACTGAACGTTCTCAATGCCCTGAATAGCTGAACTTTCTCAATGCCCTGTATAAAAACAGAACTTTCCCAATGTCCTGTATAAAAACTGAACATCCTCAACATCCTGTATAAAAACTGAACTTTCTCAAAGCCCGGTATAAAAACTGAACTTACCCAGTGTCCTATATAAAAATTAAACTTTCTCAAAATCCTGTATAAAAACTGTACTTTCTCAACGGCCTGTATAAAAACTGAACTTTCTCAACGTCCTGTATAAAAATTGAAAATTCTCAACGTCCCGATTAAAAACTGAACTTTCTCAAGGCCCTGTATAAAAACTAAACTTTCTCAATGCCCTGTATAAAAAGGCAACTTTTCTCAATGTCCTGTATAAAAACTGAACATTCTCAACACCCGGTATAAAAACTGAAATTTCTCAACGTCCTGTATAAAAACAGAACTTTCCCAATGTCCTGTATAAAAACTGAACATCCTCAACATTCTGTAAAAAAACTGAACTTTCTCAAAGCCCGGTATAAAAACTGAACTTTCTCAGTGTCCTACATAAAAATTAAACTTTCTCAAAATCCTGTATATGAACTGAACTTTCTCAACGTCCTGTATAAAAATTGAAAATTCTCAAAGTCCCGTTTAAAAACTGAACTTTCTCAATGTCCTGTAAAAAAAATGAACTTTCTCAACGTCCTGTATAAAAACTGAACTTTCTCAATGTCCCGTTTAAAAACTGGACTTTCTCAATGTCCTGTATAAAAACAGAAGTTTCTCAACATCCACTATAAAAACGGAACTTACTCAACGTCCCGTTTACAAACTGAACTTTCTGAACATCCTGTATATAAACTGAACGTTCCTAACGTCCTGTATAAAACCTGAACTTTCTCAACGTCCTGTATAAAAACTGAAGTTTCTCAACATCCCGCTTAAAAACTGAACTTTCTCAACGTCCCGTTTAAAAACTGGACTTTCTCAACGTCCTGTATTAACGCTGAAGTTACTCAACATCCTCTATAAAAACGGAGCTTCTCAACGTCCTGTTTAAAAATTGAACTTTCTCAACATCCTCTATAAAAACTGAACTTCCTCAATGTCCCATTTACAAACTGAACTTTCTCAACATCCTGTATATAAACTGAACTTTCCTAACGTCCTGTATAAAAACTGAACTTTCTCAATGTCCTGTATAAAAACTGAAATTTATCAACATCCCGTTTAAAAACTGAAATTGCTCAAAGTCCTTTTTAAAAACTGAACTTTCTCAACGTCCTGTATAAAAACTGAAATTTGTCAGCATCCCGTTTAAAAACTGAAATTGCTCAAAGTCCTTTTTAAAAACTGAACCTTCTCAAAGTCCTGTATAAAAACTGAAGTTTCTCAACATCTCGTTTAAAAACTGAACTTTCTCAACGTCTTGTATAAAAATTGAACGTTCTTAACGTCCTGTATAAAAACTGAATTTCTCAACGTCCTGTATAAAAACTGAATTTCTCAACGTCCTGTATAAAAACTGAACTTCTTCAACATCCCGGTTAAAAACTGAACTTTCTCATCGTCCTGTATAAAAACTGCACTTTCCAAACGTCCCGTTTAAAACTGAACTTTCTCAATGTCCTGTATAAAAACTGAGCTTTCTCAACATCCTCTGATAAAAACGGAATTTCCTCAACGTCCCGTTTAAAAACTGAACTTTCTGAACGTCCTGTATAAAAACTGAAATTTCTAAATGTCCTGTATGAAAACTGAACATTCTCAACGCCCTGTATAAAAACTGAACTTTCTCAAAGTCCCGTTTAAAAACTGAATTTTATCAACGTCCTGTATAAAATCTAAACGTTCTCAACAGCCTGAATAGCTGAACTTTCTCAATGCCCTGTATAAAAACAGAACTTTCCCAATGTCCTGTATTAAAACTGAACATCCTCAACATTCTGTATAAAAACTGAACTTTCTCAAAGCCCGGTATAAAAACTGAACTTTCTCAGTGTCCTATATAAAAATTAAACTTTCTCAAAATCCTGTATAAAAACTGAACTTTCTCAACGGCCTGTATAAAAACTGAACTTTCTCAACGTCCTGTATAAAAATTGAAAATTTTCAACGTGCTGATTAAAAACTGAACTTTCTGAACGTCCTGTATAAAAACTGAACTTTCTCAACGTCCTGTATGAAAACTGAACATTCTCAACGCCTTGTATAAAAACTGAACTTTCTCAAAGTCACGTTTAAAAACTGAATTTTCTCAACGTCCTGTATAAAAATTGAACGTTCTCAATGCCCTGAATAGCTGAACTTTCTCAACGCCCTTTATAAAAAATGAACTTCTTCAACATCCCATTTAAAAACTGAACTTTCTCATCGTCCTGTATAAAAACTGAACTTTCCAAACGTCCCGTTTAAAACTGAACTTTCTCAACGTCCTGTGATAAAAACTGAATTTCCTCAACGTTCCGTTTAAAAACTGAACTTTCTCAACGTCCTGTATAAAAACTGAACTATCTAAATGTCCTGTATGAAAACTGAACATTCTCAACGCCCTGTATAAAAACTGAACTTTCTCAAAGTCCCGTTTAAAAACTGAATTTTCTCAACGTCCTGTATAAAATCTGAACGTTCTCAACGCCCTGAATAGCTGAACTTTCTCAATGCCCTGTATAAAAACAGAACTTTCCCAATGTCCTGTATTAAAACTGAACATCCTCAACATTCTGTAAAAAAACTGAACTTTCTCAAAGCCCGGTATAAAAACTGAACTTTCTCAGTGTCCTATAAAAAAAATTAAACTTTCTCAAAATCCTGTATAAAAACTGAACTTCCTCAACGTCCTGCATAAAAATTGAAAATTCTCAAAGTCCCATTTAAAAACTGGACTTTCTCAATGTCCTGTATAAAAACTGAAGTTTCTCAACATCCACTATAAAAACTGGACTTACTCAACGTCCCGTTTAAAAACTGAACTTTCTCAACATCTTCTATAAAAACTGAACTTCCTCAACGTCCTGTTTACAAACTGAACTTTCTGAACATCCTATATATAAACTGAACTTTCCTAACGTCCTGTATAAAACCTGAACTTTCTCACCGTCCTGTATAAAAACTGAAGTTTCTCAACATCCCGCTTAAAACCTGAACTTTCTCAACGTCCTGTATAAAAACTGAACTTTCTCAACGTCCCGTTTAAAAATTGAACTTTCTCAACATCCTCTATAAAAACTGAACTTCCTCAATGTCTCATTTACAAACTGAACTTTCTCAAAATCCTGTATATAAACTGAACTTTCCTAACGTCCTGTATAAAAACTGAACTTTCTCAATGTCCTGTATAAAAACTGAAATTTATCAACATCCCGTTTAAAAACTGAAATTGCTCAAAGTCCTTTTTAAAAACTGAACTTTCTCAACGTCCCGTAAAAAAAATGAACTTTCTCAACGTCCTGTATAAAAACTGAACTTTCTCAACGTCCTGTATAAAAACTGAAGTTTCTCAACATCCTCTATAAAAACGGAGCTTCTCAACGTCCCGTTTAAAAATTGAACTTTCTCAACATCCTGTATAAAAACTGAAGTTTCTCAACATCCCGCTTAAAAACTGAACTTTCTCAACGTCCTGTATTAAAGCTGAAGTTTCTCAACATCCTCTATAAAAACAGAACTTCCTCAATGTCTCATTTACAAACTGAACTTTCTCAACATCCTGTATATAAACTGAACTTTCCTAACGTCCTGTATAAAAACTGAACTTTCTCAATGTCCTGTATAAAAACTGAAATTTGTCAACATCCCGTTTAAAAACTGAAATTGCTCAAAGTCCTTTTTAAAAACTGAACCTTCTCAAAGTCCTGTATAAAAACTGAACTTTCTCAAAGTCCCGTTTAAAAACTGAATTTTCTCAACGTCCTGTATAAAAACTGAACGTTCTCAATGCCCTGAATAGCTGAACTTTCTCAATGCCCTGTATAAAAACAGAACTTTCCCAATGTCCTGTATAAAAACTGAACATCCTCAACATCCTGTATAAAAACTGAACTTTCTCAACGTGCCATTTAAACACTGAACTTTCTCAATGTCCTGAATAAAAGCTGAACTTTCTCAACGTCCTGTATAAAAACTGAACTTTCTCAATGTCCTGTATAAAAACTGAACATTCTCAACGTCCCATTTAAAAACTGAATTTTCTCAACGTCCTGTATAAAAATTGAACGTTCTCAATGCCCTGAATAGCTGAACTTTCTCAACGCCCTTTATAAAAAATGAACTTCTTCAACATCCCATTTAAAAACTGAACTTTCTCATCGTCCTGTATAAAAACTGAACTTTCCAAACGTCCCGTTTAAAACTGAACTTTCTCAACGTCCTGTGATAAAAACTGAATTTCCTCAACGTTCCGTTTAAAAACTGAACTTTCTCAACGTCCTGTATAAAAACTGAACTATCTAAATGTCCTGTATGAAAACTGAACATTCTCAACGCCCTGTATAAAAACTGAACTTTCTCAAAGTCCCGTTTAAAAACTGAATTTTCTCAACGTCCTGTATAAAATCTGAACGTTCTCAACGCCCTGAATAGCTGAACTTTCTCAATGCCCTGTATAAAAACAGAACTTTCCCAATGTCCTGTATTAAAACTGAACATCCTCAACATTCTGTAAAAAAACTGAACTTTCTCAAAGCCCGGTATAAAAACTGAACTTTCTCAGTGTCCTATAAAAAAAATTAAACTTTCTCAAAATCCTGTATAAAAACTGAACTTCCTCAACGTCCTGCATAAAAATTGAAAATTCTCAAAGTCCCATTTAAAAACTGGACTTTCTCAATGTCCTGTATAAAAACTGAAGTTTCTCAACATCCACTATAAAAACTGGACTTACTCAACGTCCCGTTTAAAAACTGAACTTTCTCAACATCTTCTATAAAAACTGAACTTCCTCAACGTCCTGTTTACAAACTGAACTTTCTGAACATCCTATATATAAACTGAACTTTCCTAACGTCCTGTATAAAACCTGAACTTTCTCACCGTCCTGTATAAAAACTGAAGTTTCTCAACATCCCGCTTAAAACCTGAACTTTCTCAACGTCCTGTATAAAAACTGAACTTTCTCAACGTCCCGTTTAAAAATTGAACTTTCTCAACATCCTCTATAAAAACTGAACTTCCTCAATGTCTCATTTACAAACTGAACTTTCTCAAAATCCTGTATATAAACTGAACTTTCCTAACGTCCTGTATAAAAACTGAACTTTCTCAATGTCCTGTATAAAAACTGAAATTTATCAACATCCCGTTTAAAAACTGAAATTGCTCAAAGTCCTTTTTAAAAACTGAACTTTCTCAACGTCCCGTAAAAAAAATGAACTTTCTCAACGTCCTGTATAAAAACTGAACTTTCTCAACGTCCTGTATAAAAACTGAAGTTTCTCAACATCCTCTATAAAAACGGAGCTTCTCAACGTCCCGTTTAAAAATTGAACTTTCTCAACATCCTGTATAAAAACTGAAGTTTCTCAACATCCCGCTTAAAAACTGAACTTTCTCAACGTCCTGTATTAAAGCTGAAGTTTCTCAACATCCTCTATAAAAACAGAACTTCCTCAATGTCTCATTTACAAACTGAACTTTCTCAACATCCTGTATATAAACTGAACTTTCCTAACGTCCTGTATAAAAACTGAACTTTCTCAATGTCCTGTATAAAAACTGAAATTTGTCAACATCCCGTTTAAAAACTGAAATTGCTCAAAGTCCTTTTTAAAAACTGAACCTTCTCAAAGTCCTGTATAAAAACTGAACTTTCTCAAAGTCCCGTTTAAAAACTGAATTATCTCAACGTCCTGTATAAAAACTGAACGTTCTCAATGCCCTGAATAGCTGAACTTTCTCAATGCCCTGTATAAAAACAGAACTTTCCCAATGTCCTGTATAAAAACTGAACATCCTCAACATCCTGTATAAAAACTGAACTTTCTCAAAGCCCGGTATAAAAACTGAACTTACCCAGTGTCCTATATAAAAATTAAACTTTCTCAAAATCCTGTATAAAAACTGTACTTTCTCAACGGCCTGTATAAAAACTGAACTTTCTCAACGTCCTGTATAAAAATTGAAAATTCTCAACGTCCCGATTAAAAACTGAACTTTCTCAAGGCCCTGTATAAAAACTGAATCTTCCTAACATCCTGTAAAAAAGTGAACTTTCTCAAGGCCCTGAATAAAAACTAAACTTTCTCAATGCCCTGTATAAAAAGGCAACTTTTCTCAATGTCCTGTATAAAAACTGAACATTCTCAACACCCGGTATAAAAACTGAAATTTCTCAACGTCCTGTATGAAAACTGAACGTTCTCAACGCCTTGTATAAAAACTGAACTTTCTCAAAGTCACGTTTAAAAACTGAATTTTCTCAACGTCCTGTATAAAAACTGAACGTTCTCAACGCCCTGAATAGCTGAACTTTCTCAACGCCCTGTATAAAAAATGAACTTCCCAAACGTGCCGTTTAAAACTGAACTTTCTCAACGTCCTGTATAAAAACTGAGCTTTCTCAACATCCTGTGATAAAAACTGAATTTCCTCAACGTCCCGTTTAAAAACTGAACTTTCTGAACGTCCTGGATAAAAACTGAACTTTCTCAACGTCCTGTATGAAAACTGAACATTCTCAACGCCCTGTATAAAAACTGAACTTTCTCAAAGTCCCGTTTAAAAACTGAATTTTCTCAACGTCCTGTATAAAATCTGAACGTTCTCAACGCCCTGAATAGCTGAACTTTCTCAATGCCCTGTATAAAAACAGAACTTTCCCAATGTCCTGTATAAAAAATGAACATCCTCAACATTCTGTATAAAAACTGAACTTTCTCAACGACCTGTATAAAAACTGAACTTACTCAACGTCCTGTAAAAAAACTGAACTTCCTCAACGTCCCATTTAAAACTGAACTTTCGCAACGTCCTGTATGAAAACTGAGCTTTCTCAACATCTTGTGATAAAAACTGAACTTCCTCAACGGCCCGATTAAAAACTGAACTTTCTCAACGTCCTGTATAAAAACTGAACTTCCCAAACGTGCCGTTTAAAACTGAACTTTCTCAACGTCCTGTATAAAAACTGAGCTTTCTCAACATCCTGTGATAAAAACTGAATTTCCTCAACGTCCCGTTTAAAAACTGAACTTTCTGAACGTCCTGTATAAAAACTGAACTTTCTCAACGTCCTGTATGAAATCTGAACGTTCTCAACGCCCTGAATAGCTGAACTTTCTCAATGCCCTGTATAAAAACAGAACTTTCCCAATGTCCTGTATAAAAAATGAACATCCTCAACATTCTGTATAAAACCTGAACTTTCTCAAAGTCCCGTTTAAAAACTGAATTTTCTCAACGTCCTGTATAAAAACTGAACGTTCTCAATGCCCTGAATAGCTAAACTTTCTCAATGCCCTTTATAAAAACAGAACTTTCCCAATGAGCTGTATAAAAACTGAACATCCTCAACATCCTGTATAAAAACTGAACTTTCTCAAAGTCCGGTATAAAAACTGAACTTACCCAGTGTCCTATATAAAAATTAAACTTTCTCAAAATCCTGTATAAAAACTGTACTTTCTCAACGGCCTGTATAAAAACTGAACTTTCTCAACGGCCTGTATAAAAATTGAAAATTCTCAACGTCCCGATTAAAAACTGAACTTTCTCAAGGCCCTGTATAAAAACTGAATCTTCCTAACATCCTGTAAAAAAGTGAACTTTCTCAAGGCCCTGAATAAAAACTAAACTTTCTCAATGCCCTGTATAAAAAGGCAACTTTTCTCAATGTCCTGTATAAAAACTGAACATTCTCAACACCCGGTATAAAAACTGAAATTTCTCAACGTCCTGTATGAAAACTGAACGTTCTCAACGCCTTGTATAAAAACTGAACTTTCTCAAAGTCACGTTTAAAAACTGAATTTTCTCAACGTCCTGTATAAAAACTGAACGTTCTCAACGCCCTGAATAGCTGAACTTTCTCAACGCCCTGTATAAAAAATGAACTTCCCAAACGTGCCGTTTAAAACTGAACTTTCTCAACGTCCTGTATAAAAACTGAGCTTTCTCAACATCCTGTGATAAAAACTGAATTTCCTCAACGTCCCGTTTAAAAACTGAACTTTCTGAACGTCCTGGATAAAAACTGAACTTTCTCAACGTCCTGTATGAAAACTGAACATTCTCAACGCCCTGTATAAAAACTGAACTTTCTCAAAGTCCCGTTTAAAAACTGAATTTTCTCAACGTCCTGTATAAAATCTGAACGTTCTCAATGCCCTGAATAGCTGAACTTTCTCAATGCCCTGTATAAAAACAGAACTTTCCCAATGTCCTGTATAAAAAATGAACATCCTCAACATTCTGTATAAAAACTGAACTTTCTCAACGACCTGTATAAAAACTGAACTTACTCAACGTCCGGTAAAAAAACTGAACTTCCTCAACGTCCCGTTTAAAACTGAACTTTCGCAACGTCCTGTATGAAAACTGAGCTTTCTCAACATCTTGTGATAAAAACTGAACTTCCTCAACGGCCCGATTAAAAACTGAACTTTCTCAACGTCCTGTATAAAAACTGAACTTCCCAAACGTGCCGTTTAAAACTGAACTTTCTCAACGTCCTGTATAAAAACTGAGCTTTCTCAACATCCTGTGATAAAAACTGAATTTCCTCAACGTATCGTTTAAAAACTGAACTTTCTGAACGTCCTGGATAAAAACTGAACTTTCTCAACATCCTGTATGAAAACTGAACATTCTCAACGCCCTGTATAAAAACTGAACTTTCTCAAAGTCCCGTTTAAAAACTGAATTTTCTCAACGTCCTGTATAAAAACTGAACATTCTCAACGCCCTGTATAAAAACTGAACTTTCTCAAAGTCCCGTTTAAAAACTGAATTTTCTCAACGTCCTGTATAAAAACTGAACGTTCTCAATGCCCTGAATAGCTGAACTTTCTCAATGCCCTGTATAAAAACAGAACTTTCCCAATGAGCTGTATAAAAACTGAACATCCTCAACATCCTGTATAAAAACTGAACTTTCTCAAAGCCCGGTATAAAAACTGAACTTACCCAGTGTCCTATATAAAAATTAAACTTTCTCAAAATCCTGTATAAAAACTGTACTTTCTCAACGGCCTGTATAAAAACTGAACTTTCTCAACGTCCTGTATAAAAATTGAAAATTCTCAACGTCCCGATTAAAAACTGAACTTTCTCAAGGCCCTGTATAAAAACTGAATCTTTCTAACATCCTGTAAAAAAGTGAACTTTCTCAAGGCCCTGAATAAAAACTAAACTTTCTCAATGCCCTGTATAAAAAGGCAACTTTTCTCAATGTCCTGTATAAAAACTGAACATTCTCAACACCCGGTATAAAAACTGAAATTTCTCAACGTCCTGTATGAAAACTGAACGTTCTCAACGCCTTGTATAAAAACTGAACTTTCTCAAAGTCACGTTTAAAAACTGAATTTTCTCAACGTCCTGTATAAAAACTGAACGTTCTCAACGCCCTGAATAGCTGAACTTTCTCAACGCCCTGTATAAAAAATGAACTTCCCAAATGTGCCGTTTAAAACTGAACTTTCTCAACGTCCTGTATAAAAACTGAGCTTTCTCAACATCCTGTGATAAAAACTGAATTTCCTCAACGTCCCGTTTAAAAACTGAACTTTCTGAACGTCCTGGATAAAAACTGAACTTTCTCAACGTCCTGTACGAAAACTGAACATTCTCAACGCCCTGTATAAAAACTGAACTTTCTCAAAGCCCCGTTTAAAAACTGAATTTTCTCAACGTCCTGTATAAAATCTGAACGTTCTCAACGCCCTGAATAGCTGAACTTTCTCAATGCCCTGTATAAAAACAGAACTTTCCCAATGTCCTGTATAAAAAATGAACATCCTCAACATTCTGTATAAAAACTGAACTTTCTCAACGACCTGTATAAAAACTGAACTTACTCAACGTCCTGTAAAAAAACTGAACTTCCTCAACGTCCCATTTAAAACTGAACTTTCACAACGTCCTGTATGAAAACTGAGCTTTCTCAACATCTTGTGATAAAAACTGAACTTCCTCAACGGCCCGATTAAAAACTGAACTTTCTCAACGTCCTGTATAAAAACTGAACTTCCCAAACGTGCCGTTTAAAACTGAACTTTCTCAACGTCCTGTATAAAAACTGAGCTTTCTCAACATCCTGTGATAAAAACTGAATTTCCTCAACGTCCCGTTTAAAAACTGAACTTTCTGAACGTCCTGTATAAAAACTGAACTTTCTCAACGTCCAGTATGAAAACTGAACATTCTCAACGCCCTGTATAAAAACTGAACTTTCTCAAAGTCCCGTTTAAAAACTGAATTTTCTCAACGTCCTGTATAAAATCTGAACGTTCTCAACGCCCTGAATAGCTGAACTTTCTCAATGCCCTGTATAAAAACAGAACTTTCCCAATGTCCTGTATAAAAAATGAACATCCTCAACATTCTGTATAAAACCTGAACTTTCTCAACGACCTGTATAAAAACTGAACTTACTCAACGTCCTGTAAAAAAACTGAACTTCCTCAACGTCCCATTTAAAACTGAACTTTCGCAACGTCCTGTATGAAAACTGAGCTTTCTCAACATCTTGTGATAAAAACTGAACTTCCTCAACGGCCCGATTAAAAACTGAACTTACTCAACGTCCTGTATAAAAACTGAACTTCCCAAACGTGCCCTTTAAAACTGAACTTTCTCAACGTCCTGTATAAAAACTGAGCTTTCTCAACATCCTGTGATAAAAACTGAATTTCCTCAACGTCCCGTTTAAAAACTGAACTTTCTGAACGTCCTGTATAAAAACTGAACTTTCTCAACGTCCTGTATGAAAACTGAACATTCTCAACGCCCTGTATAAAAACTGAACTTTCTCAACGTCCTGTATGAAATCTGAACGTTCTCAACGCCCTGAATAGCTGAACTTTCTCAATGCCCTGTATAAAAACAGAACTTTCCCAATGTCCTGTATAAAAAATGAACATCCTCAACATTCTGTATAAAACCTGAACTTTCTCAAAGTCCCGTTTAAAAACTGAATTTTCTCAACGTCCTGTATAAAAACTGAACGTTCTCAATGCCCTGAATAGCTGAACTTTCTCAATGCCCTGTATAAAAACAGAACTTTCCCAATGTCCTGTATAAAAACTGAACATCCTCAACATCCTGTATAAAAACTGAACTTTCTCAAAGCCCGGTATAAAAACTGAACTTACCCAGTGTCCTATATAAAAATTAAACTTTCTCAAAATCCTGTATAAAAACTGTACTTTCTCAACGGCCTGTATAAAAACTGAACTTTCTCAACGTCCTGTATAAAAATTGAAAATTCTCAACGTCCCGATTAAAAACTGAACTTTCTCAAGGCCCTGTATAAAAACTGAATCTTCCTAACATCCTGTAAAAAAGTGAACTTTCTCAAGGCCCTGAATAAAAACTAAACTTTCTCAATGCCCTGTATAAAAAGGCAACTTTTCTCAACGTCCTGTATGAAAACTGAACGTTCTCAACGCCCTGTATAAAAACTGAACTTTCTCAAAGTCACGTTTAAAAACTGAATTTTCTCAACGTCCTGTATAAAAACTGAACGTTCTCAACGCCCTGAATAGCTGAACTTTCTCAACGCCCTGTATAAAAAATGAACTTCCCAAACGTGCCGTTTAAAACTGAACTTTCTCAACGTCCTGTATAAAAACTGAGCTTTCTCAACATCCTGTGATAAAAACTGAATTTCCTCAACGTCCCGTTTAAAAACTGAACTTTCTGAACGTCCTGGATAAAAACTGAACTTTCTCAACGTCCTGTATGAAAACTGAACATTCTCAACGCCCTGTATAAAAACTGAACTTTCTCAACGTCCTGTAAGAAAACTTAACTTTCTCAACGTCCCGTTCAATAACTGAACGTTCTCAACATCCTGTATAAAAACTGAACTTTGTCAACGTCCTGTGTAAAAACTGAACTTTCTCAATTCTCTGTATAAAAACTGAACTTTCTCAACATCCTGTATAAAAACAGGAATTTCTCAACGCCCTGTGTAAAAATTGAACTTTCTCAACGGCCCGTTTAAAAACTGAACTTGCTCAACGTCCTGTATAAAAACTGAACATTCTCAACGCCCTGAATAGCTGAACTTTCTCAATGCCCTGTGTAAAAACAGAACTTTCCCAATGTCCTTTATAAAAAAAGAACATCCTCAACATCCTGTATAAAAACGGAACTTTCTCAAAGCCCGGTATAAAAACTGAACTTTCTCACTGTCCTGTGTATAAACTGAACTTTCTCAGTGTCCTATATAAAAATTAAACTTTCTCAAAATCCTGTATAAAAACTGAACTTTCTCAACGTCCTGAATAAAAGCTGAACTTTCTCAAAGTCCTGTATAAAAACTGAACTTTCTCAATGTCCCGTTTAATAACTGAACTTTCTCAACGTCCTGTATAAAAACTGAACTTTGTCAACGTCCCGTTTAAAAACTGAACTTTCTCAACGTCCTCTATTAAAACTGAATTTTCTCAATGTCCCGTTTCAAAACTGAACTTTCTCAACACCCCGTTTAAAAACTGGACTTTCTCAACCTCCTGTATAAAAACTGAACTTTCTCAATGTCCTGTATAAAAACTGAACTTTCTCAATGTCCTGTATAAAAACTGAACTTTCTCAACGGCCCGTTTAAAAACTGAACTTTCTCAATGCCCAGTATAAAAACTGAACTTTCTCAACGTCCTGTAAAAAAACTTAACTTTCTCAATGTCCCGTTTAATAACTGAACATTATCAACATCCTGTATAAAAACTGAACTTTGTCACCGTCCTGTGTAAAAACTGAACTTTCTCAACTCTCTGTATAAAAACTGAACTTTCTCAACATCCTGCAAAAAACTGAACTTTCTCACCGTCCTGTGTATAAACTGATCTTTCTCAGTGTCCTATATAAAAATTAAACTTTCTCAAAATCCTGTATAAAAACTGAACTTTCTCAAAGCCCGGTATAAAAACTGAACTTTCTCAACGTCCTGTATAAAAACTGAACGTTCTCAATGTCATGTATAAAAATTGAAAATTCTCAACATTCCGATTAAAACCTGAACTTTCTCAAGGCCCTTTATGAAAACAGAATCTTCCTAACGTCTTGTAAAAAGTGAACTCTCTCAACGCCCTGAAGGAAAACTGAACTTTCTCAATGCCCTGTATAAAAACTGAACTTTTCTCAATGTCCTGTATAAAAACTGAACCTTCTCAACATCCTGTATAAAAACTGAACTTTCTCAACATCCTGTATAAAAACTGAACTTTCTCAACGTCCTGTATAAAAACTGAATCATCCTAATGTCCTGTAAAAAACTGAACATTCTCAACGTCCTGTATAAAAACTGAACTTTCACAACGTCCCGTTTAAAAACTGGACTTTCTCAACGTCCTGTACAAAAACTGAACTTCCTCAACGTCCCGTTTGCAAACTGAACTTTCTCAACATCCTGTATATAAAATGAACTTTCCTAATGTCCTGTATAAAAACTGAACCTTCTCAACGTCCTGCATAAAAACTGAACTTTCTCAACGTCCTGTATAAAAATTGAAGTTACTCAACATCCCGTTTACAAACTGAACTTTCTCACAGTCCTTTTTAAAAACTGAACTTTCTCAACGTCCTGTATAAAAACTGAAATTTCTCAACATCCCGTTTAAAAACTGAACTTGCTCAATGTCCTTTTAAAAAGCTGAACCTTCTCAACGTCCTGTATAAAAACTGAACTTTCTCAACATCCCGTTTAAAAACTGAACTTTCTCAACGTCCTGTATAAAAACTGATCATTCTCAACGTCCTCTATAAAAACTGAATTTCTCAACGTCCTGTATAAAAACTGAACTTTCCCAATGTCCCGATTAAAAACTGAACTTTCTCAACATCTTGTATAAAAACTGAACTTTCTCAACGTGCCATTTAAACACTGAACTTTCTCAATGTCTTGAATAAAAGCTGAACTTTCTCAACGTCCTGTATAAAAACTGAACTTTCTCAATGTCCTGTATAGAAACTAAACATTTTCAACACCCCGTTTCAAAACTGAAATTTCTCAAAACCCTGTAAAAAATCTGTACTTTCTGAATGTCCCATTTAAAAACTGAACTTTCTCAACGTCCTGTATAAAAACTGAACTTTCTCAACGTCCTGTATAAAAACTGAACTTTCCCAACCTCCTGAATACAAACGGAACTTTCACAACGTCCTGTTTAAAAACTGAAATTCCTCAACGTCCTGTATAAAAACTGAACTTTCTCAACGTCCTGTATAAAAACTGAAATTTCTCAACATCCCGTTGAAAAACTGAACTTTCTCAGCGTCCTGTATAAAAACTGAAGTTACTCAACATCCCGTTTACAAACTGAACTTTCTCACAGTCCTTTTTACAAACTGAACTTTCTCAACGTCCTGTATAAAAACTGAAATTTCTCAACATCCCGTTTAAAAACTGAACTTGCTCAAAGTCCTTTTTAAAAGCTGAACCTTCTCAACGCCCTGTATAAAAACTGAACTTTCTCAAAGTCCCGTTTAAAAACTGAATTTTCTCAACGTCCTGTATAAAAACTGAACGTTCTCAACGCCCTGAATAGCTGAACTTTCTCAATGCCCGGTGTAAAAACTGAACTTTCTCAGTGTCCTATATAAAAACTGAACATCCTCAACATCCTGTATAAAAACTGAACTTTCTCAAAGCCCGGTATAAAAACTGAACTTTCTCAGTGTCCTATATAAAAATTAAACTTTCGCAAAATCCTGTATAAAAACTGAACTTTCTCAACGTCCTGTATAAAAACTGAACTTTCTCAATGACCTGTATAAAAATTGAAAATTCTCAACATCCCGATTAAAAACTGTACTTTCTCAAGGCCCTGTATAAAAACAGAATCATCCTAACGTCCTGTAAAAAACTGAACTCTCTCAACGTCCCGTTTAAACACTGAACTTTCTGAATGTCCCGTTTAAAATCTGAACTTTCTCAACATCCTGTATAAAAACTGAACATTCTCAACATCCTGTATAAAAACTGAACATTCTCAACATCCTGTATATAAACTGAACTTGCTCAACGTCCCGATTAAAAACTGAACTTTCTCAACGTGCCATTTAAACACTGAACTTTCTCAATGTCCTGAATAAAAGCTGAACTTTCTCAACGTCCTGTATAAAAACTGAACTTTCTCAATGTCTTGTATAGAAACTAAACATTTTCAACATCCCGTTTCAAAACTGAAATTTCTCAAAACCCTGTAAAAAATCTGTACTTTCTCAATGTCCCATTTAAAAACTGAACTTTCTCAACGTCCTGTATAAAAACTGAACTTTCTCAACCTCCTGAATACAAACGGAACTTTCTCAACGTCCTGTATAAAAACTGAACTTGCTCAAAGTCCTTTTTAAAAGCTGAACCTTCTCAACGCCCTGTATAAAAACTGAACATTCTCAAAGTCCCGTTTAAAAACTGAATTTTCTCAACGTCCTGTATAAAAACTGAACGTTCTCAACGCCCTGAATAGCTGAAGTATCTCAAGGCCCTGTGTAAAAACAGAACTTTCCCAATGTCCTGTATAAAAACTGAACATCCTCAACATCCTGTATAAAAACTGAACTTTCTCAAAGCCCGGTATAAAAACTGAACTTTCTCAGTGTCCTATATAAAAATTAAACTTTCGCAAAATCCTGTATAAAAACTGAACTTTCTCAACGTCCTGAATAACAGCTGAACTTTCTCAACGTCCTGTATAAAAACTGAACTTTCTCAATGTCCTGTATAAAAACTAAACATTTTCAACATCCCGTTTCAAAACTGAACTTTCTCAACGTCCTGTATAAAAACTGAACTTTCTCAACGACCTGTATAAAAATTGAAAATTCTCAACATCCCGATTAAAAACTGTACTTTCTCAAGGCCCTGTATAAAAACTGAATCATCCTAACGTCCTGTAAAAAACTGAACTCTCTCAACGTCCCATTTAAACACTGAACTTTCTGAATGTCCCGTTTAAAATCTGAACTTTCTCAACATCCTGTATAAAAACTGAACATTCTCAACATCCTGTATAAAAACTGAACATTCTCAACATCCTGTATATAAACTGAACTTGCTCAACGTCCCGATTAAAAACTGAACTTTCTCAACATCTTGTATAAAAACTGAACTTTCTCAACGTGCCATTTAAACACTGAACTTTCTCAATGTCCTGAATAAAAGCTGAACTTTCTCAACGTCCTGTATAAAAAATGAAATTTCTCAATGTCCTGTATAGAAACTAAACATTTTCAACATCCCGTTTCAAAACTGAAATTTCTCAAAACCCTGTAAAAAATCTGAACTTTCTCAATGTCCCATTTAAAAACTGAACTTTCTCAACGTCCTGTATAAAAACTGAAATTTCTCAACATCCCGTTTACAAACTGAACTTTCTCACAGTGCTTTTTAAAAGCTGAACCTTCTCAACGCCCTGTATAAAAACTGAACTTTCTCAAAGTCCCGTTTAAAAACTGAATTTTCTCAACGTCCTGTATAAAAACTGAACGTTCTCAACGCCCTGAATAGCTGAACTTTCTCAATGCCCGGTGTAAAAACAGAACTTTCCCAATGTCCAGTATAAAAACTGAACATCCTCAACATCCTGTATAAAAACTGAACTTTCTCAAAGCCCGGTATAAAAACTGAACTTTCTCAGTGTCCTATATAAAAATTAAACTTTCGCAAAATACTGTATAAAAACTGAACTTTCTCAACGTCCTGTATAAAAACTGAACTTTCTCAACGACCTGTATAAAAATTGAAAATTCTCAACATCCCGATTAAAAACTGTACTTTCTCAAGGCCCTGTATGAAAACTGAATCATCCTAACGTCCTGTAAAAAACTGAACTCTCTCAACGTCCCGTTTAAACACTGAACTTTCTGAATGTCCCGTTTAAATTCTGAACTTTCTCAACATCCTGTATAAAAACTGAACATTCTCAACATCCTGTATAAAAACTGAACATTCTCAACATCCTGTATATAAACTGAACTTGCTCAACGTCCCGATTAAAAACTGAACTTTCTCAACGTGCCATTTAAACACAGAACTTTCTCAATGTCCTGAATAAAAGCTGAACTTTCTCAACGTCCTGTATAAAAACTGAACTTTCTCAATGTCCTGTATAAAAACTGAACTTTCTCAATGTCTTGTATAGAAACTAAACATTTTCAACATCCCGTTTCAAAACTGAAATTTCTCAAAACTCTGTAAAAAATCTGTACTTTCTCAATGTCCCATTTAAAAGCTGAACTTTCTCAACGTCCTGTATAAAAACTGAACTTTCTCAATGTCTTGTATAGAAAATAAACATTTTCAACATCCCGTTTCAAAACTGAAATTTCTCAAAACTCTGTAAAAAATCTGTACTTTCTCAATGTCCCATTTAAAAACTGAACTTTCTCAACGTCCTGTATAAAAACTGAACTTTCTCAACCTCCTGAATACAAACGGAACTTTCACAACGTCCCGTTTAAAAACTGAAATTCCTCAACGTCCTGTATAAAAACTGAACTTTCTCAATGTCCTGTATAAAACTGAACTTACTCAACGTCCTGTATAAAAACTGAAATTTCTCAACCTCCTGAATACAAACGGAACTTTCTCAACGTCCTGTATAAAAACGGAACTTTCACAACGTCCCGTTTAAAAACTGAAATTCCTCAACGTCCTGTATAAAAACTGAAATTCCTCAACGTCCTGTATAAAAACTGAAATTTCTCAACATCCCGTTGAAAAACTGAACTTTCTCAGCGTCCTGTATAAAAACTGAAGTTACTCAACATCCCGTTTACAAACTGACCTTTCTCACAGTCCTTTTAAAAGCTGAACCTTCTCAACGTCCTGTATAAAAACTGAACTTTCTCAAAGTCCCGTTTAAAAACTGAACTTGCTCAAAGTCCTTTTTAAAAGCTGAACCTTCTCAACGCCCTGTATAAAAACTGAACATTCTCAAAGTCCCGTTTAAAAACTGAACTATCTCAACGTCCTGTATAAAAACTGAACATTCTCAACGTCCTGTATAAAAACTGAACATTCTCAAAGTCCCGTTTAAAAACTGAATTTTCTCAACGTCCTGTATAAAAACTGAACGTTCTCAACGCCCTGAATAGCTGAAGTATCTCAAGGCCCTGTGTAAAAACAGAACTTTCCCAATGTCCTGTAAAAAAACTGAACATCCTCAACAACCTGTATAAAAACTGAACTTTCTCAACGTGCCATTTAAACACTGAACTTTCTCAATGTCCTGAATAAAAGCTGAACTTTCTCAACGTCCTGTATAAAAACTGAACTTTCTCAATGTCCTGTATAGAAACTAAACATTTTCAACATCCCGTTTCAAAACTGAAATTTCTCAAAACCCTGTAAAAAATCTGTACTTTCTCAATGTCCCATTTAAAAACTGAACTTTCTCAACGTCCTGTATAAAAACTGAACTTTCTCAACCTCCTGAATACAAACGGAACTTTCTCAACGTCCCGTTTAAAAACTGAACATTCTCAACGTCCTGTATAAAAACTGAAATTTCTCAACATCCCGTTTAAAAACTGAACTTTCTCAACGTCCTGTATAAAAACTGAACTTTCACAACGTCCCGTTTAAAAACTGGACTTTCTCAACGTCCTGTACAAAAACTGAACTTCCTCAACGTCCCGTTTGCAAACTGAACTTTCTCAACATCCTGTATATAAAATGAACTTTCCTAATGTCCTGTATAAAAACTGAACCTTCTCAATGTCCTGTATAAAAATTGAAGTTACTCAACATCCCGTTTACAAACTGAACTTTCTCACAGTCCTTTTTAAAAACTGAACTTTCTCAACGTCCTGTATAAAAACTGAAATTTCTCAACATCCCGTTTAAAAACTGAACTTGCTCAATGTCCTTTTAAAAAGCTGAACCTTCTCAACGTCCTGTATAAAAACTGAACTTTCTCAACGTCCTGTATAAAAACTGATCATTCTCAACGTCCTCTATAAAAACTGAATTTCTCAACGTCCTGTATAAAAACTGAACTTTCCCAATGTCCCGATTAAAAACTGAACTTTCTCAACATCTTGTATAAAAACTGAACTTTCTCAACGTGCCATTTAAACACTGAACTTTCTCAATGTCCTGAATAAAAGCTGAACTTTCTCAACGTCCTGTATAAAAACTGAACTTTCTCAATGTCCTGTATAGAAACGAAACATTTTCAACATCCCGTTTCAAAACTGAAATTTCTCAAAACCCTGTAAAAAAACTGAACTTTCTCAATGTCCCATTTAAAAACTGAACTTTCTCAGCGTCCTGTATAAAAACTGAAGTTACTCAACATCCCGTTTACAAACTGAACTTTCTCACAGTCCTTTTTACAAACTGAACTTTCTCAACGTCCTGTATAAAAACTGAACTTTCTCAACATCCCGTTTAAAAACTGAACTTGCTCAAAGTCTTTTTTAAAAGCTGAACCTTCTCAACGCCCTGTATAAAAATTGAACTTTCTCAAAGTCCCGTTTAAAAACTGAATTTTCTCAACGTCCTGTATAAAAACTGAACGTTCTCAAAGCCCTGAATAGATGAAGTTTCTCAATGCCCGGTGTAAAAACAGAACTTTCCCAATGTCCAGTATAAAAAGTGAACATCCTCAACATCCTGTATAAAAACTGAACTTTCTCAAAGCCCGGTATAAAAACTGAACTTTCTCAGTGTCCTATATAAAAATTAAACTTTCTGAAAATCCTGTATAAAAACTGAACTTTCTCAATGTCCTGTATAAAAACTGAACTTTCTCAACGACCTGTATAAAAATTGAAAATTCTCAACATCCCGATTAAAAACTGTACTTTCTCAAGGCCCTGTATAAAAACTGAATCATCCTAACGTCCTGTAAAAAACTGAACTCTCTCAACGTCCCGTTTAAACACTAAACTTTCTGAATGTCCCGTTTAAAATCTGAACTTTCTCAACATCCTGTATAAAATCTGAACTTTCTCAACATCCTGTATAAAAACTGAACATTCTCAACATCCTGTATATAAACTGAACTTGCTCAACGTCCCGATTAAAAACTGAACTTTCTCAACGTGCCATTTAAACACTGAACTTTCTCAATGTCCTGAATAAAAGCTGAACTTTCTCAACGTCCTGTATAAAAACTGAACTTTCTCAATGTCTTGTATAGAAACTAAACATTTTCAACATCCCGTTTCAAAACTGAAATTTCTCAAAACCCTGTAAAAAATCTGTACTTTCTCAATGTCCCATTTAAAAACTGAACTTTCTCAACGTCCTGTATAAAAACTGAAATTTCTCAACATCCCGTTTACAAACTGAACTTTCTCACAGTGCTTTTTAAAAGCTGAACCTTCTCAACGCCCTGTATAAAAACTGAACTTTCTCAAAGTCCCGTTTAAAAACTGAATTTTCTCAACGTCCTGTATAAAAACTGAACGTTCTCAACGCCCTGAATAGCTGAACTTTCTCAATGCCCGGTGTAAAAACAGAACTTTCCCAATGTCCAGTATAAAAACTGAACATCCTCAACATCCTGTATAAAAACTGAACTTTCTCAAAGCCCGGTATAAAAACTGAACTTTCTCAGTGTCCTATATAAAAATTAAACTTTCGCAAAATACTGTATAAAAACTGAACTTTCTCAACGTCCTGTATAAAAACTGAACTTTCTCAACGACCTGTATAAAAATTGAAAATTCTCAACATCCCGATTAAAAACTGTACTTTCTCAAGGCCCTGTATGAAAACTGAATCATCCTAACGTCCTGTAAAAAACTGAACTCTCTCAACGTCCCGTTTAAACACTGAACTTTCTGAATGTCCCGTTTAAATTCTGAACTTTCTCAACATCCTGTATAAAAACTGAACATTCTCAACATCCTGTATAAAAACTGAACATTCTCAACATCCTGTATATAAACTGAACTTGCTCAACGTCCCGATTAAAAACTGAACTTTCTCAACGTGCCATTTAAACACAGAACTTTCTCAATGTCCTGAATAAAAGCTGAACTTTCTCAACGTCCTGTATAAAAACTGAACTTTCTCAATGTCCTGTATAAAAACTGAACTTTCTCAATGTCTTGTATAGAAACTAAACATTTTCAACATCCCGTTTCAAAACTGAAATTTCTCAAAACTCTGTAAAAAATCTGTACTTTCTCAATGTCCCATTTAAAAGCTGAACTTTCTCAACGTCCTGTATAAAAACTGAACTTTCTCAATGTCTTGTATAGAAAATAAACATTTTCAACATCCCGTTTCAAAACTGAAATTTCTCAAAACTCTGTAAAAAATCTGTACTTTCTCAATGTCCCATTTAAAAACTGAACTTTCTCAACGTCCTGTATAAAAACTGAACTTTCTCAACCTCCTGAATACAAACGGAACTTTCACAACGTCCCGTTTAAAAACTGAAATTCCTCAACGTCCTGTATAAAAACTGAACTTTCTCAATGTCCTGTATAAAACTGAACTTACTCAACGTCCTGTATAAAAACTGAAATTTCTCAACCTCCTGAATACAAACGGAACTTTCTCAACGTCCTGTATAAAAACGGAACTTTCACAACGTCCCGTTTAAAAACTGAAATTCCTCAACGTCCTGTATAAAAACTGAAATTCCTCAACGTCCTGTATAAAAACTGAAATTTCTCAACATCCCGTTGAAAAACTGAACTTTCTCAGCGTCCTGTATAAAAACTGAAGTTACTCAACATCCCGTTTACAAACTGAACTTTCTCACAGTCCTTTTAAAAGCTGAACCTTCTCAACGTCCTGTATAAAAACTGAACTTTCTCAAAGTCCCGTTTAAAAACTGAACTATCTCAACGTCCTGTATAAAAACTGAACATTCTCAACGTCCTGTATAAAAACTGAACATTCTCAAAGTCCCGTTTAAAAACTGAATTTTCTCAACGTCCTGTATAAAAACTGAACGTTCTCAACGCCCTGAATAGCTGAAGTATCTCAAGGCCCTGTGTAAAAACAGAACTTTCCCAATGTCCTGTATAAAAACTGAACATCCTCAACATCCTGTATAAAAACTGAACTTTCTCAACGTGCCATTTAAACACTGAACTTTCTCAATGTCCTGAATAAAAGCTGAACTTTCTCAACGTCCTGTATAAAAACTGAACTTTCTCAATGTCCTGTATAGAAACTAAACATTTTCAACATCCCGTTTCAAAACTGAAATTTCTCAAAACCCTGTAAAAAATCTGTACTTTCTCAATGTCCCATTTAAAAACTGAACTTTCTCAACGTCCTGTATAAAAACTGAACTTTCTCAACCTCCTGAATACAAACGGAACTTTCTCAACGTCCCGTTTAAAAACTGAACATTCTCAACGTCCTGTATAAAAACTGAAATTTCTCAACATCCCGTTTAAAAACTGAACTTTCTCAACGTCCTGTATAAAAACTGAACTTTCACAACGTCCCGTTTAAAAACTGGACTTTCTCAACGTCCTGTACAAAAACTGAACTTCCTCAACGTCCCGTTTGCAAACTGAACTTTCTCAACATCCTGTATATAAAATGAACTTTCCTAATGTCCTGTATAAAAACTGAACCTTCTCAATGTCCTGTATAAAAATTGAAGTTACTCAACATCCCGTTTACAAACTGAACTTTCTCACAGTCCTTTTTAAAAACTGAACTTTCTCAACGTCCTGTATAAAAACTGAAATTTCTCAACATCCCGTTTAAAAACTGAACTTGCTCAATGTCCTTTTAAAAAGCTGAACCTTCTCAACGTCCTGTATAAAAACTGAACTTTCTCAACGTCCTGTATAAAAACTGATCATTCTCAACGTCCTCTATAAAAACTGAATTTCTCAACGTCCTGTATAAAAACTGAACTTTCCCAATGTCCCGATTAAAAACTGAACTTTCTCAACATCTTGTATAAAAACTGAACTTTCTCAACGTGCCATTTAAACACTGAACTTTCTCAATGTCCTGAATAAAAGCTGAACTTTCTCAACGTCCTGTATAAAAACTGAACTTTCTCAATGTCCTGTATAGAAACGAAACATTTTCAACATCCCGTTTCAAAACTGAAATTTCTCAAAACCCTGTAAAAAAACTGAACTTTCTCAATGTCCCATTTAAAAACTGAACTTTCTCAACGTCCTGTATAAAAACTGAACTTTCTCAGCGTCCTGTATAAAAACTGAAGTTACTCAACATCCCGTTTACAAACTGAACTTTCTCACAGTCCTTTTTACAAACTGAACTTTCTCAACGTCCTGTATAAAAACTGAACTTTCTCAACATCCCGTTTAAAAACTGAACTTTCTCAGCGTCCTGTATAAAAATTGAACTTTCTCAAAGTCCCGTTTAAAAACTGAATTTTCTCAACGTCCTGTATAAAAACTGAACGTTCTCAAAGCCCTGAATAGATGAAGTTTCTCAATGCCCGGTGTAAAAACAGAACTTTCCCAATGTCCAGTATAAAAAGTGAACATCCTCAACATCCTGTATAAAAACTGAACTTTCTCAAAGCCCGGTATAAAAACTGAACTTTCTCAGTGTCCTATATAAAAATTAAACTTTCTGAAAATCCTGTATAAAAACTGAACTTTCTCAATGTCCTGTATAAAAACTGAACTTTCTCAACGACCTGTATAAAAATTGAAAATTCTCAACATCCCGATTAAAAACTGTACTTTCTCAAGGCCCTGTATAAAAACTGAATCATCCTAACGTCCTGTAAAAAACTGAACTCTCTCAACGTCCCGTTTAAACACTAAACTTTCTGAATGTCCCGTTTAAAATCTGAACTTTCTCAACATCCTGTATAAAAACTGAACATTCTCAACATCCTGTATAAAAACTGAACATTCTCAACATCCTGTATATAAACTGAACTTGCTCAACGTCCCGATTAAAAACTGAACTTTCTCAACGTGCCATTTAAACACTGAACTTTCTCAATGTCCTGAATAAAAGCTGAACTTTCTCAACGTCCTGTATAAAAACTGAACTTTCTCAATGTCTTGTATAGAAACTAAACATTTTCAACATCCCGTTTCAAAACTGAAATTTCTCAAAACCCTGTAAAAAATCTGTACTTTCTCAATGCCCCATTTAAAAACTGAACTTTCTCAACGTCCTGTATAAAAACTGAACTTTCTCAACCTCCTGAATACAAACGGAACTTTCTCAACGTCCTGTATAAAAACTGAACATTCTCAAAGTCCCGTTTAAAAACTGAATTTTCTCAACGTCCTGTATAAAAACTGAACGTTCTCAACGCCCTGAATAGCTGAAGTATCTCAAGGCCCTGTGTAAAAACAGAACTTTCCCAATGTCCTGTATAAAAACTGAACATCCTCAACATCCTGTATAAAAACTGAACTTTCTCAACGTGCCATTTAAACACTGAACTTTCTCAATGTCCTGAATAAAAGCTGAACTTTCTCAACGTCCTGTATAAAAACTGAACTTTCTCAATGTCCTGTATAGAAACTAAACATTTTCAACATCCCGTTTCAAAACTGAAATTTCTCAAAACCCTGTAAAAAATCTGTACTTTCTCAATGTCCCATTTAAAAACTGAACTTTCTCAACGTCCTGTATAAAAACTGAACTTTCTCAACCTCCTGAATACAAACGGAACTTTCTCAACGTCCCGTTTAAAAACTGAACATTCTCAACGTCCTGTATAAAAACTGAAATTTCTCAACATCCCGTTTAAAAACTGAACTTTCGCAACGTCCTGTATAAAAACTGAACTTTCACAACGTCCCGTTTAAAAACTGGACTTTCTCAACGTCCTGTACAAAAACTGAACTTCCTCAACGTCCCGTTTGCAAACTGAACTTTCTCAACATCCTGTATATAAAATGAACTTTCCTAATGTCCTGTATAAAAACTGAACCTTCTCAACGTCCTGTATAAAAATTGAAGTTACTCAACATCCCGTTTACAAACTGAACTTTCTCACAGTCCTTTTTAAAAACTGAACTTTCTCAACGTCCTGTATAAAAACTGAAATTTCTCAACATCCCGTTTAAAAACTGAACTTGCTCAATGTCCTTTTAAAAAGCTGAACCTTCTCAACGTCCTGTATAAAAACTGAACTTTCTCAACATCCTGTTTAAAAAGCTGAACTTTCTCAACGTCCTGTATAAAAACTGATCATTCTCAACGTCCTCTATAAAAACTGAATTTCTCAACGTCCTGTATAAAAACTGAACTTTCCCAATGTCCCGATTAAAAACTGAACTTTCTCAACATCTTGTATAAAAACTGAACTTTCTCAACGTGCCATTTAAACACTGAACTTTCTCAATGTCCTGAATAAAAGCTGAACTTTCTCAACGTCCTGTATAAAAACTGAACTTTCTCAATGTCCTGTATTGAAACGAAACATTTTCAACATCCCGTTTCAAAACTGAAATTTCTCAAAACCCTGTAAAAAAACTGAACTTTCTCAATGTCCCATTTAAAAACTGAACTTTCTCAGCGTCCTGTATAAAAACTGAAGTTACTCAACATCCCGTTTACAAACTGAACTTTCTCAACGTCCTGTATAAAAACTGAACTTTCTCAACATCCCGTTTAAAAACTGAACTTGCTCAAAGTCTTTTTTAAAAGCTGAACCTTCTCAACGTCCTGTATAAAAAATGAAATTTCTCAATGTCCTTTATAGAAACTAAAAATTTTCAACATCCCGTTTCAAAACTGAAATTTCTCAAAACCCTGTAAAAAATCTGAACTTTCTCAATGTCCCATTTAAAAACTGAACTTTCTCAACGTCCTATATAAAAACTGAACTTTCTCAACCTCCTGAATACAAACTGAACTTTCTCAAAGTCCTGTATAAAAGTGAACTTTCTCAACGTCCCGTTTAAAAACTGAACATTCTCAACGTCCTGTATAAAAACTGAAATTTCTCAACATCCCGTTTAAAAACTGAACTTTCTCAACGTCCTGTATAAAAACTGAACTTTCACAACGTCCCGTTTAAAAACTGGACTTTCTCAACGTCCTGTATAAAAACTGAACTTCCTCAACGTCCCGTTTGCAAACTGAACTTTCTCAACATCCTGTATATAAAATGAACTTTCCTAATGTCCTGTATAAAAACTGAACCTTCTCAACGTCCTGTATAAAAACTGAAATTTCTCAACATCCCGTTTAAAAACTGAACTTTCTCAACGTCCTGTATAAAAACTGAACTTTCCCAATGTCCCGATTAAAAACTGAACTTTCTCAACATCTTATATAAAAACTGAACTTTCTCAACGTGCCATTTAAACACTGAACTTTCTCAATGTCCTGAATAAAAGCTGAAATTTCTCAACGTCCTGTATAAAAACTGAACTTTCTCAATGTCCTGTATAGAAACTAAACATTTTCAACATCCCGTTTCAAAACTGAAATTTCTCAAAACCCTGTAAAAAATCTGAACTTTCTCAATGTCCCATTTAAAAACTGAACTTTCTCAACGTCCTGTATAAAAACTGAACTTTCTCAACCTCCTGAATACAAACGGAACTTTCACAACGTCCTGTTTAAAAACTGAAATTTCTCAACGTCCCGTTTAAAAACTGAACTTTCTCAACGTCCTGTATAAAAACTGAAATTTCTCAACATCCCGTTTAAAAAGCTGAACTTTCTCAACGTCCTGTATAAAAACTGATCATTCTCAACGTCCTCTATAAAAACTGAATTTCTCAACGTCCTGTATAAAAACTGAACTTTCCCAATGTCCCGATTAAAAACTGAACTTTCTCAACATCTTGTATAAAAACTGAACTTTCTCAACGTGCCATTTAAACACTGAACTTTCTCAATGTCCTGAATAAAAGCTGAACTTTCTCAACGTCCTGTATAAAAACTGAACTTTCTCAACCTCCTGAATACAAACTGAACTTTCTCAAAGTCCTGTATAAAAGTGAACTTTCTCAACGTCCCGTTTAAAAACTGAACATTCTCAACGTCCTGTATAAAAACTGAAATTTCTCAACATCCCGTTTAAAAACTGAACTTTCTCAACGTCCTGTATAAAAACTGAACTTTCACAACGTCCCGTTTAAAAACTGGACTTTCTCAACGTCCTGTATAAAAACTGAACTTCCTCAACGTCCCGTTTGCAAACTGAACTTTCTCAACATCCTGTATATAAAATGAACTTTCCTAATGTCCTGTATAAAAACTGAACCTTCTCAACGTCCTGTATAAAAACTGAAATTTCTCAACATCCCGTTTAAAAACTGAACTTTCTCAACGTCCTGTATAAAAACTGAACTTTCCCAATGTCCCGATTAAAAACTGAACTTTCTCAACATCTTGTATAAAAACTGAACTTTCTCAACGTGCCATTTAAACACTGAACTTTCTCAATGTCCTGAATAAAAGCTGAACTTTCTCAACGTCCTGTATAAAAACTGAACTTTCTCAATGTCCTGTATAGAAACTAAACATTTTCAACATCCCGTTTCAAAACTGAAATTTCTCAAAACCCTGTAAAAAATCTGAACTTTCTCAATGTCCCATTTAAAAACTGAACTTTCTCAACGTCCTGTATAAAAACTGAACTTTCTCAACCTCCTGAATACAAACGGAACTTTCACAACGTCCTGTTTAAAAACTGAAATTTCTCAACGTCCCGTTTAAAAACTGAACTTTCTCAACGTCCTGTATAAAAACTGAAATTTCTCAACATCCCGTTTAAAAAGCTGAACTTTCTCAACGTCCTGTATAAAAACTGATCATTCTCAACGTCCTCTATAAAAACTGAATTTCTCAACGTCCTGTATAAAAACTGAACTTTCCCAATGTCCCGATTAAAAACTGAACTTTCTCAACATCTTGTATAAAAACTGAACTTTCTCAACGTGCCATTTAAACACTGAACTTTCTCAATGTCCTGAATAAAAGCTGAACTTTCTCAACGTCCTGTATAAAAACTGAACTTTCTCAATGTCCTGTATAGAAACGAAACATTTTCAACATCCCGTTTCAAAACTGAAATTTCTCAAAACCCTGTAAAAAAACTGAACTTTCTCAATGTCCCATTTAAAAACTGAACTTTCTCAACGTCCTGTATAAAAACTGAACTTTCTCAACCACCTGAATACAAACGGAACTTTCACAACGTCCTGTTTAAAAACTGAAATTCCTCAACGTCCTGTATAAAAGTGAACTTTCTCAACGTCCCGTTTAAAAACTGAACATTCTCAACGTCCTGTATAAAAACTGAAATTTCTCAACATCCCGTTTCAAAACTGAACTTTCTCAACGTCCTGTACAAAAACTGAACTTCCTCAACGTCCCGTTTGCAAACTGAACTTTCTCAACATCCTGTATATAAAATGAACTTTCCTAATGTCCTGTATAAAAACTGAACCTTCTCAACATCCTGTATAAAAATTGAAGTTACTCAACATCCCGTTTACAAACTGAACTTTCTCACAGACCTTTTCAAAAACTGAACTTTCTCAACGTCCTGTATAAAAACTGAAATTTCTCAACATCCCGTTTAAAAACTGAACTTGCTCAATGTCCTTTTAAAAAGCTGAACCTTCTCAACGTCCTGTATAAAAACTGAACTTTCTCAACATCCCGTTTAAAAAGCTGAACTTTCTCAACGTCCTGTATAAAAACTGATCATTCTCAACGTCCTCTATAAAAACTGAATTTCTCAACGTCCTGTATAAAAACTGAACTGTCCCAATGTCCCAATTAAAAACTGAACTTTCTCAACATCTTGTATAAAAACTGAACTTTCTCAACGTGCCATTTAAACACTGAACTTTCTCAATGTCCTGAATAAAAACTGAACTTTCTCAACATCTTGTATAAAAACTGAACTTTCTCAACGTGCCATTTAAACACTGAACTTTCTCAATGTCCTGAATAAAAGCTGAACTTTCTCAACGTCCTGTATAAAAACTGAACTTTCTCAATGTCCTGTATAGAAACGAAACATTTTCAACATCCCGTTTCAAAACTGAAATTTCTCAAAACCCTGTAAAAAAACTGAACTTTCTCAATGTCCCATTTAAAAACTGAACTTTCTCAACGTCCTGTATAAAAACTGAACTTTCTCAACCACCTGAATACAAACGGAACTTTCACAACGTCCTGTTTAAAAACTGAAATTCCTCAACGTCCCGTTTAAAAACTGAACTTTCTCAACGTCCTGTATAAAAACTGAAATTTCTCAACATCCCGTTTAAAAGCTGAACCTTCTCAACGCCCTGTATAAAAATTGAACTTTCTCAAAGTCCCGTTTAAAAACTGAATTTTCTCAACGTCCTGTATAAAAACTGAACGTTCTCAAAGCCCTGAATAGATGAAGTTTCTCAATGCCCGGTGTAAAAACAGAACTTTCCCAATGTCCAGTATAAAAACTGAACATCCTCAACATCCTGTATAAAAACTGAACTTTCTCAAAGCCCGGTATAAAAACTGAACTTTCTCAGTGTCCTATATAAAAATTAAACTTTCTCAAAATCCGGTATAAAAACTGAACTTTCTCAATGTCCTGTATAAAAACTGAACTTTCTCAACGACCTGTATAAAAATTGAAAATTCTCAACATCCCGATTAAAAACTGTACTTTCTCAAGGCCCTGTATAAAAACTGAATCATCCTAACGTCCTGTAAAAAACTGAACTCTCTCAACGTCCCGTTTAAACACTGAACTTTCTGAATGTCCCGTTTAAAATCTGAACTTTCTCAACATCCTGTATAAAAACTGAACATTCTCAACATCCTGTATAAAAACTGAACATTCTCAACATCCTGTATATAAACTGAACTTGCTCAACGTCCCAATTAAAAACTGAACTTTCTCAACGTGCCATTTAAACACTGAACTTTCTCAATGTCCTGAATAAAAGCTGAACTTTCTCAACGTCCTGTATAAAAACTGAACTTTCTCAATGTCTTGTATAGAAACTAAACATTTTCAACATCCCGTTTCAAAACTGAAATTTCTCAAAACCCTGTAAAAAATCTGAGCTTTCTCAATGTCCCATTTAAAAACTGAACTTTCTCAACGTCCTGTATAAAAACTGAACTTTCTCAACCTCCTGAATACAAACGGAACTTTCTCAACGTCCTGTTTAAAAACTGAACTTGCTCAAAGTCCTTTTTAAAAGCTGAATCTTCTCAACGCCCTGTATAAAAACTGAACATTCTCAAAGTCCCGTTTAAAAACTGAATTTTCTCAACGTCCTGTATAAAAACTGAACGTTCTCAACGCCCTGAATAGCTGAAGTATCTCAAGGCCCTGTGTAAAAACAGAACTTTCCCAATGTCCTGTATAAAAACTGAACATCCTCAACATCCTGTATAAAAACTGAACTTTCTCAACGTGCCATTTAAACACTGAACTTTCTCAATGTCCTGAATAAAAGCTGAACTTTCTCAACGTCCTGTATAAAAACTGAAATTTCTCAACATCCCGTTTACAAACTGAACTTTCTCACAGTCCTTTTTACAAACTGAACTTTCTCAACGTCCTGTATAAAAACTGAAATTTCTCAACATCCCGTTGAAAAACTGAACTTGCTCAACGTCCTGTATAAAAACTGAAATTACTCAACGTCCCGTTTAAAAACTGAACTTTCTCAGCGTCCTGTATAAAAACTGAAGTTACTCAACATCCCGTTTACAAACTGAACTTTCTCACAGTCATTTTTAAAAACTGAACTTTCTCAACGTCCTGTATAAAAACTGAAATTTCTCAACATCCCGTGTAAAAACTGAACTTGCTCAAAGTCCTTTTTAAAAGCTGAACCTTCTCAACGCCCTGTATAAAAACTGAACTTTCTCAAAGTCCCGTTTAAAAACTGAATTTTCTCAACGTCCTGTATAAAAACTGAACGTTCTCAACGCCCTGAATAGCTGAAGTTTCTCAAGGCCCGGTGTAAAAACAGAACTTTCCCAATGTCCAGTATAAAAACTGAACATCCTCAACATCCTGTATAAAAACTGAACTTTCTCAAAGCCCGGTATAAAAACTGAACTTTCTCAGTGTCCTATATAAAAATTAAACTTTCGCAAAATCCTGTATAAAAACTGAACTTTCTCAACGTCCTGTATAAAAACTGAACTTTCTCAACGTCCTGTATAAAAATTGAAAATTCTCAACATCCCGATTAAAAACTGTACTTTCTCAAGGCCCTGTATAAAAACTGAATCATCCTAACGTCCTGTAAAAAACTGAACTCTCTCAACGTCCCATTTAAACACTGAACTTTCTGAATGTCCCGTTTAAAATCTGAACTTTCTCAACATCCTGTATAAAAACTGAACATTCTCAACATCCTGTATATAAACTGAACTTGCTCAACGTCCCGATTAAAAACTGAACTTTCTCAACATCTTGCATAAAAACTGAACTTTCTCAACGTGACATTTAAACACTGAACTTTCTCAATGTCCTGAATAAAAGCTGAACTTTCTCAACGTCCTGTATAAAAACTGAACTTTCTCAACGTCCTGTATAAAAAATGAAATTTCTCAATGTCCTTTATAGAAACTAAAAATTTTCAACATCCCGTTTCAAAACTGAAATTTCTCAAAAACCTGTAAAAAATCTGAACTTTCTCAATGTCCCATTTAAAAACTGAACTTTCTCAACGTCCTGTATAAAAACTGAACTTTCTCAACCTCCTGAATACAAACTGAACTTTCTCAAAGTCCTGTATAAAAGTGAACTTTCTCAACGTCCCGTTTAAAAACTGAACATTCTCAACGTCCTGTATAAAAACTGAAATTTCTCAACATCCCGTTTAAAAACTGAACTTTCTCAACGTCCTGTATAAAAACTGAACTTTCACAACGTCCCGTTTAAAAACTTGACTTTCTCAACGTCCTGTATAAAAACTGAACTTCCTCAACGTCCCGTTTGCAAACTGAACTTTCTCAACATCCTGTATATAAAATGAACTTTCCTAATGTCCTGTATAAAAACTGAACCTTCTCAACGTCCTGTATAAAAACTGAAATTTCTCAACATCCCGTTTAAAAACTGAACTTTCTCAACGTCCTGTATAAAAACTGAACTTTCCCAATGTCCCGATTAAAAACTGAACTTTCTCAACATCTTGTATAAAAACTGAACTTTCTCAACGTGCCATTTAAACACTGAACTTTCTCAATGTCCTGAATAAAAGCTGAACTTTCTCAACGTCCTGTATAAAAACTGAACTTTCTCAATGTCCTGTATAGAAACTAAACATTTTCAACATCCCGTTTCAAAACTGAAATTTCTCAAAACCCTGTAAAAAATCTGAACTTTCTCAATGTCCCATTTAAAAACTGAACTTTCTCAACGTCCTGTATAAAAACTGAACTTTCTCAACCTCCTGAATACAAACGGAACTTTCACAACGTCCTGTTTAAAAACTGAAATTTCTCAACGTCCCGTTTAAAAACTGAACTTTCTCAACGTCCTGTATAAAAACGGAAGTTACTCAACATCCCGTTTACAAACTGAACTTTCTCACAGTCCTTTTTACAAACTGAACTTTCTCAACGTCCTGTATAAAAACTGAAATTTCTCAACATCCCGTTTAAAAACTGAACTTGCTCAAAGTCCTTTTTAAAAGCTGAACCTTCTCAACGCCCTGTATAAAAACTGAACTTTCTCAAAGTCCCGTTTAAAAACTGAATTTTCTCAACGTCCTGTATAAAAACTGAACGTTCTCAAAGCCCGGTATTAAAACTGAACTTTCTCAGTGTCCTATATAAAAATTAAACTTTCGCAAAATCCCGTTTAAAAACTGAACTTTCTCAACGTCCTGTATAAAAACTGAACATTCTCAACGTGCTCTATAAAAACTGAACTTTCTCAACGTCCTGTATAAAAACTGAACGTTCTCAATGCCCTGAATAGCTGAAGTTTCTCAATGCCCGATGTAAAAACAGAACTTTCCCAATGTCCTGTATAAAAACTGAACATCCTCAACATCCTGTATAAAAACTGAACTTTCTCAAAGCCCGGTATAAAAACTGAACTTTCTCAGTGTCCTATATAAAAATTAAACTTGCTCAAAATCCTGTATAAAAACTGAACTTTCTCAATGTCCTGTATAAAAACTGAACTTTCTCAACGACCTGTATAAAAATTGAAAATTCTCAACATCCCGATTAAAAACTGTACTTTCTCAAGGCCCTGTATAAAAACTGAATCATCCTAACGTCCTGTAAAAAACTGAACTCTCTCAACGTCCCGTTTAAACACTGAACTTTCTGAATGTCCCGTTTAAAATCTGAACTTTCTCAACATCCTGTATAAAAACTGAACATTCTCAACATCCTGTATAAAAACTGAACATTCTCAACATCCTGTATATAAACTGAACTTGCTCAACGTCCCGATTAAAAACTGACCTTTCTCAACATCTTGTATAAAAACTGAACTTTCTCAACGTGCCATTTAAACACTGAACTTTCTCAATGTCCTGTATAAAAACTGAACTTTCTCAACCTCCTGAATACAAACTGAACTCTCTCAACGCCCTGTATAAAAACTGAACTTTCTCAAAGTCCCGTTTAAAAACTGAATTTTCTCAACGTCCTGTATAAAAACTGAACGTTCTCAACGCCCTGAATAGCTGAAGTATCTCAAGGCCCTGTGTAAAAACAGAACTTTCCCAATGTCCTGTATAAAAACTGAACATCCTCAACATCCTGTATAAAAACTGAATTTTCTCAACGTGCCATTTAAACACTGAACTTTCTCAATGTCCTGAATAAAAGCTGAACTTTCTCAATGTCCTGTATCAAAACTGAACTTTTTCAATGTCCTGTATAGAAACTAAACATTTTCAACATCCCGTTTCAAAACTGAAATTTCTCAAAACCCTGTAAAAAATCTGTACTTTCTCAATGTCCCATTTAAAAACTGAACTTTCTCAACGTCCTGTATAAAAACTGAACTTTCTCAACCTCCTGAATACAAACGGAACTTTCACAACGTCCCGTTTAAAAACTGAAATTCCTCAACGTCCTGTATAAAAATGAACTTTCTCAACGTCCCGTTTAAAAACTGAACTTTCTCAAAGTCCTGTATAAAAACTGAAATTTCTCAACATCCCGTTGAAAAACTGAACTTGCTCAACGTCCTGCATAAAAACTGAACTTTCTCAACGACCTGTATAAAAATTGAAAATTCTCAACATCCCGATTAAAAACTGTACTTTCTCAAGGCCCTGTATAAAAACTGAATCATCCTAACGTCCTGTAAAAAACTGAACTCTCTCAACGTCCCGTTTAAAAACTGAACTTTCTGAATGTCCCGTTTAAAATCTGAACTTTCTCAACATCCTGTATAAAAACTGAACATTCTCAACATCCTGTATATAAACTGAACTTGCTCAACGTCCCGATTAAAAACTGAACTTTCTCAACATCTTGCATAAAAACTGAACTTTCTCAACGTGCCATTTAAACACTGAACTTTCTCAATGTCCTGAATAAAAGCTGAACTTTCTCAATGTCTTGTATAGAAACTAAACATTTTCAACATCCCGTTTCAAAACTGAAATTTCTCAAAACCCTGTAAAAAAACTGAACTTTCTCAATGTCCCATTTAAAAACTGAACTTTCTCAACGTCCTGTATAAAAACTGAACTTTCTCAACCTCCTGAATACAAACGGAACTTTCACAATGTCCCATTTAAAAACTGAACTTTCTCAATGTCCTGTATAAAACTGAACTTTCTCAACGTCCCGTTTAAAAACTGAACTTGCTCAAAGTCCTTTTTAAAAGCTGAACCTTCTCAACGTCCTGTATAAAAACTGAACTTTCTCAACATCCCGTTTAAAAACTGAACTTTCTCAACGTCCTCTTTTAAAACTGAATTTCTCAAAGTCCTGTATAAAAACTGAACTTTCCCACCGGCCCGTTTAAAAACTGTACTTTCTCAACGTCCTGTATAAAAACTGAACTTTCTCAACGTCCTGTAAGAAAACTGAACTTTCTCAACGTCCCGTTCAATAACTGAACGTTCTCAACATGCTGTATAAAAACTGAACTTTGTCAACGTCCTGTGTAAAAACTGAACTTTCTCAACTCTCTGTATAACAACTGAACTTGCTCAACGTCCTGTATAAAAACTGAACATTCTCAACGCCCTGTATAAAAACTGAACTTTCTCAAAGTCCCGTTTAAAAACTGAATTTTCTCAACGTCCTGTATAAAAACTGAATGTTCTCAACGCCCTGAATAGCTGAACTTTCTCAATGCCCTGTGTAAAAACAGAACTTTCCCAATGTCCTGTATAAAAACTGAACATCCTCAACATCCTGTATAAAAACTGAACTTTCTCAAAGCCCGGTATAAAAACTGAACTTTCTCAGTGTCCTATATAAATATTAAACTTTCGCAAAATCCTGCATAAAAACTGAACTTTCTCAACGTCCTGTATAAAAACTGAACTTTCTCAACGACCTGTATAAAAATTGAAAATTCTCAACGTCCCGATTAAAAACTGTACTTTCTCAAGGCCCTGTATAAAAACTGAATCATACTAACGTCCTGTAAAAAACTGAACTCTCTCAATGTCCCGTTTAAACACTGAACTTTCTGAATGTCCCGTTTAAAAACTGAACTTTCTCAACATCCTGTATAAAAACTGAACATTCTCAACATCCTGTATATAAACTGAACTTGCTCAACGTCCCGATTAAAAACTGAACTTTCTCAACATCTTGTACAAAAACTGAACTTTCTCAACGTGCCATTTAAACACTGAACTTTCTCAACGTCCTGAATAAAAGCTGAACTTTCTCAACGTCCTGTATAAAAACTGAACTTTCTCAATGTCCTGTATAAAAACTAAACATTTTCAACATCCCGTTTCAAAACTGAACTTTCTCAACGTCCTGTATAAAAACTGAACTTTCTCAACCTCCTGAATACAAACGGAACTTTCTCAATATCCCGTTTAAAAACTGAAATTCCTCAACGTCCTGTATAAAAACTGAACTTTCTCAAAGTCCTGTATAAAAACTGAACTTTCTCAACGTCCCGTTTAAAAACTGAACTTTCTCATCGTCCTGTAGAAAAACTGAAATTTCTCAACATCCCGTTTAAAAACTGAACTTTCTCAACGTTCTGTAAAAAAACTGAACTTTCTCAACGTCCTCTATAAAAACTGAATTTCTCAACGTCCTGTATAAAAATTGAATTTCTCAACATCCTGTTTAAAAACTGAACTTTCTCAACATCCTGAAAAAAATGTGAACTTTCTCAACGTCCTGTGTAAAAACTGAACTTTCTCAACGTCCTGTACAAAAACTGAACTTTCTCAATGTTCCATTTAAAAACTGAACTTTCACTACATCCTGTATAAAAACTGAACTTTCTCAACGTCCTGTGTAAAAACTAAACTTTCTCAACGTCCTGTACAAAAACTGAACTTTCTCAACGTCCCGTTTAAAAACTGAACTTTCTCAACATCCTGAATAAAAAGTGAACTTTCTCAACGTCCTGTGTAAAAACTGAACTTTCCCAATGCCCTGTATAAAGACTGAACTTTCTCAACGTCCTGTATAAAAACTGAACTTTCTCAACGTCCTGTACAAAAACTGAACTTTCTCAACGTCCCGTTTAAAAACTGAACTTTCTCAACGTCCTATTCAAAACTGAACTTTCTCAACATTCTGTTGAAAAACTGAACTTTGTCATATCCTGTATAAAAACTGAACATTCTCAACGTCCCGTTTCAAAACTGAACTTTCTCAACATCCTGTATAAAAACCGAACTTTCTCAACGCCATGTGTAAAAACTGAACTTTCTCAACATCCTGTATAAAAACTGAACTTTCTCAAAGTCCTGTATAAAAACTGAACTTTTGCAACGTCCTGTTTAAAAACTGAACTTACTCAACATCATGTATAAAAACTGAACTTTCTCAAAGTCCCGTTTAAAAACTGAATTTTCTCAACGTCCTGTACAAAAACTGAACTTTCTCAACGTCCTGCATAAAAATGGAAAATTCTCAACATCCCGATTAAAAACTGAACTTTCTCAAGGCGCTGTATAAAACCTAAATCTTCCAAACGTTCTGTAAAAAAGAGAACTTTCTCCATGCCCTAAATAAAAACTGAACTTTCTCAATGCCCTGTGTAAAAACTGAACTTTTCTCAATGTCCTGTATAAAAACTGAACCTTCTCAACATCCGGTATAAAAACTGAACTTACTCAACGCCCGGTATAAAAACTGAACTTTCTCAACGTCCTGTATAAAAACTGAACTTTCTCAATGTCCCGTTTAAAAACTGAACTTTCTCAACGTCCTGTATAGAAATTGAACTTTTTAAACGTCCTGTATAAAAACTGAACTTTCTCAACGTCCCGTATAAAAACTGAACTTTCTCAATGCCCTGTATAAAAACTGAACTTTCTCAACGTCCTGTATATAAACTGAACTTGCTCAACGTCCCGATTAAAAACTGAACTTTCTCAACGTCCTGTATAAAAACTGAACTTTCTCAACGTCCTGTATAAAAATTGAAAATTCTCAAAACATCCCGAATAAAAACTGTACTTTCTCAAGGCCCTGTATAAAAACTGAATCATCCTAACGTCCTGTAAAAAAACTGAACTCTCTCAACGTCCCGTTTAAACACTGAACTTTCTGAATGTCCCGTTTAAAATCTGAACTTTCACAACATCCTGTATAAAAACTGAACATTCTCAACATCCTGTATAAAAACTGAACATTCTCAACATTTTGCATATAGACTGAACTTGCTCAACGTCCCGATTAAAAACTGAACTTTCTCAACATCTTGTATAAAAACTGAACTTTCTCAGTGTCCTATATAAATATTAAACTTTCGCAAAATCCTGCATAAAAACTGAACTTTCTCAACGTCCTGTATAAAAACTGAACTTTCTCAACGACCTGTATAAAAATTGAAAATTCTCAACGTCCCGATTAAAAACTGTACTTTCTCAAGGCCCTGTATAAAAACTGAATCATACTAACGTCCTGTAAAAAACTGAACTCTCTCAATGTCCCGTTTAAACACTGAACTTTCTGAATGTCCCGTTTAAAAACTGAACTTTCTCAACATCCTGTATAAAAACTGAACATTCTCAACATCCTGTATATAAACTGAACTTGCTCAACGTCCCGATTAAAAACTGAACTTTCTCAACATCTTGTACAAAAACTGAACTTTCTCAACGTGCCATTTAAACACTGAACTTTCTCAACGTCCTGAATAAAAGCTGAACTTTCTCAACGTCCTGTATAAAAACTGAACTTTCTCAATGTCCTGTATAAAAACTAAACATTTTCAACATCCCGTTTCAAAACTGAACTTTCTCAACGTCCTGTATAAAAACTGAACTTTCTCAACCTCCTGAATACAAACGGAACTTTCTCAATATCCCGTTTAAAAACTGAAATTCCTCAACGTCCTGTATAAAAACTGAACTTTCTCAAAGTCCTGTATAAAAACTGAACTTTCTCAACGTCCCGTTTAAAAACTGAACTTTCTCATCGTCCTGTAGAAAAACTGAAATTTCTCAACATCCCGTTTAAAAACTGAACTTTCTCAACGTCCTGTAAAAAAACTGAACTTTCTCAACGTCCTCTATAAAAACTGAATTTCTCAACGTCCTGTATAAAAATTGAATTTCTCAACATCCTGTTTAAAAACTGAACTTTCTCAACATCCTGAAAAAAATGTGAACTTTCTCAACGTCCTGTGTAAAAACTGAACTTTCTCAACGTCCTGTACAAAAACTGAACTTTCTCAATGTTCCATTTAAAAACTGAACTTTCACTACATCCTGTATAAAAACTGAACTTTCTCAACGTCCTGTGTAAAAACTAAACTTTCTCAACGTCCTGTACAAAAACTGAACTTTCTCAACGTCCCGTTTAAAAACTGAACTTTCTCAACATCCTGAATAAAAAGTGAACTTTCTCAACGTCCTGTGTAAAAACTGAACTTTCCCAATGCCCTGTATAAAAACTGAACTTTCTCAACGTCCTGTATAAAAACTGAACTTTCTCAACGTCCTGTACAAAAACTGAACTTTCTCAACGTCCCGTTTAAAAACTGAACTTTCTCAACGTCCTATTCAAAACTGAACTTTCTCAACATTCTGTTGAAAAACTGAACTTTGTCATATCCTGTATAAAAACTGAACATTCTCAACGTCCCGTTTCAAAACTGAACTTTCTCAACATCCTGTATAAAAACCGAACTTTCTCAACGCCATGTGTAAAAACTGAACTTTCTCAACATCCTGTATAAAAACTGAACTTTCTCAAAGTCCTGTATAAAAACTGAACTTTTGCAACGTCCTGTTTAAAAACTGAACTTACTCAACATCATGTATAAAAACTGAACTTTCTCAAAGTCCCGTTTAAAAACTGAATTTTCTCAACGTCCTGTACAAAAACTGAACTTTCTCAACGTCCTGCATAAAAATGGAAAATTCTCAACATCCCGATTAAAAACTGAACTTTCTCAAGGCGCTGTATAAAACCTAAATCTTCCAAACGTTCTGTAAAAAAGAGAACTTTCTCCATGCCCTAAATAAAAACTGAACTTTCTCAATGCCCTGTGTAAAAACTGAACTTTTCTCAATGTCCTGTATAAAAACTGAACCTTCTCAACATCCGGTATAAAAACTGAACTTACTCAACGCCCGGTATAAAAACTGAACTTTCTCAACGTCCTGTATAAAAACTGAACTTTCTCAATGTCCCGTTTAAAAACTGAACTTTCTCAACGTCCTGTATAGAAATTGAACTTTTTAAACGTCCTGTATAAAAACTGAACTTTCTCAACGTCCCGTATAAAAACTGAACTTTCTCAATGCCCTGTATAAAAACTGAACTTTCTCAACGTCCTGTATATAAACTGAACTTGCTCAACGTCCCGATTAAAAACTGAACTTTCTCAACGTCCTGTATAAAAACTGAACTTTCTCAACGTCCTGTATAAAAATTGAAAATTCTCAAAACATCCCGAATAAAAACTGTACTTTCTCAAGGCCCTGTATAAAAACTGAATCATCCTAACGTCCTGTAAAAAAACTGAACTCTCTCAACGTCCCGTTTAAACACTGAACTTTCTGAATGTCCCGTTTAAAATCTGAACTTTCACAACATCCTGTATAAAAACTGAACATTCTCAACATCCTGTATAAAAACTGAACATTCTCAACATTTTGCATATAGACTGAACTTGCTCAACGTCCCGATTAAAAACTGAACTTTCTCAACATCTTGTATAAAAACTGAACTTTCTCAACGTGCCATTTAAACACTGAACTTTCTCAATGTCCTGAATAAAAGCTGAACTTTCTCAAAGTCTTGTATAGAAACTAAACATTTTCAACATCCCGTTTCAAAACTGAAATTTCTCAAAACCCTGTAAAAAATCTGTACTTTCTCAATGTCCCATTTAAAAACTGAACTTTCTCAACGTCCTGTATAAAAACTGAACTTTCTCAACCTCCTGAATACAAACGGAACTTTCTCAACGTCCTGTATAAAAACGGAACTTTCACAACGTCCTGTTTAAAAACTGAAATTCCTCAACGTCCTGTATAAAAACTGAACTTTCTCAACGTCCCGTTTAAAAACTGAACTTTCTCAACGTCCTGTATAAAAACTGAAATTTCTCAACATCCCGTTGAAAAACTGAACTTTCTCAGTGTCCTGTATAAAAACTGAAGTTACTCAACATCCTGTTTACAAACTGAACTTTCTCACAGTCCTTTTAAAAACTGAACTTTCTCAACGTCCTGTATAAAAACTGAAATTTCTCAACATCCCGTTTACAAACTGAACTTTCTCACAGACCTTTTTACAAACTGCACTTTCTCAACGTCCTGTATAAAAACTGAAATTTCTCAACATCCCGTTTAAAAACTGAACTTGCTCAAAGTCCTTTTTAAAAGCTGAACCTTCTCAACGTCCTGTATAAAAACTGAACTTTCTCAACATCCCGTTTAAAAACTGAACTTTCTCAACGTCCTGTATAAAAACTGAACATTCTCAACGTCCCGTTTCAAAACTGAACTTTCTCAACATCCTGTATAAAAACCGAACTTTCTCAACGCCATGTGTAAAAACTGAACTTTCTCAACATCCTGTATAAAAACTGAACTTTCTCAAAGTCCTGTATAAAAACTGAACTTTTGCAACGTCCTGTTTAAAAACTGAACTTACTCAACATCATGTATAAAAACTGAACTTTCTCAAAGTCCCGTTTAAAAACTGAATTTTCTCAACGTCCTGTACAAAAACTGAACTTTCTCAACGTCCTGCATAAAAATGGAAAATTCTCAACATCCCGATTAAAAACTGAACTTTCTCAAGGCCCTGTATAAAACCTAAATCTTCCAAACGTTCTGTAAAAAAGAGAACTTTCTCCATGCCCTAAATAAAAACTGAACTTTCTCAATGCCCTGTATAAAAACTGAACTTTTCTCAATGTCCTGTATAAAAACTGAACCTTCTCAACATCCGGTATAAAAACTGAACTTACTCAACGCCCGGTATAAAAACTGAACTTTCTCAACGCCCTGTATAAAAACTGAACTTTTCTCAATGTCCTGTATAAAAACTGAACCTTCTCAACATCCGGTATAAAAACTGAACTTACTCAACGCCCGGTAGAAAAACTGAACTTTCTCAACGTCCTGTATAAAAAGTGAACTTTCTCAATGTCCCGTTTAAAAACTGAACTTTCTCAACGTCCTGTATAGAAATTGAACTTTTTAAACGTCCTGTATAAAAACTGAACTTTCTCAACGTCCCGTATAAAAACTGAACTTTCTCAATGTCCCGTTTAAAAAGTGAACTTTCTCAACATGCTGTATAAAAACTGAACATTCTCAACATCCTGTATATAAACTGAACTTGCTCAACGTCCCGATTAAAAACTGAACTTTCTCAACGTCCTGTATAAAAACTGAACTTTCTCAACAACCTGTATAAAAATTGAAAATTCTCAAAACATCCCGAATAAAAACTGTACTTTCTCAAGGCCCTGTATAAAAACTGAATCATCCTAACGTCCTGTAAAAAACTGAACTCTCTCAACGTCCCGTTTAAACACTGAACTTTCTGAATGTCCCGTTTAAAATCTGAACTTTCTCAACATCCTGTATAAAAACTGAACATTCTCAACATCCTGTATAAAAACTGAACATTCTCAACATTTTGCATATAGACTGAACTTGCTCAACGTCCCGATTAAAAACTGAACTTTCTCAACATCTTGTATAAAAACTGAACTTTCTCAACGTGCCATTTAAACACTGAACTTTCTCAATGTCCTGAATAAAAGCTGAACTTTCTCAATGTCTTGTATAGAAACTAAACATTTTCAACATCCCGTTTCAAAACTGAAATTTCTCAAAACCCTGTAAAAAATCTGTACTTTCTCAATGTCCCATTTAAAAACTGAACTTTCTCAACGTCCTGTATAAAAACTGAACTTTCTCAACCTCCTGAATACAAACGGAACTTTCTCAACGTCCTGTATAAAAACGGAACTATCACAACGTCCTGTTTAAAAACTGAAATTCCTCAACGTCCTGTATAAAAACTGAACTTTCTCAACGTCCCGTTTAAAAACTGAACTTTCTCAACGTCCTGTATAAAAACTGAAATTTCTCAACATCCCGTTGAAAAACTGAACTTTCTCAGCGTCCTGTATAAAAACTGAAGTTACTCAACATCCTGTTTACAAACTGAACTTTCTCACAGTCCTTTTAAAAACTGAACTTTCTCAACGTCCTGTATAAAAACTGAAATTTCTCAACATCCCGTTTACAAACTGAACTTTCTCACAGACCTTTTTACAAACTGAACTTTCTCAACGTCCTGTATAAAAACTGAAATTTCTCAACATCCCGTTTAAAAACTGAACTTGCTCAAAGTCCTTTTTAAAAGCTGAACCTTCTCAACGTCCTGTATAAAAACTGAACTTTCTCAACATCCCGTTTAAAAACTGAAATTTCTCAACGTCCTGTATAAAAACTGAACTTTCTCAACGTCCTGTAAGAAAACTGAACTTTCTCAACGTCCCGTTCAATAACTGAACGTTCTCAACATGCTGTATAAAAACTGAACTTTCTCAACGTCCTGTGTAAAAACTGAACTTTCTCAACTCTCTGTATAAAAACTGAACTTGCTCAACGTCCTGTATAAAAACTGAACATTCTCAACGCCCTGTATAAAAACTGAACTTTCTCAAAGTCCCGTTTAAAAACTGAATTTTCTCAACGTCCTGTATAAAAACTGAATGTTCTCAACGCCCTGAATAGCTGAACTTTCTCAATGCCCTGGGTAAAAACAGAACTTTCCCAATGTCCTGTATAAAAACTGAACATCCTCAACATCCTGTATAAAAACTGAACTTTCTCAAAGCCCGGTATAAAAACTGAACTTTCTCAGTGTCCTATATAAAAATTAAACTTTCGCAAAATCCTGTATAAAAACTGAACTTTCTCAACGTCCTGTATAAAAACTGAACTTTCTCAACGACCTGTATAAAAATTGAAAATTCTCAACGTCCCGATTAAAAACTGTACTTTCTCAAGGCCCTGTATAAAAACTGAATCATACTAACGTCCTGTAAAAAACTGAACTCTCTCAACGTCCCGTTTAAACACTGAACTTTCTCAACATCCTGTATAAAAACTGAACATTCTCAACATCCTGTATATAAACTGAACTTGCTCAACGTCCCGATTAAAAACTGAACTTTCTCAACATCTTGTACAAAAACTGAACTTTCTCAACGTGCCATTTAAACACTGAACTTGCTCAACGTCCTGAATAAAAGCTGAACTTTCTCAACGTCCTGTATAAAGACTGAACTTTCTCAATGTCCTGTATAAAAACTAAACATTTTCAACATCCCGTTTCAAAACTGAACTTTCTCAACGTCCTGTATAAAAACTGAACTTTCTCAACCTCCTGAATACAAACGGAACTTTCTCAATATCCTGTTTAAAAACTGAAATTCCTCAACGTCCTGTATAAAAACTGAACTTTCTCAAAGTCCTGTATAAAAACTGAACTTTCTCAACGTCCCGTTTAAAAACTGAACTTTCTCATCGTCCGATAGAAAAACTGAAATTTCTCAACATCCCGTTTAAAAACTGAACTTTCTCAACGTCCTGTAAAAAAACTGAACTTTCTCAACGTCCTGTATAAAAACTGAATTTCTCAACGTCCTGTATAAAAATTGAATTTCTCAACGTCCTGTATAAAAACTGAACTTTCTCAACATCCTGTTTAAAAACTGAACTTTCTCAACATCCTGAAAAAAATGTGAACTTTCTCAACGTCCTGTGTAAAAACTGAACTTTCTCAACGTCCTGTACAAAAACTGAACTTTCTCAATGTTCCGTTTAAAAACTGAACTTTCACTACATCCTGTATAAAAACTGAACTTTCTCAACGTCCTGTGTAAAAACTAAACTTTCTCAACGTCCTGTACAAAAACTGAACTTTCTCAACGTCCCGTTTAAAAACTGAACTTTCTCAACATCCTGAATAAAAAGTGAACTTTCTCAACGTCCTGTGTAAAAACTGAACTTTCTCAATGCCCTGTATAAAAACTGAACTTTCTCAACGTCCTGTATAAAAACTGAACTTTCTCAATGTCCTGTACAAAAACTGAACTTTCTCAACGTCCCTTTTAAAAACTGAACTTATTCAAAGTCATGTATAAAAACTGAACTTTTTCAATGTCCTGTATAAAAACTGAACTTTCTCAACGTCCTGTATAAAAAATGAACTTTCTCAACGTCCTATTCAAAACTGAACTTTCTCAACGTTCTGTTGAAAAACTGAACTTTGTCATATCCTGTATAAAAACTGAACATTCTCAACGTCCCGTTTCAAAACTGAACTTTCTCAACATCCTGTATAAAAACCGAACTTTCTCAACGCCATGTGTAAAAACTGAACTTTCTCAACATCCTGTATAAAAACTGAACTTTCTCAAAGTCCTGTATAAAAACTGAACTTTTGCAACGTCCTGTTTAAAAACTGAACTTACTCAACATCATGTATAAAAACTGAACTTTCTCAAAGTCCCGTTTAAAAACTGAATTTTCTCAACGTCCTGTACAAAAACTGAACTTTCTCAACGTCCTGCATAAAAATGGAAAATTCTCAACATCCCGATTAAAAACTGAACTTTCTCAAGGCCCTGTATAAAACCTAAATCTTCCAAACGTTCTGTAAAAAAGAGAACTTTCTCCATGCCCTAAATAAAAACTGAACTTTCTCAATGCCCTGTATAAAAACTGAACTTTTCTCAATGTCCTGTATAAAAACTGAACCTTCTCAACATCCGGTATAAAAACTGAACTTACTCAACGCCCGGTATAAAAACTGAACTTTCTCAACGTCCTGTATAAAAACTGAACTTTCTCAATGTCCCGTTTAAAAACTGAACTTTCTCAACGTCCTGTATAGAAATTGAACTTTTTAAACGTCCTGTATAAAAACTGAACTTTCTCAACGTCCTGTATAAAAACTGAACTTTCTCAATGTCCCGTTTAAAAAGTGAACTTTCTCAACATACTGTATAAAAACTGAACATTCTCAACATCCTGTATATAAACTGAACTTGCTCAACGTCCCGATTAAAAACTGAACTTTCTCAACAACCTGTATAAAAATTGAAAATTCTCAAAACATCCCGAATAAAAACTGTACTTTCTCAAGGCCCTGTATAAAAACTGAATCATCCTAACGTCCTGTAAAAAAACTGAACTCTCTCAACGTCCCGTTTAAACACTGAACTTTCTGAATGTCCCGTTTAAAATCTGAACTTTCTCAACATCCTGTATAAAAACTGAACATTCTCAACATCCTGTATAAAAACTGAACATTCTCGACATTTTGTATAAAAACTGAACTTTCTCAACGTGCCATTTAAACACAGAACTTTCTCAATGTCCTGAATAAAAGCTGAACTTTCTCAACGTCCTGTATAAAAACTGAACTTTTTCAACATCCTGAATACAAACGGAACTTTCACAACGTCCCGTTGAAAAACTGAACTTTCTCAGCGTCCTGTATAAAAATTGAAGTTACTCAACATCCCGTTTACAAACTGAACTTTCTCACAGTCCTTTTAAAAACTGAACTTTCTCAACGTCCTGTATAAAAACTGAAATTTCTCAACATCCCATTTAAAAACTGAACTTGCTCAAAGTCCTTTTTAAAAGCTGAACATTCTCAACGCCCTGTATAAAAACTGAACTTTCTCAAAGTCCCGTTTAAAAACTGAATTTTCTCAACGTCCTGTATAAAAACTGAACGTTCTCAACGCCCTGAATAGCTGAACTTTCTCAATGCCCGGTGTAAAAACAGAACTTTCCCAATGTCCTGTATAAAAACTGAACATCCTCAACGTCCTGTATAAAAACTGAACTTTCTCAAAGCCCGCTATAAAAACTGAACTTTCTCAGTGTCCTATATAAAAACTGAAATTTCTCAACATCCCGTTGAAAAACTGAACTTTCTCAACGTCCTGTATAAAAATTGAAGTTACTCAACATCCCGTTTACAAACTGAACTTTCTCACAGTCCTTTTTAAAAACTGAACTTTCTCAACGTCCTGTATAAAAACTGAAATTTCTCAACATCCCGTTTAAAAACTGAACTTTCTCAGCGTCCTGTATAAAAACTGAAGTTACTCAACGTCCCATTTAAAAACTGAATTTTCTCAACGTCCTGTATAAAAACTGAACGTTCTCAATGCCCTGAAAAGCTGAACTTTCTCAATGCCCGGTGTAAAAACAGAACTTTCCCAATGTCCTGTATAAAACCTGAATATCCTCAACATCCTGTATAAAAACTGAACTTTCTCAGTGTCCTATATAAAAATTAAACTTTCGCAAAATCCTGTATAAAAACTGAACTTTCTCAACGTCCTGTATAAAAACTGAACTTTCTCAACGACCTGTATAAAAATTGAAAATTCTCAACATCCCGATTAAAAACTGTACTTTCTCAAGGCCCTGTATAAAAACTGAATCATCCTAACTACCTGTAAAAAACTGAACTTTCTCAACGTCCCGTGTAAACACTGAACTTTCTGAATGTCCCGTTTAAAAACTGAACTTTCTCAACATCCTGTATAAAAACTGAACTTTCTCAACGTGCCATTTAAACACTGAACTTTCTCAATGTCCTGAATAAAAGCTGAACTTTCTCAACGTACTGTATAAAAACTGAACTTTCTCAATGTCCTGTATAAAAACTAAACATTTTCAACATCCCGTTTCAAAACTGAAATTTCTCAAAACCCTGTAAAAAATCTGAACTTTCTCAATGTCCCATTTAAAAACTGAACTTTCTCAACGTCCTGTATAAAAACTCAACTTTCTCAACCTCCTGAATACAAACGGAACTTTCACAACGTCCCGTTTAAAAACTGAAATTCCTCAACGTCCTGTATAAAAACTGAACTTTCTCAAAGTCCTGTATAAAAACTGAACTTTCTCAACGTCCTGTATAAAAACTGAAATTTCTCAACATCCCGTTGAAAAACTGAACTTTCTCAACGTCCTGTATAAAAACTGAAGTTACTCAACATCCCGTTTACAAACTGAACTTTCTCACAGTCCCTTTAAAAACTGAACTTTCTCAACGCCCTGTATAAAAAATGAACTTCTTCAACGTCCCGTTTAAAAATTGAACTTTCTCAAAGTCCTGTATAAAAACTGAAATTTCTCAACATCCCGTTTACAAACTGAACTTTCTCACAGTCCTTTTTAAAAACTGAACTTTCTCAACGTCCTGTATAAAAACTGAAATTTCTCAACATCCCGTTTAAAAACTGAACTTGCTCAAAGTCCTTTTTAAAAGCTGAACCTTCTCAACGTCCTGTATAAAAACTGAACTTTCTCAACATCCCGTTTAAAAACTGAATTTTCTCAACGTCCTGTATAAAAACTGAATGTTCTCAACGCCCTGAATAGCAGAAGTTTCTCAATGCCCGGTGTAAAAACAGAACTTTCCCAATGTCCTGTTTAAAAACTGAGCATCCTCAACATCCTGTATAAAAACTGAACTTTCTCAAAGCCCGGTATAAAAACTGAACTTTCTCAGTGTCCTATATAAAAATTAAACTTTCGCAAAATCCTGTATAAAAACTGAACTTTCTCAACGTCCTGTATAAAAACTGAACTTTCTCAATGACCTATATAAAAATTGAAAATTCTCAACATCCCGATTAAAACCTGTACTTTCTCAAGGCCCAGTATAAAAACTGAATCATCCTAACGTCCTGTAAAAAACTGAACTTTCTAAACGTCCCGTTTAAACACTGAACTTTCTGAATGTCCCATTTAAAATCTGAACTTTCTCAACATCCTGTATAAAAACTGAACATTCTCAACATCCTGTATAAAAACTGAACATTCTCAACATCCTGTATATAAACTGAACTTGCTCAACGTCCCGATTAAAAACTGAACTTTCTCAACATCTTGTATAAAAACTGAACTTTCTCAACGTGCCATTTAAACACTGAACTTTCTCAATGTCCTGAATAAAAGCTGAACTTTCTCAACGTCCTGTATAAAAACTGAACTTTCTCAATGTCCTGTATAAAAACTAAACATTTTCAACATCCCGTTTCAAAACTGAAATTTCTAAAAGCCCTGTAAAAAATCTGAACTTTCTCAATGTCCCATTTAAAAACTGAACTTTCTCAACGTCCTGTATAAAAACTGAACTTTCTCAACCTCCTGAATACAAACGGAACTTTCACAACGTCCCGTTTAAAAACTGAAATTCCTCAAAGTCCTGTATAAAAACTGAACTTTCTCAACGTCCTGTATAAAACTGAACTTACTCAACGTCCCGTTTAAAAACTGAACTTTCTCAACGTCCTGTATAAAAACTGAAATTTCTCAACATCCCGTTGAAAAACTGAACTTTCTCAGCGTCCTGTATAAAAACTGAAGTTACTCAACATCCCGTTTACAAACTGAATTTTCTCACAGTCATTTTTAAAAACTGAACTTTCTCAACGTCCTGTATAAAAACTGAAATTTCTCAACATCCCGTTTAAAAACTGAACGTTCTCAACGTCCTGTATAAAAACTGAACGTTCTCAACGCCCTGAATAGCTGAAGTTTCTCAAGGCCCGGTGTAAAAACAGAACTTTCCCAATGTCCTGTATAAAAACTGAACATCCTCAACATCCTGTATAAAAACTGAACTTTCTCAAAGCCCGGTATAAAAACTGAACTTTCTCAGTGTCCTATATAAAAATTAAACTTTCTCAAAATCCTGTATAAAAATTGAACTTTCTCAACGTCCTGTATAAAAACTGAACTTTCTCAACGACCTGTATAAAAATTGAAAATTGTCAACATCCCGATTAAAAACTGAACTTTCTCAAGGCCCTGTATAAAAACTGAATCATCCTAACATCCTGTAAAAAAATGAACTTTCTCAACGTCCCGTTTAAACACTAAACTTTCTGAAAATCCCGTTTAAAAACTGAACTTTCTCAACATCCTGTATAAAAACTGAACATTCTCAACATCCTGTATAAAAACTGAACATTCTCAACATCTTGTATATAAACTGAACTTGGTCAACATCCCGATTAAAAACTGAACTTTCTCAACATCTTGTATAAAAACTGAACTTTCTCAACGTGCCATTTAAACACTGAACTTTCTCAATGTCCTGAATAAAAGCTCAACTTTCTCAACGTCCTGTATAAAAACTGAACTTTCTCAATGTCCTGTATAAAAACTAAACATTTTCAACATCCCGTTTCAAAACTGAAATTTCTCAAAGCCCTGTAAAAAATCTGAACTTTCTCAATGTCCCATTTAAAAACTGAACTTTCTCAACGTCCTGTATAAAAACTGAACTTTCTCAACCTCCTGAATACAAACGGAACTTTCACAATGTCCCGTTTAAAAACTGAAATTCCTCAACGTCCTGTATAAAAACTGAACTTTCTCAATGTCCTGTATAAAAATGAACTTTCTCAACGTCCCGTTTAAAAACTGAACTTTCTCAACGTCCTGTATAAAAACTGAAATTTCTCAACATCCCGTTGAAAAACTGAACTTTCTCACAGTCCTTTTTAAAAACTGAACTTTCTCAACGTCCTGTATAAAAACTGAAATTTCTCAACATCCCGTTTAAAAACTGAACTTGCTCAAAGTCCTTATTAAAAGCTGAACCTTCTCAACGACCTGTATAAAAACTGAACTTTCTCAAAGTCCCGTTTAAAAACTGAATTTTCTCAACGTCCTGTATAAAAACTGAACGTTCTCAACGCCCTGAATAGCTGAAGTTTCTCAAAGCCCGGTGTAAAAACAGAACTTTCCCAATGTCCTGTATAAAAACTGAACATCCTCAACATCCTGTATAAAAACTGAACTTTCTCAAAGCCCGGTATAAAAACTGAACTTTCTCAGTGTCCTATATAAAAATTAAACTTGCTCAAAATCCTGTATAAAAACTGAACTTTCTCAACGTCCTGTATAAAAACTGAACTTTCTCAACGACCTGTATAAAAATTGAAAATTCTCAACATCCCGATTAAAAACTGTACTTTCTCAAGGCCCTGTATAAAAACTGAATCATCCTAACGTCCTGTAAAAAACTGAACTTTCACAAGGCCCGGTGTAAAAACAGAACTTTCCCAATGTCCTGTATAAAAACTGAACATCCTCAACATCCTGTATAAAAACTGAACTTTCTCAAAGCCAGGTATAAAAACTGAACTTTCTCAGTGTCCTATATAAATATTAAACTTGCTCAAAATCCTGTATAAAAACTGAACTTTCTCAACGTCCTGTATAAAAACTGAACTTTCTCAACGACCTGTATAAAAATTGAAAATTCTCAACATCCCGATTAAAAACTGTACTTTCTCAAGGCCCTGTATAAAAACTGAATCATCCTAACTTCCTGTAAAAAACTGAACTCTCTCAACGTCCCGTTTAAACACTGAAATTTCTGAATGTCCCGTTTAAAAACTGAACTTTCTCAACATCCTGTATAAAAACTGAACATTCTCAACATCCTGTATAAAAACTGAACATTCTCAACATCTCGTATATAAACTGAACTTGCTCAACGTCCCGATTAAAAACTGAACTTTCTCAACATCTTGTATAAAAACTGAACTTTCTCAACGTGCCATTTAAACACTGAACTTTCTCAATGTCCTGAATAAAAGCTGAACTTTCTCAACGTCCTGTATAAAAACTGAACTTTCTCAATGTCCTGTATAAAAACTAAACATTTTCAACACCCCGTTTCAAAACTGAAATTTCTCAAAACCCTGTAAAAAATCTGAACTTTCTCAATGTCCCGTATAAAAACTGAACTTTCTCAACCTCCTGAATACAAACGGAACTTTCACAACGTCCCGTTTAAAAACTGAAATTCCTCAACATCCTGTATAAAAAATGAACTTTCTCAACGTCGTGTATAAAACTGAACTTTCTCAACGTCCCGTTTAAAAACTGAACTTTCTCAAAGTCCTGTATAAAAACTGAAATTCCTCAACGTCCTGTATAAAAACTGAAATTTCTCAACATCCCGTTGAAAAACTGAACTTTCTCAGCGTCCTGTATAAAAACTGAAGTTACTCAACATCCCGTTTACAAACTGAACTTTCTCACAGTCCTTTTTAAAAACTGAACTTTCTCAACGTCCTGTATAAAAACTGAAATTTCTCAACATCCCGTTTAAAAACTGAACTTGCTCAAAGTCCTTTTTAAAAGCTGAACCTTCTCAACGCCCTGTATAAAAACTGAACTTTCTCAAAGTCCCGTTTAAAAACTGAATTTTCTCAACGTCCTGTATAAAAACTGAACGTTCTCAACGCCCTGAATAGCTGAAGTTTCTCAAGGACCGGTGTAAAAACAGAACTTTCCCAATGTCCTGTATAAAAACTGAACATCCTCAACATCCTGTATAAAAACTGAACTTTCTCAAATCCCGGTATAAAAACTCAACTTTCTCAGTGTCCTATATAAAAATTAAACTTGCTCAAAATCCTGTATAAAAACTGAACTTTCTCAACGTCCTGTATAAAAACTGAACTTTCTCAACGACCTGTATAAAAATTGAAAATTCTCAACATCCCGATTAAAAACTGTACTTTCTCAAGGCCCTGTATAAAAACTGAATCATCCTAACGTCCTGTAAAAAACTGAACTTTCTCAACGTCCCGTGTAAACACTGAACTTTCTGAATGTCCTGTTTAAAAACTGAACTTTCTCAACATCCTGTATAAACACTGAACATTCTCAACATCCTGTATAAAAACTGAACATTCTCAACATCTTGTACATAAATTGAACTTGCTCAACGTCCCGATAAAAAACTGAACTTTCTCAACATCTTGTATAAAAACAACTTTCTCAACGTGCCATTTAAACACTGAACTTTCTCAATGTCCTGAATAAAAGCTCAACTTTCTCAACGTCCTGTATAAAAACTGAACTTCCTCAATGTCCTGTATAAAAACTAAACATTTTCAACACCCCGTTTCAAAACTGAAATTTCTCAAAACCCTGTAAAAAATCTGAACTTTCTCAATGCCCCATTTAAAAACTGAACTTTCTCAACGTCCTGTATAAAAACTGAACTTTCTCAACGTCCTGTATAAAAACTGAACTTTCTCAACCTCCTGAATACAAACGGAACTTTCACAACGTCCCGTTTAAAAACTGAAATTCCTCAACGTCCTGTATAAAAACTGAACTTTCTCAACGTCCTGTATAAAACTGAACTTTCTCAACGTCCCGTTGAAAAACTGAACTTTCTCAACGTCCTGTATAAAAACTGAACTTTCTCAACGTCCTGTATAAAAACTGAAATTTCTCAACATCCCGTTGAAAAACTGAACTTTCTCAGCGTCCTGTATAAAAACTGAAGTTACTCAACATCCCGTTTACAAACTGAACTTTCTCACAGTCCTTTTTAAAAACTGAACTTTCTCAACGTCCTGTTTCAAAACTGAAATTTCTCAATATCCCGTTTAAAAACTGAACTTGCTCAAAGTCCTTTTTAAAAGCTGAACCTTCTCAACGCCCTGTATAAAAACTGAACTTTCTCAAAGTCCCGTTTAAAAACTGAATTTTCTCAACGTCCTGTATAAAAACTGAATGATCTCAACGCCCTGAATAGCTGAAGTTTCTCAATGCCCGGTGTAAAAACAGAACGTTCCCAATGTCCTGTATAAAAACTGAACATCCTCAACATCCTGTATAAAAACTGAACGTTCTTAAAGCCCGGTATAAAAACTGAAATTTCACAGTGTCCTATATAAAAATTAAACTTTCGCAAAATCCTGTATAAAAACTGAACTTTCTCAAAGGCCAGTATAAAAACTGAACTTTCTCAACGACCTGTATAAAAATTGAAAATTCTCAACATCCCGATTAAAAACTGTACTTTCTCAAGGCCCTGTATAAAAACTGAATCATCCTAACGTCCTGTAAAAAACTGAACTCTCTCAACGTCCCGTTTAAACACTGAACTTTCTGAATGTCCCGCTTAAAATCTGAACTTTCTCAACATCCTGAATAAAAACTGAACATTCTCAACATCCTGTATAAAAACTGAACATTCTCAACATCTTGTATATAAACTGAACTTGCTCAAAGTCCCGAATAAAAACTGAACTTTCTCAACATCTTGTATAAAAACTGAACTTTCTCAACGTGCCATTTAAACACTGAACTTTCTCAATGTCCTGAATAAAAGCTGAACTTTCTCAACGTCCTGTATAAAAACTGAACTTTCTCAATGTCCTGCATAAAAACTAAACATTTTCAACATCCCGTTTCAAAACTGAAATTTCTCAAAACCCTGTAAAAAATCTGAACTTTCTCAATGTCCCATTTAAAAACTGAACTTTCTCAACGTCCTGTATAAAAACTGAACTTTCTCAACCTCCTGAATACAAACGGAACTTTCACAACGTCCCGTTTAAAAACTGAAATTCCTCAAATTCCTGTATAAAAACTGAACTTTCTCAATGTCCTGTATAAAAATGAACTTTCTCAACGTCCCGTTTAAAAACTGAACTTTCTCAACGTCCTGTATAAAAACTGAAATTTCTCAACATCCCGTTGAAAAACTGAACTTGCTCAAAGTCCTTTTTAAAAGCTGAACCTTCTCAACGTCCTGTATAAAAACTGAACTTTCTCAACATCCCGTTTAAAAACTGAAATTTCTCAACGTCCTGTATAAAAACTGAACTTTCTCAACGTCCTGTAAGAAAACTGAACTTTCTCAACGTCCTGTACAAAAACTGAACTTTCTCAACGTCCTGCATAAAAATGGAAAATTCTCAACATCCCGATTAAAAACTGAACTTTCTCAAGGCCCTGTATAAAACCTAAATCTTCCAAACGTTCTGTAAAAAAGAGAACTTTCTCCATGCCCTAAATAAAAACTGAACTTTCTCAATGCCCTGTATAAAAACTGAACTTTTCTCAATGTCCTGTATAAAAACTGAACCTTCTCAACATCCGGTATAAAAACTGAACTTACTCAACGCCCGGTATAAAAACTGAACTTTCTCAACGTCCTGTATAAAAACTGAACTTTCTCAATGTCCCGTTTAAAAACTGAACTTTCTCAACGTCCTGTATAGAAATTGAACTTTTTAAACGTCCTGTATAAAAACTGAACTTTCTCAACGTCCTGTATAAAAACTGAACTTTCTCAATGTCCCGTTTAAAAAGTGAACTTTCTCAACATACTGTATAAAAACTGAACATTCTCAACATCCTGTATATAAACTGAACTTGCTCAACGTCCCGATTAAAAACTGAACTTTCTCAACAACCTGTATAAAAATTGAAAATTCTCAAAACATCCCGAATAAAAACTGTACTTTCTCAAGGCCCTGTATAAAAACTGAATCATCCTAACGTCCTGTAAAAAAACTGAACTCTCTCAACGTCCCGTTTAAACACTGAACTTTCTGAATGTCCCGTTTAAAATCTGAACTTTCTCAACATCCTGTATAAAAACTGAACATTCTCAACATCCTGTATAAAAACTGAACATTCTCGACATTTTGTATAAAAACTGAACTTTCTCAACGTGCCATTTAAACACAGAACTTTCTCAATGTCCTGAATAAAAGCTGAACTTTCTCAACGTCCTGTATAAAAACTGAACTTTTTCAACATCCTGAATACAAACTGAACTTTCTCAACGTCCCGTTGAAAAACTGAACTTTCTCAGCGTCCTGTATAAAAATTGAAGTTACTCAACATCCCGTTTACAAACTGAACTTTCTCACAGTCCTTTTAAAAACTGAACTTTCTCAACGTCCTGTATAAAAACTGAAATTTCTCAACATCCCATTTAAAAACTGAACTTGCTCAAAGTCCTTTTTAAAAGCTGAACATTCTCAACGCCCTGTATAAAAACTGAACTTTCTCAAAGTCCCGTTTAAAAACTGAATTTTCTCAACGTCCTGTATAAAAACTGAACGTTCTCAACGCCCTGAATAGCTGAACTTTCTCAATGCCCTGTATAAAAACAGAACTTTCCCAATGTCCTGTATAAAAACTGAACATCCTCAACGTCCTGTATAAAAACTGAACTTTCTCAAAGCCCGCTATAAAAACTGAACTTTCTCAGTGTCCTATATAAAAACTGAAATTTCTCAACATCCCGTTGAAAAACTGAACTTTCTCAACGTCCTGTATAAAAATTGAAGTTACTCAACATCCCGTTTACAAACTGAACTTTCTCACAGTCCTTTTTAAAAACTGAACTTTCTCAACGTCCTGTATAAAAACTGAAATTTCTCAACATCCCGTTTAAAAACTGAACTTTCTCACAGTCCTTTTTAAAAACTGAACTTTCTCAGCGTCCTGTATAAAAACTGAAGTTACTCAACGTCCCATTTAAAAACTGAATTTTCTCAACGTCCTGTATAAAAACTGAACGTTCTCAATGCCCTGAAAAGCTGAACTTTCTCAATGCCCGGTGTAAAAACAGAACTTTCCCAATGTCCTGTATAAAACCTGAATATCCTCAACATCCTGTATAAAAACTGAACTTTCTCAGTGTCCTATATAAAAATTAAACTTTCGCAAAATCCTGTATAAAAACTGAACTTTCTCAACGTCCTGTATAAAAACTGAACTTTCTCAACGACCTGTATAAAAATTGAAAATTCTCAACATCCCGATTAAAAACTGTACTTTCTCAAGGCCCTGTATAAAAACTGAATCATCCTAACTACCTGTAAAAAACTGAACTTTCTCAACGTCCCGTGTAAACACTGAACTTTCTGAATGTCCCGTTTAAAAACTGAACTTTCTCAACATCCTGTATAAAAACTGAACTTTCTCAACGTGCCATTTAAACACTGAACTTTCTCAATGTCCTGAATAAAAGCTGAACTTTCTCAACGTACTGTATAAAAACTGAACTTTCTCAATGTCCTGTATAAAAACTAAACATTTTCAACATCCCGTTTCAAAACTGAAATTTCTCAAAACCCTGTAAAAAATCTGAACTTTCTCAATGTCCCATTTAAAAACTGAACTTTCTCAACGTCCTGTATAAAAACTCAACTTTCTCAACCTCCTGAATACAAACGGAACTTTCACAACGTCCCGTTTAAAAACTGAAATTCCTCAACGTCCTGTATAAAAACTGAACTTTCTCAAAGTCCTGTATAAAAACTGAACTTTCTCAACGTCCTGTATAAAAACTGAAATTTCTCAACATCCCGTTGAAAAACTGAACTTTCTCAACGTCCTGTATAAAAACTGAAGTTACTCAACATCCCGTTTACAAACTGAACTTTCTCACAGTCCCTTTAAAAACTGAACTTTCTCAACGCCCTGTATAAAAAATGAACTTCTTCAACGTCCCGTTTAAAAATTGAACTTTCTCAAAGTCCTGTATAAAAACTGAAATTTCTCAACATCCCGTTTACAAACTGAACTTTCTCACAGTCCTTTTTAAAAACTGAACTTTCTCAACGTCCTGTATAAAAACTGAAATTTCTCAACATCCCGTTTAAAAACTGAACTTGCTCAAAGTCCTTTTTAAAAGCTGAACCTTCTCAACGTCCTGTATAAAAACTGAACTTTCTCAACATCCCGTTTAAAAACTGAATTTTCTCAACGTCCTGTATAAAAACTGAATGTTCTCAACGCCCTGAATAGCAGAAGTTTCTCAATGCCCGGTGTAAAAACAGAACTTTCCCAATGTCCTGTTTAAAAACTGAGCATCCTCAACATCCTGTATAAAAACTGAACTTTCTCAAAGCCCGGTATAAAAACTGAACTTTCTCAGTGTCCTATATAAAAATTAAACTTTCGCAAAATCCTGTATAAAAACTGAACTTTCTCAACGTCCTGTATAAAAACTGAACTTTCTCAATGACCTATATAAAAATTGAAAATTCTCAACATCCCGATTAAAACCTGTACTTTCTCAAGGCCCAGTATAAAAACTGAATCATCCTAACGTCCTGTAAAAAACTGAACTTTCTAAACGTCCCGTTTAAACACTGAACTTTCTGAATGTCCCATTTAAAATCTGAACTTTCTCAACATCCTGTATAAAAACTGAACATTCTCAACATCCTGTATAAAAACTGAACATTCTCAACATCCTGTATATAAACTGAACTTGCTCAACGTCCCGATTAAAAACTGAACTTTCTCAACATCTTGTATAAAAACTGAACTTTCTCAACGTGCCATTTAAACACTGAACTTTCTCAATGTCCTGAATAAAAGCTGAACTTTCTCAACGTCCTGTATAAAAACTGAACTTTCTCAATGTCCTGTATAAAAACTAAACATTTTCAACATCCCGTTTCAAAACTGAAATTTCTAAAAGCCCTGTAAAAAATCTGAACTTTCTCAATGTCCCATTTAAAAACTGAACTTTCTCAACGTCCTGTATAAAAACTGAACTTTCTCAACCTCCTGAATACAAACGGAACTTTCACAACGTCCCGTTTAAAAACTGAAATTCCTCAAAGTCCTGTATAAAAACTGAACTTTCTCAACGTCCTGTATAAAACTGAACTTACTCAACGTCCCGTTTAAAAACTGAACTTTCTCAACGTCCTGTATAAAAACTGAAATTTCTCAACATCCCGTTGAAAAACTGAACTTTCTCAGCGTCCTGTATAAAAACTGAAGTTACTCAACATCCCGTTTACAAACTGAACTTTCTCACAGTCATTTTTAAAAACTGAACTTTCTCAACGTCCTGTATAAAAACTGAAATTTCTCAACATCCCGTTTAAAAACTGAACGTTCTCAACGTCCTGTATAAAAACTGAACGTTCTCAACGCCCTGAATAGCTGAAGTTTCTCAAGGCCCGGTGTAAAAACTGAACTTTCCCAATGTCCTGTATAAAAACTGAACATCCTCAACATCCTGTATAAAAACTGAACTTTCTCAAAGCCCGGTATAAAAACTGAACTTTCTCAGTGTCCTATATAAAAATTAAACTTTCTCAAAATCCTGTATAAAAACTGAACTTTCTCAACGTCCTGTATAAAAACTGAACTTTCTCAACGACCTGTATAAAAATTGAAAATTGTCAACATCCCGATTAAAAACTGAACTTTCTCAAGGCCCTGTATAAAAACTGAATCATCCTAACATCCTGTAAAAAAATGAACTTTCTCAACGTCCCGTTTAAACACTAAACTTTCTGAAAATCCCGTTTAAAAACTGAACTTTCTCAACATCCTGTATAAAAACTGAACATTCTCAAAATCCTGTATAAAAACTGAACATTCTCAACATCTTGTATATAAACTGAACTTGGTCAACATCCCGATTAAAAACTGAACTTTCTCAACATCTTGTATAAAAACTGAACTTTCTCAACGTGCCATTTAAACACTGAACTTTCTCAATGTCCTGAATAAAAGCTCAACTTTCTCAACGTCCTGTATAAAAACTGAACTTTCTCAATGTCCTGTATAAAAACTAAACATTTTCAACATCCCGTTTCAAAACTGAAATTTCTCAAAGCCCTGTAAAAAATCTGAACTTTCTCAATGTCCCATTTAAAAACTGAACTTTCTCAACGTCCTGTATAAAAACTGAACTTTCTCAACCTCCTGAATACAAACGGAACTTTCACAATGTCCCGTTTAAAAACTGAAATTCCTCAACGTCCTGTATAAAAACTGAACTTTCTCAATGTCCTGTATAAAAATGAACTTTCTCAACGTCCCGTTTAAAAACTGAACTTTCTCAACGTCCTGTATAAAAACTGAAATTTCTCAACATCCCGTTGAAAAACTGAACTTTCTCACAGTCCTTTTTAAAAACTGAACTTTCTCAACGTCCTGTATAAAAACTGAAATTTCTCAACATCCCGTTTAAAAACTGAACTTGCTCAAAGTCCTTATTAAAAGCTGAACCTTCTCAACGACCTGTATAAAAACTGAACTTTCTCAAAGTCCCGTTTAAAAACTGAATTTTCTCAACGTCCTGTATAAAAACTGAACGTTCTCAACGCCCTGAATAGCTGAAGTTTCTCAAAGCCCGGTGTAAAAACAGAACTTTCCCAATGTCCTGTATAAAAACTGAACATCCTCAACATCCTGTATAAAAACTGAACTTTCTCAAAGCCCGGTATAAAAACTGAACTTTCTCAGTGTCCTATATAAAAATTAAACTTGCTCAAAATCCTGTATAAAAACTGAACTTTCTCAACGTCCTGTATAAAAACTGAACTTTCTCAACGACCTGTATAAAAATTGAAAATTCTCAACATCCCGATTAAAAACTGTACTTTCTCAAGGCCCTGTATAAAAACTGAATCATCCTAACGTCCTGTAAAAAACTGAACTTTCACAAGGCCCGGTGTAAAAACAGAACTTTCCCAATGTCCTGTATAAAAACTGAACATCCTCAACATCCTGTATAAAAACTGAACTTTCTCAAAGCCAGGTATAAAAACTGAACTTTCTCAGTGTCCTATATAAATATTAAACTTGCTCAAAATCCTGTATAAAAACTGAACTTTCTCAACGTCCTGTATAAAAACTGAACTTTCTCAACGACCTGTATAAAAATTGAAAATTCTCAACATCCCGATTAAAAACTGTACTTTCTCAAGGCCCTGTATAAAAACTGAATCATCCTAACTTCCTGTAAAAAACTGAACTCTCTCAACGTCCCGTTTAAACACTGAAATTTCTGAATGTCCCGTTTAAAAACTGAACTTTCTCAACATCCTGTATAAAAACTGAACATTCTCAACATCCTGTATAAAAACTGAACATTCTGAACATCTCGTATATAAACTGAACTTGCTCAACGTCCCGATTAAAAACTGAACTTTCTCAACATCTTGTATAAAAACTGAACTTTCTCAACGTGCCATTTAAACACTGAACTTTCTCAATGTCCTGAATAAAAGCTGAACTTTCTCAACGTCCTGTATAAAAACTGAACTTTCTCAATGTCCTGTATAAAAACTAAACATTTTCAACACCCCGTTTCAAAACTGAAATTTCTCAAAACCCTGTAAAAAATCTGAACTTTCTCAATGTCCCGTATAAAAACTGAACTTTCTCAACCTCCTGAATACAAACGGAACTTTCACAACGTCCCGTTTAAAAACTGAAATTCCTCAACATCCTGTATAAAAAATGAACTTTCTCAACGTCGTGTATAAAACTGAACTTTCTCAACGTCCCGTTTAAAAACTGAACTTTCTCAAAGTCCTGTATAAAAACTGAAATTCCTCAACGTCCTGTATAAAAACTGAAATTTCTCAACATCCCGTTGAAAAACTGAACTTTCTCAGCGTCCTGTATAAAAACTGAAGTTACTCAACATCCCGTTTACAAACTGAACTTTCTCACAGTCCTTTTTAAAAACTGAACTTTCTCAACGTCCTGTATAAAAACTGAAATTTCTCAACATCCCGTTTAAAAACTGAACTTGCTCAAAGTCCTTTTTAAAAGCTGAACCTTCTCAACGCCCTGTATAAAAACTGAACTTTCTCAAAGTCCCGTTTAAAAACTGAATTTTCTCAACGTCCTGTATAAAAACTGAACGTTCTCAACGCCCTGAATAGCTGAAGTTTCTCAAGGACCGGTGTAAAAACAGAACTTTCCCAATGTGCTGTATAAAAACTGAACATCCTCAACATCCTGTATAAAAACTGAACTTTCTCAAATCCCGGTATAAAAACTCAACTTTCTCAGTGTCCTATATAAAAATTAAACTTGCTCAAAATCCTGTATAAAAACTGAACTTTCTCAACGTCCTGTATAAAAACTGAACTTTCTCAACGACCTGTATAAAAATTGAAAATTCTCAACATCCCGATTAAAAACTGTACTTTCTCAAGGCCCTGTATAAAAACTGAATCATCCTAACGTCCTGTAAAAAACTGAACTTTCTCAACGTCCCGTGTAAACACTGAACTTTCTGAATGTCCTGTTTAAAAACTGAACTTTCTCAACATCCTGTATAAACACTGAACATTCTCAACATCCTGTATAAAAACTGAACATTCTCAACATCTTGTACATAAATTGAACTTGCTCAACGTCCCGATAAAAAACTGAACTTTCTCAACATCTTGTATAAAAACAACTTTCTCAACGTGCCATTTAAACACTGAACTTTCTCAATGTCCTGAATAAAAGCTCAACTTTCTCAACGTCCTGTATAAAAACTGAACTTTCTCAATGTCCTGTATAAAAACTAAACATTTTCAACACCCCGTTTCAAAACTGAAATTTCTCAAAACCCTGTAAAAAATCTGAACTTTCTCAATGCCCCATTTAAAAACTGAACTTTCTCAACGTCCTGTATAAAAACTGAACTTTCTCAACGTCCTGTATAAAAACTGAACTTTCTCAACCTCCTGAATACAAACGGAACTTTCACAACGTCCCGTTTAAAAACTGAAATTCCTCAACGTCCTGTATAAAAACTGAACTTTCTCAACGTCCTGTATAAAACTGAACTTTCTCAACGTCCCGTTGAAAAACTGAACTTTCTCAACGTCCTGTATAAAAACTGAACTTTCTCAACGTCCTGTATAAAAACTGAAATTTCTCAACATCCCGTTGAAAAACTGAACTTTCTCAGCGTCCTGTATAAAAACTGAAGTTACTCAACATCCCGTTTACAAACTGAACTTTCTCACAGTCCTTTTTAAAAACTGAACTTTCTCAACGTCCTGTTTCAAAACTGAAATTTCTCAATATCCCGTTTAAAAACTGAACTTGCTCAAAGTCCTTTTTAAAAGCTGAACCTTCTCAACGCCCTGTATAAAAACTGAACTTTCTCAAAGTCCCGTTTAAAAACTGAATTTTCTCAACGTCCTGTATAAAAACTGAATGATCTCAACGCCCTGAATAGCTGAAGTTTCTCAATGCCCGGTGTAAAAACAGAACGTTCCCAATGTCCTGTATAAAAACTGAACATCCTCAACATCCTGTATAAAAACTGAACGTTCTTAAAGCCCGGTATAAAAACTGAAATTTCACAGTGTCCTATATAAAAATTAAACTTTCGCAAAATCCTGTATAAAAACTGAACTTTCTCAAAGGCCAGTATAAAAACTGAACTTTCTCAACGACCTGTATAAAAATTGAAAATTCTCAACATCCCGATTAAAAACTGTACTTTCTCAAGGCCCTGTATAAAAACTGAATCATCCTAACGTCCTGTAAAAAACTGAACTCTCTCAACGTCCCGTTTAAACACTGAACTTTCTGAATGTCCCGCTTAAAATCTGAACTTTCTCAACATCCTGAATAAAAACTGAACATTCTCAACATCCTGTATAAAAACTGAACATTCTCAACATCTTGTATATAAACTGAACTTGCTCAAAGTCCCGAATAAAAACTGAACTTTCTCAACATCTTGTATAAAAACTGAACTTTCTCAACGTGCCATTTAAACACTGAACTTTCTCAATGTCCTGAATAAAAGCTGAACTTTCTCAACGTCCTGTATAAAAACTGAACTTTCTCAATGTCCTGCATAAAAACTAAACATTTTCAACATCCCGTTTCAAAACTGAAATTTCTCAAAACCCTGTAAAAAATCTGAACTTTCTCAATGTCCCATTTAAAAACTGAACTTTCTCAACGTCCTGTATAAAAACTGAACTTTCTCAACCTCCTGAATACAAACGGAACTTTCACAACGTCCCGTTTAAAAACTGAAATTCCTCAAATTCCTGTATAAAAACTGAACTTTCTCAATGTCCTGTATAAAAATGAACTTTCTCAACGTCCCGTTTAAAAACTGAACTTTCTCAACGTCCTGTATAAAAACTGAAATTTCTCAACATCCCGTTGAAAAACTGAACTTGCTCAAAGTCCTTTTTAAAAGCTGAACCTTCTCAACGCCGTGTATAAAAACTGAACTTTCTCAAAGTCCCGTTTAAAAACTGAATTTTCTCAACGTCCTGTATAAAAACTGAACGTTCTCAACATCCTGTATAAAAACTGAACTTTCTCAAAGCCCGGTATAAAAACTGAACTTTCTCAGTGTCCTATATAAAAATTAAACTTGCTCAAAATCCTGTATAAAAACTGAACTTTCTCAACGTCCTGTATAAAAACTGAACTTTCTCAACGACCTGTATTAAAATTGAAAATTCTCAACATCCCGATTAAAAACTGTACTTTCTCAAGGCCCTGTATAAAAACTGAATCATCCTAACGTCCTGTAAAAAACTGAACTTTCACAAGGCCCGGTGTAAAAACAGAACTTTCCCAATGTCCTGTATAAAAACAGAACATCCTCAACATCCTGTATAAAAACTGAACTTTCTCAAAGCCAGGTATAAAAACTGAACTTTCTCAGTGTCCTATATAAAAATTAAACTTGCTCAAAATCCTGTATAAAAACTGAACTTTCTCAACGTCCTGTATAAAAACTGAACTTTCTCAACGACCTGTATAAAAATTGAAAATTCTCAACATCCCGATTAAAAACTGTACTTTCTCAAGGCCCTGTATAAAAACTGAATCATCCTAACTTCCTGTAAAAAACTGAACTCTCTCAACGTCCCGTTTAAACACTGAACTTTCTGAATGTCCCGTTTAAAAACTGAACTTTCTCAACATCCTGTATAAAAACTGAACATTCTCAACATCCTGTATAAAAACTGAACATTCTCAACATCTCGTATATAAACTGAACTTGCTCAACGTCCCGATTAAAAACTGAACTTTCTCAACATCTTGTATAAAAACTGAACTTTCTCAACGTGCCATTTAAACACAGAACTTTCTCAATGTCCTGAATAAAAGCTGAACTTTCTCAACGTCCTGTATAAAAACTGGACTTTCTCAATGTCCTGTATAAAAACTAAACATTTTCAACATTCCGTTTCAAAACTGAAATTTCTCAAAACCCTGTAAAAAATCTGAACTTTCTCAATATCCCGTATAAAAACTGAACTTTCTCAACGTCCTGTATAAAAACTGAACTTTCTCAACCTCCTGAATACAAACGGAACTTTCACAACGTCCCGTTTAAAAACTGAAATTCCTCAACGTCCTGTATAAAAACTGAACTTTCTCAGCGTCCTGTATAAAAACTGAAGTTACTCAACATCCCGTTTACAAACTGAACTTTCTCACAGTCCTTTTTAAAAACTGAACTTTCTCAACGTCCTGTACAAAAACTGAAATTTCTCAATATCCCGTTTACAAACTGAACTTGCTCAAAGTCCTTTTTAAAAGCTGAACCTTCTCAACGCTCTGTATAAAAACTGAACTTTCTCAAAGTCCCGTTTAAAAACTGAACTTTCTCAACGTCCTGTATAAAAACTGAATGATCTCAACGCCCTGAATAGCTGAAGTTTCTCAATGCCCGGTGTAAAAACAGAACTTTCCCAATGTCCTGTATAAAAACTGAACATCCTCAACATCCTGTATAAAAACTGAACTTTCTCAATGTCCTGTATAAAAACTGAACTTTCTCAAGGACCTATATAAAAATTGAAAATTCTCAACATCCCGATTAAAAACTGTACTTTCTCAAGGCCCTGTATAAAAACTGAATCATGCTAACGTCCTGTAAAAAACTGAACTTTCTCAACGTCCCGTGTAAACACTGAACTTTCTGAATGTCCCGTTTAAAATCTGAACATTCTCAACATCCTGTATAAAAACTGAACATTCTCAACATCTTGTATAAAAACTGAACTTTCTCAACGTGCCATTTAAACACTGAACTTTCTCAATGTCCTGAATAAAAGCTGAACTTTCTCAACGTACTGTATAAAAACTGAACTTTCTCAATGTCCTGTATAAAAACTAAACATTTTCAATATCCCGTTTCAAAACTGAAATTTCTCAAAACCCTGTAAAAAATCTGAACTTTCTCAATGTCCCATTTAAAAACTGAACTTTCTCAACGTCCTGTATAAAAACTGAACTTTCTCAACCTCCTGAATACAAACGGAACTTTCTCAAATTCCCGTTTAAAAACTGAAATTCCTCAACGTCCTGTATAAAAACTGAACTTTCTCAACGTCCTGTATAAAAACTGAACTTTCTCAACATCCCATTGAAAAACTGAACTTTCTCAACGTCCTGTATAAAAACTGAAATTTCTCAACATCCCGTTTACAAACTGAACTTTCTCACAGTCCTTTTTAAAAACTGAACTTTCTCAACGTCCTGTATAAAAACTGAAATTTCTCAACATCCCGTTTAAAAACTGAACTTGCACAAAGTCCTTTTTAAAAGCTGAACCTTCTCAACCCCCTGTATAAAAACTGAACTTTCTCAAAGTCCCGTTTAAAAACTGAATTTTCTCAACGTCCTGTATAAAAACTGAATGTTCTCAACGCCCTGAATAGCTGAAGTTTCTCAATGCCCGGTGTAAAAACAGAACTTTCCCAATGTCCTGTATAAAAACTGAGCATCCTCAACATCCTGTATAAAAACTGAACTTTCTCAGTGTCCTATATAAAAATTAAACTTTCGCAAAATCCTGTATAAAAACTGAACTTTCTCAAAGCCCGGTATAAAAACTGAACTTTCTCAGTGTCCTATATAAAAATTAAACTTTCGCAAAATCCTGTATAAAAACTGAACTTTCTCAACGTCCTGTATAAAAACTGAACTTTCTCAATGACCTATATAAAAATTGAAAATTGTCAACATCCCGATTAAAACCTGTACTTTCTCAAGGCCCTGTATAAAAACTGAATCATCCTAACGTCCTGTAAAAAACTGAACTTTCTAAACGTCCCGTTTAAACACTGAACTTTCTGAATGTCCCGTTTAAAATCTGAACTTTCTCAACATCCTGTATAAAAACTGAACATTCTCAACATCCTGTATAAAAACTGAACATTCTCAACATCCTGTATAAAAACTGAACATTCTCAACATCCTGTATATAAACTGAACTTGCTCAACGTCCCGATTAAAAACTGAACTTTCTCAACATCTTGTATAAAAACTGAACTTTCTCAACGTGCCATTTAAACACTGAACTTTCTCAATGTCCTGAATAAAAGCTGAACTTTCTCAACGTCCTGTATAAAAACTGAACTTTCTCAATGTCCTGTATAGAAACTAAACATTTTCAACATCCCGTTTCAAAACTGAAATTTCTAAAAGCCCTGTAAAAAATCTGAACTTTCTCAATGTCGCATTTAAAAACTGAACTTTCTCAACGTCCTGTATAAAAACTGAACTTTCTCAACCTCCTGAATACAAACGGAACTTTCACAACGTCCCGTTTAAAAACTGAAATTCCTCAACGTCCTGTATAAAAACTGAAGTTACTCAACATCCCGTTTACAAACTGAACTTTCTCACAGTCATTTTTAAAAACTGAACTTTCTCAACGTCCTGTATAAAAACTGAAATTTCTCAACATCCCGTGTAAAAACTGAACTTGCTCAAAGTCCTTTTTAAAAGCTGAACCTTCTCAACGCCCTGTATAAAAACTGAACTTTCTCAACATCCCGTTTAAAAACTGAACGTTCTCAACGTCCTGTATAAAAACTGAACGTTCTCAACGCCCTGAATAGCTGAAGTTTCTCAAGGCCCGGTGTAAAAACAGAACTTTCCCAATGTCCTGTATAAAAACTGAACATCCTCAACATCCTGTATAAAAACTGAACTTTCTCAAAGCCCGGTATAAAAACTGAACTTTCTCAGTGTCCTATATAAAAATTAAACTTTCTCAAAATCCTGTATAAAAACTGAACTTTCTCAACGTCCTGTATAAAAACTGAACTTTCTCAACGACCTGTATAAAAATTGAAAATTGTCAACATCCCGATTAAAAACTGAACTTTCTCAAGGCCCTGTATAAAAACTGAATCATCCTAACATCCTGTAAAAAAATGAACTTTCTCAACGTCCCGTTTAAACACTGAACTTTCTGAAAATCCCGTTTAAAAACTGAACTTTCTCAACATCCTGTATAAAAACTGAACATTCTCAACATCCTGTATAAAAACTGAACATTCTCAACATCTTGTATATAAACTGAACTTGGTCAACATCCCGATTAAAAACTGAACTTTCTCAACATCTTGTATAAAAACTGAACTTTCTCAACGTGCCATTTAAACACTGAACTTTCTCAATGTCCTGAATAAAAGCTCAACTTTCTCAACGTCCTGTATAAAAACTGAACTTTCTCAATGTCCTGTATAAAAACTAAACATTTTCAACATCCCGTTTCAAAACTGAAATTTCTCAAAGCCCTGTAAAAAATCTGAACTTTCTCAATGTCCCATTTAAAAACTGAACTTTCTCAACGTCCTGTATAAAAACTGAACTTTCTCAACCTCCTGAATACAAACGGAACTTTCACAACGTCCCGTTTAAAAACTGAAATTCCTCAACGTCCTGTATAAAAACTGAACTTTCTCAATGTCCTGTATAAAAACTGAAATTTCTCAACATCCCGTGTGAAAACTGAACTTGCTCAAAGTCCTTTTTAAAAGCTGAACCTTCTCAACGCCCTGTATAAAAATTGAACTTTCTCAAAGTCCCGTTTAAAAACTGAATTTTCTCAACGTCCTGTATAAAAACTGAACGTTCTCAACGCCCTGAATAGCTGAAGTTTCTCAAGGCCCGGTGTAAAAACAGAACTTTCCCAATGTCCTGTATAAAAACTGAACATCCTCAACATCCTGTATAAAAACTGAACTTTCTCAAAGCCCGGTATAAAAACTGAACTTTCTCAGTGTCCTATATAAAAATTAAACTTGCTCAAAATCCTGTATAAAAACTGAACTTTCTCAACGTCCTGTATAAAAACTGAACTTTCTCAACGACCTGTATAAAAATTGAAAATTCTCAACATCCCGATTAAAAACTGTACTTTCTCAAGGCCCTGTATAAAAACTGAATCATCCTAACGTCCTGTAAAAAACTGAACTTTCACAAGGCCCGGTGTAAAAACAGAACTTTCCCAATGTCCTGTATAAAAACTGAACATCCTCAACATCCTGTATAAAAACTGAACTTTCTCAAAGCCAGGTATAAAAACTGAACTTTCTCAGTGTCCTATATAAAAATAAAACTTTCTCAAAATCCTGTATAAAAACTGAACTTTCTCAACGTCCTGTATAAAAACTGAACTTTCTCAACGACCTGTATAAAAATTGAAAATTCTCAACATCCCGACTAAAAACTGTACTTTCTCAAGGCCCTGTATAAAAACTGAATCATCCTAACTTCCTGTAAAAAACTGAACTCTCTCAACGTCCAGTTTAAACACTGAACTTTCTGAATGTCCCGTTTAAAAACTGAACTTTCTCAACATCCTGTATAAAAACTGAACATTCTCAACATCCTGTATAAAAACTGAACATTCTCAACATCTCGTATATAAACTGAACTTGCTCAACGTCCCGATTAAAAACTGAATTTTCTCAACGTCCTGTATAAAAACTGAACGTTCTCAACGCCCTGAATAGCTGAAGTTTCTCAAGGCCCGGTGTAAAAACTGAACTTTCCCAATGTCCTGTATAAAAACTGAACATCCTCAACATCCTGTATAAAAACTGAACTTTCTCAAAGCCCGGTATAAAAACTGAACTTTCTCAGTGTCCTATATAAAAATTAAACTTTCTCAAAATCCTGTATAAAAACTGAACTTTCTCAACGTCCTGTATAAAAACTGAACTTTCTCAACGACCTGTATAAAAATTGAAAATTGTCAACATCCCGATTAAAAACTGAACTTTCTCAAGGCCCTGTATAAAAACTGAATCATCCTAACATCCTGTAAAAAAATGAACTTTCTCAACGTCCTGTATAAAAACTGAACATTCTCAACATCCTGTATAAAAACTGAACATTCTCAACATCTTGTATATAAACTGAACTTGGTCAACATCCCGATTAAAAACTGAACTTTCTCAACATCTTGTATAAAAACTGAACTTTCTCAACGAGCCATTTAAACACTGAACTTTCTCAATGTCCTGAATAAAAGCTCAACTTTCTCAACGTCCTGTATAAAAACTGAACTTTCTCAATGTCCTGTATAAAAACTAAACATTTTCAACATCCCGTTTCAAAACTGAAATTTCTCAAAGCCCTGTAAAAAATCTGAACTCTCTCAATGTCCCATTTAAAAACTGAACTTTCTCAACGTCCTGTATAAAAACTCAACTTTCTCAACCTCCTGAATACAAACGGAACTTTCACAACGTCCCGTTTAAAAACTGAAATTCCTCAACGTCCTGTATGAAAACTGAACTTTCTCAATGTCCTGTATAAAAATGAACTTTCTCAACGTCCCGTTTAAAAACTGAACTTTCTCACAGTCCTTTTTAAAAACTGAACTTTCTCAACGTCCTGTATAAAAACTGAAATTTCTCAACATCCCGTTTAAAAACTGAACTTGCTCAAAGTCCTTTTTAATAACTGAACATTCTCAACATCCTGTATAAAAACTGAACATTCTCAACATCTCGTATATAAACTGAACTTGCTCAACGTCCCGATTAAAAACTGAACTTTCTCAACATCTTGTATAAAAACTGAACTTTCTCAACGTGCCATTTAAACACAGAACTTTCTCAATGTCCTGAATAAAAGCTGAACTTTCTCAACGTCCTGTATAAAAACTGAACTTTCTCAACGTCCTGTATAAAAACTGAACTTTCTCAACCTCCTGAATACAAACGGAACTTTCACAACGTCCCGTTTAAAAACTGAAATTCCTCAACGTCCTGTATAAAAACTGAACTTTCTCAACGTCGTGTATAAAACTGAACTTTCTCAACGTCCCGTTTAAAAACTGAACTTTCTCAACGTCCTGTATAAAACTGAACTTTCTCAACGTCCCGTTGAAAAACTGAACTTTCTCAAAGTCCTGTATAAAAACTGAAATTTCTCAACATCCCGTTGAAAAACTGAACTTTCTCAGCGTCCTGTTTAAAAACTGAAGTTACTCAACATCCCGTTTACAAACTGAACTTTCTCACAGTCCTTTTTAAAAACTGAACTTTCTCAACGCCCTGTATAAAAACTGAACTTTCTCAAAGTCCCGTTTAAAAACTGAATTTTCTCAACGTCCTGTATAAAAACTGAACGTTCTCAACGCCCTGAATAGCTGAAGTTTCTCAAGGACCGGTGTAAAAACAGAACTTTCCCAATGTCCTGTATAAAAACTGAACATCCTCAACATCCTGTATAAAAACTGAACTTTCTCAAAGCCCGCTATAAAAACTGAACTTTCTCAGTGTCCTATATAAAAATTAAACTTGCTCAAAATCCTGTATAAAAACTGAACTTTCTCAACGTCCTGTATAAAAACTGAACTTTCTCAACGACCTGTATAAAAATTGAAAATTCTCAACATCCCGATTAAAAACTGTACTTTCTCAAGGCCCTGTATAAAAACTGAATCATCCTAACGTCCTGTAAAAAACTGAACTTTCTCAACGTCCCGTGTAAACACTGAACTTTCTGAATGTCCCGTTTAAAAACTGAACTTTCTCAACATCCTGTATAAAAACTGAACATTCTCAACATCTTGTATATAAATTGAACTTGCTCAACGTCCCGATAAAAAACTAAACTTTCTCAACATCTTGTATAAAAACAACTTTCTCAACGTGCCATTTAAACACTGAACTTTCTCAATGTCCTGAATAAAAGCTGAACTTTCTCAACGTCCTGTATAAAAACTGAACTTTTTCAACATCCCGTTTCAAAACTGAAATTTCTCAAAACCCTGTAAAAAATCTGAACTTTCTCAATGTCCCATTTAAAAACTGAACTTTCTCAACGTCCTGTATAAAAACTGAACTTTCTCAACCTCCTGAATACAAACGGAACTTTCACAACGTCCCGTTTAAAAACTGAAATTCCTCAACGTCCTGTATAAAAACTGAACTTTCTCAACGTCCTGTATAAAACTGAAATTTCTCAACATCCCGTTGAAAAACTGAACTTTCTCAGCGTCCTGTATAAAAACTGAAGTTACTCAACATCCCGTTTACAAACTGAACTTCCTCACAGTCATTTTTAAAAACTGAACTTTCTCAACGTCCTGTATAAAAACTGAAATTTCTCAACATCCCGTGTGAAAACTGAACTTGCTCAAAGTCCTTTTTAAAAGCTGAACCTTCTCAACGCCCTGTATAAAAATTGAACGTTCTCAACGCCCTGAATAGCTGAAGTTTCTCAAGGCCCGGTGTAAAAACTGAACTTTCCCAATGTCCTGTATAAAAACTGAACATCCTCAACATCCTGTATAAAAACTGAACTTTCTCAAAGCCCGGTATAAAAACTGAACTTTCTCAGTGTCCTATATAAAAATTAAACTTTCTCAAAATCCTGTATAAAAACTGAACTTTCTCAACGTCCTGTATAAAAACTGAACTTTCTCAACGACCTGTATAAAAATTGAAAATTGTCAACATCCCGATTAAAAACTGAACTTTCTCAAGGCCCTGTATAAAAACTGAATCATCCTAACATCCTGTAAAAAAATGAACTTTCTCAACGTCCCGTTTAAACACTGAACTTTCTGAAAATCCCGTTTAAAAACTGAACTTTCTCAACATCCTGTATAAAAACTGAACATTCTCAACATCTTGTATATAAACTGAACTTGGTCAACATCCCGATTAAAAACTGAACTTTCTCAACATCTTGTATAAAAACTGAACTTTCTCAACGTGCCATTTAAACACTGAACTTTCTCAATGTCCTGAATAAAAGCTGAACTTTCTCAACGTCCTGTATAAAAACTGAACTTTCTCAATGTCCTGTATAAAAACTAAACATTTTCAACATCCCGTTTCAAAACTGAAATTTCTCAAAGCCCTGTAAAAAATCTGAACTTTCTCAATGTCCCATTTAAAAACTGAACTTTCTCAACGTCCTGTATAAAAACTGAACTTTCTCAACCTCCTGAATACAAACAGAACTTTCACAACGTCCCGTTTAAAAACTGAAATTCCTCAACGTCCTGTATAAAAACTGAACTTTCTCAACGTCGCGTTTAAAAACTGAACTTTCTCACAGTCCTTTTTAAAAACTGAACTTTCTCAACGTCCTGTATAAAAACTGAAATTTCTCAACATCCCGTTTAAAAACTGAACTTGCTCAAAGTCCTTTTTAAAAGCTGAACCTTCTCAACGCCCTGTATAAAAACTGAACTTTCTCAAAGTCCCGTTTAAAAACTGAATTTTCTCAACGTCCTGTATAAAAACTGAACGTTCTCAACGCCCTGAATAGCTGAAGTTTCTCAAGGCCCGGTGTAAAAACAGAACTTTCCCAATGTCCTGTATAAAAACTGAACATCCTCAACATCCTGTATAAAAACTGAACTTTCTCAGTGTCCTATATAAAAATTAAACTTGCTCAAAATCCTGTATAAAAACTGAACTTTCTCAACGTCCTGTATAAAAACTGAACTTTCTCAACGACCTGTATAAAAATTGAAAATTCTCAACATCCCGATTAAAAACTGTACTTTCTCAAGGCCCTGTATAAAAACTGAATCATCCCAACGTCCTGTAAAAAACTGAACTTTCACAAGGCCCGGTGTAAAAACAGAACTTTCCCAATGTCCTGTATAAAAACTGAACATCCTCAACATCCTGTATAAAAACTGAACTTTCTCAAAGCCCGCTATAAAAACTGAACTTTCTCAGTGTCCTATATAAAAATTAAACTTGCTCAAAATCCTGTATAAAAACTGAACTTTCTCAACGTCCTGTATAAAAACTGAACTTTCTCAACGACCTGTATAAAAATTGAAAATTCTCAACATCCCGATTAAAAACTGTACTTTCTCAAGGCCCTGTATAAAAACTGAATCATCCTAACGTCCTGTAAAAAACTGAACTTTCTCAACGTCCCGTGTAAACACTGAACTTTCTGAATGTCCCGTTTAAAAACTGAATTTTCTCAACGTCCTGTATAAAAACTGAACGTTCTCAACGCCCCGAATAGCTGAAGTTTCTCAAGGCCCGGTGTAAAAACTGAACTTTCCCAATGTCCTGTATAAAAACTGAACATCCTCAACATCCTGTATAAAAACTGAACTTTCTCAAAGCCCGGTATAAAAACTGAACTTTCTCAGTGTCCTATATAAAAATTAAACTTTCTCAAAATCCTGTATAAAAACTGAACTTTCTCAACGTCCTGTATAAAAACTGAACTTTCTCAACGACCTGTATAAAAATTGAAAATTGTCAACATCCCGATTAAAAACTGTACTTTCTCAAGGCCCTGTATAAAAACTGAATCATCCTAACATCCTGTAAAAAAATGAACTTTCTCAACGTCCCGTTTAAACACTGAACTTTCTGAAAATCCCGTTTAAAAACTGAACTTTCTCAACATCCTGTATAAAAACTGAACATTCTCAACATCCTGTATAAAAACTGAACATTCTCAACATCTTGTATATAAACTGAACTTGGTCAACATCCCGATTAAAAACTGAACTTTCTCAACATCTTGTATAAAAACTGAACTTTCTCAACGTGCCATTTAAACACTGAACTTTCTCAATGTCCTGAATAAAAGCTGAACTTTCTCAACGTCCTGTATAAAAACTGAACTTTCTCAATGTCCTGTATAAAAACTAAACATTTTCAACATCCCGTTTCAAAACTGAAATTTCTCAAAGCCCTGTAAAAAATCTGAACTTTCTCAATGTCCCATTTAAAAACTGAACTTTCTCAACGTCCTGTATAAAAACTGAACTTTCTCAACCTCCTGAATACAAACGGAACTTTCACAACGTCCCGTTTAAAAACTGAAATTCCTCAACGTCCTGTATAAAAACTGAACTTTCTCAACGTCGCGTTTAAAAACTGAACTTTCTCACAGTCCTTTTTAAAAACTGAACTTTCTCAACGTCCTGTATAAAAACTGAAATTTCTCAACATCCCGTTTAAAAACTGAACTTGCTCAAAGTCCTTTTTAAAAGCTGAACCTTCTCAACGCCCTGTATAAAAATTGAACTTTCTCAAAGTCCCGTTTAAAAACTGAATTTTCTCAACGTCCTGTATAAAAACTGAACGTTCTCAACGCCCTGAATAGCTGAAGTTTCTCAAGGCCCGGTGTAAAAACAGAACTTTCCCAATGTCCTGTATAAAAACTGAACATCCTCAACATCCTGTATAAAAACTGAACTTTCTCAGTGTCCTATATAAAAATTAAACTTGCTCAAAATCCTGTATAAAAACTGAACTTTCACAACGTCCTGTATAAAAACTGAACTATCTCAACGACCTGTATAAAAATTGAAAATTCTCAACATCCCGATTAAAAACTGTACTTTCTCAACGTCCTGTATAAAAACTGAATCATCCTAACGTCCTGTAAAAAACTGAACTTTCACAAGGCCCGGTGTAAAAACAGAACTTTCCCAATGTCCTGTATAAAAACTGAACATCCTCAACATCCTGTATAAAAACTGAACTTTCTCAAAGCCCGCTATAAAAACTGAACTTTCTCAGTGTCCTATATAAAAATTAAACTTGCTCAAAATCCTGTATAAAAACTGAACTTTCTCAACGTCCTGTATAAAAACTGAACTTTCTCAACGACCTGTATAAAAATTGAAAATTCTCAACATCCCGATTAAAAACTGTACTTTCTCAAGGCCCTGTATAAAAACTGAATCATCCTAACGTCCTGTAAAAAACTGAACTTTCTCAACGTCCCGTGTAAACACTGAACTTTCTGAATGTCCCGTTTAAAAACTGAATTTTCTCAACGTCCTGTATAAAAACTGAATGTTCTCAACGCCCTGAATAGCTGAAGTTTCTCAAGGCCCGGTGTAAAAACTGAACTTTCCCAATGTCCTGTATAAAAACTGAACATCCTCAACATCCTGTATAAAAACTGAACTTTCTCAAAGCCCGGTATAAAAACTGAACTTTCTCAGTGTCCTATATAAAAATTAAACTTTCTCAAAATCCTGTATAAAAACTGAACTTTCTCAACGTCCTGTATAAAAACTGAACTTTCTCAACGACCTGTATAAAAATTGAAAATTGTCAACATCCCGATTAAAAACTGTACTTTCTCAAGGCCCTGTATAAAAACTGAATCATCCTAACATCCTGTAAAAAAATGAACTTTCTCAACGTCCCGTTTAAACACTGAACTTTCTGAAAATCCCGTTTAAAAACTGAACTTTCTCAACATCCTGTATAAAAACTGAACTTTCTCAACATCCTGTATATAAACTGAACTTGGTCAACATCCCGATTAAAAACTGAACTTTCTCAACATCTTGTATAAAAACTGAACTTTCTCAACGTGCCATTTAAACACTGAACTTTCTCAATGTCCTGAATAAAAGCTGAACTTTCTCAACGTCCTGTATAAAAACTGAACTTTCTCAATGTCCTGTATAAAAATTAAACATTTTCAACATCCCGTTTCAAAACTGAAATTTCTCAAAACCCTGTAAAAAATCTGAACTTTCTCAATGTCCCATTTAAAAACTGAACTTTCTCAACGTCCTGTATAAAAACTGAACTTGCTCAACCTCCTGAATACAAACGGAACTTACACAACGTCCCGTTTAAAAACTGAAATTCCTCAACGTCCTGTATAAAAACTGAACTTTCTCAACGTCGCGTTTAAAAACTGAACTTTCTCACAGTCCTTTTTAAAAACTGAACTTTCTCAACGTCCTGTATAAAAACTGAAATTTCTCAACATCCCGTTTAAAAACTGAACTTGCTCAAAGTCCTTTTTAAAAGCTGAACCTTCTCAACGCCCTGTATAAAAATTGAACTTTCTCAAAGTCCCGTTTAAAAACTGAATTTTCTCAACGTCCTGTATAAAAACTGAACGTTCTCAACGCCCTGAATAGCTGAAGTTTCTCAAGGCCCGGTGTAAAAACAGAACTTTCCCAATGTCCTGTATAAAAACTGAACATCCTCAACATCCTGTATAAAAACTGAACTTTCTCAGTGTCCTATATAAAAATTAAACTTGCTCAAAATCCTGTATAAAAACTGAACTTTCTCAACGTCCTGTATAAAAACTGAACTATCTCAACGACCTGTATAAAAATTGAAAATTCTCAACATCCCGATTAAAAACTGTACTTTCTCAAGGCCCTGTATAAAAACTGAATCATCCTAACGTCCTGTAAAAAACTGAACTTTCACAAGGCCCGGTGTAAAAACAGAACTTTCCCAATGTCCTGTATAAAAACTGAACATCCTCAACATCCTGTATAAAAACTGAACTTTCTCAAAGCCCGCTATAAAAACTGAACTTTCTCAGTGTCCTATATAAAAATTAAACTTGCTCAAAATCCTGTATAAAAACTGAACTTTCTCAACGTCCTGTATAAAAACTGAACTTTCTCAACGACCTGTATAAAAATTGAAAATTCTCAACATCCCGATTAAAAACTGTACTTTCTCAAGGCCCTGTATAAAAACTGAATCATCCTAACGTCCTGTAAAAAACTGAACTTTCTCAACGTCCCGTGTAAACACTGAACTTTCTGAATGTCCCGTTTAAAAACTGAATTTTCTCAACGTCCTGTATAAAAACTGAACGTTCTCAACGCCCTGAATAGCTGAAGTTTCTCAAGGCCCGGTGTAAAAACTGAACTTTCCCAATGTCCTGTATAAAAACTGAACATCCTCAACATCCTGTATAAAAACTGAACTTTCTCAAAGCCCGGTATAAAAACTGAACTTTCTCAGTGTCCTATATAAAAATTAAACTTTCTCAAAATCCTGTATAAAAACTGAACTTTCTCAACGACCTGTATAAAAATTGAAAATTGTCAACATCCCGATTAAAAACTGTACTTTCTCAAGGCCCTGTATAAAAACTGAATCATCCTAACATCCTGTAAAAAAATGAACTTTCTCAACGTCCCGTTTAAACACTGAACTTTCTGAAAATCCCGTTTAAAAACTGAACTTTCTCAACATCCTGTATAAAAACTGAACATTCTCAACATCCTGTATAAAAACTGAACATTCTCAACATCTTGTATATAAACTGAACTTGGTCAACATCCCGATTAAAAACTGAACTTTCTCAACATCTTGTATAAAAACTGAACTTTCTCAACGTGCCATTTAAACACTGAACTTTCTCAATGTCCTGAATAAAAGCTGAACTTTCTCAACGTCCTGTATAAAAACTGAACTTTCTCAATGTCCTGTATAAAAATTAAACATTTTCAACATCCCGTTTCAAAACTGAAATTTCTCAAAGCCCTGTAAAAAATCTGAACTTTCTCAATGTCCCATTTAAAAACTGAACTTTCTCAACGTCCTGTATAAAAACTGAACTTTCTCAACCTCCTGAATACAAACGGAACTTTCACAACGTCCCGTTTAAAAACTGAAATTCCTCAACGTCCTGTATAAAAACTGAACTTTCTCAACGTCGCGTTTAAAAACTGAACTTTCTCACAGTCCTTTTTAAAAACTGAACTTTCTCAACGTCCTGTATAAAAACTGAAATTTCTCAACATCCCGTTTAAAAACTGAACTTGCTCAAAGTCCTTTTTAAAAGCTGAACCTTCTCAACGCCCTGTATAAAAATTGAACTTTCTCAAAGTCCCGTTTAAAAACTGAATTTTCTCAACGTCCTGTATAAAAACTGAACGTTCTCAACGCCCTGAATAGCTGAAGTTTCTCAAGGCCCGGTGTAAAAACAGAACTTTCCCAATGTCCTGTATAAAAACTGAACATCCTCAACATCCTGTATAAAAACTGAACTTTCTCAGTGTCCTATATAAAAATTAAACTTGCTCAAAATCCTGTATAAAAACTGAACTTTCTCAACGTCCTGTATAAAAACTGAACTTTCTCAACGACCTGTATAAAAATTGAAAATTCTCAACATCCCGATTAAAAACTGTACTTTCTCAAGGCCCTGTATAAAAACTGAATCATCCTAACGTCCTGTAAAAAACTGAACTTTCACAAGGCCCGGTGTAAAAACAGAACTTTCCCAATGTCCTGTATAAAAACTGAACATCCTCAACATCCTGTATAAAAACTGAACTTTCTCAAAGCCAGGTATAAAAACTGAACTTTCTCAGTGTCCTATATAAAAATAAAACTTTCTCAAAATCCTGTATAAAAACTGAACTTTCTCAACGTCCTGTATAAAAACTGAACTTTCTCAACGACCTGTATAAAAATTGAAAATTCTCAACATCCCGACTAAAAACTGTACTTTCTCAAGGCCCTGTATAAAAACTGAATCATCCTAACTTCCTGTAAAAAACTGAACTCTCTCAACGTCCCGTTTAAACACTGAACTTTCTGAATGTCCCGTTTAAAAACTGAACTTTCTCAACATCCTGTATAAAAACTGAACATTCTCAACATCCTGTATAAAAACTGAACATTCTCAACATCTCGTATATAAACTGAACTTGCTCAACGTCCCGATTAAAAACTGAACTTTCTCAACATCTTGTATAAAAACTGAACTTTCTCAACGTGCCATTTAAACACAGAACTTTCTCAATGTCCTGAATAAAAGCTGAACTTTCTCAACGTCCTGTATAAAAACTGAACTTTCTCAATGTCCTGTATAAAAACTAAACATTTTCAACATCCCGTTTCAAAACTGAAATTTCTCAAAACCCTGTAAAAAATCTGAACTTTCTCAATGTCCCATTTAAAAACTGAACTTTCTCAACGTCCTGTATAAAAACTGAACTTTCTCAACCTCCTGAATACAAACGGAACTTTCACAACGTCCCGTTTAAAAACTGAAATTCCTCAACGTCCTGTATAAAAACTGAACTTTCTCAATGTCCTGTATAAAAATGAACTTTCTCAACGTCCCGTTTAAAAACTGAACTTTCTCAACGTCCTGTATAAAAACTGAACTTTCTCAACGACCTGTATAAAAATTGAAAATTCTCAACATCCCGATTAAAAACTGTACTTTCTCAAGGCCCTGTATAAAAACTGAATCATCCTAACGTCCTGTAAAAAACTGAACTTTCTCAACGTCCCGTGTAAACACTGAACTTTCTGAATGTCCCGTTTAAAAACTGAATTTTCTCAACGTCCTGTATAAAAACTGAACGTTCTCAACGCCCTGAATAGCTGAAGTTTCTCAAGGCCCGGTGTAAAAACTGAACTTTCCCAATGTCCTGTATAAAAACTGAACATCCTCAACATCCTGTATAAAAACTGAACTTTCTCAAAGCCCGCTATAAAAACTGAACTTTCTCAGTGTCCTATATAAAAATTAAACTTGCTCAAAATCCTGTATAAAAACTGAACTTTCTCAACGTCCTGTATAAAAACTGAACTTTCTCAACGACCTGTATAAAAATTGAAAATTGTCAACATCCCGATTAAAAACTGTACTTTCTCAAGGCCCTGTATAAAAACTGAATCATCCTAACATCCTGTAAAAAAATGAACTTTCTCAACGTCCCGTTTAAACACTGAACTTTCTGAAAATCCCGTTTAAAAACTGAACTTTCTCAACATCCTGTATAAAAACTGAACATTCTCAACATCCTGTATAAAAACTGAACATTCTCAACATCTTGTATATAAACTGAACTTGGTCAATATCCCGATTAAAAACTGAACTTTCTCAACATCTTGTATAAAAACTGAACTTTCTCAACGTGCCATTTAAACACTGAACTTTCTCAATGTCCTGAATAAAAGCTGAACTTTCTCAACGTCCTGTATAAAAACTGAACTTTCTCAATGTCCTGTATAAAAATTAAACATTTTCAACATCCCGTTTCAAAACTGAAATTTCTCAAAACCCTGTAAAAAATCTGAACTTTCTCAATGTCCCATTTAAAAACTGAACTTTCTCAACGTCCTGTATAAAAACTGAACTTGCTCAACCTCCTGAATACAAACGGAACTTACACAACGTCCCGTTTAAAAACTGAAATTCCTCAACGTCCTGTATAAAAACTGAACTTTCTCAACGTCGCGTTTAAAAACTGAACTTTCTCACAGTCCTTTTTAAAAACTGAACTTTCTCAACGTCCTGTATAAAAACTGAAATTTCTCAACATCCCGTTTAAAAACTGAACTTGCTCAAAGTCCTTTTTAAAAGCTGAACCTTCTCAACGCCCTGTATAAAAATTGAACTTTCTCAAAGTCCCGTTTAAAAACTGAATTTTCTCAACGTCCTGTATAAAAACTGAACGTTCTCAACGCCCTGAATAGCTGAAGTTTCTCAAGGCCCGGTGTAAAAACAGAACTTTCCCAATGTCCTGTATAAAAACTGAACATCCTCAACATCCTGTATAAAAACTGAACTTTCTCAGTGTCCTATATAAAAATTAAACTTGCTCAAAATCCTGTATAAAAACTGAACTTTCTCAACGTCCTGTATAAAAACTGAACTATCTCAACGACCTGTATAAAAATTGAAAATTCTCAACATCCCGATTAAAAACTGTACTTTCTCAAGGCCCTGTATAAAAACTGAATCATCCTAACGTCCTGTAAAAAACTGAACTTTCACAAGGCCCGGTGTAAAAACAGAACTTTCCCAATGTCCTGTATAAAAACTGAACATCCTCAACATCCTGTATAAAAACTGAACTTTCTCAAAGCCCGCTATAAAAACTGAACTTTCTCAGTGTCCTATATAAAAATTAAACTTGCTCAAAATCCTGTATAAAAACTGAACTTTCTCAACGTCCTGTATAAAAACTGAACTTTCTCAACGACCTGTATAAAAATTGAAAATTCTCAACATCCCGATTAAAAACTGTACTTTCTCAAGGCCCTGTATAAAAACTGAATCATCCTAACGTCCTGTAAAAAACTGAACTTTTTCAACGTCCCGTGTAAACACTGAACTTTCTGAATGTCCCGTTTAAAAACTGAATTTTCTCAACGTCCTGTATAAAAACTGAACGTTCTCAACGCCCTGAATAGCTGAAGTTTCTCAAGGCCCGGTGTAAAAACTGAACTTTCCCAATGTCCTGTATAAAAACTGAACATCCTCAACATCCTGTATAAAAACTGAACTTTCTCAAAGCCCGGTATAAAAACTGAACTTTCTCAGTGTCCTATATAAAAATTAAACTTTCTCAAAATCCTGTATAATAACTGAACTTTCTCAACGACCTGTATAAAAATTGAAAATTGTCAACATCCCGATTAAAAACTGTACTTTCTCAAGGCCCTGTATAAAAACTGAATCATCCTAACATCCTGTAAAAAAATGAACTTTCTCAACGTCCCGTTTAAACACTGAACTTTCTGAAAATCCCGTTTAAAAACTGAACTTTCTCAACATCCTGTATAAAAACTGAACATTCTCAACATCCTGTATAAAAACTGAACATTCTCAACATCTTGTATATAAACTGAACTTGGTCAACATCCCGATTAAAAACTGAACTTTCTCAACATCTTGTATAAAAACTGAACTTTCTCAACGTGCCATTTAAACACTGAACTTTCTCAATGTCCTGAATAAAAGCTGAACTTTCTCAACGTCCTGTATAAAAACTGAACTTTCTCAATGTCCTGTATAAAAATTAAACATTTTCAACATCCCGTTTCAAAACTGAAATTTCTCAAAGCCCTGTAAAAAATCTGAACTTTCTCAATGTCCCATTTAAAAACTGAACTTTCTCAACGTCCTGTATAAAAACTGAACTTTCTCAACCTCCTGAATACAAACGGAACTTTCACAACGTCCCGTTTAAAAACTGAAATTCCTCAACGTCCTGTATAAAAACTGAACTTTCTCAACGTCGCGTTTAAAAACTGAACTTTCTCACAGTCCTTTTTAAAAACTGAACTTTCTCAACGTCCTGTATAAAAACTGAAATTTCTCAACATCCCGTTTAAAAACTGAACTTGCTCAAAGTCCTTTTTAAAAGCTGAACCTTCTCAACGCCCTGTATAAAAATTGAACTTTCTCAAAGTCCCGTTTAAAAACTGAATTTTCTCAACGTCCTGTATAAAAACTGAACGTTCTCAACGCCCTGAATAGCTGAAGTTTCTCAAGGCACGGTGTAAAAACAGAACTTTCCCAATGTCCTGTATAAAAACTGAACATCCTCAACATCCTGTATAAAAACTGAACTTTCTCAGTGTCCTATATAAAAATTAAACTTGCTCAAAATCCTGTATAAAAACTGAACTTTCTCAACGTCCTGTATAAAAACTGAACTATCTCAACGACCTGTATAAAAATTGAAAATTCTCAACATCCCGATTAAAAACTGTACTTTCTCAAGGCCCTGTATAAAAACTGAATCATCCTAACGTCCTGTAAAAAACTGAACTTTCACAAGGCCCGGTGTAAAAACAGAACTTTCCCAATGTCCTGTATAAAAACTGAACATCCTCAACATCCTGTATAAAAACTGAACTTTCTCAAAGCCAGGTATAAAAACTGAACTTTCTCAGTGTCCTATATAAAAATAAAACTTTCTCAAAATCCTGTATAAAAACTGAACTTTCTCAACGTCCTGTATAAAAACTGAACTTTCTCAACGACCTGTATAAAAATTGAAAATTCTCAACATCCCGACTAAAAACTGTACTTTCTCAAGGCCCTGTATAAAAACTGAATCATCCTAACTTCCTGTAAAAAACTGAACTCTCTCAACGTCCCGTTTAAACACTGAACTTTCTGAATGTCCCGTTTAAAAACTGAACTTTCTCAACATCCTGTATAAAAACTGAACATTCTCAACATCCTGTATAAAAACTGAACATTCTCAACATCTCGTATATAAACTGAACTTGCTCAACGTCCCGATTAAAAACTGAACTTTCTCAACATCTTGTATAAAAACTGAACTTTCTCAACGTGCCATTTAAACACAGAACTTTCTCAATGTCCTGAATAAAAGCTGAACTTTCTCAACGTCCTGTATAAAAACTGAACTTTCTCAATGTCCTGTATAAAAACTAAACATTTTCAACATCCCGTTTCAAAACTGAAATTTCTCAAAACCCTGTAAAAAATCTGAACTTTCTCAATGTCCCATTTAAAAACTGAACTTTCTCAACGTCCTGTATAAAAACTGAACTTTCTCAACCTCCTGAATACAAACGGAACTTTCACAACGTCCCGTTTAAAAACTGAAATTCCTCAACGTCCTGTATAAAAACTGAACTTTCTCAATGTCCTGTATAAAAATGAACTTTCTCAACGTCCCGTTTAAAAACTGAACTTTCTCAACGTCCTGTATAAAAACTGAACTTTCTCAACGACCTGTATAAAAATTGAAAATTCTCAACATCCCGATTAAAAACTGTACTTTCTCAAGGCCCTGTATAAAAACTGAATCATCCTAACGTCCTGTAAAAAACTGAACTTTCTCAACGTCCCGTGTAAACACTGAACTTTCTGAATGTCCCGTTTAAAAACTGAATTTTCTCAACGTCCTGTATAAAAACTGAACGTTCTCAACGCCCTGAATAGCTGAAGTTTCTCAAGGCCCGGTGTAAAAACTGAACTTTCCCAATGTCCTGTATAAAAACTGAACATCCTCAACATCCTGTATAAAAACTGAACTTTCTCAAAGCCCGGTATAAAAACTGAACTTTCTCAGTGTCCTATATAAAAATTAAACTTTCTCAAAATCCTGTATAAAAACTGAACTTTCTCAACGTCCTGTATAAAAACTGAACTTTCTCAACGACCTGTATAAAAATTGAAAATTGTCAACATCCCGATTAAAAACTGTACTTTCTCAAGGCCCTGTATAAAAACTGAATCATCCTAACATCCTGTAAAAAAATGAACTTTCTCAACGTCCCGTTTAAACACTGAACTTTCTGAAAATCCCGTTTAAAAACTGAACTTTCTCAACATCCTGTATAAAAACTGAACATTCTCAACATCCTGTATAAAAACTGAACATTCTCAACATCTTGTATATAAACTGAACTTGGTCAATATCCCGATTAAAAACTGAACTTTCTCAACATCTTGTATAAAAACTGAACTTTCTCAACGTGCCATTTAAACACTGAACTTTCTCAATGTCCTGAATAAAAGCTGAACTTTCTCAACGTCCTGTATAAAAACTGAACTTTCTCAATGTCCTGTATAAAAATTAAACATTTTCAACATCCCGTTTCAAAACTGAAATTTCTCAAAGCCCTGTAAAAAATCTGAACTTTCTCAATGTCCCATTTAAAAACTGAACTTTCTCAACGTCCTGTATAAAAACTGAACTTTCTCAACCTCCTGAATACAAACGGAACTTTCACAACGTCCCGTTTAAAAACTGAAATTCCTCAACGTCCTGTATAAAAACTGAACTTTCTCAACGTCGCGTTTAAAAACTGAACTTTCTCACAGTCCTTTTTAAAAACTGAACTTTCTCAACGTCCTGTATAAAAACTGAAATTTCTCAACATCCCGTTTAAAAACTGAACTTGCTCAAAGTCCTTTTTAAAAGCTGAACCTTCTCAACGCCCTGTATAAAAATTGAACTTTCTCAAAGTCCCGTTTAAAAACTGAATTTTCTCAACGTCCTGTATAAAAACTGAACGTTCTCAACGCCCTGAATAGCTGAAGTTTCTCAAGGCACGGTGTAAAAACAGAACTTTCCCAATGTCCTGTATAAAAACTGAACATCCTCAACATCCTGTATAAAAACTGAACTTTCTCAGTGTCCTATATAAAAATTAAACTTGCTCAAAATCCTGTATAAAAACTGAACTTTCTCAACGTCCTGTATAAAAACTGAACTATCTCAACGACCTGTATAAAAATTGAAAATTCTCAACATCCCGATTAAAAACTGTACTTTCTCAAGGCCCTGTATAAAAACTGAATCATCCTAACGTCCTGTAAAAAACTGAACTTTCACAAGGCCCGGTGTAAAAACAGAACTTTCCCAATGTCCTGTATAAAAACTGAACATCCTCAACATCCTGTATAAAAACTGAACTTTCTCAAAGCCAGGTATAAAAACTGAACTTTCTCAGTGTCCTATATAAAAATAAAACTTTCTCAAAATCCTGTATAAAAACTGAACTTTCTCAACGTCCTGTATAAAAACTGAACTTTCTCAACGACCTGTATAAAAATTGAAAATTCTCAACATCCCGACTAAAAACTGTACTTTCTCAAGGCCCTGTATAAAAACTGAATCATCCTAACTTCCTGTAAAAAACTGAACTCTCTCAACGTCCCGTTTAAACACTGAACTTTCTGAATGTCCCGTTTAAAAACTGAACTTTCTCAACATCCTGTATAAAAACTGAACATTCTCAACATCCTGTATAAAAACTGAACATTCTCAACATCTCGTATATAAACTGAACTTGCTCAACGTCCCGATTAAAAACTGAACTTTCTCAACATCTTGTATAAAAACTGAACTTTCTCAACGTGCCATTTAAACACAGAACTTTCTCAATGTCCTGAAGAAAAGCTGAACTTTCTCAACGTCCTGTATAAAAACTGAACTTTCTCAATGTCCTGTATAAAAACTAAACATTTTCAACATCCCGTTTCAAAACTGAAATTTCTCAAAACCCTGTAAAAAATCTGAACTTTCTCAATGTCCCATTTAAAAACTGAACTTTCTCAACGTCCTGTATAAAAACTGAACTTTCTCAACCTCCTGAATACAAACGGAACTTTCACAACGTCCCGTTTAAAAACTGAAATTCCTCAACGTCCTGTATAAAAACTGAACTTTCTCAATGTCCTGTATAAAAATGAACTTTCTCAACGTCCCGTTTAAAAACTGAACTTTCTCAACGTCCTGTATAAAAACTGAAATTTCTCAACATCCCGTTGAAAAACTGAACTTTCTCACAGTCCTTTTTAAAAACTGAACTTTCTCAACGTCCTGTATAAAAACTGAAATTTCTCAACATCCCGTTTAAAAACTGAACTTGCTCAAAGTCCTTTTTAAAAGCTGAACCTTCTCAACGCCGTGTATAAAAACTGAACTTTCTCAAAGTCCCGTTTAAAAACTGAATTTTCTCAACGCCCTGTATAAAAACTGAACGTTCTCAACGCCCTGAATAGCTGAAGTTTCTCAAGGCCCGGTGTAAAAACAGAACTTTCCCAATGTCCTGTATAAAAACTGAACATCCTCAACATCCTGTATAAAAACTGAACTTTCTCAAAGCCCGGTATAAAAACTGAACTTTCTCAGTGTCCTATATAAAAATTAAACTTGCTCAAAATCCTGTATAAAAACTGAACTTTCTCAACGTCCTGTATAAAAACTGAACTTTCTCAACGACCTGTATTAAAATTGAAAATTCTCAACATCCCGATTAAAAACTGTACTTTCTCAAGGCCCTGTATAAAAACTGAATCATCCTAACGTCCTGTAAAAAACTGAACTTTCACAAGGCCCGGTGTAAAAACAGAACTTTCCCAATGTCCTGTATAAAAACAGAACATCCTCAACATCCTGTATAAAAACTGAACTTTCTCAAAGCCAGGCATAAAATCTGAACTTTCTCAGTGTCCTATATAAAAATAAAACTTTCTCAAAATCCTGTATAAAAACTGAATTTTCTCAACGTCCTGTATAAAAACTGAACGTTCTCAACGCCCTGAATAGCTGAAGTTTCTCAAGGCCCGGTGTAAAAACTGAACTTTCCCAATGTCCTGTATAAAAACTGAACATCCTCAACATCCTGTATAAAAACTGAACTTTCTCAAAGCCCGCTATAAAAACTGAACTTTCTCAGTGTCCTATATAAAAATTAAACTTGCTCAAAATCCTGTATAAAAACTGAACTTTCTCAACGTCCTGTATAAAAACTGAACTTTCTCAACGACCTGTATAAAAATTGAAAATTGTCAACATCCCGATTAAAAACTGAACTTTCTCAAGGCCCTGTATAAAAACTGAATCATCCTAACATCCTGTAAAAAAATGAACTTTCTCAACGTCCCGTTTAAACACTGAACTTTCTGAAAATCCCGTTTAAAAACTGAACTTTCTCAACATCCTGTATAAAAACTGAACATTCTCAACATCCTGTATAAAAACTGAACATTCTCAACATCTTGTATATAAACTGAACTTGGTCAACATCCCGATTAAAAACTGAACTTTCTCAACATCTTGTATAAAAACTGAACTTTCTCAACGTGCCATTTAAACACTGAACTTTCTCAATGTCCTGAATAAAAGCTGAACTTTCTCAACGTCCTGTATAAAAACTGAACTTTCTCAATGTCCTGTATAAAAACTAAACATTTTCAACATCCCGTTTCAAAACTGAAATTTCTCAAAGCCCTGTAAAAAATCTGAACTTTCTCAATGTCCCATTTAAAAACTGAACTTTCTCAACGTCCTGTATAAAAACTGAACTTTCTCAACCTCCTGAATACAAACGGAACTTTCACAACGTCCCGTTTAAAAACTGAAATTCCTCAACGTCCTGTATAAAAACTGAACTTTCTCAACGTCGCGTTTAAAAACTGAACTTTCTCACAGTCCTTTTTAAAAACTGAACTTTCTCAACGTCCTGTATAAAAACTGAAATTTCTCAACATCCCGTTTAAAAACTGAACTTGCTCAAAGTCCTTTTTAAAAGCTGAACCTTCTCAACGCCCTGTATAAAAATTGAACTTTCTCAAAGTCCCGTTTAAAAACTGAATTTTCTCAACGTCCTGTATAAAAACTGAACGTTCTCAACGCCCTGAATAGCTGAAGTTTCTCAAGGCCCGGTGTAAAAACAGAACTTTCCCAATGTCCTGTATAAAAACTGAACATCCTCAACATCCTGTATAAAAATTGAACTTTCTCAGTGTCCTATATAAAAATTAAACTTGCTCAAAATCCTGTATAAAAACTGAACTTTCTCAACGTCCTGTATAAAAACTGAACTTTCTCAACGACCTGTATAAAAATTGAAAATTCTCAACATCCCGATTAAAAACTGTACTTTCTCAAGGCCCTGTATAAAAACTGAATCATCCTAACGTCCTGTAAAAAACTGAACTTTCACAAGGCCCGGTGTAAAAACTGAACTTTCCCAATGTCCTGTATAAAAACTGAACATCCTCAACATCCTGTATAAAAACTGAACTTTCTCAAAGCCCGCTATAAAAACTGAACTTTCTCAGTGTCCTATATAAAAATTAAACTTGCTCAAAATCCTGTATAAAAACTGAACTTTCTCAACGTCCTGTATAAAAACTGAACTTTCTCAACGACCTGTATAAAAATTGAAAATTCTCAACATCCCGATTAAAAACTGTACTTTCTCAAGGCCCTGTATAAAAACTGAATCATCCTAACGTCCTGTAAAAAACTGAACTTTCTCAACGTCCCGTGTAAACACTGAACTTTCTGAATGTCCCGTTTAAAAACTGAACTTTCTCAACATCCTGTATAAAAACTGAACATTCTCAACATCTTGTATATAAACTGAACTTGGTCAACATCCCGATTAAAAACTGAACTTTCTCAACATCTTGTATAAAAACTGAACTTTCTCAACGTGCCATTTAAACACTGAACTTTCTCAATGTCCTGAATAAAAGCTGAACTTTCTCAACGTCCTGTATAAAAACTGAACTTTCTCAATGTCCTGTATAAAAACTAAACATTTTCAACATCCCGTTTCAAAACTGAAATTTCTCAAAGCCCTGTAAAAAATCTGAACTTTCTCAATGTCCCATTTAAAAACTGAACTTTCTCAACGTCCTGTATAAAAACTGAACTTTCTCAACCTCCTGAATACAAACGGAACTTTCACAACGTCCCGTTTAAAAACTGAAATTCCTCAACGTCCTGTATAAAAACTGAACTTACTCAACGTCGCGTTTAAAAACTGAACTTTCTCACAGTCCTTTTTAAAAACTGAACTTTCTCAACGTCCTGTATAAAAACTGAAATTTCTCAACATCCTGTTTAAAAACTGAACTTGCTCAAAGTCCTTTTTAAAAGCTGAACCTTCTCAACGCCCTGTATAAAAATTGAACTTTCTCAAAGTCCCGTTTAAAAACTGAATTTTCTCAACGTCCTGTATAAAAACTGAACGTTCTCAACGCCCTGAATAGCTGAAGTTTCTCAAGGCCCGGTGTAAAAACAGAACTTTCCCAATGTCCTGTATAAAAACTGAACATCCTCAACATCCTGTATAAAAACTGAACTTTCTCAGTGTCCTATATAAAAATTAAACTTGCTCAAAATCCTGTATAAAAACTGAACTTTCTCAACGTCCTGTATAAAAACTGAACTATCTCAACGACCTGTATAAAAATTGAAAATTCTCAACATCCCGATTAAAAACTGTACTTTCTCAAGGCCCTGTATAAAAACTGAATCATCCTAACGTCCTGTAAAAAACTGAACTTTCACAAGGCCCGGTGTAAAAACAGAACTTTCCCAATGTCCTGTATAAAAACTGAACATCCTCAACATCCTGTATAAAAACTGAACTTTCTCAAAGCCAGGTATAAAAACTGAACTTTCTCAGTGTCCTATATAAAAATAAAACTTTCTCAAAATCCTGTATAAAAACTGAACTTTCTCAACGTCCTGTATAAAAACTGAACTTTCTCAACGACCTGTATAAAAATTGAAAATTCTCAACATCCCGACTAAAAACTGTACTTTCTCAAGGCCCTGTATAAAAACTGAATCATCCTAACTTCCTGTAAAAAACTGAACTCTCTCAACGTCCCGTTTAAACACTGAACTTTCTGAATGTCCCGTTTAAAAACTGAACTTTCTCAACATCCTGTATAAAAACTGAACATTCTCAACATCCTGTATAAAAACTGAACATTCTCAACATCTCGTATATAAACTGAACTTGCTCAACGTCCCGATTAAAAACTGAACTTTCTCAACATCTTGTATAAAAACTGAACTTTCTCAACGTGCCATTTAAACACAGAACTTTCTCAATGTCCTGAAGAAAAGCTGAACTTTCTCAACGTCCTGTATAAAAACTGAACTTTCTCAATGTCCTGTATAAAAACTAAACATTTTCAACATCCCGTTTCAAAACTGAAATTTCTCAAAACCCTGTAAAAAATCTGAACTTTCTCAATGTCCCATTTAAAAACTGAACTTTCTCAACGTCCTGTATAAAAACTGAACTTTCTCAACCTCCTGAATACAAACGGAACTTTCACAACGTCCCGTTTAAAAACTGAAATTCCTCAACGTCCTGTATAAAAACTGAACTTTCTCAATGTCCTGTATAAAAATGAACTTTCTCAACGTCCCGTTTAAAAACTGAACTTTCTCAACGTCCTGTATAAAAACTGAAATTTCTCAACATCCCGTTTAAAAACTGAACTTGCTCAAAGTCCTTTTTAAAAGCTGAACCTTCTCAACGCCGTGTATAAAAACTGAACTTTCTCAAAGTCCTGTTTAAAAACTGAATTTTCTCAACGCCCTGTATAAAAACTGAACGTTCTCAACGCCCTGAATAGCTGAAGTTTCTCAAGGCCCGGTGTAAAAACAGAACTTTCCCAATGTCCTGTATAAAAACTGAACATCCTCAACATCCTGTATAAAAACTGAACTTTCTCAAAGCCCGGTATAAAAACTGAACTTTCTCAGTGTCCTATATAAAAATTAAACTTGCTCAAAATCCTGTATAAAAACTGAACTTTCTCAACGTCCTGTATAAAAACTGAACTTTCTCAACGACCTGTATTAAAATTGAAAATTCTCAACATCCCGATTAAAAACTGTACTTTCTCAAGGCCCTGTATAAAAACTGAATCATCCTAACGTCCTGTAAAAAACTGAACTTTCACAAGGCCCGGTGTAAAAACAGAACTTTCCCAATGTCCTGTATAAAAACAGAACATCCTCAACATCCTGTATAAAAACTGAACTTTCTCAAAGCCAGGTATAAAATCTGAACTTTCTCAGTGTCCTATATAGAAATAAAACTTTCTCAAAATCCTGTATAAAAACTGAATTTTCTCAACGTCCTGTATAAAAACTGAACGTTCTCAACGCCCTGAATAGCTGAAGTTTCTCAAGGCCCGGTGTAAAAACTGAACTTTCCCAATGTCCTGTATAAAAACTGAACATCCTCAACATCCTGTATAAAAACTGAACTTTCTCAAAGCCCGGTATAAAAACTGAACTTTCTCAGTGTCCTATATAAAAATTAAACTTTCTCAAAATCCTATATAAAAACTGAACTTTCTCAACGTCCTGTATAAAAACTGAACTTTCTCAACGACCTGTATAAAAATTGAAAATTGTCAACATCCCGATTAAAAACTGAACTTTCTCAAGGCCCTGTATAAAAACTGAATCATCCTAACATCCTGTAAAAAAATGAACTTTCTCAACGTCCCGTTTAAACACTGAACTTTCTGAAAATCCCGTTTAAAAACTGAAATTTCTCAACATCCTGTATAAAAACTGAACATTCTCAACATCCTGTATAAAAACTGAACATTCTCAACATCTTGTATATAAACTGAACTTGGTCAACATCCCGATTAAAAACTGAACTTTCTCAACATCTTGTATAAAAACAGAACTTTCTCAACGTGCCATTTAAACACTGAACTTTCTCAATGTCCTGAATAAAAGCTGAACTTTCTCAACGTCCTGTATAAAAACTGAACTTTCTCAATGTCCTGTATAAAAACTAAACATTTTCAACATCCCGTTTCAAAACTGAAATTTCTCAAAGCCCTGTAAAAAATCTGAACTTTCTCAATGTCCCATTTAAAAACTGAACTTTCTCAACGTCCTGTATAAAAACTGAACTTTCTCAACCTCCTGAATACAAACGGAACTTTCACAACGTCCCGTTTAAAAACTGAAATTCCTCAACGTCCTGTATAAAAACTGAACTTTCTCAACGTCGCGTTTAAAAACTGAACTTTCTCACAGTCCTTTTTAAAAACTGAACTTTCTCAACGTCCTGTATAAAAACTGAAATTTCTCAACATCCCGTTTAAAAACTGAACTTGCTCAAAGTCCTTTTTAAAAGCTGAACCTTCTCAACGCCCTGTATAAAAATTGAACTTTCTCAAAGTCCCGTTTAAAAACTGAATTTTCTCAACGTCCTGTATAAAAACTGAACGTTCTCAACGCCCTGAATAGCTGAAGTTTCTCAAGGCCCGGTGTAAAAACAGAACTTTCCCAATGTCCTGTATAAAAACTGAACATCCTCAACATCCTGTATAAAAATTGAACTTTCTCAACATCCCGATTAAAAACTGTACTTTCTCAAGGCCCTGTATAAAAACTGAATCATCCTAACGTCCTGTAAAAAACTGAACTTTCACAAGGCCCGGTGTAAAAACAGAACTTTCCCAATGTCCTGTATAAAAACTGAACATCCTCAACATCCTGTATAAAAACTGAACTTTCTCAAAGCCCGCTATAAAAACTGAACTTTCTCAGTGTCCTATATAAAAATTAAACTTGCTCAAAATCCTGTATAAAAACTGAACTTTCTCAACGTCCTGTATAAAAACTGAACTTTCTCAACGACCTGTATAAAAATTGAACTTTCTCAACATCCCGATTAAAAACTGTACTTTCTCAAGGCCCTGTATAAAAACTGAATCATCCTAACGTCCTGTAAAAAACTGAACTTTCTCAACGTCCCGTGTAAACACTGAACTTTCTGAATGTCCCGTTTAAAAACTGAACTTTCTCAACATCCTGTATAAAAACTGAACATTCTCAACATCTTGTATATAAATTGAACTTGCTCAACGTCCCGATAAAAAACTGAACTTTCTCAACATCTTGTATAAAAACAACTTTCTCAACGTGCCATTTAAACACTGAACTTTCTCAATGTCCTGAATAAAAGCTCAACTTTCTCAACGTCCTGAATAAAAGCTGAACTTTCTCAACGTCCTGTATAAAAACTGAACTTTTTCAACATCCCGTTTCAAAACTGAAATTTCTCAAAACCCTGTAAAAAATCTGAACTTTCTCAATGTCCCATTTAAAAACTGAACTTTCTCAACGTCCTGTATAAAAACTGAACTTTCTCAACCTCCTGAATACAAATGGAACTTTCACAACGTCCCGTTTAAAAACTGAAATTCCTCAACGTCCTGTATAAAAACTGAACTTTCTCAACGTCCTGTATAAAACTGAACTTACTCAACGTCCCGTTTAAAAACTGAACTTTCTCAGCGTCCTGTATAAAAACTGAAATTTCTCAACATCCCGTTTACAAACTGAACTTCCTCACAGTCATTTTTAAAAACTGAACTTTCTCAACGTCCTGTATAAAAACTGAAATTTCTCAACATCCCGTGTAAAAACTGAACTTGCTCAAAGTCCTTTTTAAAAGCTGAACCTTCTCAACGCCCTGTATAAAAACTGAACTTTCTCAAAGTCCCGTTTAAAAACTGAATTTTCTCAACGTCCTGTATAAAAACTGAACGTTCTCAACGCCCTGAATAGCTGAAGTTTCTCAAGGCCCGGTGTAAAAACTGAACTTTCCCAATGTCCTGTATAAAAACTGAACATCCTCAACATCCTGTATAAAAACTGAACTTTCTCAAAGCCCGGTATAAAAACGGAACTTTCTCAGTGTCCTATATAAAAATAAAACTTTCTCAAAATCCTGTATAAAAACTGAACTTTCTCAACGTCCTGTATAAAAACTGAACTTTCTCAACGACCTGTATAAAAATTGAAAATTGTCAACATCCCGATTAAAAACTGTACTTTCTCAAGGCCCTGTATAAAAACTGAATCATCCTAACATCCTGTAAAAAAATGAACTTTCTCAACGTCCCGTTTAAACACTGAACTTTCTGAAAATCCCGTTTAAAAACTGAACTTTCTCAACATCCTGTATAAAAACTGAACATTCTCAACATCCTGTATAAAAACTGAACATTCTCAACATCTTGTATATAAACTGAACTTGGTCAACATCCCGATTAAAAACTGAACTTTCTCAACATCTTGTATAAAAACTGAACTTTCTCAACGTGCCATTTAAACACTGAACTTTCTCAATGTCCTGAATAAAAGCTGAACTTTCTCAACGTCCTGTATAAAAACTGAACTTTCTCAATGTCCTGTATAAAAACTAAACATTTTCAACATCCCGTTTCAAAACTGAAATTTCTCAAAGCCCTGTAAAAAATCTGAACTTTCTCAATGTCCCATTTAAAAACTGAACTTTCTCAACGTCCTGTATAAAAACTGAACTTTCTCAACCTCCTGAATACAAACGGAACTTTCACAACGTCCCGTTTAAAAACTGAAATTCCTCAACGTCCTGTATAAAAACTGAACTTACTCAACGTCGCGTTTAAAAACTGAACTTTCTCACAGTCCTTTTTAAAAACTGAACTTTCTCAACGTCCTGTATAAAAACTGAAATTTCTCAACATCCTGTTTAAAAACTGAACTTGCTCAAAGTCCTTTTTAAAAGCTGAACCTTCTCAACGCCCTGTATAAAAATTGAACTTTCTCAAAGTCCCGTTTAAAAACTGAATTTTCTCAACGTCCTGTATAAAAACTGAACGTTCTCAACGCCCTGAATAGCTGAAGTTTCTCAAGGCCCGGTGTAAAAACAGAACTTTCCCAATGTCCTGTATAAAAACTGAACATCCTCAACATCCTGTATAAAAACTGAACTTTCTCAGTGTCCTATATAAAAATTAAACTTGCTCAAAATCCTGTATAAAAACTGAACTTTCTCAACGTCCTGTATAAAAACTGAACTATCTCAACGACCTGTATAAAAATTGAAAATTCTCAACATCCCGATTAAAAACTGTACTTTCTCAAGGCCCTGTATAAAAACTGAATCATCCTAACGTCCTGTAAAAAACTGAACTTTCACAAGGCCCGGTGTAAAAACAGAACTTTCCCAATGTCCTGTATAAAAACTGAACATCCTCAACATCCTGTATAAAAACTGAACTTTCTCAAAGCCAGGTATAAAAACTGAACTTTCTCAGTGTCCTATATAAAAATAAAACTTTCTCAAAATCCTGTATAAAAACTGAACTTTCTCAACGTCCTGTATAAAAACTGAACTTTCTCAACGACCTGTATAAAAATTGAAAATTCTCAACATCCCGACTAAAAACTGTACTTTCTCAAGGCCCTGTATAAAAACTGAATCATCCTAACTTCCTGTAAAAAACTGAACTCTCTCAACGTCCCGTTTAAACACTGAACTTTCTGAATGTCCCGTTTAAAAACTGAACTTTCTCAACATCCTGTATAAAAACTGAACATTCTCAACATCCTGTATAAAAACTGAACATTCTCAACATCTCGTATATAAACTGAACTTGCTCAACGTCCCGATTAAAAACTGAACTTTCTCAACATCTTGTATAAAAACTGAACTTTCTCAACGTGCCATTTAAACACAGAACTTTCTCAATGTCCTGAAGAAAAGCTGAACTTTCTCAACGTCCTGTATAAAAACTGAACTTTCTCAATGTCCTGTATAAAAACTAAACATTTTCAACATCCCGTTTCAAAACTGAAATTTCTCAAAACCCTGTAAAAAATCTGAACTTTCTCAATGTCCCATTTAAAAACTGAACTTTCTCAACGTCCTGTATAAAAACTGAACTTTCTCAACCTCCTGAATACAAACGGAACTTTCACAACGTCCCGTTTAAAAACTGAAATTCCTCAACGTCCTGTATAAAAACTGAACTTTCTCAATGTCCTGTATAAAAATGAACTTTCTCAACGTCCCGTTTAAAAACTGAACTTTCTCAACGTCCTGTATAAAAACTGAAATTTCTCAACATCCCGTTGAAAAACTGAACTTTCTCACAGTCCTTTTTAAAAACTGAACTTTCTCAACGTCCTGTATAAAAACTGAAATTTCTCAACATCCCGTTTAAAAACTGAACTTCCTCAAAGTCCTTTTTAAAAGCTGAACCTTCTCAACGCCGTGTATAAAAACTGAACTTTCTCAAAGTCCCGTTTAAAAACTGAATTTTCTCAACGTCCTGTATAAAAACTGAACGTTCTCAACGCCCTGAATAGCTGAAGTTTCTCAAGGCCCGGTCTAAAAACTGAACTTTCCCAATGTCCTGTATAAAAACTGAACATCCTCAACATCCTGTATAAAAACTGAACTTTCTCAAAGCCCGGTATAAAAACTGAACTTTCTCAGTGTCCTATATAAAAATTAAACTTGCTCAAAATCCTGTATAAAAACTGAACTTTCTCAACGTCCTGTATAAAAACTGAACTTTCTCAACGACCTGTATAAAAATTGAAAATTCTCAACATCCCGATTAAAAACTGTACTTTCTCAAGGCCCTGTATAAAAACTGAATCATCCTAACTTCCTGTAAAAAACTGAACTCTCTCAACGTCCCGTTTAAACACTGAACTTTCTGAATGTCCCGTTTAAAAACTGAACTTTCTCAACATCCTGTATAAAAACTGAACATTCTCAACATCCTGTATAAAAACTGAACATTCTCAACATCTCGTATATAAATTGAACTTGCTCAACGTCCCGATTAAAAACTGAACTTTCTCAACATCTTGTATAAAAACTGAACTTTCTCAACGTGCCATTTAAACACAGAAATTTCTCAATGTCCTGAATAAAAGCTGAACTTTCTCAACGTCCTGTATAAAAACTGGACTTTCTCAATGTCCTGTATAAAAACTAAACATTTTCAACATTCCGTTTCAAAACTGAAATTTCTCAAAACCCTGTAAAAAATCTGAACTTTCTCAACGTCCCATTTAAAAACTGAACTTTCTCAACGTCCTGTATAAAAACTGAAATTTCTCAACCTCCTGAATACAAACGGAACTTTCACAACGTCCCGTTTAAAAACTGAAATTCCTCAACGTCCTGTATAAAAACTGAACTTTCTCAGCGTCCTGTATAAAAACTGAACTTTCTCAACGTCCTGTATAAAAACTGAAATTTCTCAACATCCCGTTTACAAACTGAACTTTCTCACAGTCCTTTTTAAAAACTGAACTTTCTCAACGTCCTGTACAAAAACTGAAATTTCTCAATATCCCGTTTACAAACTGAACTTGCTCAAAGTCCTTTTTAAAAGCTGAACCTTCTCAACGCCCTGTATAAAAACTGAACTTTCTCAAAGTCCCGTTTAAAAACTGAACTTTCTCAACGTCCTGTATAAAAACTGAATGATCTCAACGCCCTGAATAGCTGAAGTTTCTCAATGCCCGGTGTAAAAACAGAACTTTCCCAATGTCCTGTATAAAACCTGAACATCCTCAACATCCTGTATAAAAACTGAACATCCTCAACATCCTGTATAAAAACTGAACTTTCTCAAAGCCCGGTATAAAAACTGAACTTTCTCAGTGTCCTATATAAAAATTAAACTTTCGCAAAATCCTGTATAAAAACTGAACTTTCTCAACGTCCTGTATAAAAACTGAACTTTCACAAGGACCTATATAAAAATTGAAAATTCTCAACATCCCGATTAAAAACTGTACTTTCTCAAGGCCCTGTATAAAAACTGAATCATGCTAACGTCCTGTAAAAAACTGAACTTTCTCAACGTCCCGTGTAAACACTGAACTTTCTGAATGTCCCGTTTAAAATCTGAACATTCTCAACATCCTGTATAAAAACTGAACTTTCTCAACGTGCCATTTAAACACTGAACTTTCTCAATGTCCTGAATAAAAGCTGAACTTTCTCAACGTACTGTATAAAAACTGAACTTTCTCAATGTCCTGTATAAAAACTAAACATTTTCAACATCCCGTTTCAAAACTGAAATTTCTCAAAACCCTGTAAAAAATCTGAACTTTCTCAATGTCCCATTTAAAAACTGAACTTTCTCAACGTCCTGTATAAAAACTGAACTTTCTCAACCTCCTGAATACAAACGGAACTTTCTCAACGTCCCGTTTAAAAACTGAAATTCCTCAACGTCCTGTATAAAAACTGAACTTTCTCAAAGTCCTGTATAAAAACTGAACTTTCTCAACGTCCTGTATAAAAACTGAAATTTCTCAACATCCCATTGAAAAACTGAACTTTCTCAACGTCCTGTATAAAAACGGAAGTTACTCAACATCCCATTTACAAACTGAACTTTCTCAAAGTCCTGTATAAAAACTGAACTTTCTCAACGTCCTGTATAAAAACTGAAATTTCTCAACATCCCGTTAACAAACTGAACTTTCTCACAGTCCTTTTTAAAAACTGAACTTTCTCAACGTCCTGTATAAAAACTGAAATTTCTCAACATCCCGTTTAAAAACTGAACTTGCTCAAAGTCCTTTTTAAAAGCTGAACCTTCTCAACCCCCTGTATAAAAACTGAACTTTCTCAAAGTCCCGTTTAAAAACTGAATTTTCTCAACGTCCTGTATAAAAACTGAACGTTCTCAACGCCCTGAATAGCTGAAGTTTCTCAAGGCCCGGTGTAAAAACTGAACTTTCCCAATGTCCTGTATAAAAACTGAACATCCTCAACATCCTGTATAAAAACTGAACTTTCTCAAAGCCCGGTATAAAAACTGAACTTTCTCAGTGTCCTATATAAAAATTAAACTTTCTCAAAATCCTGTATAAAAACTGAACTTTCTCAACGTCCTGTATAAAAACTGAACTTTCTCAACGACCTGTATAAAAATTGAAAATTGACAACATCCCGATTAAAAACTGTACTTTCTCAAGGCCCTGTATAAAAACTGAATCATCCTAACATCCTGTAAAAAAATGAACTTTCTCAACGTCCCGTTTAAACACTGAACTTTCTGAAAATCCCGTTTAAAAACTGAACTTTCTCAACATCCTGTATAAAAACTGAACATTCTCAACATCCTGTATAAAAACTGAACATTCTCAACATCTTGTATATAAACTGAACTTGGTCAACATCCCGATTAAAAACTGAACTTTCTCAACATCTTGTATAAAAACTGAACTTTCTCAACGTGCCATTTAAACACTGAACTTTCTCAATGTCCTGAATAAAAGCTCAACTTTCTCAACGTCCTGTATAAAAACTGAACTTTCTCAATGTCCTGTATAAAAACTAAACATTTTCAACATCCCGTTTCAAAACTGAAATTTCTCAAAGCCCTGTAAAAAATCTGAACTTTCTCAATGTCCCATTTAAAAACTGAACTTTCTCAACGTCCTGTATAAAAACTGAACTTTCTCAACCTCCTGAATACAAACGGAACTTTCACAACGTCCCGTTTAAAAACTGAAATTCCTCAACGTCCTGTATAAAAACTGAACTTTCTCAATGTCCTGTATAAAAATGAACTTTCTCAACGTCCCGTTTAAAAACTGAACTTTCTCAACGTCCTGTATAAAAACTGAAATTTCTCAACATCCCGTTGAAAAACTGAACTTTCTCACAGTCCTTTTTAAAAACTGAACTTTCTCAACGTCCTGTATAAAAACTGAAATTTCTCAACATCCCGTTTAAAAACTGAACTTGCTCAAAGTCCTTTTTAAAAGCTGAACCTTCTCAACGCCCTGTATAAAAATTGAACTTTCTCAAAGTCCCGTTTAAAAACTGAATTTTCTCAACGTCCTGTATAAAAACTGAACGTTCTCAACGCCCTGAATAGCTGAAGTTTCTCAAGGCCCGGTGTAAAAACAGAACTTTCCCAATGTCCTGTATAAAAACTGAACATCCTCAACATCCTGTATAAAAACTGAACTTTCTCAAAGCCCGGTATAAAAACTGAACTTTCTCAGTGTCCTATATAAAAATTAAACTTGCTCAAAATCCTGTATAAAAACTGAACTTTCTCAACGTCCTGTATAAAAACTGAACTTTCTCAACGACCTGTATTAAAATTGAAAATTCTCAACATCCCGATTAAAAACTGTACTTTCTCAAGGCCCTGTATAAAAACTGAATCATCCTAACGTCCTGTAAAAAACTGAACTTTCACAAGGCCCGGTGTAAAAACAGAACTTTCCCAATGTCCTGTATAAAAACTGAACATCCTCAACATCCTGTATAAAAACTGAACTTTCTCAAAGCCAGGTATAAAAACTGAACTTTCTCAGTGTCCTATATAAAAATAAAACTTTCTCAAAATCCTGTATAAAAACTGAACTTTCTCAACGTCCTGTATAAAAACTGAACTTTCTCAACGACCTGTATAAAAATTGAAAATTCTCAACATCCCGACTAAAAACTGTACTTTCTCAAGGCCCTGTATAAAAACTGAATCATCCTAACTTCCTGTAAAAAACTGAACTCTCTCAACGTCCCGTTTAAACACTGAACTTTCTGAATGTCCCGTTTAAAAACTGAACTTTCTCAACATCCTGTATAAAAACTGAACATTCTCAACATCCTGTATAAAAACTGAACATTCTCAACATCTCGTATATAAACTGAACTTGCTCAACGTCCCGATTAAAAACTGAACTTTCTCAACATCTTGTATAAAAACTGAACTTTCTCAACGTGCCATTTAAACACAGAACTTTCTCAATGTCCTGAATAAAAGCTGAACTTTCTCAACGTGCTGTATAAAAACTGAACTTTCTCAACATCTTGTATAAAAACTGAACTTTCTCAACGTGCCATTTAAACACAGAACTTTCTCAATGTCCTGAATAAAAGCTGAACTTTCTCAACGTCCTGTATAAAAACTGAAATTCCTCAACGTCCTGTATAAAAACTGAACTTTCTCAACGTCCTGTATAAAAACTGAACGTTCTCAACGCCCTGAATAGCTGAAGTTTCTCAAGGCCCGGTGTAAAAACAGAACTTTCCCAATGTCCTGTATAAAAACTGAACATCCTCAACATCCTGTATAAAAACTGAACTTTCTCAAAGCCCGGTATAAAAACTGAACTTTCTCAGTGTCCTATATAAAAATTAAACTTGCTCAAAATCCTGTATAAAAACTGAACTTTCTCAACGTCCTGTATAAAAACTGAACTTTCTCAACGACCTGTATTAAAATTGAAAATTCTCAACATCCCGATTAAAAACTGTACTTTCTCAAGGCCCTGTATAAAAACTGAATCATCCTAACGTCCTGTAAAAAACTGAACTTTCACAAGGCCCGGTGTAAAAACAGAACTTTCCCAATGTCCTGTATAAAAACTGAACATCCTCAACATCCTGTATAAAAACTGAACTTTCTCAAAGCCAGGTATAAAAACTGAACTTTCTCAGTGTCCTATATAAAAATAAAACTTTCTCAAAATCCTGTATAAAAACTGAACTTTCTCAACGTCCTGTATAAAAACTGAACTTTCTCAACGACCTGTATAAAAATTGAAAATTCTCAACATCCCGACTAAAAACTGTACTTTCTCAAGGCCCTGTATAAAAACTGAATCATCCTAACTTCCTGTAAAAAACTGAACTCTCTCAACGTCCCGTTTAAACACTGAACTTTCTGAATGTCCCGTTTAAAAACTGAACTTTCTCAACATCCTGTATAAAAACTGAACATTCTCAACATCCTGTATAAAAACTGAACATTCTCAACATCTCGTATATAAACTGAACTTGCTCAACGTCCCGATTAAAAACTGAACTTTCTCAACATCTTGTATAAAAACTGAACTTTCTCAACGTGCCATTTAAACACAGAACTTTCTCAATGTCCTGAATAAAAGCTGAACTTTCTCAACGTGCTGTATAAAAACTGAACTTTCTCAACATCTTGTATAAAAACTGAACTTTCTCAACGTGCCATTTAAACACAGAACTTTCTCAATGTCCTGAATAAAAGCTGAACTTTCTCAACGTCCTGTATAAAAACTGAAATTCCTCAACGTCCTGTATAAAAACTGAACTTTCTCAACGTCCTGTATAAAAACTGAACTTTCTCAAAGCCCGGTATAAAAACTGAACTTTCTCAGTGTCCTATATAAAAATTAAACTTTCTCAAAATCCTGTATAAAAACTGAACTTTCTCAACGTCCTGTATAAAAACTGAACTTTCTCAACGTCCTGTATAAAAACTGAAATTTCTCAACATCCCGTTGAAAAACTGAACTTTCTCAGCGTCCTGTATAAAAACTGAAGTTACTCAACATCCCGTTTACAAACTGAACTTTCTCACAGTCCTTTTTAAAAACTGAACTTTCTCAACGTCCTGTATAAAAACTGAAATTTCTCAACATCCCGTGTAAAAACTGAACTTGCTCAAAGTCCTTTTTAAAAGCTGAACCTTCTCAACGCCCTGTATAAAAACTGAACTTTCTCAAAGTCCCGTTTAAAAACTGAATTTTCTCAACGCCCTGTATAAAAACTGAACGTTCTCAACGCCCTGAATAGCTGAAGTTTCTCAAGGCCCGGTGTAAAAACTGAACTTTCCCAATGTCCTGTATAAAAACTGAACATCCTCAACATCCTGTATAAAAACTGAACTTTCTCAAAGCCCGGTATAAAAACTGAACTTTCTCAGTGTCCTATATAAAAATTAAACTTTCTCAAAATCCTGTATAAAAACTGAACTTTCTCAACGTCCTGTATAAAAACTGAAATTTCTCAACGACCTGTATAAAAATTGAAAATTGTCAACATCCCGATTAAAAACTGAACTTTCTCAAGGCCCTGTATAAAAATTGAATCATCCTAACATCCTGTAAAAAAATGAACTTTCTCAACGTCCCGTTTAAACACTGAACTTTCTGAAAATCCCGTTTAAAAACTGAACTTTCTCAACATCCTGTATAAAAACTGAACATTCTCAACATCCTGTATAAAAACTGAACATTCTCAACATCTTGTATATAAACTGAACTTGGTCAACATCCCGATTAAAAACTGAACTTTCTCAACATCTTGTATAAAAACTGAACTTTCTCAACGTGCCATTTAAACACTGAACTTTCTCGATGTCCTGAATAAAAGCTGAACTTTCTCAACGTCCTGTATAAAAACTGAACTTTCTCAATGTCCTGTATAAAAACTAAACATTTTCAACATCCCGTTTCAAAACTGAAATTTCTCAAAGCCCTGTAAAAAATCTGAACTTTCTCAATGTCCCATTTAAAAACTGAACTTTCTCAACGTCCTGTATAAAAACTGAACTTTCTCAACCTCCTGAATACAAACGGAACTTTCACAACGTCCCGTTTAAAAACTGAAATTCCTCAACGTCCTGTATAAAAACTGAACTTTCTCAATGTCCTGTATAAAAATGAACTTTCTCAACGTCCCGTTTAAAAACTGAACTTTCTCAACGTCCTGTATAAAAACTGAAATTTCTCAACATCCCGTTGAAAAACTGAACTTTCTCACAGTCCTTTTTAAAAACTGAACTTTCTCAACGTCCTGTATAAAAACTGAAATTTCTCAACATCCCGTTTAAAAACTGAACTTGCTCAAAGTCCTTTTTAAAAGCTGAACCTTCTCAACGCCCTGTATAAAAATTGAACTTTCTCAAAGTCCCGTTTAAAAACTGAATTTTCTCAACGTCCTGTATAAAAACTGAACGTTCTCAACGCCCTGAATAGCTGAAGTTTCTCAAGGCCCGGTGTAAAAACAGAACTTTCCCAATGTCCTGTCTAAAAACTGAACATCCTCAACATCCTGTATAAAAACTGAACTTTCACAAATCCCGGTATAAAAACTGAACTTTCTCAGTGTCCTATATAAAAATTAAACTTGCTCAAAATCCTGTATAAAACTGAACTTTCTCAACGTCCTGTATAAAAACTGAACTTTCTCAACGACCTGTATAAAAATTGAAAATTCTCAACATCCCGATTAAAAACTGTACTTTCTCAAGGCCCTGTATAAAAACTGAATCATCCTAACGTCCTGTAAAAAACTGAACTTTCACAAGGCCCGGTGTAAAAACAGAACTTTCCCAATGTCCTGTATAAAAACTGAACATCCTCAACATCCTGTATAAAAACTGAACTTTCTCAAAGCCAGGTATAAAAACTGAACTTTCTCAGTGTCCTATATAAAAATAAAACTTTCTCAAAATCCTGTATAAAAACTGAACTTTCTCAACGTCCTGTATAAAAACTGAACTTTCTCAACGACCTGTATAAAAATTGAAAATTCTCAACATCCCGATTAAAAACTGTACTTTCTCAAGGCCCTGTATAAAAACTGAATCATCCTAACTTCCTGTAAAAAACTGAACTCTCTCAACGTCCCGTTTAAACACTGAACTTTCTGAATGTCCCGTTTAAAAACTGAACTTTCTCAACATCCTGTATAAAAACTGAACATTCTCAACATCCTGTATAAAAACTGAACATTCTCAACATCTCGTATATAAACTGAACTTGCTCAACGTCCCGATTAAAAACTGAACTTTCTCAACATCTTGTATAAAAACTGAACTTTCTCAACGTGCCATTTAAACACAGAACTTTCTCAATGTCCTGAATAAAAGCTGAACTTTCTCAACGTCCTGTATAAAAACTGAACTTTCTCAATGTCCTGTATAAAAACTAAACATTTTCAACACCCCGTTTCAAAACTGAAATTTCTCAAAACCCTGTAAAAAATCCGAACTTTCTCAATGTCCCGTATAAAAACTGAACTTTCTCAACCTCCTGAATACAAACGGAACTTTCACAACGTCCCGTTTAAAAACTGAAATTCCTCAACATCCTGTATAAAAACTGAACTTTCTCAACGTCGTGTATAAAACTGAACTTTCTCAACATCCCGTTGAAAAACTGAACTTTCTCAGCGTCCTGTCTAAAAACTGAAATTACTCAACATCCCGTTTACAAACTGAACTTTCTCACAGTCCTTTTTAAAAACTGAACTTTCTCAACGTCCTGTATAAAAACTGAAATTTCTCAACATCCCGTTTAAAAACTGAACTTGCTCAAAGTCCTTTTTAAAAGCTGAACCTTCTCAACGACCTGTATAAAAACTGAACTTTCTCAAAGTCCCGTTTAAAAACTGAATTTTCTCAACGTCCTGTATAAAAACTGAACGTTCTCAACGCCCTGAATAGCTGAAGTTTCTCAAGGACCGGTGTAAAAACAGAACTTTCCCAATGTCCTGTATAAAAACTGAACATCCTCAACATCCTGTATAAAAACTGAACTTTCTCAAAGCCCGGTATAAAAACTGAACTTTCTCAGTGTCCTATATAAAAATTAAACTTGCTCAAAATCCTGTATAAAAACTGAACTTTCTCAACGTCCTGTATAAAAACTGAACTTTCTCAACGACCTGTATAAAAATTGAAAATTCTCAACATCCCGATTAAAAACTGTACTTTCTCAAGGCCCTGTATAAAAACTGAATCATCCTAACGTCCTGTAAAAAACTGAACTTTCTCAACGTCCCGTGTAAACACTGAACTTTCTGAATGTCCCGTTTAAAAACTGAACTTTCTCAACATCCTGTATAAAAACTGAACATTCTCAACATCTTGTATATAAATTGAACTTGCTCAACGTCCCGATAAAAAACTGAACTTTCTCAACATCTTGTATAAAAACAACTTTCTCAACGTGCCATTTAAACACTGAACTTTCTCAATGTCCTGAATAAAAGCTGAACTTTCTCAACGTCCTGTATAAAAACTGAACTTTTTCAACATCCCGTTTCAAAACTGAAATTTCTCAAAACCCTGTAAAAAATCTGAACTTTCTCAATGTCCCATTTAAAAACTGAACTTTCTCAACGTCCTGTCTAAAAACTGAACTTTCTCAACCTCCTGAATACAAACGGAACTTTCACAACGTCCCGTTTAAAAACTGAAATTCCTCAACGTCCTGTATAAAAACTGAACTTTCTCAACGTCCTGTATAAAACTGAACTTACTCAACGTCCCGTTTAAAAACTGAACTTTCTCAACGTCCTGTATAAAAACTGAAATTTCTCAACATCCCGTTGAAAAACTGAACTTTCTCAGCGTCCTGTATAAAAACTGAAGTTACTCAACATCCCGTTTACAAACTGAACTTTCTCACAGTCATTTTTAAAAACTGAACTTTCTCAACGTCCTGTATAAAAACTGAAATTTCTCAACATCCCGTGTAAAAACTGAACTTGCTCAAAGTCCTTTTTAAAAGCTGAACCTTCTCAACGTCCTGTATAAAAACTGAACTTTCTCAAAGTCCCGTTTAAAAACTGAATTTCTCAACGCCTTGTATAAAAAACTGAACTTTCTCAAAGTCCCGTTTAAAAACTGAATTTTCTCAACGTCCTGTATAAAAACTGAACTTTCTCAAGGCCCGGTGCAAAAACTGAACTTTCCCAATGTCCTGTATAAAACTGAACATCCTCAACATCCTGTATAAAAAACTGAACTTTCTCAAAGCCCGGTATAAAAACTGAACTTTCTCAGTGTCCTATATAAAATTAAACCTTTCTCAAAATCCTGTATAAAAACTGAACTTTCTCAACGTCCTGTATAAAAACTGAACTTTCTCAACGACCTGTATAAAAATTGAAAATTGTCAACATCCCGATTAAAAACTGTACTTTCTCAAGGCCCTGTATAAAAACTGAATCATCCTAACATCCTGTAAAAAAATGAACTTTCTCAACGTCCCGTTTAACACTGAACTTTCTGAAAATCCCGTTTAAAAACTGAACTTTCTCAACATCCTGTATAAAAACTGAACATTCTCAACATCCTGTATAAAAACTGAACATTCTCAACATCTTGTATATAAATTGAACTTGCTCAACGTCCCGATAAAAAACTGAACTTTCTCAACATCTGTATAAAAACAACTTTCTCAACGTGCCATTTAAACACTGAACTTTCTCAATGTCCTGAATAAAAGCTGAACTTTCTCAACGTCCTGTATAAAAACTGAACTTTTTCAACATCCCGTTTAAAAACTGAAATTCCTCAACGTCCTGTATAAAAACTGAACTTTCTCAACGTCCTGTATAAAACTGAACTTACTCAACGTCCCGTTTAAAAACTGAACTTTCTCAACGTCCTGTATAAAAACTGAAATTTCTCAACATCCCGTTGAAAAACTGAACTTTCTCAGCGTCCTGTATAAAAACTGAAGTTACTCAACATCCCGTTTACAAACTGTACTTTCTCACAGTCATTTTTAAAAACTGAACTTTCTCAACGTCCTGTATAAAAACTGAAATTTCTCAACATCCCGTGTAAAAACTGAACTTGCTCAAAGTCCTTTTTAAAAGCTGAACCTTCTCAACGCCCTGTATAAAACTGAACTTTCTCAAAGTCCCCGTTTAAAAACTGAATTTTCTCAACGTCCTGTATAAAAACTGAACGTTCTCAACGCCCTGAATAGCTGAAGTTTCTCAAGGCCCGGGTAAAAAACTGAACTTTCCCAATGTCCTGTATAAAAACTGAACATCCTCAACATCCTGTATAAAAACTGAACTTTCTCAAAGCCCGGTATAAAAACTGAACTTTCTCAGTGTCCTATATAAAAATTAAACTTTCTCAAAATCCTGTATAAAAACTGAACTTTCTCAACGTCCTGTATAAAAACTGAACTTTCTCAACGACCTGTATAAAAATTGAAAATTGTCAACATCCCGATTAAAACTGAACTTTCTCAAGGCCCTGTATAAAAATTGAATCATCCTAACATCCTGTAAAAAAATGAACTTTCTCAACGTCCCGCTTAAACACTGAACTTTCTGAAAATCCCGTTTAAAAACTGAACTTTCTCAACATCCTGTATAAAAACTGAACATTCTCAACATCCTGTATAAAAACTGAACATTCTCAACATCTTGTATATAAACTGAACTTGGTCAACATCCCGATTAAAACTGAACTTTCTTCACATCTTGTATAAAAACTGAACTTCTCAACGTGCCATTTAAACACTGAACTTTCTCGATGTCCTGAATAAAAGCTGAACTTTCTCAACGTCCTGTATAAAAACTGAACTTTCTCAATGTCCTGTATAAAAACTAAACATTTTCAACATCCCCGTTTCAAAACTGAAATTTCTCAAAGCCCTGTCAAAAATCTGAACTTTCTCAATGTCCCATTTAAAAACTGAACTTTCTCAACGTCCTGTATAAAAACTGAACTTTCTCAACCTCCTGAATACAAACGGAACTTCACAACGTCCCGTTTAAAACTGAAATTCCCTCAACGTCCTGTATAAAAACTGAACTTTCTCAATGTCCTGTATAAAAATGAACTTTCTCAACGTCCCGTTTAAAAACTGAACTTTCTCAACGTCCTGTATAAAAACTGAAATTTCTCAACATCCCGTTGAAAAACTGAACTTTCTCACAGTCCTTTTTAAAAACTGAACTTTCTCAACGTCCTGTATAAAAACTGAAATTTCTCAACATCCCGTTTAAAAACTGAACTTGCTCAAAGTCCTTTTTAAAAGCTGAACCTTCTCAACGCCCTGTATAAAACTTGAACTTTCTCAAAGTCCCGTTTAAAAACTGAATTTTCTCAACGTCCTGTATAAAAACTGAACGTTCTCAACGCCCTGAATAGCTGAAGTTTCTCAAGGCCCGGTGTAAAAACAGAACTTTCCCAATGTCCTGTCTAAAAACTGAACATCCTCAACATCCTGTATAAAAACTGAACTTTCACAAATCCCGGTATAAAAACTGAACTTTCTCAGTGTCCTATATAAAAATTAAACTTGCTCAAAATCCTGTATAAAACTGAACTTTCTCAACGTCCTGTATAAAAACTGAACTTTCTCAACGACCTGTATAAAAATTGAAAATTCTCAACATCCCGATTAAAAACTGTACTTTCTCAAGGCCCTGTATAAAAACTGAATCATCCTAACGTCCTGTAAAAAACTGAACTTTCACAAGGCCCGGTGTAAAAACAGAACTTTCCCAATGTCCTGTATAAAAACTGAACATCCTCAACATCCTGTATAAAAACTGAACTTTCTCAAAGCCCGGTATAAAAACTGAACTTTCTCAGTGTCCTATATAAAAATAAAACTTTCTCAAAATCCTGTATAAAAACTGAACTTTCTCAACGTCCTGTATAAAAACTGAACTTTCTCAACGACCTGTATAAAAATTGAAAATTCTCAACATCCCGATTAAAAACTGTACTTTCTCAAGGCCCTGTATAAAAACTGAATCATCCTAACTTCCTGTAAAAAACTGAACTCTCTCAACGTCCCGTTTAAACACTGAACTTTCTGAATGTCCCGTTTAAAAACTGAACTTTCTCAACATCCTGTATAAAAACTGAACATTCTCAACATCCTGTATAAAAACTGAACATTCTCAACATCTTGTATAAAAACTGAACTTTCTCAACGTGCCATTTAAACACAGAACTTTCTCAATGTCCTGAATAAAAGCTGAACTTTCTCAACGTCCTGTATAAAAACTGAACTTTCTCAATGTCCTGTATAAAAACTAAACATTTTCAACACCCCGTTTCAAAACTGAAATTTCTCAAAACCCTGTAAAAAATCCGAACTTTCTCAATGTCCCGTATAAAAACTGAACTTTCTCAACCTCCTGAATACAAACGGAACTTTCACAACGTCCCGTTTAAAAACTGAAATTCCTCAACATCCTGTATAAAAACTGAACTTTCTCAACGTCGTGTATAAAACTGAACTTTCTCAACGTCCCGTTTAAAAACTGAACTTTCTCAAAGTCCTGTATAAAAACTGAAATTTCTCAACATCCCGTTGAAAAACTGAACTTTCTCAGCGTCCTGTATAAAAACTGAACATTCTCAACATCTTGTATATAAATTGAACTTGCTCAACGTCCCGATAAAAAACTGAACTTTCTCAACATCTTGTATAAAAACAACTTTCTCAACGTGCCATTTAAACACTGAACTTTCTCAACGTCCTGTATAAAAACTGAAATTTCTCAACATCCCGTTTACAAACTGAACTTTCTCACAGTCCTTTTTAAAAACTGAACTTTCTCAACGTCCTGTATAAAAACTGAAATTTCTCAACATCCCGTTTAAAAACTGAACTTGCTCAAAGTCCTTTTTAAAAGCTGAACCTTCTCAACGACCTGTATAAAAACTGAACTTTCTCAACATCCCGTTTAAAAACTGAATTTTCTCAACGTCCTGTATAAAAACTGAACGTTCTCAACGCCCTGAATAGCTGAAGTTTCTCAAGGACCGGTGTAAAAACAGAACTTTCCCAATGTCCTGTATAAAAACTGAACATCCTCAACATCCTGTATAAAAACTGAACTTTCTCAAAGCCCGGTATAAAAACTGAACTTTCTCAGTGTCCTATATAAAAATTAAACTTGCTCAAAATCCTGTATAAAAACTGAACTTTCTCAACGTCCTGTATAAAAACTGAACTTTCTCAACGACCTGTATAAAAATTGAAAATTCTCAACATCCCGATTAAAAACTGTACTTTCTCAAGGCCCTGTATAAAAACTGAATCATCCTAACGTCCTGTAAAAAACTGAACTTTCTCAACGTCCCGTGTAAACACTGAACTTTCTGAATGTCCCGTTTAAAAACTGAACTTTCTCAACATCCTGTATAAAAACTGAACATTCTCAACATCTTGTATATAAATTGAACTTGCTCAACGTCCCGATAAAAAACTGAACTTTCTCAACATCTTGTATAAAAACAACTTTCTCAACGTGCCATTTAAACACTGAACTTTCTCAATGTCCTGAATAAAAGCTGAACTTTCTCAACGTCCTGTATAAAAACTGAACTTTTTCAACATCCCGTTTCAAAACTGAAATTTCTCAAAACCCTGTAAAAAATCTGAACTTTCTCAATGTCCCATTTAAAAACTGAACTTTCTCAACGTCCTGTCTAAAAACTGAACTTTCTCAACCTCCTGAATACAAACGGAACTTTCACAACGTCCCGTTTAAAAACTGAAATTCCTCAACGTCCTGTATAAAAACTGAACTTTCTCAACGTCCTGTATAAAACTGAACTTACTCAACGTCCCGTTTAAAAACTGAACTTTCTCAACGTCCTGTATAAAAACTGAAATTTCTCAACATCCCGTTGAAAAACTGAACTTTTCTCAGCGTCCTGTATAAAAACTGAAGTTACTCAACATCCCGTTTACAAACTGAACTTTCTCACAGTCATTTTTAAAAACTGAACTTTCTCAACGTCCTGTATAAAAACTGAAATTTCTCAACATCCCGTGTAAAAACTGAACTTGCTCAAAGTCCTTTTTAAAAGCTGAACCTTCTCAATGCCCTGTATAAAAACTGAACTTTCTCAAAGTCCCGTTTAAAAACTGAATTTTCTCAACGTCCTGTATAAAAACTGAACTTTCTCAAGGCCCGGTGCAAAAACTGAACTTTCCCAATGTCCTGTATAAAAACTGAACATCCTCAACATCCTGTATAAAAACTGAACTTTCTCAAAGCCCGGTATAAAAACTGAACTTTCTCAGTGTCCTATATAAAAATTAAACTTTCTCAAAATCCTGTATAAAAACTGAACTTTCTCAACGTCCTGTATAAAAACTGAACTTTCTCAACGACCTGTATAAAAATTGAAAATTGTCAACATCCCGATTAAAAACTGTACTTTCTCAAGGCCCTGTATAAAAACTGAATCATCCTAACATCCTGTAAAAAAATGAACTTTCTCAACGTCCCGTTTAAACACTGAACTTTCTGAAAATCCCGTTTAAAAACTGAACTTTCTCAACATCCTGTATAAAAACTGAACATTCTCAACATCCTGTATAAAAACTGAACATTCTCAACATCTTGTATATAAATTGAACTTGCTCAACGTCCCGATAAAAAACTGAACTTTCTCAACATCTTGTATAAAAACAACTTTCTCAACGTGCCATTTAAACACTGAACTTTCTCAATGTCCTGAATAAAAGCTGAACTTTCTCAACGTCCTGTATAAAAACTGAACTTTCTCAACGTCCTGTATAAAACTGAACTTACTCAACGTCCCGTTTAAAAACTGAACTTTCTCAACGTCCTGTATAAAAACTGAAATTTCTCAACATCCCGTTGAAAAACTGAACTTTCTCAGCGTCCTGTATAAAAACTGAAGTTACTCAACATCCCGTTTACAAACTGTACTTTCTCACAGTCATTTTTAAAAACTGAACTTTCTCAACGTCCTGTATAAAAACTGAAATTTCTCAACATCCCGTGTAAAAACTGAACTTGCTCAAAGTCCTTTTTAAAAAGCTGAACCTTCTCAACGCCCTGTATAAAAACTGAACTTTCTCAAAGTCCCTTTAAAAACTGAATTTTCTCAACGTCCTGTATAAAAACTGAACGTTCTCAACGCCCTGAATAGCTGAAGTTTCTCAAGGCCCGGTGTAAAAACTGAACTTTCCCAATGTCCTGTATAAAAACTGAACATCCTCAACATCCTGTATAAAAACTGAACTTTCTCAAAGCCCGGTATAAAAACTGAACTTTCTCAGTGTCCTATATAAAAATTAAACTTTCTCAAAATCCTGTATAAAAACTGAACTTTCTCAACGTCCTGTATAAAAACTGAACTTTCTCAACGACCTGTATAAAAATTGAAAATTGTCAACATCCCGATTAAAAACTGAACTTTCTCAAGGCCCTGTATAAAAATTGAATCATCCTAACATCCTGTAAAAAAATGAACTTTCTCAACGTCCCGTTTAAACACTGAACTTTCTGAAAATCCCGTTTAAAAACTGAACTTTCTCAACATCCTGTATAAAAACTGAACATTCTCAACATCCTGTATAAAAACTGAACATTCTCAACATCCTGTATAAAAACTGAACATTCTCAACATCTTGTATATAAACTGAACTTGGTCAACATCCCGATTAAAAACTGAACTTTCTCAACATCTTGTATAAAAACTGAACTTTCTCAACGTGCCATTTAAACACTGAACTTTCTCAATGTCCTGAATAAAAGCTCAACTTTCTCAACGTCCTGTATAAAAACTGAACTTTCTCAATGTCCTGTATAAAAACTAAACATTTTCAACATCCCGTTTCAAAACTGAAATTTCTCAAAGCCCTGTAAAAAATCTGAACTTTCTCAATGTCCCATTTAAATACTGAACTTTCTCAACGTCCTGTATAAAAACTGAACTTTCTCAACCTCCTGAATACAAACGGAACTTTCACAACGTCCCGTTTAAAAACTGAAATTCCTCAACGTCCTGTATAAAAATGAACTTTCTCAACGTCCCGTTTAAAAACTGAACTTTCTCAACGTCCTGTATAAAAACTGAAATTTCTCAACATCCCGTTGAAAAACTGAACTTTCTCACAGTCCTTTTTAAAAACTGAACTTTCTCAACGTCCTGTATAAAAACTGAAATTTCTCAACATCCCGTTTAAAAACTGAACTTGCTCAAAGTCCTTTTTAAAAGCTGAACCTTCTCAACGCCCTGTATAAAAACTGAACTTTCTCAAAGTCCCGTTTAAAAACTGAATTTTCTCAACGTCCTGTATAAAAACTGAACGTTCTCAACGCCCTGAATAGCTGAAGTTTCTCAAGGCCCGGTGTAAAAACAGAACTTTCCCAATGTCCTGTATAAAAACTGAACATCCTCAACATCCTGTATAAAAACTGAACTTTCTCAAAGCCCGGTATAAAAACTGAACTTTCTCAGTGTCCTATATAAAAATTAAACTTGCTCAAAATCCTGTATAAAAACTGAACTTTCTCAACGTCCTGTATAAAAACTGAACTTTCTCAACGACCTGTATAAAAATTGAAAATACTCAACATCCCGATTAAAAACTGTACTTTCTCAAGGCCCTGTATAAAAACTGAATCATCCTAACGTCCTGTAAAAAACTGAACTTTCACAAGGCCCGGTGTAAAAACAGAACTTTCCCAATGTCCTGTACAAAAACTGAACATCCTCAACATCCTGTATAAAAACTGAACTTTCTCAAAGCCAGGTATAAAAACTGTACTTTCTCAAGGCCCTGTATAAAAACTGAATCATCCTAACTTCCTGTAAAAAACTGAACTCTCTCAACGTCCCGTTTAAACACTGAACTTTCTGAATGTCCCGTTTAAAAAACTGAACTTTCTCAACATCCTGTATAAAAACTGAACATTCTCAACATCCTGTATAAAAACTGAACATTCTCAACATCTCGTATATAAACTGAACTTGCTCAACGTCCCGATTAAAAACTGAACTTTCTCAACATCTTGTATAAACACTGAACTTTCTCAACGTGCCATTTAAACACAGAACTTTCTCAATGTCCTGAATAAAAGCTGAACTTTCTCAACGTCCTGTATAAAAACTGAACTTTCTCAATGTCCTGTATAAAAACTAAACATTTTCAACACCCCGTTTCAAAACTGAAATTTCTCAAAACCCTGTAAAAAATCCGAACTTTCTCAATGTCCCGTATAAAAACTGAACTTTCTCAACCTCCTGAATACAAACGGAACTTTCACAACGTCCCGTTTAAAAACTGAAATTCCTCAACATCCTGTATAAAAACTGAACTTTCTCAACGTCGTGTATAAAGCTGAACTTTCTCAACGTCCCGTTTAAAAACTGAACTTTCTCAGCGTCCTGTATAAAAACTGAAATTTCTCAACAACCCGTTTAAAAACTGAACTTGCTCAAAGTCCTTTTTAAAAGCTGAACCTTCTCAACGCCCTGTATAAAAACTGAACTTTCTCAAAGTCCCGTTTAAAAACTGAATTTTCTCAACGTCCTGTATAAAAACTGAACGTTCTCAACGCCCTGAATAGCTGAAGTTTCTCAAGGACCGGTGTAAAAACAGAACTTTCCCAATGTCCTGTATAAAAACTGAACATCCTCAACATCCTGTATAAAAACTGAACTTTCTCAAATCCCGGTATAAAAACTGAACTTTCTCAGTGTCCTATATAAAAATTAAACTTGCTCAAAATCCTGTATAAAAACTGAACTTTCTCAACGTCCTGTATAAAAACTGAACTTTCTCAACGACCTGTATAAAAATTGAAAATTCTCAACATCCCGATTAAAAACTGTACTTTCTCAAGGCCCTGTATAAAAACTGAATCATCCTAACGTCCTGTAAAAAACTGAACTTTCTCAACGACCCGTGTAAACACTGAACTTTCTGAATGTCCCGTTTAAAAACTGAACTTTCTCAACATCCTGTATAAAAACTGAACATTCTCAACATCTTGTATATAAATTGAACTTGCTCAACGTCCCGATAAAAAACTGAACTTTCTCAACATCTTGTATAAAAACAACTTTCTCAACGTGCCATTTAAACACTGAACTTTCTCAATGTCCTGAATAAAAGCTGAACTTTCTCAACGTCCTGTATAAAAACTGAACTTTTTCAACATCCCGTTTCAAAACTGAAATTTCTCAAAACCCTGTAAAAAATCTGAACTTTCTCAATGTCCCATTTAAAAACTGAACTTTCTCAACGTCCTGTATAAAACTGAACTTACTCAACGTCCCGTTTAAAAACTGAACTTTCTCAACGTCCTGTAAAAAACTGAACTTTCACAAGGCCCGGTGTAAAAACAGAACTTTCCCAAAGTCCTGTACAAAAACTGAACATCCTCAACATCCTGTATAAAAACTGAACTTTCTCAAAGCCAGGTATAAAAACTGAACTTTCTCAGTGTCCTATATAAAAATAAAACTTTCTCAAAATCCTGTATAAAAACTGAACTTTCTCAACGTCCTGTATAAAAACTGAACTTTCTCAACCTCCTGAATACAAACAGAACTTTCACAACGTCCCGTTTAAAAACTGAAATTCCTCAACGTCCTGTATAAAAACTGAACTTTCTCAACGTCGCGTTTAAAAACTGAACTTTCTCACAGTCCTTTTTAAAAACTGAACTTTCTCAACGTCCTGTATAAAAACTGAAATTTCTCAACATCCCGTTTAAAAACTGAACTTGCTCAAAGTCCTTTTTAAAAGCTGAACCTTCTCAACGCCCTGTATAAAAATTGAACTTTCTCAAAGTCCCGTTTAAAAACTGAATTTTCTCAACGTCCTGTATAAAAACTGAACGTTCTCAACGCCCTGAATAGCTGAAGTTTCTCAAGGCCCGGTGTAAAAACAGAACTTTCCCAATGTCCTGTATAAAAACTGAACATCCTCAACATCCTGTATAAAAACTGAACTTTCTCAGTGTCCTATATAAAAATTAAACTTGCTCAAAATCCTGTATAAAAACTGAACTTTCTCAACGTCCTGTATAAAAACTGAACTTTCTCAACGACCTGTATAAAAATTGAAAATTCTCAACATCCCGATTAAAAACTGTACTTTCTCAAGGCCCTGTATAAAAACTGAATCATCCCAACGTCCTGTAAAAAACTGAACTTTCACAAGGCCCGGTGTAAAAACAGAACTTTCCCAATGTCCTGTATAAAAACTGAACATCCTCAACATCCTGTATAAAAACTGAACTTTCTCAAAGCCCGCTATAAAAACTGAACTTTCTCAGTGTCCTATATAAAAATTAAACTTGCTCAAAATCCTGTATAAAAACTGAACTTTCTCAACGTCCTGTATAAAAACTGAACTTTCTCAACGACCTGTATAAAAATTGAAAATTCTCAACATCCCGATTAAAAACTGTACTTTCTCAAGGCCCTGTATAAAAACTGAATCATCCTAACGTCCTGTAAAAAACTGAACTTTCTCAACGTCCCGTGTAAACACTGAACTTTCTGAATGTCCCGTTTAAAAACTGAATTTTCTCAACGTCCTGTATAAAAACTGAACGTTCTCAACGCCCTGAATAGCTGAAGTTTCTCAAGGCCCGGTGTAAAAACTGAACTTTCCCAATGTCCTGTATAAAAACTGAACATCCTCAACATCCTGTATAAAAACTGAACTTTCTCAAAGCCCGGTATAAAAACTGAACTTTCTCAGTGTCCTATATAAAAATTAAACTTTCTCAAAATCCTGTATAAAAACTGAACTTTCTCAACGTCCTGTATAAAAACTGAACTTTCTCAACGACCTGTATAAAAATTGAAAATTGTCAACATCCCGATTAAAAACTGTACTTTCTCAAGGCCCTGTATAAAAACTGAATCATCCTAACATCCTGTAAAAAAATGAACTTTCTCAACGTCCCGTTTAAACACTGAACTTTCTGAAAATCCCGTTTAAAAACTGAACTTTCTCAACATCCTGTATAAAAACTGAACATTCTCAACATCCTGTATAAAAACTGAACATTCTCAACATCTTGTATATAAACTGAACTTGGTCAACATCCCGATTAAAAACTGAACTTTCTCAACATCTTGTATAAAAACTGAACTTTCTCAACGTGCCATTTAAACACTGAACTTTCTCAATGTCCTGAATAAAAGCTGAACTTTCTCAACGTCCTGTATAAAAACTGAACTTTCTCAATGTCCTGTATAAAAATTAAACATTTTCAACATCCCGTTTCAAAACTGAAATTTCTCAAAGCCCTGTAAAAAATCTGAACTTTCTCAATGTCCCATTTAAAAACTGAACTTTCTCAACGTCCTGTATAAAAACTGAACTTTCTCAACCTCCTGAATACAAACGGAACTTTCACAACGTCCCGTTTAAAAACTGAAATTCCTCAACGTCCTGTATAAAAACTGAACTTTCTCAACGTCGCGTTTAAAAACTGAACTTTCTCACAGTCCTTTTTAAAAACTGAACTTTCTCAACGTCCTGTATAAAAACTGAAATTTCTCAACATCCCGTTTAAAAACTGAACTTGCTCAAAGTCCTTTTTAAAAGCTGAACCTTCTCAACGCCCTGTATAAAAATTGAACTTTCTCAAAGTCCCGTTTAAAAACTGAATTTTCTCAACGTCCTGTATAAAAACTGAACGTTCTCAACGCCCTGAATAGCTGAAGTTTCTCAAGGCCCGGTGTAAAAACAGAACTTTCCCAATGTCCTGTATAAAAACTGAACATCCTCAACATCCTGTATAAAAACTGAACTTTCTCAGTGTCCTATATAAAAATTAAACTTGCTCAAAATCCTGTATAAAAACTGAACTTTCTCAACGTCCTGTATAAAAACTGAACTATCTCAACGACCTGTATAAAAATTGAAAATTCTCAACATCCCGATTAAAAACTGTACTTTCTCAAGGCCCTGTATAAAAACTGAATCATCCTAACGTCCTGTAAAAAACTGAACTTTCACAAGGCCCGGTGTAAAAACAGAACTTTCCCAATGTCCTGTATAAAAACTGAACATCCTCAACATCCTGTATAAAAACTGAACTTTCTCAAAGCCCGCTATAAAAACTGAACTTTCTCAGTGTCCTATATAAAAATTAAACTTGCTCAAAATCCTGTATAAAAACTGAACTTTCTCAACGTCCTGTATAAAAACTGAACTTTCTCAACGACCTGTATAAAAATTGAAAATTCTCAACATCCCGATTAAAAACTGTACTTTCTCAAGGCCCTGTATAAAAACTGAATCATCCTAACGTCCTGTAAAAAACTGAACTTTCTCAACGTCCCGTGTAAACACTGAACTTTCTGAATGTCCCGTTTAAAAACTGAATTTTCTCAACGTCCTGTATAAAAACTGAACGTTCTCAACGCCCTGAATAGCTGAAGTTTCTCAAGGCCCGGTGTAAAAACTGAACTTTCCCAATGTCCTGTATAAAAACTGAACATCCTCAACATCCTGTATAAAAACTGAACTTTCTCAAAGCCCGGTATAAAAACTGAACTTTCTCAGTGTCCTATATAAAAATTAAACTTTCTCAAAATCCTGTATAAAAACTGAACTTTCTCAACGTCCTGTATAAAAACTGAACTTTCTCAACGACCTGTATAAAAATTGAAAATTGTCAACATCCCGATTAAAAACTGTACTTTCTCAAGGCCCTGTATAAAAACTGAATCATCCTAACATCCTGTAAAAAAATGAACTTTCTCAACGTCCCGTTTAAACACTGAACTTTCTGAAAATCCCGTTTAAAAACTGAACTTTCTCAACATCCTGTATAAAAACTGAACATTCTCAACATCCTGTATAAAAACTGAACATTCTCAACATCTTGTATATAAACTGAACTTGGTCAACATCCCGATTAAAAACTGAACTTTCTCAACATCTTGTATAAAAACTGAACTTTCTCAACGTGCCATTTAAACACTGAACTTTCTCAATGTCCTGAATAAAAGCTGAACTTTCTCAACGTCCTGTATAAAAACTGAACTTTCTCAATGTCCTGTATAAAAATTAAACATTTTCAACATCCCGTTTCAAAACTGAAATTTCTCAAAGCCCTGTAAAAAATCTGAACTTTCTCAATGTCCCATTTAAAAACTGAACTTTCTCAACGTCCTGTATAAAAACTGAATTTTCTCAACCTCCTGAATACAAACGGAACTTTCACAACGTCCCGTTTAAAAACTGAAATTCCTCAACGTCCTGTATAAAAACTGAACTTTCTCAACGTCGCGTTTAAAAACTGAACTTTCTCACAGTCCTTTTTAAAAACTGAACTTTCTCAACGTCCTGTATAAAAACTGAAATTTCTCAACATCCCGTTTAAAAACTGAACTTGCTCAAAGTCCTTTTTAAAAGCTGAACCTTCTCAACGCCCTGTATAAAAATTGAACTTTCTCAAAGTCCCGTTTAAAAACTGAATTTTCTCAACGTCCTGTATAAAAACTGAACGTTCTCAACGCCCTGAATAGCTGAAGTTTCTCAAGGCCCGGTGTAAAAACAGAACTTTCCCAATGTCCTGTATAAAAACTGAACATCCTCAACATCCTGTATAAAAACTGAACTTTCTCAGTGTCCTATATAAAAATTAAACTTGCTCAAAATCCTGTATAAAAACTGAACTTTCTCAACGTCCTGTATAAAAACTGAACTATCTCAACGACCTGTATAAAAATTGAAAATTCTCAACATCCCGATTAAAAACTGTACTTTCTCAAGGCCCTGTATAAAAACTGAATCATCCTAACGTCCTGTAAAAAACTGAACTTTCACAAGGCCCGGTGTAAAAACAGAACTTTCCCAATGTCCTGTATAAAAACTGAACATCCTCAACATCCTGTATAAAAACTGAACTTTCTCAAAGCCAGGTATAAAAACTGAACTTTCTCAGTGTCCTATATAAAAATAAAACTTTCTCAAAATCCTGTATAAAAACTGAACTTTCTCAACGTCCTGTATAAAAACTGAACTTTCTCAACGACCTGTATAAAAATTGAAAATTCTCAACATCCCGACTAAAAACTGTACTTTCTCAAGGCCCTGTATAAAAACTGAATCATCCTAACTTCCTGTAAAAAACTGAACTCTCTCAACGTCCCGTTTAAACACTGAACTTTCTGAATGTCCCGTTTAAAAACTGAACTTTCTCAACATCCTGTATAAAAACTGAACATTCTCAACATCCTGTATAAAAACAAAACATTCTCAACATCTCGTATATAAACTGAACTTGCTCAACGTCCCGATTAAAAACTGAACTTTCTCAACATCTTGAATAAAAACTGAACTTTCTCAACGTCCTGTATAAAAACTGAACTTTCTCAATGTCCTGTATAAAAACTAAACATTTTCAACATCCCGTTTCAAAACTGAAATTTCTCAAAACCCTGTAAAAAATCTGAACTTTCTCAATGTCCCATTTAAAAACTGAACTTTCTCAACGTCCTGTATAAAAACTGAACTTTCTCAACCTCCTGAATACAAACGGAACTTTCACAACGTCCCGTTTAAAAACTGAAATTCCTCAACGTCCTGTATAAAAACTGAACTTTCTCAATGTCCTGTATAAAAATGAACTTTCTCAACGTCCCGTTTAAAAACTGAACTTTCTCAACGTCCTGTATAAAAACTGAAATTTCTCAACATCCCGTTGAAAAACTGAACTTTCTCACAGTCCTTTTTAAAAACTGAACTTTCTCAACGTCCTGTATAAAAACTGAAATTTCTCAACATCCCGTTTAAAAACTGAACTTGCTCAAAGTCCTTTTTAAAAGCTGAACCTTCTCAACGCCGTGTATAAAAACTGAACTTTCTCAAAGTCCCGTTTAAAAACTGAATTTTCTCAACGCCCTGTATAAAAACTGAACGTTCTCAACGCCCTGAATAGCTGAAGTTTCTCAAGGCCCGGTGTAAAAACAGAACTTTCCCAATGTCCTGTATAAAAACTGAACATCCTCAACATCCTGTATAAAAACTGAACTTTCTCAAAGCCCGGTATAAAAACTGAACTTTCTCAGTGTCCTATATAAAAATTAAACTTGCTCAAAATCCTGTATAAAAACTGAACTTTCTCAACGTCCTGTATAAAAACTGAACTTTCTCAACGACCTGTATTAAAATTGAAAATTCTCAACATCCCGATTAAAAACTGTACTTTCTCAAGGCCCTGTATAAAAACTGAATCATCCTAACGTCCTGTAAAAAACTGAACTTTCACAAGGCCCGGTGTAAAAACAGAACTTTCCCAATGTCCTGTATAAAAACAGAACATCCTCAACATCCTGTATAAAAACTGAACTTTCTCAAAGCCAGGTATAAAATCTGAACTTTCTCAGTGTCCTATATAAAAATAAAACTTTCTCAAAATCCTGTATAAAAACTGAATTTTCTCAACGTCCTGTATAAAAACTGAACGTTCTCAACGCCCTGAATAGCTGAAGTTTCTCAAGGCCCGGTGTAAAAACTGAACTTTCCCAATGTCCTGTATAAAAACTGAACATCCTCAACATCCTGTATAAAAACTGAACTTTCTCAAAGCCCGGTATAAAAACTGAACTTTCTCAGTGTCCTATATAAAAATTAAACTTTCTCAAAATCCTGTATAAAAACTGAACTTTCTCAACGTCCTGTATAAAAACTGAACTTTCTCAACGACCTGTATAAAAATTGAAAATTGTCAACATCCCGATTAAAAACTGAACTTTCTCAAGGCCCTGTATAAAAACTGAATCATCCTAACATCCTGTAAAAAAATGAACTTTCTCAACGTCCCGTTTAAACACTGAACTTTCTGAAAATCCCGTTTAAAAACTGAACTTTCTCAACATCCTGTATAAAAACTGAACATTCTCAACATCCTGTATAAAAACTGAACATTCTCAACATCTTGTATATAAACTGAACTTGGTCAACATCCCGATTAAAAACTGAACTTTCTCAACATCTTGTATAAAAACTGAACTTTCTCAACGTGCCATTTAAACACTGAACTTTCTCAATGTCCTGAATAAAAGCTGAACTTTCTCAACGTCCTGTATAAAAACTGAACTTTCTCAATGTCCTGTATAAAAACTAAACATTTTCAACATCCCGTTTCAAAACTGAAATTTCTCAAAGCCCTGTAAAAAATCTGAACTTTCTCAATGTCCCATTTAAAAACTGAACTTTCTCAACGTCCTGTATAAAAACTGAACTTTCTCAACCTCCTGAATACAAACGGAACTTTCACAACGTCCCGTTTAAAAACTGAAATTCCTCAACGTCCTGTATAAAAACTGAACTTTCTCAACGTCGCGTTTAAAAACTGAACTTTCTCACAGTCCTTTTTAAAAACTGAACTTTCTCAACGTCCTGTATAAAAACTGAAATTTCTCAACATCCCGTTTAAAAACTGAACTTGCTCAAAGTCCTTTTTAAAAGCTGAACCTTCTCAACGCCCTGTATAAAAATTGAACTTTCTCAAAGTCCCGTTTAAAAACTGAATTTTCTCAACGTCCTGTATAAAAACTGAACGTTCTCAACGCCCTGAATAGCTGAAGTTTCTCAAGGCCCGGTGTAAAAACAGAACTTTCCCAATGTCCTGTATAAAAACTGAACATCCTCAACATCCTGTATAAAAATTGAACTTTCTCAGTGTCCTATATAAAAATTAAACTTGCTCAAAATCCTGTATAAAAACTGAACTTTCTCAACGTCCTGTATAAAAACTGAACTTTCTCAACGACCTGTATAAAAATTGAAAATTCTCAACATCCCGATTAAAAACTGTACTTTCTCAAGGCCCTGTATAAAAACTGAATCATCCTAACGTCCTGTAAAAAACTGAACTTTCACAAGGCCCGGTGTAAAAACAGAACTTTCCCAATGTCCTGTATAAAAACTGAACATCCTCAACATCCTGTATAAAAACTGAACTTTCTCAAAGCCCGCTATAAAAACTGAACTTTCTCAGTGTCCTATATAAAAATTAAACTTGCTCAAAATCCTGTATAAAAACTGAACTTTCTCAACGTCCTGTATAAAAACTGAACTTTCTCAACGACCTGTATAAAAATTGAAAATTCTCAACATCCCGATTAAAAACTGTACTTTCTCAAGGCCCTATATAAAAACTGAATCATCCTAACGTCCTGTAAAAAACTGAACTTTCTCAACGTCCCGTGTAAACACTGAACTTTCTGAATGTCCCGTTTAAAAACTGAACTTTCTCAACATCCTGTATAAAAACTGAACATTCTCAACATCTTGTATATAAATTGAACTTGCTCAACGTCCCGATAAAAAACTGAACTTTCTCAACATCTTGTATAAAAACAACTTTCACAACGTGCCATTTAAACACTGAACTTTCTCAATGTCCTGAATAAAAGCTGAACTTTCTCAACGTCCTGTATAAAAACTGAACTTTTTCAACATCCCGTTTCAAAACTGAAATTTCTCAAAACCCTGTAAAAAATCTGAACTTTCTCAATGTCCCATTTAAAAACTGAACTTTCTCAACGTCCTGTATAAAAACTGAACTTTCTCAACCTCCTGAATACAAACGGAACTTTCACAACGTCCCGTTTAAAAACTGAAATTCCTCAACGTCCTGTATAAAAACTGAACTTTCTCAACGTCCTGTATAAAACTGAAATTTCTCAACATCCCGTGTAAAAACTGAACTTGCTCAAAGTCCTTTTTAAAAGCTGAACCTTCTCAACGCCCTGTATAAAAACTGAACTTTCTCAAAGTCCCGTTTAAAAACTGAATTTTCTCAACGTCCTGTATAAAAACTGAACGTTCTCAACGCCCTGAATAGCTGAAGTTTCTCAAGGCCCGGTGTAAAAACTGAACTTTCCCAATGTCCTGTATAAAAACTGAACATCCTCAACATCCTGTATAAAAACTGAACTTTCTCAAAGCCCGGTATAAAAACTGAACTTTCTCAGTGTCCTATATAAAAATTAAACTTTCTCAAAATCCTGTATAAAAACTGAACTTTCTCAACGTCCTGTATAAAAACTGAACTTTCTCAACGACCTGTATAAAAATTGAAAATTGTCAACATCCCGATTAAAAACTGTACTTTCTCAACGACCTGTATAAAAACTGAATCATCCTAACATCCTGTAAAAAAATGAACTTTCTCAACGTCCCGTTTAAACACTGAACTTTCTGAAAATCCCGTTTAAAAACTGAACTTTCTCAACATCCTGTATAAAAACTGAACATTCTCAACATCCTGTATAAAAACTGAACATTCTCAACATCTTGTATATAAACTGAACTTGGTCAACATCCCGATTAAAAACTGAACTTTCTCAACATCTTGTATAAAAACTGAACTTTCTCAACGTGCCATTTAAACACTGAACTTTCTCAATGTCCTGAATAAAAGCTGAACTTTCTCAACGTCCTGTATAAAAACTGAACTTTCTCAATGTCCTGTATAAAAACTAAACATTTTCAACATCCCGTTTCAAAACTGAAATTTCTCAAAGCCCTGTAAAAAATCTGAACTTTCTCAATGTCCCATTTAAAAACTGAACTTTCTCAACGTCCTGTATAAAAACTGAACTTTCTCAACCTCCTGAATACAAACGGAACTTTCACAACGTCCCGTTTAAAAACTGAAATTCCTCAACGTCCTGTATAAAAACTGAACTTACTCAACGTCGCGTTTAAAAACTGAACTTTCTCACAGTCCTTTTTAAAAACTGAACTTTCTCAACGTCCTGTATAAAAACTGAAATTTCTCAACATCCTGTTTAAAAACTGAACTTGCTCAAAGTCCTTTTTAAAAGCTGAACCTTCTCAACGCCCTGTATAAAAATTGAACTTTCTCAAAGTCCCGTTTAAAAACTGAATTTTCTCAACGTCCTGTATAAAAACTGAACGTTCTCAACGCCCTGAATAGCTGAAGTTTCTCAAGGCCCGGTGTAAAAACAGAACTTTCCCAATGTCCTGTATAAAAACTGAACATCCTCAACATCCTGTATAAAAACTGAACTTTCTCAGTGTCCTATATAAAAATTAAACTTGCTCAAAATCCTGTATAAAAACTGAACTTTCTCAACGTCCTGTATAAAAACTGAACTATCTCAACGACCTGTATAAAAATTGAAAATTCTCAACATCCCGATTAAAAACTGTACTTTCTCAAGGCCCTGTATAAAAACTGAATCATCCTAACGTCCTGTAAAAAACTGAACTTTCACAAGGCCCGGTGTAAAAACAGAACTTTCCCAATGTCCTGTATAAAAACTGAACATCCTCAACATCCTGTATAAAAACTGAACTTTCTCAAAGCCAGGTATAAAAACTGAACTTTCTCAGTGTCCTATATAAAAATAAAACTTTCTCAAAATCCTGTATAAAAACTGAACTTTCTCAACGTCCTGTATAAAAACTGAACTTTCTCAACGACCTGTATAAAAATTGAAAATTCTCAACATCCCGACTAAAAACTGTACTTTCTCAAGGCCCTGTATAAAAACTGAATCATCCTAACTTCCTGTAAAAAACTGAACTCTCTCAACGTCCCGTTTAAACACTGAACTTTCTGAATGTCCCGTTTAAAAACTGAACTTTCTCAACATCCTGTATAAAAACTGAACATTCTCAACATCCTGTATAAAAACTGAACATTCTCAACATCTCGTATATAAACTGAACTTGCTCAACGTCCCGATTAAAAACTGAACTTTCTCAACATCTTGTATAAAAACTGAACTTTCTCAACGTGCCATTTAAACACAGAACTTTCTCAATGTCCTGAAGAAAAGCTGAACTTTCTCAACGTCCTGTATAAAAACTGAACTTTCTCAATGTCCTGTATAAAAACTAAACATTTTCAACATCCCGTTTCAAAACTGAAATTTCTCAAAACCCTGTAAAAAATCTGAACTTTCTCAATGTCCCATTTAAAAACTGAACTTTCTCAACGTCCTGTATAAAAACTGAACTTTCTCAACCTCCTGAATACAAACGGAACTTTCACAACGTCCCGTTTAAAAACTGAAATTCCTCAACGTCCTGTATAAAAACTGAACTTTCTCAATGTCCTGTATAAAAATGAACTTTCTCAACGTCCCGTTTAAAAACTGAACTTTCTCAACGTCCTGTATAAAAACTGAAATTTCTCAACATCCCGTTGAAAAACTGAACTTTCTCACAGTCCTTTTTAAAAACTGAACTTTCTCAACGTCCTGTATAAAAACTGAAATTTCTCAACATCCCGTTTAAAAACTGAACTTGCTCAAAGTCCTTTTTAAAAGCTGAACCTTCTCAACGCCGTGTATAAAAACTGAACTTTCTCAAAGTCCTGTTTAAAAACTGAATTTTCTCAACGCCCTGTATAAAAACTGAACGTTCTCAACGCCCTGAATAGCTGAAGTTTCTCAAGGACCGGTGTAAAAACAGAACTTTCCCAATGTCCTGTATAAAAACTGAACATCCTCAACATCCTGTATAAAAACTGAACTTTCTCAAAGCCCGATATAAAAACTTAACTTTCTCAGTGTCCTATATAAAAATTAAACTTGCTCAAAATCCTGTATAAAAACTGAACTTTCTCAACGTCCTGTATAAAAACTGAACTTTCTCAACGACCTGTATTAAAATTGAAAATTCTCAACATCCCGATTAAAAACTGTACTTTCTCAAGGCCCTGTATAAAAACTGAATCATCCTAACGTCCTGTAAAAAACTGAACTTTCACAAGGCCCGGTGTAAAAACAGAACTTTCCCAATGTCCTGTATAAAAACAGAACATCCTCAACATCCTGTATAAAAACTGAACTTTCTCAAAGCCAGGTATAAAATCTGAACTTTCTCAGTGTCCTATATAGAAATAAAACTTTCTCAAAATCCTGTATAAAAACTGAATTTTCTCAACGTCCTGTATAAAAACTGAACGTTCTCAACGCCCTGAATAGCTGAAGTTTCTCAAGGCCCGGTGTAAAAACTGAACTTTCCCAATGTCCTGTATAAAAACTGAACATCCTCAACATCCTGTATAAAAACTGAACTTTCTCAAAGCCCGGTATAAAAACTGAACTTTCTCAGTGTCCTATATAAAAATTAAACTTTCTCAAAAACCTATATAAAAACTGAACTTTCTCAACGTCCTGTATAAAAACTGAACTTTCTCAACGACCTGTATAAAAATTGAAAATTGTCAACATCCCGATTAAAAACTGAACTTTCTCAAGGCCCTGTATAAAAACTGAATCATCCTAACATCCTGTAAAAAAATGAACTTTCTCAACGTCCCGTTTAAACACTGAACTTTCTGAAAATCCCGTTTAAAAACTGAAATTTCTCAACATCCTGTATAAAAACTGAACATTCTCAACATCCTGTATAAAAACTGAACATTCTCAACATCTTGTATATAAACTGAACTTGGTCAACATCCCGATTAAAAACTGAACTTTCTCAACATCTTGTATAAAAACTGAACTTTCTCAACGTGCCATTTAAACACTGAACTTTCTCAATGTCCTGAATAAAAGCTGAACTTTCTCAACGTCCTGTATAAAAACTGAACTTTCTCAATGTCCTGTATAAAAACTAAACATTTTCAACATCCCGTTTCAAAACTGAAATTTCTCAAAGCCCTGTAAAAAATCTGAACTTTCTCAATGTCCCATTTAAAAACTGAACTTTCTCAACGTCCTGTATAAAAACTGAACTTTCTCAACCTCCTGAATACAAACGGAACTTTCACAACGTCCCGTTTAAAAACTGAAATTCCTCAACGTCCTGTATAAAAACTGAACTTTCTCAACGTCGCGTTTAAAAACTGAACTTTCTCACAGTCCTTTTTAAAAACTGAACTTTCTCAACGTCCTGTATAAAAACTGAAATTTCTCAACATCCCGTTTAAAAACTGAACTTGCTCAAAGTCCTTTTTAAAAGCTGAACCTTCTCAACGCCCTGTATAAAAATTGAACTTTCTCAAAGTCCCGTTTAAAAACTGAATTTTCTCAACGTCCTGTATAAAAACTGAACGTTCTCAACGCCCTGAATAGCTGAAGTTTCTCAAGGCCCGGTGTAAAAACAGAACTTTCCCAATGTCCTGTATAAAAACTGAACATCCTCAACATCCTGTATAAAAACTGAACTTTCTCAAAGCCCGGTATAAAAATTGAACTTTCTCAGTGTCCTATATAAAAATTAAACTTGCTCAAAATCCTGTATAAAAACTGAACTTTCTCAACGACCTGTATAAAAATTGAACTTTCTCAACATCCCGATTAAAAACTGTACTTTCTCAAGGCCCTGTATAAAAACTGAATCATCCTAACGTCCTGTAAAAAACTGAACTTTCTCAACGTCCCGTGTAAACACTGAACTTTCTGAATGTCCCGTTTAAAAACTGAACTTTCTCAACATCCTGTATAAAAACTGAACATTCTCAACATCCTGTATAAAAACTGAACATTCTCAACATCCTGTATAAAAACTGAACATTCTCAACATCTTGTATATAAATTGAACTTGCTCAACGTCCCGATAAAAAACTGAACTTTCTCAACATCTTGTATAAAAACAACTTTCTCAACGTGCCATTTAAACACTGAACTTTCTCAATGTCCTGAATAAAAGCTGAACTTTCTCAACGTCCTGTATAAAAACTGAACTTTTTCAACATCCCGTTTCAAAACTGAAATTTCTCAAAACCCTGTAAAAAATCTGAACTTTCTCAATGTCCCATTTAAAAACTGAACTTTCTCAACGTCCTGTATAAAAACTGAACTTTCTCAACCTCCTGAATACAAACGGAACTTTCACAACGTCCCGTTTAAAAACTGAAATTCCTCAACGTCCTGTATAAAAACTGAACTTTCTCAGCGTCCTGTATAAAAACTGAAATTTCTCAACATCCCGTTTACAAACTGAACTTCCTCACAGTCATTTTTAAAAACTGAACTTTCTCAACGTCCTGTATAAAAACTGAAATTTCTCAACATCCCGTGTAAAAACTGAACTTGCTCAAAGTCCTTTTTAAAAGCTGAACCTTCTCAACGCCCTGTATAAAAACTGAACTTTCTCAAAGTCCCGTTTAAAAACTGAATTTTCTCAACGTCCTGTATAAAAACTGAACGTTCTCAACGCCCTGAATAGCTGAAGTTTCTCAAGGCCCGGTGTAAAAACTGAACTTTCCCAATGTCCTGTATAAAAACTGAACATCCTCAACATCCTGTACAAAAACTGAACTTTCTCAAAGCCCGGTATAAAAACGGAACTTTCTCAGTGTCCTATATAAAAATAAAACTTTCTCAAAATCCTGTATAAAAACTGAACTTTCTCAACGTCCTGTATAAAAACTGAACTTTCTCAACGACCTGTATAAAAATTGAAAATTGTCAACATCCCGATTAAAAACTGTACTTTCTCAAGGCCCTGTATAAAAACTGAATCATCCTAACATCCTGTAAAAAAATGAACTTTCTCAACGTCCCGTTTAAACACTGAACTTTCTGAAAATCCCGTTTAAAAACTGAACTTTCTCAACATCCTGTATAAAAACTGAACATTCTCAACATCCTGTATAAAAACTGAACATTCTCAACATCTTGTATATAAACTGAACTTGGTCAACATCCCGATTAAAAACTGAACTTTCTCAACATCTTGTATAAAAACTGAACTTTCTCAACGTGCCATTTAAACACTGAACTTTCTCGATGTCCTGAATAAAAGCTGAACTTTCTCAACGTCCTGTATAAAAACTGAACTTTCTCAATGTCCTGTATAAAAACTAAACATTTTCAACATCCCGTTTCAAAACTGAAATTTCTCAAAGCCCTGTAAAAAATCTGAACTTTCTCAATGTCCCATTTAAAAACTGAACTTTCTCAACGTCCTGTATAAAAACTGAACTTTCTCAACCTCCTGAATACAAACGGAACTTTCACAACGTCCCGTTTAAAAACTGAAATTCCTCAACGTCCTGTATAAAAACTGAACTTACTCAACGTCGCGTTTAAAAACTGAACTTTCTCACAGTCCTTTTTAAAAACTGAACTTTCTCAACGTCCTGTATAAAAACTGAAATTTCTCAACATCCTGTTTAAAAACTGAACTTGCTCAAAGTCCTTTTTAAAAGCTGAACCTTCTCAACGCCCTGTATAAAAATTGAACTTTCTCAAAGTCCCGTTTAAAAACTGAATTTTCTCAACGTCCTGTATAAAAACTGAACGTTCTCAACGCCCTGAATAGCTGAAGTTTCTCAAGGCCCGGTGTAAAAACAGAACTTTCCCAATGTCCTGTATAAAAACTGAACATCCTCAACATCCTGTATAAAAACTGAACTTTCTCAAAGCCAGGTATAAAAACTGAACTTTCTCAGTGTCCTATATAAAAATAAAACTTTCTCAAAATCCTGTATAAAAACTGAACTTTCTCAACGTCCTGTATAAAAACTGAACTTTCTCAACGACCTGTATAAAAATTGAAAATTCTCAACATCCCGACTAAAAACTGTACTTTCTCAAGGCCCTGTATAAAAACTGAATCATCCTAACTTCCTGTAAAACACTGAACTCTCTCAACGTCCCGTTTAAACACTGAACTTTCTGAATGTCCCGTTTAAAAACTGAACTTTCTCAACATCCTGTATAAAAACTGAACATTCTTAACATCCTGTATAAAAACTGAACATTCTCAACATCTCGTATATAAACTGAACTTGCTCAAAGTCCCGATTAAAAACTGAACTTTCTCAACATCTTGTATAAAAACTGAACTTTCTCAACGTGCCATTTAAACACAGAACTTTCTCAATGTCCTGAAGAAAAGCTGAACTTTCTCAACGTCCTGTATAAAAACTGAACTTTCTCAATGTCCTGTATAAAAACTAAACATTTTCAACATCCCGTTTCAAAACTGAAATTTCTCAAAACCCTGTAAAAAATCTGAACTTTCTCAATGTCCCATTTAAAAACTGAACTTTCTCAACGTCCTGTATAAAAACTGAACTTTCTCAATGTCCTGTATAAAAATGAACTTTCTCAACGTCCCGTTTAAAAACTGAACTTTCTCAACGTCCTGTATAAAAACTGAAATTTCTCAACATCCCGTTGAAAAACTGAACTTTCTCACAGTCCTTTTTAAAAACTGAACTTTCTCAACGTCCTGTATAAAAACTGACATTTCTCAACATCCCGTTTAAAAACTGAACTTCCTCAAAGTCCTTTTTAAAAGCTGAACCTTCTCAACGCCGTGTATAAAAACTGAACTTTCTCAAAGTCCCGTTTAAAAACTGAATTTTCTCAACGTCCTGTATAAAAACTGAACGTTCTCAACGCCCTGAATAGCTGAAGTTTCTCAAGGCCCGGTCTAAAAACTGAACTTTCCCAATGTCCTGTATAAAAACTGAACATCCTCAACATCCTGTATAAAAACTGAACTTTCTCAAAGCCCGGTATAAAAACTGAACTTTCTCAGTGTCCTATATAAAAATTAAACTTGCTCAAAATCCTGTATAAAAACTGAACTTTCTCAACGTCCTGTATAAAAACTGAACTTTCTCAACGACCTGTATTAAAATTGAAAATTCTCAACATCCCGATTAAAAACTGTACTTTCTCAAGGCCCTGTATAAAAACTGAATCATCCTAACGTCCTGTAAAAAACTGAACTTTCACAAGGCCCGGTGTAAAAACAGAACTTTCCCAATGTCCTGTATAAAAACAGAACATCCTCAACATCCTGTATAAAAACTGAACTTTCTCAAAGCCAGGTATAAAAACTGAACTTTCTCAGTGTCCTATATAAAAATAAAACTTTCTCAAAATCCTGTATAAAAACTGAACTTTCTCAACGTCCTGTATAAAAACTGAACTTTCTCAACGACCTGTATAAAAATTGAAAATTCTCAACATCCCGATTAAAAACTGTACTTTCTCAAGGCCCTGTATAAAAACTGAATCATCCTAACTTCCTGTAAAAAACTGAACTCTCTCAACGTCCCGTTTAAACACTGAACTTTCTGAATGTCCCGTTTAAAAACTGAACTTTCTCAACATCCTGTATAAAAACTGAACATTCTCAACATCCTGTATAAAAACTGAACATTCTCAACATCTCGTATATAAACTGAACTTGCTCAACGTCCCGATTAAAAACTGAACTTTCTCAACATCTTGTATAAAAACTGAACTTTCTCAACGTGCCATTTAAACACAGAAATTTCTCAATGTCCTGAATAAAAGCTGAACTTTCTCAACGTCCTGTATAAAAACTGGACTTTCTCAATGTCCTGTATAAAAACTAAACATTTTCAACATGCCGTTTCAAAACTGAAATTTCTCAAAACCCTGTAAAAAATCTGAACTTTCTCAACGTCCCATTTAAAAACTGAACTTTCTCAACCTCCTGAATACAAACGGAACTTTCACAACGTCCCGTTTAAAAACTGAAATTCCTCAACGTCCTGTATAAAAACTGAACTTTCTCAGCGTCCTGTATAAAAACTCAACTTTCTCAACGTCCTGTATAAAAACTGAAATTTCTCAACATCCCGTTTACAAACTGAACTTTCTCACAGTCCTTTTTAAAAACTGAACTTTCTCAACGTCCTGTACAAAAACTGAAATTTCTCAATATCCCATTTACAAACTGAACTTGCTCAAAGTCCTTTTTAAAAGCTGAACCTTCTCAACGCCCTGTATAAAAACTGAACTTTCTCAAAGTCCCGTTTAAAAACTGAACTTTCTCAACGTCCTGTATAAAAACTGAATGATCTCAACGCCCTGAATAGCTGAAGTTTCTCAATGCCCGGTGTAAAAACAGAACTTTCCCAATGTCCTGTATAAAACCTGAACATCCTCAACATCCTGTATAAAAACTGAACATCCTCAACATCCTGTATAAAAACTGAACTTTCTCAAAGCCCGGTATAAAAACTGAACTTTCTCAGTGTCCTATATAAAAATTAAACTTTCGCAAAATCCTGTATAAAAACTGAACTTTCTCAACGTCCTGTATAAAAACTGAACTTTCTCAAGGACCTATATAAAAATTGAAAATTCTCAACATCCCGATTAAAAACTGTACTTTCTCAAGGCCCTGTATAAAAACTGAATCATGCTAACGTCCTGTAAAAAACTGAACTTTCTCAACGTCCCGTGTAAACACTGAACTTTCTGAATGTCCCGTTTAAAATCTGAACATTCTCAACATCCTGTATAAAAACTGAACTTTCTCAACGTGCCATTTAAACACTGAACTTTCTCAATGTCCTGAATAAAAGCTGAACTTTCTCAACGTACTGTATAAAAACTGAACTTTCTCAATGTCCTGTATAAAAACTAAACATTTTCAACATCCCGTTTCAAAACTGAAATTTCTCAAAACCCTGTAAAAAATCTGAACTTTCTCAATGTCCCATTTAAAAACTGAACTTTCTCAACGTCCTGTATAAAAACTGAACTTTCTCAACCTCCTGAATACAAACGGAACTTTCTCAACGTCCCGTTTAAAAACTGAAATTCCTCAACGTCCTGTATAAAAACTGAACTTTCTCAAAGTCTTGTATAAAAACTGAACTTTCTCAACCTCCTGTATAAAAACTGAAATTTCTCAACATCCCATTGAAAAACTGAACTTTCTCAACGTCCTGTATAAAAACGGAAGTTACTCAACATCACATTTACAAACTGAACTTTCTCAAAGTCCTGTATAAAAACTGAACTTTCTCAACGTCCTGTATAAAAACTGAAATTTCTCAACATCCCGTTTACAAACTGAACTTTCTCACAGTCCTTTTTAAAAACTGAACTTTCTCAACGTCCTGTATAAAAACTGAAATTTCTCAACATCCCGTTTAAAAACTGAACTTTCTCAACGTCCTGTATAAAAACTGAAATTTCTCAACATCCCGTTGAAAAACTGAACTTTCTCACAGTCCTTTTTAAAAACTGAACTTTCTCAACGTCCTGTATAAAAACTGAAATTTCTCAACATCCCGTTTAAAAACTGAACTTGCTCAAAGTCCTTTTTAAAAGCTGAACCTTCTCAACGCCCTGTATAAAAATTGAACTTTCTCAAAGTCCCGTTTAAAAACTGAATTTTCTCAACGTCCTGTATAAAAACTGAACGTTCTCAACGCCCTGAATAGCTGAAGTTTCTCAAGGCCCGGTGTAAAAACAGAACTTTCCCAATGTCCTGTATAAAAACTGAACATCCTCAACATCCTGTATAAAAACTGAACTTTCTCAAAGCCCGGTATAAAAACTGAACTTTCTCAGTGTCCTATATAAAAATTAAACTTGCTCAAAATCCTGTATAAAAACTGAACTTTCTCAACGTCCTGTATAAAAACTGAACTTTCTCAACGACCTGTATTAAAATTGAAAATTCTCAACATCCCGATTAAAAACTGTACTTTCTCAAGGCCCTGTATAAAAACTGAATCATCCTAACGTCCTGTAAAAAACTGAACTTTCACAAGGCCCGGTGTAAAAACAGAACTTTCCCAATGTCCTGTATAAAAACAGAACATCCTCAACATCCTGTATAAAAACTGAACTTTCTCAAAGCCAGGTATAAAAACTGAACTTTCTCAGTGTCCTATATAAAAATAAAACTTTCTCAAAATCCTGTATAAAAACTGAACTTTCTCAACGTCCTGTATAAAAACTGAACTTTCTCAACGACCTGTATAAAAATTGAAAATTCTCAACATCCCGACTAAAAACTGTACTTTCTCAAGGCCCTGTATAAAAACTGAATCATCCTAACTTCCTGTAAAAAACTGAACTCTCTCAACGTCCCGTTTAAACACTGAACTTTCTGAATGTCCCGTTTAAAAACTGAACTTTCTCAACATCCTGTATAAAAACTGAACATTCTCAACATCCTGTATAAAAACTGAACATTCTCAACATCTCGTATATAAACTGAACTTGCTCAACGTCCCGATTAAAAACTGAACTTTCTCAACATCTTGTATAAAAACTGAACTTTCTCAACGTGCCATTTAAACACAGAAATTTCTCAATGTCCTGAATAAAAGCTGAACTTTCTCAACGTCCTGTATAAAAACTGGACTTTCTCAATGTCCTGTATAAAAACTAAACATTTTCAACATGCCGTTTCAAAACTGAAATTTCTCAAAACCCTGTAAAAAATCTGAACTTTCTCAACGTCCCATTTAAAAACTGAACTTTCTCAACCTCCTGAATACAAACGGAACTTTCACAACGTCCCGTTTAAAAACTGAAATTCCTCAACGTCCTGTATAAAAACTGAACTTTCTCAGCGTCCTGTATAAAAACTGAACTTTCTCAACGTCCTGTATAAAAACTGAAATTTCTCAACATCCCGTTTACAAACTGAACTTTCTCACAGTCCTTTTTAAAAACTGAACTTTCTCAACGTCCTGTACAAAAACTGAAATTTCTCAATATCCCGTTTACAAACTGAACTTGCTCAAAGTCCTTTTTAAAAGCTGAACCTTCTCAACGCCCTGTATAAAAACTGAACTTTCTCAAAGTCCCGTTTAAAAACTGAACTTTCTCAACGTCCTGTATAAAAACTGAATGATCTCAACGCCCTGAATAGCTGAAGTTTCTCAATGCCCGGTGTAAAAACAGAACTTTCCCAATGTCCTGTATAAAACCTGAACATCCTCAACATCCTGTATAAAAACTGAACATCCTCAACATCCTGTATAAAAACTGAACTTTCTCAAAGCCCGGTATAATAACTGAACTTTCTCAGTGTCCTATATAAAAATTAAACTTTCGCAAAATCCTGTATAAAAACTGAACTTTCTCAACGTCCTGTATAAAAACTGAACTTTCTCAAGGACCTATATAAAAATTGAAAATTCTCAACATCCCGATTAAAAACTGTACTTTCTCAAGGCCCTGTATAAAAACTGAATCATGCTAACGTCCTGTAAAAAACTGAACTTTCTCAACGTCCCGTGTAAACACTGAACTTTCTGAATGTCCCGTTTAAAATCTGAACATTCTCAACATCCTGTATAAAAACTGAACTTTCTCAACGTGCCATTTAAACACTGAACTTTCTCAATGTCCTGAATAAAAGCTGAACTTTCTCAACGTACTGTATAAAAACTGAACTTTCTCAATGTCCTGTATAAAAACTAAACATTTTCAACATCCCGTTTCAAAACTGAAATTTCTCAAAACCCTGTAAAAAATCTGAACTTTCTCAATGTCCCATTTAAAAACTGAACTTTCTCAACGTCCTGTATAAAAACTGAACTTTCTCAACCTCCTGAATACAAACGGAACTTTCTCAACGTCCCGTTTAAAAACTGAAATTCCTCAACGTCCTGTATAAAAACTGAACTTTCTCAAAGTCTTGTATAAAAACTGAACTTTCTCAACCTCCTGTATAAAAACTGAAATTTCTCAACATCCCATTGAAAAACTGAACTTTCTCAACGTCCTGTATAAAAACGGAAGTTACTCAACATCCCATTTACAAACTGAACTTTCTCAAAGTCCTGTATAAAAACTGAACTTTCTCAACGTCCTGTATAAAAACTGAAATTTCTCAACATCCCGTTTACAAACTGAACTTTCTCACAGTCCTTTTTAAAAACTGAACTTTCTCAACGTCCTGTATAAAAACTGAAATTTCTCAACATCCCGTTTAAAAACTGAACTTGCTCAAAGTCCTTTTTAAAAGCTGAACCTTCTCAACCCCCTGTATAAAAACTGAACTTTCTCAAAGTCCCGTTTAAAAACTGAATTTTCTCAACGTCCTGTATAAAAACTGAACGTTCTCAACGCCCTGAATAGCTGAAGTTTCTCAAGGCCCGGTGTAAAAACAGAACTTTCCCAATGTCCTGTATAAAAACTGAACATCCTCAACATCCTGTATAAAAACTGAACTTTCTCAAAGCCCGGTATAAAAACTGAACTTTCTCAGTGTCCTATATAAAAATTAAACTTTCTCAAAATCCTGTATAAAAACTGAACTTTCTCAACGTCCTGTATAAAAACTGAACTTTCTCAACGACCTGTATAAAAATTGAAAATTGACAACATCCCGATTAAAAACTGTACTTTCTCAAGGCCCTGTATAAAAACTGAATCATCCTAACATCCTGTAAAAAAATGAACTTTCTCAACGTCCCGTTTAAACACTGAACTTTCTGAAAATCCCGTTTAAAAACTGAACTTTCTCAACATCCTGTATAAAAACTGAACATTCTCAACATCCTGTATAAAAACTGAACATTCTCAACATCTTGTATATAAACTGAACTTGGTCAACATCCCGATTAAAAACTGAACTTTCTCAACATCTTGTATAAAAACTGAACTTTCTCAACGTGCCATTTAAACACTGAACTTTCTCGATGTCCTGAATAAAAGCTGAACTTTCTCAACGTCCTGTATAAAAACTGAACTTTCTCAATGTCCTGTATAAAAACTAAACATTTTCAACATCCCGTTTCAAAACTGAAATTTCTCAAAGCCCTGTAAAAAATCTGAACTTTCTCAATGTCCCATTTAAAAACTGAACTTTCTCAACGTCCTGTATAAAAACTGAACTTTCTCAACCTCCTGAATACAAACGGAACTTTCACAACGTCCCGTTTAAAAACTGAAATTCCTCAACGTCCTGTATAAAAACTGAACTTACTCAACGTCGCGTTTAAAAACTGAACTTTCTCACAGTCCTTTTTAAAAACTGAACTTTCTCAACGTCCTGTATAAAAACTGAAATTTCTCAACATCCTGTTTAAAAACTGAACTTGCTCAAAGTCCTTTTTAAAAGCTGAACCTTCTCAACGCCCTGTATAAAAATTGAACTTTCTCAAAGTCCCGTTTAAAAACTGAATTTTCTCAACGTCCTGTATAAAAACTGAACGTTCTCAACGCCCTGAATAGCTGAAGTTTCTCAAGGCCCGGTGTAAAAACAGAACTTTCCCAATGTCCTGTATAAAAACTGAACATCCTCAACATCCTGTATAAAAACTGAACTTTCTCAAAGCCAGGTATAAAAACTGAACTTTCTCAGTGTCCTATATAAAAATAAAACTTTCTCAAAATCCTGTATAAAAACTGAACTTTCTCAACGTCCTGTATAAAAACTGAACTTTCTCAACGACCTGTATAAAAATTGAAAATTCTCAACATCCCGACTAAAAACTGTACTTTCTCAAGGCCCTGTATAAAAACTGAATCATCCTAACTTCCTGTAAAACACTGAACTCTCTCAACGTCCCGTTTAAACACTGAACTTTCTGAATGTCCCGTTTAAAAACTGAACTTTCTCAACATCCTGTATAAAAACTGAACATTCTTAACATCCTGTATAAAAACTGAACATTCTCAACATCTCGTATATAAACTGAACTTGCTCAAAGTCCCGATTAAAAACTGAACTTTCTCAACATCTTGTATAAAAACTGAACTTTCTCAACGTGCCATTTAAACACAGAACTTTCTCAATGTCCTGAAGAAAAGCTGAACTTTCTCAACGTCCTGTATAAAAACTGAACTTTCTCAATGTCCTGTATAAAAACTAAACATTTTCAACATCCCGTTTCAAAACTGAAATTTCTCAAAACCCTGTAAAAAATCTGAACTTTCTCAATGTCCCATTTAAAAACTGAACTTTCTCAACGTCCTGTATAAAAACTGAACTTTCTCAATGTCCTGTATAAAAATGAACTTTCTCAACGTCCCGTTTAAAAACTGAACTTTCTCAACGTCCTGTATAAAAACTGAAATTTCTCAACATCCCGTTGAAAAACTGAACTTTCTCACAGTCCTTTTTAAAAACTGAACTTTCTCAACGTCCTGTATAAAAACTGACATTTCTCAACATCCCGTTTAAAAACTGAACTTCCTCAAAGTCCTTTTTAAAAGCTGAACCTTCTCAACGCCGTGTATAAAAACTGAACTTTCTCAAAGTCCCGTTTAAAAACTGAATTTTCTCAACGTCCTGTATAAAAACTGAACGTTCTCAACGCCCTGAATAGCTGAAGTTTCTCAAGGCCCGGTCTAAAAACTGAACTTTCCCAATGTCCTGTATAAAAACTGAACATCCTCAACATCCTGTATAAAAACTGAACTTTCTCAAAGCCCGGTATAAAAACTGAACTTTCTCAGTGTCCTATATAAAAATTAAACTTGCTCAAAATCCTGTATAAAAACTGAACTTTCTCAACGTCCTGTATAAAAACTGAACTTTCTCAACGACCTGTATTAAAATTGAAAATTCTCAACATCCCGATTAAAAACTGTACTTTCTCAAGGCCCTGTATAAAAACTGAATCATCCTAACGTCCTGTAAAAAACTGAACTTTCACAAGGCCCGGTGTAAAAACAGAACTTTCCCAATGTCCTGTATAAAAACAGAACATCCTCAACATCCTGTATAAAAACTGAACTTTCTCAAAGCCAGGTATAAAAACTGAACTTTCTCAGTGTCCTATATAAAAATAAAACTTTCTCAAAATCCTGTATAAAAACTGAACTTTCTCAACGTCCTGTATAAAAACTGAACTTTCTCAACGACCTGTATAAAAATTGAAAATTCTCAACATCCCGATTAAAAACTGTACTTTCTCAAGGCCCTGTATAAAAACTGAATCATCCTAACTTCCTGTAAAAAACTGAACTCTCTCAACGTCCCGTTTAAACACTGAACTTTCTGAATGTCCCGTTTAAAAACTGAACTTTCTCAACATCCTGTATAAAAACTGAACATTCTCAACATCCTGTATAAAAACTGAACATTCTCAACATCTCGTATATAAACTGAACTTGCTCAACGTCCCGATTAAAAACTGAACTTTCTCAACATCTTGTATAAAAACTGAACTTTCTCAACGTGCCATTTAAACACAGAAATTTCTCAATGTCCTGAATAAAAGCTGAACTTTCTCAACGTCCTGTATAAAAACTGGACTTTCTCAATGTCCTGTATAAAAACTAAACATTTTCAACATGCCGTTTCAAAACTGAAATTTCTCAAAACCCTGTAAAAAATCTGAACTTTCTCAACGTCCCATTTAAAAACTGAACTTTCTCAACCTCCTGAATACAAACGGAACTTTCACAACGTCCCGTTTAAAAACTGAAATTCCTCAACGTCCTGTATAAAAACTGAACTTTCTCAGCGTCCTGTATAAAAACTCAACTTTCTCAACGTCCTGTATAAAAACTGAAATTTCTCAACATCCCGTTTACAAACTGAACTTTCTCACAGTCCTTTTTAAAAACTGAACTTTCTCAACGTCCTGTACAAAAACTGAAATTTCTCAATATCCCATTTACAAACTGAACTTGCTCAAAGTCCTTTTTAAAAGCTGAACCTTCTCAACGCCCTGTATAAAAACTGAACTTTCTCAAAGTCCCGTTTAAAAACTGAACTTTCTCAACGTCCTGTATAAAAACTGAATGATCTCAACGCCCTGAATAGCTGAAGTTTCTCAATGCCCGGTGTAAAAACAGAACTTTCCCAATGTCCTGTATAAAACCTGAACATCCTCAACATCCTGTATAAAAACTGAACATCCTCAACATCCTGTATAAAAACTGAACTTTCTCAAAGCCCGGTATAAAAACTGAACTTTCTCAGTGTCCTATATAAAAATTAAACTTTCGCAAAATCCTGTATAAAAACTGAACTTTCTCAACGTCCTGTATAAAAACTGAACTTTCTCAAGGACCTATATAAAAATTGAAAATTCTCAACATCCCGATTAAAAACTGTACTTTCTCAAGGCCCTGTATAAAAACTGAATCATGCTAACGTCCTGTAAAAAACTGAACTTTCTCAACGTCCCGTGTAAACACTGAACTTTCTGAATGTCCCGTTTAAAATCTGAACATTCTCAACATCCTGTATAAAAACTGAACTTTCTCAACGTGCCATTTAAACACTGAACTTTCTCAATGTCCTGAATAAAAGCTGAACTTTCTCAACGTACTGTATAAAAACTGAACTTTCTCAATGTCCTGTATAAAAACTAAACATTTTCAACATCCCGTTTCAAAACTGAAATTTCTCAAAACCCTGTAAAAAATCTGAACTTTCTCAATGTCCCATTTAAAAACTGAACTTTCTCAACGTCCTGTATAAAAACTGAACTTTCTCAACCTCCTGAATACAAACGGAACTTTCTCAACGTCCCGTTTAAAAACTGAAATTCCTCAACGTCCTGTATAAAAACTGAACTTTCTCAAAGTCTTGTATAAAAACTGAACTTTCTCAACCTCCTGTATAAAAACTGAAATTTCTCAACATCCCATTGAAAAACTGAACTTTCTCAACGTCCTGTATAAAAACGGAAGTTACTCAACATCCCATTTACAAACTGAACTTTCTCAAAGTCCTGTATAAAAACTGAACTTTCTCAACGTCCTGTATAAAAACTGAAATTTCTCAACATCCCGTTTACAAACTGAACTTTCTCACAGTCCTTTTTAAAAACTGAACTTTCTCAACGTCCTGTATAAAAACTGAAATTTCTCAACATCCCGTTTAAAAACTGAACTTTCTCAACGTCCTGTATAAAAACTGAAATTTCTCAACATCCCGTTGAAAAACTGAACTTTCTCACAGTCCTTTTTAAAAACTGAACTTTCTCAACGTCCTGTATAAAAACTGAAATTTCTCAACATCCCGTTTAAAAACTGAACTTGCTCAAAGTCCTTTTTAAAAGCTGAACCTTCTCAACGCCCTGTATAAAAATTGAACTTTCTCAAAGTCCCGTTTAAAAACTGAATTTTCTCAACGTCCTGTATAAAAACTGAACGTTCTCAACGCCCTGAATAGCTGAAGTTTCTCAAGGCCCGGTGTAAAAACAGAACTTTCCCAATGTCCTGTATAAAAACTGAACATCCTCAACATCCTGTATAAAAACTGAACTTTCTCAAAGCCCGGTATAAAAACTGAACTTTCTCAGTGTCCTATATAAAAATTAAACTTGCTCAAAATCCTGTATAAAAACTGAACTTTCTCAACGTCCTGTATAAAAACTGAACTTTCTCAACGACCTGTATTAAAATTGAAAATTCTCAACATCCCGATTAAAAACTGTACTTTCTCAAGGCCCTGTATAAAAACTGAATCATCCTAACGTCCTGTAAAAAACTGAACTTTCACAAGGCCCGGTGTAAAAACAGAACTTTCCCAATGTCCTGTATAAAAACAGAACATCCTCAACATCCTGTATAAAAACTGAACTTTCTCAAAGCCAGGTATAAAAACTGAACTTTCTCAGTGTCCTATATAAAAATAAAACTTTCTCAAAATCCTGTATAAAAACTGAACTTTCTCAACGTCCTGTATAAAAACTGAACTTTCTCAACGACCTGTATAAAAATTGAAAATTCTCAACATCCCGACTAAAAACTGTACTTTCTCAAGGCCCTGTATAAAAACTGAATCATCCTAACTTCCTGTAAAAAACTGAACTCTCTCAACGTCCCGTTTAAACACTGAACTTTCTGAATGTCCCGTTTAAAAACTGAACTTTCTCAACATCCTGTATAAAAACTGAACATTCTCAACATCCTGTATAAAAACTGAACATTCTCAACATCTCGTATATAAACTGAACTTGCTCAACGTCCCGATTAAAAACTGAACTTTCTCAACATCTTGTATAAAAACTGAACTTTCTCAACGTGCCATTTAAACACAGAAATTTCTCAATGTCCTGAATAAAAGCTGAACTTTCTCAACGTCCTGTATAAAAACTGGACTTTCTCAATGTCCTGTATAAAAACTAAACATTTTCAACATGCCGTTTCAAAACTGAAATTTCTCAAAACCCTGTAAAAAATCTGAACTTTCTCAACGTCCCATTTAAAAACTGAACTTTCTCAACCTCCTGAATACAAACGGAACTTTCACAACGTCCCGTTTAAAAACTGAAATTCCTCAACGTCCTGTATAAAAACTGAACTTTCTCAGCGTCCTGTATAAAAACTGAACTTTCTCAACGTCCTGTATAAAAACTGAAATTTCTCAACATCCCGTTTACAAACTGAACTTTCTCACAGTCCTTTTTAAAAACTGAACTTTCTCAACGTCCTGTACAAAAACTGAAATTTCTCAATATCCCGTTTACAAACTGAACTTGCTCAAAGTCCTTTTTAAAAGCTGAACCTTCTCAACGCCCTGTATAAAAACTGAACTTTCTCAAAGTCCCGTTTAAAAACTGAACTTTCTCAACGTCCTGTATAAAAACTGAATGATCTCAACGCCCTGAATAGCTGAAGTTTCTCAATGCCCGGTGTAAAAACAGAACTTTCCCAATGTCCTGTATAAAACCTGAACATCCTCAACATCCTGTATAAAAACTGAACATCCTCAACATCCTGTATAAAAACTGAACTTTCTCAAAGCCCGGTATAATAACTGAACTTTCTCAGTGTCCTATATAAAAATTAAACTTTCGCAAAATCCTGTATAAAAACTGAACTTTCTCAACGTCCTGTATAAAAACTGAACTTTCTCAAGGACCTATATAAAAATTGAAAATTCTCAACATCCCGATTAAAAACTGTACTTTCTCAAGGCCCTGTATAAAAACTGAATCATGCTAACGTCCTGTAAAAAACTGAACTTTCTCAACGTCCCGTGTAAACACTGAACTTTCTGAATGTCCCGTTTAAAATCTGAACATTCTCAACATCCTGTATAAAAACTGAACTTTCTCAACGTGCCATTTAAACACTGAACTTTCTCAATGTCCTGAATAAAAGCTGAACTTTCTCAACGTACTGTATAAAAACTGAACTTTCTCAATGTCCTGTATAAAAACTAAACATTTTCAACATCCCGTTTCAAAACTGAAATTTCTCAAAACCCTGTAAAAAATCTGAACTTTCTCAATGTCCCATTTAAAAACTGAACTTTCTCAACGTCCTGTATAAAAACTGAACTTTCTCAACCTCCTGAATACAAACGGAACTTTCTCAACGTCCCGTTTAAAAACTGAAATTCCTCAACGTCCTGTATAAAAACTGAACTTTCTCAAAGTCTTGTATAAAAACTGAACTTTCTCAACCTCCTGTATAAAAACTGAAATTTCTCAACATCCCATTGAAAAACTGAACTTTCTCAACGTCCTGTATAAAAACGGAAGTTACTCAACATCCCATTTACAAACTGAACTTTCTCAAAGTCCTGTATAAAAACTGAACTTTCTCAACGTCCTGTATAAAAACTGAAATTTCTCAACATCCCGTTTACAAACTGAACTTTCTCACAGTCCTTTTTAAAAACTGAACTTTCTCAACGTCCTGTATAAAAACTGAAATTTCTCAACATCCCGTTTAAAAACTGAACTTGCTCAAAGTCCTTTTTAAAAGCTGAACCTTCTCAACCCCCTGTATAAAAACTGAACTTTCTCAAAGTCCCGTTTAAAAACTGAATTTTCTCAACGTCCTGTATAAAAACTGAACGTTCTCAACGCCCTGAATAGCTGAAGTTTCTCAAGGCCCGGTGTAAAAACAGAACTTTCCCAATGTCCTGTATAAAAACTGAACATCCTCAACATCCTGTATAAAAACTGAACTTTCTCAAAGCCCGGTATAAAAACTGAACTTTCTCAGTGTCCTATATAAAAATTAAACTTTCTCAAAATCCTGTATAAAAACTGAACTTTCTCAACGTCCTGTATAAAAACTGAACTTTCTCAACGACCTGTATAAAAATTGAAAATTGACAACATCCCGATTAAAAACTGTACTTTCTCAAGGCCCTGTATAAAAACTGAATCATCCTAACATCCTGTAAAAAAATGAACTTTCTCAACGTCCCGTTTAAACACTGAACTTTCTGAAAATCCCGTTTAAAAACTGAACTTTCTCAACATCCTGTATAAAAACTGAACATTCTCAACATCCTGTATAAAAACTGAACATTCTCAACATCTTGTATATAAACTGAACTTGGTCAACATCCCGATTAAAAACTGAACTTTCTCAACATCTTGTATAAAAACTGAACTTTCTCAACGTGCCATTTAAACACTGAACTTTCTCAATGTCCTGAATAAAAGCTGAACTTTCTCAACGTCCTGTATAAAAACTGAACTTTCTCAATGTCCTGTATAAAAACTAAACATTTTCAACATCCCGTTTCAAAACTGAAATTTCTCAAAGCCCTGTAAAAAATCTGAACTTTCTCAATGTCCCATTTAAAAACTGAACTTTCTCAACGTCCTGTATAAAAACTGAACTTTCTCAACCTCCTGAATACAAACGGAACTTTCACAACGTCCCGTTTAAAAACTGAAATTCCTCAACGTCCTGTATAAAAACTGAACTTTCTCAATGTCCTGTATAAAAATGAACTTTCTCAACGTGCTGTATAAAAACTGAACTTTCTCAACATCTTGTATAAAAACTGAACTTTCTCAACGTGCCATTTAAACACAGAACTTTCTCAATGTCCTGAATAAAAGCTGAACTTTCTCAACGTCCTGTATAAAAACTGAACTTTCTCAACCTCCTGAATACAAACGGAACTTTCACAACGTCCCGTTTAAAAACTGAAATTCCTCAACGTCCTGTATAAAAACTGAACTTTCTCAACGTCCTGTATAAAACTGAACTTACTCAACGTCCCGTTTAAAAACTGAACTTTCTCAACGTCCTGTATAAAAACTGAAATTTCTCAACATCCCGTTGAAAAACTGAACTTTCTCAGCGTCCTGTATAAAAACTGAAATTTCTCAACATCCCGTTGAAAAACTGAACTTTCACAGCGTCCTGTATAAAAACTGAAGTTACTCAACATCCCGTTTACAAACTGAACTTTCTCACAGTCCTTTTTAAAAACTGAACTTTCTCAACGTCCTGTATAAAAACTGAAATTTCTCAACATCCCGTGTAAAAACTGAACTTGCTCAAAGTCCTTTTTAAAAGCTGAACCTTCTCAACGCCCTGTATAAAAATTGAACTTTCTCAAAGTCCCGTTTAAAAACTGAATTTTCTCAACGCCCTGTATAAAAACTGAACGTTCTCAACGCCCTGAATAGCTGAAGTTTCTCAAGGCCCGGTGTAAAAACTGAACTTTCCCAATGTCCTGTATAAAAACTGAACATCCTCAACATCCTGTATAAAAACTGAACTTTCTCAGTGTCCTATATAAAAATTAAACTTTCTCAAAATCCTGTATAAAAACTGAACTTTCTCAACGTCCTGTATAAAAACTGAACTTTCTCAACGACCTGTATAAAAATTGAAAATTGTCAACATCCCGATTAAAAACTGAACTTTCTCAAGGCCCTGTATAAAAACTGAATCATCCTAACGTCCTGTAAAAAACTGAACTCTCTCAACGTCCCGTTTAAACACTGAACTTTCTGAAAATCCCGTTTAAAAACTGAACTTTCTCAACATCCTGTATAAAAACTGAACATTCTCAACATCCTGTATAAAAACTGAACATTCTCAACATCTTGTATATAAACTGAACTTGGTCAACATCCCGATTAAAAACTGAACTTTCTCAACATCTTGTATAAAAACTGAACTTTCTCAACGTGCCATTTAAACACTGAACTTTCTCGATGTCCTGAATAAAAGCTGAACTTTCTCAACGTCCTGTATAAAAACTGAACTTTCTCAATGTCCTGTATAAAAACTAAACATTTTCAACATCCCGTTTCAAAACTGAAATTTCTCAAAGCCCTGTAAAAAATCTGAACTTTCTCAATGTCCCATTTAAAAACTGAACTTTCTCAACCTCCTGAATACAAACGGAACTTTCACAACGTCCCGTTTAAAAACTGAAATTCCTCAACGTCCTGTATAAAAACTGAACTTTCTCAATGTCCTGTATAAAAATGAACTTTCTCAACGTCCCGTTTAAAAACTGAACTTTCTCAACGTCCTGTATAAAAACTGAAATTTCTCAACATCCCGTTGAAAAACTGAACTTTCTCACAGTCCTTTTTAAAAACTGAACTTTCTCAACGTCCTGTATAAAAACTGAAATTTCTCAACATCCCGTTTAAAAACTGAACTTGCTCAAAGTCCTTTTTAAAAGCTGAACCTTCTCAACGCCCTGTATAAAAATTGAACATTCTCAAAGTCCCGTTTAAAAACTGAATTTTCTCAACGTCCTGTATAAAAACTGAACGTTCTCAACGCCCTGAATAGCTGAAGTTTCTCAAGGCCCGGTGTAAAAACAGAACTTTCCCAATGTCCTGTATAAAAACTGAACATCCTCAACATCCTGTATAAAAACTGAACTTTCACAAATCCCGGTATAAAAACTGAACTTTCTCAGTGTCCTATATAAAAATTAAACTTGCTCAAAATCCTGTATAAAACTGAACTTTCTCAACGTCCTGTATAAAAACTGAACTTTCTCAACGACCTGTATAAAAATTGAAAATTCTCAACATCCCGATTAAAAACTGTACTTTCTCAAGGCCCTGTATAAAAACTGAATCATCCTAACGTCCTGTAAAAAACTGAACTTTCACAAGGCCCGGTGTAAAAACAGAACTTTCCCAATGTCCTGTATAAAAACTGAACATCCTCAACATCCTGTATAAAAACTGAACTTTCTCAAAGCCAGGTATAAAAACTGAACTTTCTCAGTGTCCTATATAAAAATAAAACTTTCTCAAAATCCTGTATAAAAACTGAACTTTCTCAACGTCCTGTATAAAAACTGAACTTTCTCAACGACCTGTATAAAAATTGAAAATTCTCAACATCCCGATTAAAAACTGTACTTTCTCAAGGCCCTGTATAAAAACTGAATCATCCTAACTTCCTGTAAAAAACTGAACTCTCTCAACGTCCCGTTTAAACACTGAACTTTCTGAATGTCCCGTTTAAAAACTGAACTTTCTCAACATCCTGTATAAAAACTGAACATTCTCAACATCCTGTATAAAAACTGAACATTCTCAACATCTCGTATATAAACTGAACTTGCTCAACGTCCCGATTAAAAACTGAACTTTCTCAACATCTTGTATAAAAACTGAACTTTCTCAACGTGCCATTTAAACACAGAACTTTCTCAATGTCCTGAATAAAAGCTGAACTTTCTCAACGTCCTGTATAAAAACTGAACTTTCTCAATGTCCTGTATAAAAACTAAACATTTTCAACACCCCGTTTCAAAACTGAAATTTCTCAAAACCCTGTAAAAAATCCGAACTTTCTCAATGTCCCGTATAAAAACTGAACTTTCTCAACCTCCTGAATACAAACGGAACTTTCACAACGTCCCGTTTAAAAACTGAAATTCCTCAACGTCCTGTATAAAAACTGAACTTTCTCAACGTCCCGTTTAAAAACTGAACTTTCTCAAAGTCCTGTATAAAAACTGAAATTTCTCAACATCCCGTTGAAAAACTGAACTTTCTCACAGTCCTTTTTAAAAGCTGAACCTTCTCAACGCCCTGTATAAAAACTAAACTTTCTCAAAGTCCTGTATAAAAACTGAAATTTCTCAACATCCCGTTGAAAAACTGAACTTTCTCAGCGTCCTGTCTAAAAACTGAAATTACTCAACATCCCGTTTACAAACTGAACTTTCTCACAGTCCTTTTTAAAAACTGAACTTTCTCAACGTCCTGTATAAAAACTGAAATTTCTCAACATCCCGTTTAAAAACTGAACTTGCTCAAAGTCCTTTTTAAAAGCTGAACCTTCTCAACGCCCTGTATAAAAACTGAACTTTCTCAAAGTCCCGTTTAAAAACTGAATTTTCTCAACGTCCTGTATAAAAACTGAACGTTCTCAACGCCCTGAATAGCTGAAGTTTCTCAAGGACCGGTGTAAAAACAGAACTTTCCCAATGTCCTGTATAAAAACTGAACATCCTCAAAATCCTGTATAAAAACTGAACTTTCTCAACGTCCTGTATAAAAACTGAACTTTCTCAACGACCTGTATAAAAATTGAAAATTCTCAACATCCCGATTAAAAACTGTACTTTCTCAAGGCCCTGTATAAAAACTGAATCATCCTAACGTCCTGTAAAAAACTGAACTTTCTCAACGTCCCGTGTAAACACTGAACTTTCTGAATGTCCCGTTTAAAAACTGAACTTTCTCAACATCCTGTATAAAAACTGAACATTCTCAACATCTTGTATATAAATTGAACTTGCTCAACGTCCCGATAAAAAACTGAACTTTCTCAACATCTTGTATAAAAACAACTTTCTCAACGTGCCATTTAAACACTGAACTTTCTCAATGTCCTGAATAAAAGCTGAACTTTCTCAACGTCCTGTATAAAAACTGAACTTTTTCAACATCCCGTTTCAAAACTGAAATTTCTCAAAACCCTGTAAAAAATCTGAACTTTCTCAATGTCCCATTTAAAAACTGAACTTTCTCAACGTCCTGTATAAAAACTGAACTTTCTCAACCTCCTGAATACAAACGGAAATTTCACAACGTCCCGTTTAAAAACTGAAATTCCTCAACGTCCTGTATAAAAACTGAACTTTCTCAACGTCCTGTATAAAACTGAACTTACTCAACGTCCCGTTTAAAAACTGAACTTTCTCAACGTCCTGTATAAAAACTGAAATTTCTCAACATCCCGTTGAAAAACTGAACTTTCTCAGCGTCCTGTATAAAAACTGAAGTTACTCAACATCCCGTTTACAAACTGAACTTCCTCAAAGTCCTTTTTAAAAGCTGAACATTCTCAACGCCCTGTATAACACCTGAACTTTCTCAAAGTCCCGTTTAAAAACTGAATTTTCTCAACGTCCTGTATAAAAACTGAACGTTCTCAACGCCCTGAATAGCTGAAGTTTCTCAAGGCCCGGTGCAAAAACTGAACTTTCCCAATGTCCTGTATAAAAACTGAACATCCTCAACATCCTGTATAAAAACTGAACTTTCTCAAAGCCCGGTATAAAAACTGAACTTTCTCAGTGTCCTATATAAAAATTAAACTTTCTCAAAATCCTGTATAAAAACTGAACTTTCTCAACGTCCTGTATAAAAACTGAACTTTCTCAACGACCTGTATAAAAATTGAAAATTGTCAACATCCCGATTAAAAACTGTACTTTCTCAAGGCCCTGTATAAAAACTGAATCATCCTAACATCCTGTAAAAAAATGAACTTTCTCAACGTCCCGTTTAAACACTGAACTTTCTGAATGTCCCGTTTAAAAACTGAACTTTCTCAACATCCTGTATAAAAACTGAACATTCTCAACATCCTGTATAAAAACTGAACATTCTCAACATCTTGTATATAAATTGAACTTGCTCAACGTCCCGATAAAAAACTGAACTTTCTCAACATCTTGTATAAAAACAACTTTCTCAACGTGCCATTTAAACACTGAACTTTCTCAATGTCCTGAATAAAAGCTGAACTTTCTCAACGTCCTGTATAAAAACTGAACTTTTTCAACATCCCGTTTAAAAACTGAAATTCCTCAACGTCCTGTATAAAAACTGAACTTTCTCAACGTCCTGTATAAAACTGAACTTACTCAACGTCCCGTTTAAAAACTGAACTTTCTCAACGTCCTGTATAAAAACTGAAATTTCTCAACATCCCGTTGAAAAACTGAACTTTCTCAGCGTCCTGTATAAAAACTGAACATTCTCAACATCCTGTATAAAAACTGAACATTCTCAACATCTTGTATATAAACTGAACTTTCTCAGCGTCCTGTATAAAAACTGAAGTTACTCAACATCCCGTTTACAAACTGTACTTTCTCACAGTCATTTTTAAAAACTGAACTTTCTCAACGTCCTGTATAAAAACTGAAATTTCTCAACATCCCGTGTAAAAACTGAACTTGCTCAAAGTCCTTTTTAAAAGCTGAACCTTCTCAACGCCCTGTATAAAAACTGAACTTTCTCAAAGTCCCGTTTAAAAACTGAATTTTCTCAACGTCCTGTATAAAAACTGAACGTTCTCAACGCCCTGAATAGCTGAAGTTTCTCAAGGCCCGGTGTAAAAACTGAACTTTCCCAATGTCCTGTATAAAAACTGAACATCCTCAACATCCTGTATAAAAACTGAACTTTCTCAAAGCCCGGTATAAAAACTGAACTTTCTCAGTGTCCTATATAAAAATTAAACTTTCTCAAAATCCTGTATAAAAACTGAACTTTCTCAACGTCCTGTATAAAAACTGAACTTTCTCAACGACCTGTATAAAAATTGAAAATTGTCAACATCCCGATTAAAAACTGAACTTTCTCAAGGCCCTGTATAAAAACTGAATCATCCTAACATCCTGTAAAAAAATGAACTTTCTCAACGTCCCGTTTAAACACTGAACTTTCTGAAAATCCCGTTTAAAAACTGAACTTTCTCAACATCCTGTATAAAAACTGAACATTCTCAACATCCTGTATAAAAACTGAACATTCTCAACATCTTGTATATAAACTGAACTTGGTCAACATCCCGATTAAAAACTGAACTTTCTCAACATCTTGTATAAAAACTGAACTTTCTCAACGTGCCATTTAAAAACTGAACTTTCTCAATGTCCTGAATAAAAGCTCAACTTTCTCAACGTCCTGTATAAAAACTGAACTTTCTCAATGTCCTGTATAAAAACTAAACATTTTCAACATCCCGTTTCAAAACTGAAATTTCTCAAAGCCCTGTAAAAAATCTGAACTTTCTCAATGTCCCATTTAAATACTGAACTTTCTCAACGTCCTGTATAAAAACTGAACTTTCTCAACCTCCTGAATACAAACGGAACTTTCACAACGTCCCGTTTAAAAACTGAAATTCCTCAACGTCCTGTATAAAAACTGAACTTTCTCAATGTCCTGTATAAAAATGAACTTTCTCAACGTCCCGTTTAAAAACTGAACTTTCTCAACGTCCTGTATAAAAACTGAAATTTCTCAACATCCCGTTGAAAAACTGAACTTTCTCACAGTCCTTTTTAAAAACTGAACTTTCTCAACGTCCTGTATAAAAACTGAAATTTCTCAACATCCCGTTTAAAAACTGAACTTGCTCAAAGTCCTTTTTAAAAGCTGAACCTTCTCAACGCCCTGTATAAAAATTGAACTTTCTCAAAGTCCCGTTTAAAAACTGAATTTTCTCAACGTCCTGTATAAAAACTGAACGTTCTCAACGCCCTGAATAGCTGAAGTTTCTCAAGGCCCGGTGTAAAAACAGAACTTTCCCAATGTCCTGTATAAAAACTGAACATCCTCAACATCCTGTATAAAAACTGAACTTTCTCAAAGCCCGGTATAAAAACTGAACTTTCTCAGTGTCCTATATAAAAATTAAACTTGCTCAAAATCCTGTATAAAAACTGAACTTTCTCAACGTCCTGTATAAAAACTGAACTTTCTCAACGACCTGTATAAAAATTGAAAATTCTCAACATCCCGATTAAAAACTGTACTTTCTCAAGGCCCTGTATAAAAACTGAATCATCCTAACGTCCTGTAAAAAACTGAACTTTCACAAGGCCCGGTGTAAAAACAGAACTTTCCCAATGTCCTGTACAAAAACTGAACATCCTCAACATCCTGTATAAAAACTGAACTTTCTCAAAGCCAGGTATAAAAACTGAACTTTCTCAGTGTCCTATATAAAAATAAAACTTTCTCAAAATCCTGTATAAAAACTGAACTTTCTCAACGTCCTGTATAAAAACTGAACTTTCTCAACGACCTGTATAAAAATTGAAAATTCTCAACATCCCGATTAAAAACTGTACTTTCTCAAGGCCCTGTATAAAAACTGAATCATCCTAACTTCCTGTAAAAAACTGAACTCTCTCAACGTCCCGTTTAAACACTGAACTTTCTGAATGTCCCGTTTAAAAACTGAACTTTCTCAACATCCTGTATAAAAACTGAACATTCTCAACATCCTGTTTAAAAACTGAACATTCTCAACATCTCGTATATAAACTGAACTTGCTCAACGTCCCGATTAAAAACTGAACTTTCTCAACATCTTGTATAAAAACTGAACTTTCTCAACGTGCCATTTAAACACAGAACTTTCTCAATGTCCTGAATAAAAGCTGAACTTTCTCAACGTCCTGTATAAAAACTGAACTTTCTCAATGTCCTGTATAAAAACTAAACATTTTCAACATCCCGTTTCAAAACTGAAATTTCTCAAAACCCTGTAAAAAATCCGAACTTTCTCAATGTCCCGTATAAAAACTGAACTTTCTCAACCTCCTGAATACAAACGGAACTTTCACAACGTCCCGTTTAAAAACTGAAATTCCTCAACGTCCTGTATAAAAACTGAACTTTCTCAACGTCCTGTATAAAAACTGAACTTTCTCAACGTCCCGTTTAAAAACTGAACTTTCTCAAAGCCCTGTATAAAAACTGAAATTTCTCAACATCCCGTTTACAAACTGAACTTTCTCACAGTCCTTTTTAAAAACTGAACTTTCTCAACGTCCTGTATAAAAACTGAAATTTCTCAACAACCCGTTTAAAAACTGAACTTGCTCAAAGTCCTTTTTACAAGCTGAACCTTCTCAACGCCCTGTATAAAAACTGAACTTTCTCAAAGTCCCGTTTAAAAACTGAATTTTCTCAACGTCCTGTATAAAAACTGAACGTTCTCAACGCCCTGAATAGCTGAAGTTTCTCAAGGACCGGTGTAAAAACAGAACTTTCCCAATGTCCTGTATAAAAACTGAACATCCTCAACATCCTGTATAAAAACTGAACTTTCTCAAATCCCGGTATAAAAACTGAACTTTCTCAGTGTCCTATATAAAAATTAAACTTGCTCAAAATCCTGTATAAAAACTGAACTTTCTCAACGTCCTGTATAAAAACTGAACTTTCTCAACGACCTGTATAAAAATTGAAAATTCTCAACATCCCGATTAAAAACTGTACTTTCTCAAGGCCCTGTATAAAAACTGAATCATCCTAACGTCCTGTAAAAAACTGAACTTTCTCAACGTCCCGTGTAAACACTGAACTTTCTGAATGTCCCGTTTAAAAACTGAACTTTCTCAACATCCTGTATAAAAACTGAACATTCTCAACATCTTGTATATAAATTGAACTTGCTCAACGTCCCGATAAAAAACTGAACTTTCTCAACATCTTGTATAAAAACAACTTTCTCAACGTGCCAGTTAAACACTGAACTTTCTCAATGTCCTGAATAAAAGCTGAACTTTCTCAACGTCCTGTATAAAAACTGAACTTTTTCAACATCCCGTTTCAAAACTGAAATTTCTCAAAACCCTGTAAAAAATCTGAACTTTCTCAATGTCCCATTTAAAAACTGAACTTTCTCAACGTCCTGTATAAAAACTGAACTTTCTCAACCTCCTGAATACAAACGGAACTTTCACAACATCCCGTTTAAAAACTGAAATTCCTCAACGTCCTGTATAAAAACTGAACTTTCTCAACGTCCTGTATAAAACTGAACTTACTCAACGTCCCGTTTAAAAACTGAACTTTCTCAACGTCCTGTAAAAAACTGAACTTTCACAAGGCCCGGTGTAAAAACAGAACTTTCCCAAAGTCCTGTACAAAAACTGAACATCCTCAACATCCTGTATAAAAACTGAACTTTCTCAAAGCCAGGTATAAAAACTGAACTTTCTCAGTGTCCTATATAAAAATAAAACTTTCTCAAAATCCTGTATAAAAACTGAACTTTCTCAACGTCCTGTATAAAAACTGAACTTTCTCAACGACCTGTATAAAAATTGAAAATTCTCAACATCCCGATTAAAAATTGTACTTTCTCAAGGCCCTGTATAAAAACTGAATCATCCTAACTTCCTGTAAAAAACTGAACTCTCTCAACGTCCCGTTTAAACACTGAACTTTCTGAATGTCCCGTTTAAAAACTGAACTTTCTCAACATCCTGTATAAAAACTGAACTTTCTCAACGTGCCATTTAAACACAGAACTTTCTCAATGTCCTGAATAAAAGCTGAACTTTCTCAACGTCCTGTATAAAAACTGAACTTTCTCAATGTCCTGTATAAAAACTAAACATTTTCAACACCCCGTTTCAAAACTGAAATTTCTCAAAACCCTGTAAAAAATCCGAACTTTCTCAATGTCCCGTATAAAAACTGAACTTTCTCAACCTCCTGAATACAAACGGAACTTTCACAACGTCCCGTTTAAAAACTGAAATTCCTCAACATCCTGTATAAAAACTGAACTTTCTCAACGTCGTGTATAAAACTGAACTTTCTCAACGTCCCGTTTAAAAACTGAACTTTCTCAAAGTCCTGTATAAAAACTGAAATTACTCAACATCCCGTTTACAAACTGAACTTTCTCACAGTCCTTTTTAAAAACTGAACTTTCTCAACGTCCTGTATAAAAACTGAAATTTCTCAACAACCCGTTTAAAAACTGAACTTGCTCAAAGTCCTTTTTAAAAGCTGAACCTTCTCAACGCCCTGTATAAAAACTGAACTTTCTCAAAGTCCCGTTTAAAAACTGAATTTTCTCAACGTCCTGTATAAAAACTGAACGTTCTCAATGCCCTGAATAGCTGAAGTTTCTCAAGGACCGGTGTAAAAACAGAACTTTCCCAATGTCCTGTATAAAAACTGAACATCCTCAACATCCTGTATAAAAACTGAACTTTCTCAAATCCCGGTATAAAAACTGAACTTTCTCAGTGTCCTATTTAAAAATTAAACTTGCTCAAAATCCTGTATAAAAACTGAACTTTCTCAACGTCCTGTATAAAAACTGAACTTTCTCAACGACCTGTATAAAAATTGAAAATTCTCAACATCCCGATTAAAAACTGTACTTTCTCAAGGCCCTGTATAAAAACTGAATCATCCTAACGTCCTGTAAAAAACTGAACTTTCTCAACGTCCCGTGTAAACACTGAACTTTCTGAATGTCCCGTTTAAAAACTGAACTTTCTCAACATCCTGTATAAAAACTGAACATTCTCAACATCTTGTATATAAATTGAACTTGCTCAACGTCCCGATAAAAAACTGAACTTTCTCAACATCTTGTATAAAAACAACTTTCTCAACGTGCCAGTTAAACACTGAACTTTCTCAATGTCCTGAATAAAAGCTGAACTTTCTCAACGTCCTGTATAAAAACTGAACTTTTTCAACATCCCGTTTCAAAACTGAAATTTCTCAAAACCCTGTAAAAAATCTGAACTTTCTCAATGTCCCATTTAAAAACTGAACTTTCTCAACGTCCTGTATAAAAACTGAACTTTCTCAACCTCCTGAATACAAACGGAACTTTCACAACATCCCGTTTAAAAACTGAAATTCCTCAACGTCCTGTATAAAAACTGAACTTTCTCAACGTCCTGTATAAAACTGAACTTACTCAACGTCCCGTTTAAAAACTGAACTTTCTCAACGTCCTGTAAAAAACTGAACTTTCACAAGGCCCGGTGTAAAAACAGAACTTTCCCAAAGTCCTGTACAAAAACTGAACATCCTCAACATCCTGTATAAAAACTGAACTTTCTCAAAGCCAGGTATAAAAACTGAACTTTCTCAGTGTCCTATATAAAAATAAAACTTTCTCAAAATCCTGTATAAAAACTGAACTTTCTCAACGTCCTGTATAAAAACTGAACTTTCTCAACGACCTGTATAAAAATTGAAAATTCTCAACATCCCGATTAAAAATTGTACTTTCTCAAGGCCCTGTATAAAAACTGAATCATCCTAACTTCCTGTAAAAAACTGAACTCTCTCAACGTCCCGTTTAAACACTGAACTTTCTGAATGTCCCGTTTAAAAACTGAACTTTCTCAACATCCTGTATAAAAACTGAACTTTCTCAACGTGCCATTTAAACACAGAACTTTCTCAATGTCCTGAATAAAAGCTGAACTTTCTCAACGTCCTGTATAAAAACTGAACTTTCTCAATGTCCTGTATAAAAACTAAACATTTTCAACACCCCGTTTCAAAACTGAAATTTCTCAAAACCCTGTAAAAAATCCGAACTTTCTCAATGTCCCGTATAAAAACTGAACTTTCTCAACCTCCTGAATACAAACGGAACTTTCACAACGTCCCGTTTAAAAACTGAAATTCCTCAACATCCTGTATAAAAACTGAACTTTCTCAACGTCGTGTATAAAACTGAACTTTCTCAACGTCCCGTTTAAAAACTGAACTTTCTCAAAGTCCTGTATAAAAACTGAAATTACTCAACATCCCGTTTACAAACTGAACTTTCTCACAGTCCTTTTTAAAAACTGAACTTTCTCAACGTCCTGTATAAAAACTGAAATTTCTCAACAACCCGTTTAAAAACTGAACTTGCTCAAAGTCCTTTTTAAAAGCTGAACCTTCTCAACGCCCTGTATAAAAACTGAACTTTCTCAAAGTCCCGTTTAAAAACTGAATTTTCTCAACGTCCTGTATAAAAACTGAACGTTCTCAATGCCCTGAATAGCTGAAGTTTCTCAAGGACCGGTGTAAAAACAGAACTTTCCCAATGTCCTGTATAAAAACTGAACATCCTCAACGTCCTGTATAAAAACTGAACTTTCTCAAATCCCGGTATAAAAACTGAACTTTCTCAGTGTCCTATTTAAAAATTAAACTTGCTCAAAATCCTGTATAAAAACTGAACTTTCTCAACGTCCTGTATAAAAACTGAACTTTCTCAACGACCTGTATAAAAATTGAAAATTCTCAACATCCCGATTAAAAACTGTACTTTCTCAAGGCCCTGTATAAAAACTGAATCATCCTAACGTCCTGTAAAAAACTGAACTTTCTCAACGTCCCGTGTAAACACTGAACTTTCTGAATGTCCCGTTTAAAAACTGAACTTTCTCAACATCCTGTAGAAAAACTGAACATTCTCAACATCTAGTATATAAATTGAACTTGCTCAACGTCCCGATAAAAAACTGAACTTTCTCAACATCTTGTATAAAAACAACTTTCTCAACGTGCCATTTAAACACTGAACTTTCTCAATGTCCTGAATAAAAGCTGAACTTTCTCAACGTCCTGTATAAAAACTGAACTTTTTCAACATCCCGTTTCAAAACTGAAATTTCTCAAAACCCTGTAAAAAATCTGAACTTTCTCAATGTCCCATTTAAAAACTGAACTTTCTCAACGTCCTGTATAAAAACTGAACTTTCTCAACCTCCTGAATACAAACGGAACTTTAACAACGTCCCGTTTAAAAACTGAAATTCCTCAACGTCCTGTATAAAAACTGAACTTTCTCAACGTCCTGTATAAAACTGAACTTACTCAACGTCCCGTTTAAAAACTGAACTTTCTCAACGTCCTGTATAAAAACTGAACGTTCTCAACGCCCTGAATAGCTGAAGTTTCTCAAGGACCGGTGTAAAAACAGAACTTTCCCAATGTCCTGTAATAAAAACTGAACATCCTCAACATCCTGTATAAAAACTGAACTTTCTCAAAGTCCCGTTTAAAAACTGAATTTTCTCAACGTCCTGTATAAAAACTGAACGTTCTCAACGCCCTGAATAGCTGAAGTTTCTCAAGGCCCGGTGTAAAAACAGAACTTTCCCAATGTCCTGTACAAAAACTGAACATCCTCAACATCCTGTATAAAAACTGAACTTTCTCAAAGCCAGGTATAAAAACTGAACTTTCTCAGTGTCCTATATAAAAATAAAACTTTCTCAAAATCCTGTATAAAAACTGAACTTTCTCAACGTCCTGTATAAAAACTGAACTTTCTCAACGACCTGTATAAAAATTGAAAATTCTCAACATCCCGATTAAAAACTGTACTTTCTCAAGGCCCTGTATAAAAACTGAATCATCCTAACGTCCTGTAAAAAACTGAACTTTCTCAACGTCCCGTTTAAACACTGAACTTTCTGAATGTCCCGTTTAAAAACTGAACTTTCTCAACATCCTGTATAAAAACTGAACATTCTCAACATCCTGTATAAAAACTGAACATTCTCAACATCTCGTATATAAACTGAACTTGCTCAACGTCCCGATTAAAAACTGAACTTTCTCAACATCTTGTATAAAAACTGAACTTTCTCAACGTGCCATTTAAACACAGAACTTTCTCAATGTCCTGAATAAAAGCTGAACTTTCTCAACGTCCTGTATAAAAACTGAACTTTCTCAATGTCCTGTATAAAAACTAAACATTTTCAGCACCCCGTTTCAAAACTGAAATTTCTCAAAACCCTGTAAAAAATCCGAACTTTCTCAATGTCCCGTATAAAAACTGAACTTTCTCAACCTCCTGAATACAAACGGAACTTTCACAACGTCCCGTTTAAAAACTGAAATTCCTCAACATCCTGTATAAAAACTGAACTTTCTCAACGTCGTGTATAAAACTGAACTTTCTCAACGTCCCGTTTAAAAACTGAACTTTCTCAAAGTCCTGTATAAAAACTGAAATTACTCAACATCCCGTTTACAAACTGAACTTTCTCACAGTCCTTTTTAAAAACTGAACTTTCTCAACGTCCTGTATAAAAACTGAAATTTCTCAACAACCCGTTTAAAAACTGAACTTGCTCAAAGTCCTTTTTAAAAGCTGAACCTTCTCAACGCCCTGTATAAAAACTGAACTTTCTCAAAGTCCCGTTTAAAAACTGAATTTTCTCAACGTCCTGTATAAAAACTGAACGTTCTCAACGCCCTGAATAGCTGAAGTTTCTCAAGGACCGGTGTAAAAACAGAACTTTCCCAATGTCCTGTATAAAAACTGAACATCCTCAACATCCTGTATAAAAACTGAACTTTCTCAAATCCCGGTATAAAAACTGAACTTTCTCAGTGTCCTATATAAAAATTAAACTTGCTCAAAATCCTGTATAAAAACTGAACTTTCTCAACGTCCTGTATAAAAACTGAACTTTCTCAACGACCTGTATAAAAATTGAAAATTCTCAACATCCCGATTAAAAACTGTACTTTCTCAAGGCCCTGTATAAAAACTGAATCATCCTAACGTCCTGTAAAAAACTGAACTTTCTCAACGTCCCGTGTAAACACTGAACTTTCTGAATGTCCCGTTTAAAAACTGAACTTTCTCAACATCCTGTATAAAAACTGAACATTCTCAACATCTTGTATATAAATTGAACTTGCTCAACGTCCCGATAAAAAACTGAACTTTCTCAACATCTTGTATAAAAACAACTTTCTCAACGTGCCATTTAAACACTGAACTTTCTCAATGTCCTGAATAAAAGCTGAACTTTCTCAACGTCCTGTATAAAAACTGAACTTTTTCAACATCCCGTTTCAAAACTGAAATTTCTCAAAACCCTGTAAAAAATCTGAACTTTCTCAATGTCCCATTTAAAAACTGAACTTTCTCAACGTCCTGTATAAAAACTGAACTTTCTCAACCTCCTGAATACAAACGGAACTTTCACAACATCCCGTTTAAAAACTGAAATTCCTCAACGTCCTGTATAAAAACTGAACTTTCTCAACGTCCTGTATAAAACTGAACTTACTCAACGTCCCGTTTAAAAACTGAACTTTCTCAACGTCCTGTAAAAAACTGAACTTTCACAAGGCCCGGTGTAAAAACAGAACTTTCCCAAAGTCCTGTACAAAAACTGAACATCCTCAACATCCTGTATAAAAACTGAACTTTCTCAAAGCCAGGTATAAAAACTGAACTTTCTCAGTGTCCTATATAAAAATAAAACTTTCTCAAAATCCTGTATAAAAACTGAACTTTCTCAACGTCCTGTATAAAAACTGAACTTTCTCAACGACCTGTATAAAAATTGAAAATTCTCAACATCCCGATTAAAAATTGTACTTTCTCAAGGCCCTGTATAAAAACTGAATCATCCTAACTTCCTGTAAAAAACTGAACTCTCTCAACGTCCCGTTTAAACACTGAACTTTCTGAATGTCCCGTTTAAAAACTGAACTTTCTCAACATCCTGTATAAAAACTGAACTTTCTCAACGTGCCATTTAAACACAGAACTTTCTCAATGTCCTGAATAAAAGCTGAACTTTCTCAACGTCCTGTATAAAAACTGAACTTTCTCAATGTCCTGTATAAAAACTAAACATTTTCAACACCCCGTTTCAAAACTGAAATTTCTCAAAACCCTGTAAAAAATCCGAACTTTCTCAATGTCCCATTTAAAAACTGAACTTTCTCAATGTCCCGTATAAAAACTGAACTTTCTCAACCTCCTGAATACAAACGGAACTTTCACAACGTCCCGTTTAAAAACTGAAATTCCTCAACGTCCTGTATAAAAACTGAACTTTCTCAACGTCGTGTATAAAACTGAACTTTCTCAACGTCCCGTTTAAAAACTGAACTTTCTCAAAGTCCTGTATAAAAACTGAAATTTCTCAACATCCCGTTGAAAAACTGAACTTTCTCAGCGTCCTGTATAAAAACTGAAATTTCTCAACAACCCGTTTAAAAACTGAACTTGCTCAAAGTCCTTTTTAAAAGCTGAACCTTCTCAACGCCCTGTATAAAAACTGAACTTTCTCAAAGTCCCGTTTAAAAACTGAATTTTCTCAACGTCCTGTATAAAAACTGAACGTTCTCAATGCCCTGAATAGCTGAAGTTTCTCAAGGACCGGTGTAAAAACAGAACTTTCCCAATGTCCTGTATAAAAACTGAACATCCTCAACGTCCTGTATAAAAACTGAACTTTCTCAAATCCCGGTATAAAAACTGAACTTTCTCAGTGTCCTATTTAAAAATTAAACTTGCTCAAAATCCTGTATAAAAACTGAACTTTCTCAACGTCCTGTATAAAAACTGAACTTTCTCAACGACCTGTATAAAAATTGAAAATTCTCAACATCCCGATTAAAAACTGTACTTTCTCAAGGCCCTGTATAAAAACTGAATCATCCTAACGTCCTGTAAAAAACTGAACTTTCTCAACGTCCCGTGTAAACACTGAACTTTCTGAATGTCCCGTTTAAAAACTGAACTTTCTCAACATCCTGTATAAAAACTGAACATTCTCAACATCTAGTATATAAATTGAACTTGCTCAACGTCCCGATAAAAAACTGAACTTTCTCAACATCTTGTATAAAAACAACTTTCTCAACGTGCCATTTAAACACTGAACTTTCTCAATGTCCTGAATAAAAGCTGAACTTTCTCAACGTCCTGTATAAAAACTGAACTTTTTCAACATCCCGTTTCAAAACTGAAATTTCTCAAAACCCTGTAAAAAATCTGAACTTTCTCAATGTCCCATTTAAAAACTGAACTTTCTCAACGTCCTGTATAAAAACTGAACTTTCTCAACCTCCTGAATACAAACGGAACTTTCACAACGTCCCGTTTAAAAACTGAAATTCCTCAACGTCCTGTATAAAAACTGAACTTTCTCAACGTCCTGTATAAAACTGAACTTACTCAACGTCCCGTTTAAAAACTGAACTTTCTCAACGTCCTGTATAAAAACTGAACGTTCTCAACGCCCTGAATAGCTGAAGTTTCTCAAGGACCGGTGTAAAAACAGAACTTTCCCAATGTCCTGTAATAAAAACTGAACATCCTCAACATCCTGTATAAAAACTGAACTTTCTCAAAGTCCCGTTTAAAAACTGAATTTTCTCAACGTCCTGTATAAAAACTGAACGTTCTCAACGCCCTGAATAGCTGAGGTTTCTCAAGGCCCGGTGTAAAAACTGAACTTTCCCAATGTCCTGTATAAAAACTGAACATCCTCAACATCCTGTATAAAAACTGAACTTTCTCAAAGCCCGGTATAAAAACTGAACTTTCTCAGTGTCCTATATAAAAATTAAACTTTCTCAAAATCCTGTATAAAAACTGAACTTTCTCAACGTCCTGTATAAAAACTGAACTTTCTCAACGACCTGTATAAAAATTGAAAATTGACAACATCCCGATTAAAAACTGTACTTTCTCAAGGCCCTGTATAAAAACTGAATCATCCTAACATCCTGTAAAAAAATGAACTTTCTCAACGTCCCGTTTAAACACTGAACTTTCTGAAAATCCCGTTTAAAAACTGAACTTTCTCAACATCCTGTATAAAAACTGAACATTCTCAACATCCTGTATAAAAACTGAACATTCTCAACATCTTGTATATAAACTGAACTTGGTCAACATCCCGATTAAAAACTGAACTTTCTCAACATCTTGTATAAAAACTGAACTTTCTCAACGTGCCATTTAAACACTGAACTTTCTCAATGTCCTGAATAAAAGCTGAACTTTCTCAACGTCCTGTATAAAAACTGAACTTTCTCAATGTCCTGTATAAAAACTAAACATTTTCAACATCCCGTTTCAAAACTGAAATTTCTCAAAGCCCTGTAAAAAATCTGAACTTTCTCAATGTCCCATTTAAAAACTGAACTTTCTCAACGTCCTGTATAAAAACTGAACTTTCTCAACCTCCTGAATACAAACGGAACTTTCACAACGTCCCGTTTAAAAACTGAAATTCCTCAACGTCCTGTATAAAAACTGAACTTTCTCTATGTCCTGTATAAAAATGAACTTTCTCAACGTCCCGTTTAAAAACTGAACTTTCTCAACGTCCTGTATAAAAACTGAAATTTCTCAACATCCCGTTGAAAAACTGAACTTTCTCACAGTCCTTTTTAAAAACTGAACTTTCTCAACGTCCTGTATAAAAACTGAACATCCTCAACATCCTGTATAAAAACTGAACTTTCTCAAAGCCAGGTATAAAAACTGAACTTTCTCAGTGTCCTATATAAAAATAAAACTTTCTCAAAATCCTGTATAAAAACTGAACTTTCTCAACGTCCTGTATAAAAACTGAACTTTCTCAACGACCTGTATAAAAATTGAAAATTCTCAACATCCCGATTAAAAACTGTACTTTCTCAAGGCCCTGTATAAAAACTGAATCATCCTAACTTCCTGTAAAAAACTGAACTCTCTCAACGTCCCGTTTAAACACTGAACTTTCTGAATGTCCCGTTTAAAAACTGAACTTTCTCAACATCCTGTATAAAAACTGAACATTCTCAACATCCTGTATAAAAACTGAACATTCTCAACATCTCGTATATAAACTGAACTTGCTCAACATCCCGATTAAAAACTGAACTTTCTCAACATCTTGTATAAAAACTGAACTTTCTCAACGTGCCATTTAAACACAGAACTTTCTCAATGTCCTGAATAAAAGCTGAACTTTCTCAATGTCCTGTATAAAAACTGAACTTCTCAATGTCCTGTATAAAAACTAAACATTTTCAACACCCCGTTTCAAAACTGAAATTTCTCAAAACCCTGTAAAAAATCCGAACTTTCTCAATGTCCCGTATAAAAACTGAACTTTCTCAACCTCCTGAATACAAACGGAACTTTCACAACGTCCCGTTTAAAAACTGAAATTCCTCAACATCCTGTATAAAAACTGAAATTTCTCAACGTCCTGTATAAAAACTGAAGTTACTCAACATCCCGTTTACAAACTGAACTTTCTCACAGTCCTTTTTAAAAACTGAACTTTCTCAACGTCCTGTATAAAAACTGAAATTTCTCAACATCCCGTTTAAAAACTGAACTTGCTCAAAGTCCTTTTTAAAAGCTGAACCTTCTCAACGCCCTGTATAAAAACTGAACTTTCTCAAAGTCCCGTTTAAAAACTGAATTTTCTCAACGTCCTGTATATAAACTGAACGTTCTCAACGCCCTGAATAGTTGAAGTTTCTCAAGGACCGGTGTAAAAACAGAACTTTCCCAATGTCCTGTAATAAAAACTGAACATCCTCAACATCCTGTATAAAAACTGAACATTCTCAACATCTTGTATATAAATTGAACTTGCTCAACGTCCCGATAAAAAACTGAACTTTCTCAACATCTTGTATAAAAACAACTTTCTCAACGTGCCATTTAAACACTGAACTTTCTCAATGTCCTGAATAAAAGCTGAACTTTCTCAACGTCCTGTATAAAAACTGAACTTTCTCAACGTCCTGTATAAAAACTGAACTTTTTCAACATCCCGTTTCAAAACTGAAATTTCTCAAAACCCTGTAAAAAATCTGAACTTTCTCAATGTCCCATTTAAAAACTGAACTTTCTCAACGTCCTGTATAAAAACTGAACTTTCTCAACCTCCTGAATACAAACGGAACTTTCACAACGTCCCGTTTAAAAACTGAAATTCCTCAACGTCCTGTATAAAAACTGAACTTTCTCAACGTCCTGTATAAAACTGAACTTACTCAACGTCCCGTTTAAAAACTGAACTTTCTCAACGTCCTGTATAAAAACTGAAATTTCTCAACATCCCGTTGAAAAACTGAACTTTCTCAGCGTCCTGTATAAAAACTGAAATTTCTCAACATCCCGTTTACAAACTGAACTTTCTCACAGTCATTTTTAAAAACTGAACTTTCTCAACGTCCTGTATAAAACTGAAATTTCTCAACATCCCGTGTAAAAACTGAACTTGCTCAAAGTCCTTTTTAAAAGCTGAACCTTCTCAACGCCCTGTATAAAAACTGAACTTTCTCAAAGTCCCGTTTAAAAACTGAATTTTCTCAACATCCTGTATAAAAACTGAACATTCTCAACATCCTGTATAAAAACTGAACATTCTCAACATCTTGTATATAAACTGAACTTGGTCAACATCCCGATTAAAAACTGAACTTTCTCAACATCTTGTATAAAAACTGAACTTTCTCAACGTGCCATTTAAACACTGAACTTTCTCAATGTCCTGAATAAAAGCTCAACTTTCTCAACGTCCTGTATAAAAACTGAACTTTCTCAATGTCCTGTATAAAAACTAAACATTTTCAACATCCCGTTTCAAAACTGAAATTTCTCAAAGCCCTGTAAAAAATCTGAACTTTCTCAATGTCCCATTTAAAAACTGAACTTTCTCAACGTCCTGTATAAAAACTGAACTTTCTCAACCGCCTGAATACAAACGGAACTTTCACAACGTCCCATTTAAAAACTGAAATTCCTCAACGTCCTGTATAAAAACTGAACTTTCTCAATGTCCTGTATAAAAATGAACTTTCTCAACGTCCCGTTTAAAAACTGAACTTTCTCAACGTCCTGTATAAAAACGGAAATTTCTCAACATCCCGTTGAAAAACTGAACTTTCTCACAGTCCTTTTTAAAAACTGAACTTTCTCAACGTCCTGTATAAAAACTGAAATTTCTCAACATCCCGTTTAAAAACTGAACTTGCTCAAAGTCCTTTTTAAAAGCTGAACCTTCTCAACGCCCTGTATAAAAATTGAACTTTCTCAAAGTCCCGTTTAAAAACTGAATTTTCTCAACGTCCTGTATAAAAACTGAACGTTCTCAACGCCCTGAATAGCTGAAGTTTCTCAAGGCCCGGTGTAAAAACAGAACTTTCCCAATGTCCTGTATAAAAACTGAACATCCTCAACATCCTGTATAAAAACTGAACTTTCTCAAAGCCCGGTATAAAAACTGAACTTTCTCAGTGTCCTATATAAAAATTAAACTTGCTCAAAATCCTGTATAAAAACTGAACTTTCTCAACGTCCTGTATAAAAACTGAACTTTCTCAACGACCTGTATTAAAATTGAAAATTCTCAACATCCCGATTAAAAACTGTACTTTCTCAAGGCCCTGTATAAAAACTGAATCATCCTAACGTCCTGTAAAAAACTGAACTTTCACAAGGCCCGGTGTAAAAACAGAACTTTCCCAATGTCCTGTATAAAAACTGAACATCCTCAACATCCTGTATAAAAACTGAACTTTCTCAAAGCCAGGTATAAAAACTGAACTTTCTCAGTGTCCTATATAAAAATAAAACTTTCTCAAAATCCTGTATAAAAACTGAACTTTCTCAACGTCCTGTATAAAAACTGAACTTTCTCAACGACCTGTATAAAAATTGAAAATTCTCAACATCCCGACTAAAAACTGTACTTTCTCAAGGCCCTGTATAAAAACTGAATCATCCTAACTTCCTGTAAAAAACTGAACTCTCTCAACGTCCCGTTTAAACACTGAACTTTCTGAATGTCCCGTTTAAAAACTGAACTTTCTCAACATCCTGTATAAAAACTGAACATTCTCAACATCCTGTATAAAAACTGAACATTCTCAACATCTCGTATATAAACTGAACTTGCTCAACGTCCCGATTAAAAACTGAACTTTCTCAACATCTTGTATAAAAACTGAACTTTCTCAACGTGCCATTTAAACACAGAACTTTCTCAATGTCCTGAATAAAAGCTGAACTTTCTCAACGTCCTGTATAAAAACTGAACTTTCTCAATGTCCTGTATAAAAACTAAACATTTTCAACACCCCGTTTCAAAACTGAAATTTCTCAAAACCCTGTAAAAAATCCGAACTTTCTCAATGTCCCATTTAAAAACTGAACTTTCTCAACGTCCTGTATAAAAACTGAACTTTCTCAACCTCCTGAATACAAACGGAACTTTCACAACGTCCCGTTTGAAAACAGAAATTCCTCAACGTCCTGTATAAAAACTGAACTTTCTCAACGTCGTGTATAAAACTGAACTTTCTCAACGTCCCGTTTAAAAACTGAACTTTCTCAAAGCCCTGTATAAAAACTGAAATTTCTCAACATCCCGTTGAAAAACTGAACTTTCTCAGCGTCCTGTATAAAAACTGAAGTTACTCAACATCCCGTTTACAAACTGAACTTTCTCACAGTCCTTTTTAAAAACTGAACTTTCTCAACGTCCTGTATAAAAACTGAAATTTCTCAACATCCCGTTTAAAAACTGAACTTGCTCAAAGTCCTTTTTAAAAGCTGAACCTTCTCAACGCCCTGTATAAAAACTGAACTTTCTCAAAGTCCCGTTTAAAAACTGAATTTTCTCAACGTCCTGTATAAAAACTGAACGTTCTCAATGCCCTGAATAGCTGAAGTTTCTCAAGGACCGGTGTAAAAACAGAACTTTCCCAATGTCCTGTATAAAAACTGAACATCCTCAACATCCTGTATAAAAACTGAACGTTCTCAATGCCCTGAATAGCTGAACTTTCTCAATGCCCTGTGTAAAAACAGAACTTTCCCAATGTCCTGTATAAAAACTGAACATCCTCAACATCCTGTATAAAAACTGAACTTTCTCAAATCCCGGTATAAAAACTGAACTTTCTCAGTGTCCTATATAAAAATTAAACTTGCTCAAAATCCTGTATAAAAACTGAACGTTCTCAACGTCCTGTATAAAAACTGAACTTTCTCAACGACCTGTATAAAAATTGAAAATTCTCAACATCCCGATTAAAAACTGTACTTTCTCAAGGCCCTGTATAAAAACTGAATCATCCTAACGTCCTGTAAAAAACTGAACTTTCTCAACGTCCCGTGTAAACACTGAACTTTCTGAAAGTCCCGTTTAAAAACTGAACTTTCTCAATGTCCTGTATAAAAACTAAACATTTTCAACATCCTGTTTCAAAACTGAAATTTCTCAAAACCCTGTAAAAAATCTGAACTTTCTCAATGTCCCATTTAAAAACTGAACTTTCTCAACGTCCTGTATAAAAACTGAACTTTCTCAACCTCCTGAATACAAACGGAACTTTCACAACGTCCCGTTTAAAAACTGAAATTCCTCAACGTCCTGTATAAAAACTGAACTTTCTCAATGTCCTGTATAAAAATGAACTTTCTCAACGTCCCGTTTAAAAACTGAACTTTCTCAACGTCCTGTATAAAAACTGAAATTTCTCAACAACCCGTTGAAAAACTGAACTTTCTCACAGTCCTTTTTAAAAACTGAACTTTCTCAACGTCCTGTATAAAAACTGAAATTTCTCAACATCCCGTTTAAAAACTGAACTTGCTCAAAGTCCTTTTTAAAAGCTGAACCTTCTCAACGCCGTGTATAAAAACTGAACTTTCTCAAAGTCCCGTTTAAAAACTGAATTTTCTCAACGTCCTGTATAAAAACTGAACGTTCTCAACGCCCTGAATAGCTGAAGTTTCTCAAGGCCCGGTGTAAAAACAGAACTTTCCCAATGTCCTGTATAAAAACTGAACATCCTCAACATCCTGTATAAAAACTGAACTTTCTCAAAGCCCGCTATAAAAACTGAACTTTCTCAGTGTCCTATATAAAAATTAAACTTTCTCAAAATCCTGTATAAAAACTGAACTTTCTCAATGTCCTGTATAAAAACTGAACTTTCTCAACGACCTGTATAAAAATTGAAAATTCTCAACATCCCGACTAAAAACTGTACTTTCTCAAGGCCCTGTATAAAAACTGAATCATCCTAACTTCCTGTAAAAAACTGAACTCTCTCAACGTCCCGTTTAAACACTGAACTTTCTGAATGTCCCGTTTAAAAACTGAACTTTCTCAACATCCTGTATAAAAACTGAACATTCTCAACATCCTGTATAAAAACTGAACTTTCTTAAAGCCCGGTATAAAAACTGAAATTTCACAGTGTCCTATATAAAAATTAAACTTTCGCAAAATCCTGTATAAAAACTGAACTTTCTCAAAGGCCAGTATAAAAACTGAACTTTCTCAACGACCTGTATAAAAATTGAAAATTCTCAACATCCCGATAAAAAACTGTACTTTCTCAAGGCCCTGTATAAAAACTGAATCATCCTAACGTCCTGTAAAAAACTGAACTCTCTCAACGTCCCGTTTAATCACTGAACTTTCTGAATGTCCCGCTTAAAATCTGAACTTTCTCAACATCCTGTATAAAAACTGAACATTCTCAACATCCTGTATAAAAACTGAACATTCTCAACATCCTGTATATAAACTGAACTTGCTCAAAGTCCCGAATAAAAACTGAACTTTCTCAACATCTTGTATAAAAACTGAACTTTCTCAACGTGCCATTTAAACACTGAACTTTCTCAATGTCCTGAATAAAAGCTGAACTTTCTCAACGTCCTGTATAAAAACTGAACTTTCTCAATGTCCTGTATAAAAACTAAACATTTTCAACATCCCGTTTCAAAACTGAAATTTCTCAAAACCCTGTAAAAAATCTGAACTTTCTCAATGTCCCATTTAAAAACTGAACTTTCTCAACGTCCTGTATAAAAACTGAACTTTCTCAACCTCCTGAATACAAACGGAACTTTCACAACGTCCCGTTTAAAAACTGAAATTCCTCAACGTCCTGTATAAAAACTGAACTTTCTCAATGTCCTGTATAAAAATGAACTTTCTCAACGTCCCGTTTAAAAACTGAACTTTCTCAACGTCCTGTATAAAAACTGAAATTTCTCAACATCCCGTTGAAAAACTGAACTTTCTCACAGTCCTTTTTAAAAACTGAACTTTCTCAACGTCCTGTATAAAAACTGAAATTTCTCAACATCCCGTTTAAAAACTGAACTTGCTCAAAGTCCTTTTTAAAAGCTGAACCTTCTCAACGCCCTGTATAAAAATTGAACTTTCTCAAAGTCCCGTTTAAAAACTGAATTTTCTCAACGTCCTGTATAAAAACTGAACGTTCTCAACGCCCTGAATAGCTGAAGTTTCTCAAGGCCCGGTGTAAAAACAGAACTTTCCCAATGTCCTGTCTAAAAACTGAACATCCTCAACATCCTGTATAAAAACTGAACTTTCTCAAAGCCCGGTATAAAAACTGAACTTTCTCAGTGTCCTATATAAAAATTAAACTTGCTCAAAATCCTGTATAAAAACTGAACTTTCTCAACGTCCTGTATAAAAACTGAACTTTCTCAACGACCTGTATTAAAATTGAAAATTCTCAACATCCCGATTAAAAACTGTACTTTCTCAAGGCCCTGTATAAAAACTGAATCATCCTAACGTCCTGTAAAAAACTGAACTTTCACAAGGCCCGGTGTAAAAACAGAACTTTCCCAATGTCCTGTATAAAAACTGAACATCCTCAACATCCTGTATAAAAACTGAACATTCTCAAAGCCCGGTATAAAAACTGAACTTTCTCAGTGTCCTATATAAAAATAAAACTTTCTCAAAATCCTGTATAAAAACTGAACTTTCTCAACGTCCTGTATAAAAACTGAACTTTCTCAATGACCTGTATAAAAATTGAAAATTCTCAACATCCCGATTAAAAACTGTACTTTCTCAAGGCGCTGTATAAAAACTGAATCATCCTAACTTCCTGTAAAAAACTGAACTCTCTCAACGTCCCGTTTAAACACTGAACTTTCTGAATGTCCCGTTTAAAAACTGAACTTTCTCAACATCCTGTATAAAAACTGAACATTCTCAACATCCTGTATAAAAACTGAACATTCTCAACATCTCGTATATAAACTGAACTTGCTCAACGTCCCGATTAAAAACTGAACTTTCTCAACATCTTGTATAAAAACTGAACTTTCTCAACGTGCCATTTAAACACAGAACTTTCTCAATGTCCTGAATAAAAGCTGAACTTTCTCAACGTCCTGTATAAAAACTGGACTTTCTCAATGTCCTGTATAAAAACTAAACATTTTCAACACCCCGTTTCAAAACTGAAATTTCTCAAAACCCTGTAAAAAATCTGAACTTTCTCAATGTCCCGTATAAAAACTGAACTTTCTCAACCTCCTGAATACAAACGGAACTTTCACAACGTCCCGTTTAAAAACTGAAATTCCTCAACGTCCTGTATAAAAACTGAACTTTCTCAACGTCCTGTATAAAACTGAACTTTCTCAACGTCCCGTTGAAAAACTGAACTTTCTCAGCGTCCTGTATAAAAACTGAAGTTACTCAACATCCCGTTTACAAACTGAACTTTTTCACAGTCCTTTTTAAAAACTGAACTTTCTCAACGTCCTGTATAAAAACTGAAATTTCTCAACATCCCGTTTAAAAACTGAACTTGCTCAAAGTCCTTTTTAAAAGCTGAACCTTCTCAACGCCCTGTATAAAAACTGAACTTTCTCAAAGTCCCGTTTAAAAACTGAATTTTCTCAACGTCCTGTATAAAAACTGAACGTTCTCAACGCCCTGAATAGCTGAAGTTTCTCAAGGACCGGTGTAAAAACAGAACTTTCCCAATGTCCTGTATAAAAACTGAACATCCTCAACATCCTGTATAAAAACTGAACTTTCTCAAATCCCGGTATAAAAACTGAACTTTCTCAGTGTCCTATATAAAAATTAAACTTGCTCAAAATCCTGTATAAAAACTGAACTTTCTCAACGTCCTGTATAAAAACTGAACTTTCTCAACGACCTGTATAAAAATTGAAAATTCTCAACATCCCGATTAAAAACTGTACTTTCTCAAGGCCCTGTATAAAAACTGAATCATCCTAACGTCCTGTAAAAAACTGAACTTTCTCAACGTCCCGTGTAAACACTGAACTTTCTGAATGTCCCGTTTAAAAACTGAACTTTCTCAACATCCTGTATAAAAACTGAACATTCTCAACATCTTGTATATAAATTGAACTTGCTCAACGTCCCGATAAAAACTGAACTTTCTCAACATCTTGTATAAAAACAAATTTCTCAACGTGCCATTTAAACACTGAACTTTCTCAATGTCCTGAATAAAAGCTGAACTTTCTCAACGTCCTGTATAAAAACTGTACTTTCTCAAGGCCCTGTATAAAAACTAAACATTTTCAACACCCAGTTTCAAAACTGAAATTTCTCAAAACCCTGTAAAAAATCTGAACTTTCTCAATGTCCCATTTAAAAACTGAACTTTCTCAACGTCCTGTATAAAAACTGAACTTTCTCAACCTCCTGAATACAAACGGAACTTTCACAACGTCCCGTTTAAAAACTGAAATTCCTCAACGTCCTGTATAAAAACTGAACTTTCTCAACGTCCTGTATAAAACTGAACTTTCTCAACGTCCCGTTGAAAAACTGAACTTTCTCAACGTCCTGTATAAAAACTGAAATTTCTCAACATCCCGTTGAAAAACTGAACTTTCTCACAGTCCTTTTTAAAAACTGAACTTTCTCAACGTCCTGTTTCAAAACTGAAATTTCTCAATATCCCGTTTAAAAACTGAACTTGCTCAAAGTCCTTTTAAAAAGCTGAACCTTCTCAACGCCCTGTATAAAAACTGAACTTTCTCAAAGTCCCGTTTAAAAACTGAATTTTCTCAACGTCCTGTATAAAAACTGAATGATCTCAACGCCCTGAATAGCTGAAGTTTCTCAATGCCCGGTGTAAAAACAGAACGTTCCCAATGTCCTGTATAAAAACTGAACATCCTCAACATCCTGTATAAAAACTGAACTTTCTTAAAGCCCGGTATAAAAACTGAAATTTCACAGTGTCCTATATAAAAATTAAACTATCGCAAAATCCTGTATAAAAACTGAACTTTCTCAAAGGCCAGTATAAAAACTGAACTTTCTCAACGACCTGCATAAAAATTGAAAATTCTCAACATCCCGATTAAAAACTGTACTTTCTCAAGGCCCTGTATAAAAACTGAATCATCCTAACGTCCTGTAAAAAACTGAACTCTCTCAACGTCCCGTTTAAACACTGAACTTTCTGAATGTCCCGCTTAAAATCTGAACTTTTTCAACATCCTGTATAAAAACTGAACATTCTCAACATCCTGTATAAAAACTGAACATTCTCAACATCCTGTATATAAACTGAACTTGCTCAATTTCCCGAATAAAAACTGAACTTTCTCAACATCTTGTATAAAAACTGAACTTTCTCAACGTGCCATTTAAACACTGAACTTTCTCAATGTCCTGAATAAAAGCTGAACTTTCTCAATGTCCTGTATAAAAACTGAACTTTCTCAATGTCCTGTATAAAAACTAAACATTTTCAACATCCTGTTTCAAAACTGAAATTTCTCAAAACCCTGTAAAAAATCTGAACTTTCTCAATGTCCCATTTAAAAACTGAACTTTCTCAACGTCCTGTATAAAAACTGAACTTTCTCAACCTCCTGAATACAAACGGAACTTTCACAACGTCCCGTTTAAAAACTGAAATTCCTCAACGTCCTGTATAAAAACTGAACTTTCTCAATGTCCTGTATAAAAATGAACTTTCTCAACGTCCCGTTTAAAAACTGAACTTTCTCAACGTCCTGTATAAAAACTAAACATTTTCAACATCCCGTTGAAAAACTGAACTTTCTCACAGTCCTTTTTAAAAACTGAACTTTCTCAAAGCCCGGTATAAAAACTCAACTTTCTCAGTGTCCTATATAAAAATTAAACTTGCTCAAAATCCTGTATAAAAACTGAACTTTCTCAACGTCCTGTATAAAAACTGAACTTTCTCAACGACCTGTATAAAAATTGAAAATTCTCAACATCCCGATTAAAAACTGTACTTTCTCAAGGCCCTGTATAAAAACTGAATCATCCTAACGTCCTGTAAAAAACTGAACTTTCACAAGGCCCGGTGTAAAAACAGAACTTTCCCAATGTCCTGTATAAAAACTGAACATCCTCAACATCCTGTATAAAAACTGAACTTTCTCAAAGCCCGCTATAAAAACTGAACTTTCTCAGTGTCCTATATAAAAATTAAACTTTCTCAAAATCCTGTATAAAAACTGAACTTTCTCAACGTCCTGTATAAAAACTGAACTTTCTCAACGACCTGTATAAAAATTGAAAATTCTCAACATCCCGACTAAAAACTGTACTTTCTCAAGGCCCTGTATAAAAACTGAATCATCCTAACTTCCTGTAAAAAACTGAACTCTCTCAACGTCCCGTTTAAACACTGAACTTTCTGAATGTCCCGTTTAAAAACTGAACTTTCTCAACATCCTGTATAAAAACTGAACATTCTCAACATCCTGTATAAAAACTGAACATTCTCAACATCCTGTATATAAACTGAACTTGCTCAACGTCCCGATTAAAAACTGAACTTTCTCAACATCTTGTATAAAAACTGAACTTTCTCAACGTGCCATTTAAACACAGAACTTTCTCAATGTCCTGAATAAAAGCTGAACTTTCTCAACGTCCTGTATAAAAACTGAACTTTCTCAATGTCCTGTATAAAAACTAAACATTTTCAACATCCCGTTTCAAAACTGAAATTTCTCAAAACCCTGTAAAAAATCCGAACTTTCTCAATGTCCCATTTAAAAACTGAACTTTCTCAACGTCCTGTATAAAAACTGAACTTTCTCAACCTCCTGAATACAAACGGAACTTTCACAACGTCCCGTTTAAAAACTGAAATTCCTCAACGTCCTGTATAAAAACTGAACTTTCTCAACGTCGTGTATAAAACTGAACTTTCTCAACGTCCCGTTTAAAAACTGAACTTTCTCAAAGTCCTGTATAAAAACTGAAATTTCTCAACATCCCGTTGAAAAACTGAACTTTCTCAGCGTCCTGTATAAAAACTGAAGTTACTCAACACCCCGTTTACAAACTGAACTTTCTCACAGTCCTTTTTAAAAACTGAACTTTCTCAACGTCCTGTAAAAAAACTGAGATTTCTCAACATCCCGTTTAAAAACTGAACTTGCTCAAAGTCCTTTTTAAAAGCTGAACCTTCTCAACGCCCTGTATAAAAACTGAACTTTCCCAATGTCCTGTATAAAAACTGAACATCCTCAACATCCTGTATAAAAACTGAACGTTCTCAATGCCCTGAATAGCTGAACTTTCTCAATGCCCTGTGTAAAAACAGAACTTTCCCAATGTCCTGTATAAAAACTGAACATCCTCAACATCCTGTATAAAAACTGAACTTTCTCAAATCCCGGTATAAAAACTGAACTTTCTCAGTGTCCTGTATAAAAACTAAACATTTTCAACATCCTGTTTCAAAACTGAAATTTCTCAAAACCCTGTAAAAAATCTGAACTTTCTCAATGTCCCATTTAAAAACTGAACTTTCTCAACGTCCTGTATAAAAACTGAACTTTCTCAACCTCCTGAATACAAACGGAACTTTCACAACGTCCCGTTTAAAAACTGAAATTCCTCAACGTCCTGTATAAAAACTGAACTTTCTCAATGTCCTGTATAAAAATGAACTTTCTCAACGTCCCGTTTAAAAACTGAACTTTCTCAACGTCCTGTATAAAAACTGAAATTTCTCAACAACCCGTTGAAAAACTGAACTTTCTCACAGTCCTTTTTAAAAACTGAACTTTCTCAACGTCCTGTATAAAAACTGAAATTTCTCAACATCCCGTTTAAAAACTGAACTTGCTCAAAGTCCTTTTTAAAAGCTGAACCTTCTCAACGCCGTGTATAAAAACTGAACTTTCTCAAAGTCCCGTTTAAAAACTGAATTTTCTCAACGTCCTGTATAAAAACTGAACGTTCTCAACGCCCTGAATAGCTGAAGTTTCTCAATGCCCGGTGTAAAAACAGAACTTTCCCAATGTCCTGTATAAAAACTGAACATCCTCAACATCCTGTATAAAAACTGAACTTTCTCAAAGCCCGCTATAAAAACTGAACTTTCTCAGTGTCCTATATAAAAATTAAACTTTCTCAAAATCCTGTATAAAAACTGAACTTTCTCAATGTCCTGTATAAAAACTGAACTTTCTCAACGACCTGTATAAAAATTGAAAATTCTCAACATCCCGACTAAAAACTGTACTTTCTCAAGGCCCTGTATAAAAACTGAATCATCCTAACTTCCTGTAAAAAACTGAACTCTCTCAACGTCCCGTTTAAACACTGAACTTTCTGAATGTCCCGTTTAAAAACTGAACTTTCTCAACATCCTGTATAAAAACTGAACATTCTCAACATCCTGTATAAAAACTGAACTTTCTTAAAGCCCGGTATAAAAACTGAAATTTCACAGTGTCCTATATAAAAATTAAACTTTCGCAAAATCCTGTATAAAAACTGAACTTTCTCAAAGGCCAGTATAAAAACTGAACTTTCTCAACGACCTGTATAAAAATTGAAAATTCTCAACATCCCGATTAAAAACTGTACTTTCTCAAGGCCCTGTATAAAAACTGAATCATCCTAATGTCCTGTAAAAAACTGAACTCTCTCAACGTCCCGTTTAAACACTGAACTTTCTGAATGTCCCGCTTAAAATCTGAACTTTCTCAACATCCTGTATAAAAACTGAACATTCTCAACATCCTGTATAAAAACTGAACATTCTCAACATCCTGTATATAAACTGAACTTGCTCAAAGTCCCGAATAAAAACTGAACTTTCTCAACATCTTGTATAAAAACTGAACTTTCTCAACGTGCCATTTAAACACTGAACTTTCTCAATGTCCTGAATAAAAGCTGAACTTTCTCAACGTCCTGTATAAAAACTGAACTTTCTCAATGTCCTGTATAAAAACTAAACATTTTCAACATCCCGTTTCAAAACTGAAATTTCTCAAAACCCTGTAAAAAATCTGAACTTTCTCAATGTCCCATTTAAAAACTGAACTTTCTCAACGTCCTGTATAAAAACTGAACTTTCTCAACCTCCTGAATACAAACGGAACTTTCACAACGTCCCGTTTAAAAACTGAAATTCCTCAACGTCCTGTATAAAAACTGAACTTTCTCAATGTCCTGTATAAAAATGAACTTTCTCAACGTCCCGTTTAAAAACTGAACTTTCTCAACGTCCTGTATAAAAACTGAAATTTCTCAACATCCCGTTGAAAAACTGAACTTTCTCACAGTCCTTTTTAAAAACTGAACTTTCTCAACGTCCTGTATAAAAACTGAAATTTCTCAACATCCCGTTTAAAAACTGAACTTGCTCAAAGTCCTTTTTAAAAGCTGAACCTTCTCAACGCCGTGCATAAAAACTGAACTTTCTCAAAGTCCCATTTAAAAACTGAATTTTCTCAACGTCCTGTATAAAAACTGAACGTTCTCAACGCCCTGAATAGCTGAAGTTTCTCAAGGCCCGGTGTAAAAACAGAACTTTCCCAATGTCCTGTATAAAAACTGAACATCCTCAACATCCTGTATAAAAACTGAACTTTCTCAAAGCCCGGTATAAAAACTGAACTTTCTCAGTGTCCTATATAAAAATTAAACTTGCTCAAAATCCTGTATAAAAACTGAACTTTCTCAACGTCCTGTATAAAAACTGAACTTTCTCAACGACCTGTATTAAAATTGAAAATTCTCAACATCCCGATTAAAAACTGTACTTTCTCAAGGCCCTGTATAAAAACTGAATCATCCTAACGTCCTGTAAAAAACTGAACTTTCACAAGGCCCGGTGTAAAAACAGAACTTTCCCAATGTCCTGTATAAAAACTGAACATCCTCAACATCCTGTATTAAAAACTGAACTTTCTCAAAGCCCGGTATAAAAACTGAACTTTCTAAGTGTCCTATATAAAAATAAAACTTTCTCAAAATCCTGTATAAAAACTGAACTTTCTCAACGTCCTGTATAAAAACTGAACTTTCTCAATGACCTGTATAAAAATTGAAAATTCTCAACATCCCGATTAAAAACTGTACTTTCTCAAGGCGCTGTATAAAAACTGAATCATCCTAACTTCCTGTAAAAAACTGAACTCTCTCAACGTCCCGTTTAAACACTGAACTTTCTGAATGTCCCGTTTAAAAACTGAACTTTCTCAACATCCTGTATAAAAACTGAACATTCTCAACATCCTGTATAAAAACTGAACATTCTCAACATCTCGTATATAAACTGAACTTGCTCAACGTCCCGATTAAAAACTGAACTTTCTCAACATCTTGTATAAAAACTGAACTTTCTCAACGTGCCATTTAAACACAGAACTTTCTCAATGTCCTGAATAAAAGCTGAACTTTCTCAACGTCCTGTATAAAAACTGAACTTTCTCAATGTCCTGTATAAAAACTAAACATTTTCAACATCCCGTTTCAAAACTGAAATTTCTCAAAACCCTGTAAAAAATCTGAACTTTCTCAATGTCCCATTTAAAAACTGAACTTTCTCAACGTCCTGTATAAAAACTGAACTTTCTCAACCTCCTGAATACAAACGGAACTTTCACAACGTCCCGTTTAAAAACTGAAATTCCTCAACGTCCTGTATAAAAACTGAACTTTCTCAATGTCCTGTATAAAAATGAACTTTCTCAACGTCCCGTTTAAAAACTGAACTTTCTCAACGTCCTGTATAAAAACTGAAATTTCTCATCATCCCGTTGAAAAACTGAACTTTCTCACAGTCCTTTTTAAAAACTGAACTTTCTCAACGTCCTGTATAAAAACTGAAATTTCTCAACATCCCGTTTAAAAACTGAACTTGCTCAAAGTCCTTTTTAAAAGCTGAACCTTCTCAATGCCCTGTATAAAAACTGAACTTTCTCAAAGTCCCGTTTAAAAACTGAATTTTCTCAACGTCCTGTATAAAAACTGAACGTTCTCAACGCCCTGAATAGCTGAAGTTTCTCAAGGCCCGGTGTAAAAACAGAACTTTCCCAAATATCCTGTATAAAAACTGAACATCCTCAACATCCTGTATAAAAACTGAACTTTCTCAAAGCCCGCTAAAAAAACTGAACTTTCTCAGTGTCCTATATAAAAATTAAACTTTCTCAAAATCCTGTATAAAAACTGAACTTTCTCAACGTGCCATTTAAACACTGAACTTTCTCAATGTCCTGAATAAAAGCTGAACTTTCTCAACGTCCTGTATAAAAACTGAACTTTCTCAATGTCCTGTATAAAAACTAAACATTTTCAACATCCCGTTTCAAAACTGAAATTTCTCAAAACCCTGTAAAAAATCTGAACTTTATCAATGTCCCATTTAAAAACTGAACTTTCTCAACGTCCTGTATAAAAACTGAACTTTCTCAACCTCCTGAATACAAACGGAACTTTCACAACGTCCCGTTTAAAAACTGAAATTCCTCAACGTCCTGTATAAAAACTGAACTTTCTCAACGTCCTGTATAAAAACTGAACTTTCTCAACGTCCTGTATAAAAACTGAACTTTCTCAACGTCCTGTATAAAAACTGAAATTCCTCAACGTCCTGTATAAAAACTGAACTTTCTCAATGTCCTGTAAAAACTGAACTTTCTCAACGTCCCGTTTAAAAACTGAACTTTCTCAACATCCTGAATAAAAACTGAAGTTACTCAACATCCCGTTGAAAAACTGAACTTTCTCACAGTCCTTTTTAAAAACTGAACTTTCTCAACGTCCTGTATAAAAACTGAAATTTCTCAATATCCCGTTTAAAAACTGAACTTGCTCAAATTCCTTCTTAAAAGCTGAACCTTCTCAACGCCCTGTATAAAAACTGAACTTTCTCAAAGTCCCGTTTAAAAACTGAATTTTCTCAACGTCCTGTATAAAAACTGAATGTTCTCAACGCCCTGAATAGCTGAAGTTTCTCAATGCCCGGTGTAAAAACAGAACTTTCCCAATGTCCTGTATAAAAACTGAACATCCTCAACATCCTGTATAAAAACTGAACTTTCTTAAAGCCCGGTATAAAAACTGAAATTTCACAGTGTCCTATATAAAAATAAAACTTTCGCAAAATCCTGTATAAAAACTGAACTTTCTCAAAGGCCAGTATAAAAACTGAACTTTCTCAACGACCTGTATAAAAATTGAAAATTCTCAACAACCCGATTAAAAACTGTACTTTCTCAAGGCCCTGTATAAAATCTGAATCATCCTAACGTCCTGTAAAAAACTGAACTCTCTCAACGTCCCGTTTAAACACTGAACTTTCTGAATGTCCCGTTTAAAATCTGAACTTTCTCAACATCCTGTATAAAAACTGAACATTCTCAACATCCTGTATAAAAACTGAACATTCTCAACATCCTGTATATAAACTGAACTTGCTCAAAGTCCCGAATAAAAACTGAACTTTCTCAACATCTTGTATAAAAACTGAACTTTCTCAACGTGCCATTTAAACACTGAACTTTCTCAATGTCCTGAATAATAGCTGAACTTTCTCAACGTCCTGTATAAAAACTGAACTTTCTCAATGTCCTGTATAAAAACTAAACATTTTCAACATCCCGTTTCAAAACTGAAATTTCTCAAAACCCTGTAAAAAATCTGAACTTTCTCAATGTCCCATTTAAAAACTGAACTTTCTCAAAGTCCTGTATAAAAACTGAACTTTCTCAACCTCCTGAATACAAACGGAACTTTCACAACGTCCCATTTAAAAACTTAAATTCCTCAACGTCCTGTATAAAAACTGAACTTTCACAACGTCCTGTATAAAAACTGAACTTTCTCAACGTCCCGTTCAAAAACTGAACTTTCTCAACGTCCTGTATAAAAACTGAACTTTCTCAAAGTCCCGTTTAAAAACTGAATTTTCTCAACGTCCTGTATAAAAACTGAACGTTCTCAACGCCCTGAATAGCTGAAGTTTCTCAAGGCCCGGTGTAAAAACAGAACTTTCCCAATGTCCTGTATAAAAACTGAACATCCTCAACATCCTGTATAAAAACTGAACTTTCTCAAAGCCCGGTATAAAAACTGAACTTTCTCAGTGTCCTATATAAAAACTGAACATCCTCAAAATCCTGTATAAAAACTGAACTTTCTCAACGCCCTGTATAAAAACTGAACTTTCTCAACGACCTGTATAAAAATTGAAAATTCTCAACATCCCGATTAAAAACTGTACTTTCTCAAGGCCCTGTATAAAAACTGAATCATCCTAACGTCCTGTAAAAAACTGAACTTTCTCAACGTCCCGTTTAAACACTGAACTTTCCGAATGTCCCGTTTAAAAGCTGAACTTTCTCAACATCCTGTATAAACACTGAACATTCTCAACATCCTGTATAAAAACTGAACATTCTCAACATCTTGTGTATAAATTGAACTTGCTCAACGTCCCGATAAAAAACTGAACTTTCTCAACATCTTGTATAAAAACTGAACTTTCTCAACGTGCCATTTAAACACTGAACTTTCTCAATGTCCTGAATAAAAGCTCAACTTTCTCAACGTCCTGTATAAAAACTGAACTTTCTCAATGTCCTGTATAAAAACTAAACATTTTCAACATCCCGTTTCAAAACTGAAATTTCTCAAAACCCTGTAAAAAATCTGAACTTTCTCAATGTCCCATTTAAAAACTGAACTTTCTCAACGTCCTGTATAAAAACTGAACTTTCTCAACCTCCTGAATACAAACGGAACTTTCACAACGTCCCGTTTAAAAACTGAAATTCCTCAACGTCCTGTATAAAAACTGAACTTTCACAACGTCCTGTATAAAACTGAACTTTCTCAACGTCCCGTTCAAAAACTGAACTTTCTCAACGTCCTGTATAAAAACTGAAATTTCTCAACATCCCGTTTACAAACGGAACTTTCTCACAGTCCTTTTTAAAAACTGAACTTTCTCAACGTCCTGTATAAAAACTGAAATTTCTCAACATCCCGTTTAAAAACTGAACTTGCTCAAAGTCCTTTTTAAAAGCTGAACATTCTCAACGCCCTGTATAACACCTGAACTTTCTCAAAGTCCCGTTTAAAAACTGAATTTTCTCAACGTCCTGTATAAAAACTGAACGTTCTCAACGCCCTGAAGAGCTGAAGTTTTTCAAGGCCCGGTGTAAAAACAGAACTTTCCCAATGTCCTGTATAAAAACTGAACATCCTCAACATCCTGTATAAAAACTGAACTTTCTCAAAGCCCGCTAAAAAAACTGAACTTTCTCAGTGTCCGAAATAAAAATTAAACTTTCTCAAAATCCTGTATAAAAACTGAACTTTCTCAATGTCCTGTATAAAAACTGAACTTTCTCAACGACCTGCATAAAAATTGAAAATTCTCAACATCCCGAATAAAAACTGTACTTTCTCAAGGCCCTGTATAAAAACTGAATCAACCAAACGTCCTGTAAAAAACTGAACTTTCTCAACGTCCCGTTTAAACACTGAACTTTCTGAATGTCCCGTTTAAAAACTGAACTTTCTCAACATCCTGTATAAAAACTGAACATTCTCAACATCCTGTATATAAACTGAACTTGCTCAACGTCCCGATTAAAAACTGAAGTTTCTCAACATCTTGTACAAAAACTGAACTTTCTCAACGTGCCATTTAAACACTGAACTTTCTCAATGTCCTGAATAAAAGCTGAACTTTCTCAACGTCCTGAATAAAAAACTGAACTTTCTCAATGTCCTCTACAAAAACTAAACATTTTCAACATCCCGTTTCAAAACTGAAATTTCTCAAAACCCTGTAAAAAATCTGAACTTTCTCAATGTCCCATTTAAAAACTGAACTTTCTCAACGTCCTGTATAAAAACTGAACTTTCTCAACCTCCTGAGTACAAACGGAACTTTCACAACGTCCCATTTAAAAACTGAATTTCCTCAACGTCCTGTATAAAAACTGAACTTTCTCAACGTCCTGTATAAAAACTGAACTTTCTCAACGTCCCGTTTAAAAACTGAACTTTCTCAGCGTCCTGTATAAAAACTGAAGTTACTCAACATCCCGTTTACAAACTGAACTTTCTCACAGTCCTTTTTAAAAACTGAACTTTCTCAACGTCCTGTATAAAAACTGAAATTTCTCAATATCCCGTTTAAAAACTGAACTTGCTCAAAGTCCTTTTTAAAAGCTGAACCTTCTCAACGCCCTGTATAAAAACTGAACTTTCTCAAAGTCCCGTTTAAAAACTGAATTTCTCAACGTCCTGTATAAAAACTGAATGTTCTCAATGCCCTGAATAGCCGAAGTTTCTCAATGCCCGGTGTAAAAACAGAACTTACCCAATGTCCTGTATAAAAACTGAACATCCTCAAAATCCTGTATAAAAACTGAACTTTCTCAGTGTCCTATATAAAAATTAAACTTTCTCAAAATCCTGTATAAAAACTGAACTTTCTCAAAGCCCGCTATAAAAACTGAACTTTCTCAGTGTCCTATATAAAAACTAAACTTGCTCAAAATCCTGTATAAAAACTGAACTTTCTCAACGTCCTGTATAAAAACTGAAATTTCTCAACATCCCGTTTAAAAACTGAAATTCCTCAACGTCCTGTATAAAAACTGAATCATCCTAACGTCCTGTAAAAAACTGAACTTTCTCAACGTCCCGTTTAAAAACTGAACTTTCTCAACGTCCTGTATAAAAACTGAAGTTACTCAACATCCCGTTTACAAACTGAACTTTCTCACAGACCTTTTTACAAACTGAACTTTCTCAACGTCCTGTATAAAAACTGAAATTTCTCAACATCCCGTTTAAAAACTGAATTTCCTCAACGTCCTGTATAAAACTGAACTTTCTCAACGTCCTGTATAAAACTGAACTTTCTCAACGTCCCGTTTAAAAACTGAACTTTCTCAACATCCTGTATAAAAACTGAAATTTCTCAACATCCCGTTGAAAAACTGAACTTTCTCAACGTCCTGTATAAAAACTGAAATTACTCAACATCCCGTTTACAAACTGAACTTGCTCAAAGTCCTTTTTAAAAGCTGAACCTTCTCAACGCCCTGTATAAAAACTGAACTTTCTCAAAGTCCCGTTTAAAAACTGAATTTTCTCAAGGTCCTGTATAAAAACTGAATGTTCTCAACGCCCTGAATAGCTGAAGTTTCTCAATGCCCGGTGTAAAAACAGAACTTTCCCAATGTCCTGTATAAAAACTGAACATCCTCAACATCCTGTATAAAAACTGAACTTTCACAAAGCCCGGTATAAAAACTGAAATTTCACAGTGTCCTATATAAAAATTAAACTTTCGCAAAATCCTGTATAAAAACTGAACTTTCTCAAAGGCCAGTATAAAAACTGAAATTTCTCAGTGTCCTATATAAAAATTAAACTTTCGCAAAATCCTGTATAAAAACTGAACTTTCTCAACGACCTGTATAAAAATTGAAAATTCTCAACATCCCGATTAAAAACTGTACTTTCTCAAGGCCCTGTATAAAAACAGAATCATCCTAACGTCCTGTAAAAAACTGAACTCTCTCAACGTCCCATTTAAACACTGAACTTTCTGAATGTCTCGTTTAAAATCTGAACTTTCTCAACATCCTGTATAAAAACTGAACATTCTCAACATCCTGTATATAAACTGAACTTGCTCAAAGTCCCGAATAAAAACTGAACTTTCTCAACATCTTGTATAAAAACTGAACTTTCTCAACGTGCCATTTAAACACTGAACTTTCTCAATGTCCTGAATAAAAGCTCAACTTTCTCAACGTCCTGTATAAAAACTGAACTTTCTCAATGTCCTGTATAAAAACTAAACATTTTCAACATCCCGTTTCAAAACTGAAATTTCTCAAAACCCTGTAAAAAATCTGAACTTTCTCAATGTCCCATTTAAAAACTGAACTTTCTCAACGTCCTGTATAAAAACTGAACTTTCTCAACCTCCTGAATACAAACGGAACTTTCACAACGTCCCGTTTAAAAACTGAAATTCCTCAACGTCCTGTATAAAAACTGAACTTTCACAACGTCCTGTATAAAACTGAACTTTCTCAACGTCCCGTTCAAAAACTGAACTTTCTCAACGTCCTGTATAAAAACTGAAATTTCTCAACATCCCGTTTACAAACGGAACTTTCTCACAGTCCTTTTTAAAAACTGAACTTTCTCAACGTCCTGTATAAAAACTGAAATTTCTCAACATCCCGTTTAAAAACTGAACTTGCTCAAAGTCCTTTTTAAAAGCTGAACATTCTCAACGCCCTGTATAACACCTGAACTTTCCCAAAGTCCCGTTTAAAAACTGAATTTTCTCAACGTCCTGTATAAAAACTGAACGTTCTCAACGCCCTGAATAGCTGAAGTTTTTCAAGGCCCGGTGTAAAAACAGAACTTTCCCAATGTCCTGTATGAAAACTGAACATCCTCAACATCCTGTATAAAAACTGAACTTTCTCAAAGCCCGCTAAAAAAACTGAACTTTCTCAGTGTCCGAAATAAAAATTAAACTTTCTCAAAATCCAGTATAAAAACTGAACTTTCTCAACGTCCTGTATAAAAATTGAACTTTCTCAACGACCTGTATAAAAATTGAAAATTCTCAACATCCCGAATAAAAACTGTACTTTCTCAAGGCCCTGTATAAAAACTGAATCATCCTAACGTCCTGTAAAAAACTGAACTTTCTCAACGTCCCGTTTAAACACTGAACTTTCTGAATGTCCCGTTTAAAAACTGAACTTTCTCAACATCCTGTATAAAAACTGAACATTCTAAACATCCTGTATATAAACTGAACTTGCTCAACGTCCCGATTAAAAACTGAAGTTTCTCAACATCTTGTACAAAAACTGAACTTTCTCAACGTGCCATTTAAACACTGAACTTTCTCAATGTCCTGAATAAAAGCTGAACTTTCTCAACGTCCTGTATAAAAACTGAACTTTCTCAATGTCCTCTATAAAAACTAAACATTTTCAACATCCTGTTTCAAAACTGAAATTTCTCAAAACCCTGTAAAAAATCTGAACTTTCTCAATGTCCCATTTAAAAACTGAACTTTCTCAACATCCTGTATAAAAACTGAACTTTCTCAACGTCCTGTATAAAAACTGAACTTTCTCAACCTCCTGAATACAAACGGAACTTTCACAACGTCCCGTTTAAAAACTGAATTTCCTCAACGTCCTGTATAAAAACTGAACTTTCTCAACGTCCTGTATAAAACTGAACTTTCTCAACGTCCCGTTGAAAAACTGAACTTTCTCAACGTCCTGTATAAAAACTGAAATTTCTCAACATCCCGTTGAAAAACTGAACTTTCTCAGCGTCCTGTATAAAAACTGAAGTTACTCAACATCCCTTTTACAAACTGCAGTTTCTCACAGTCCTTTTTAAAAACTGAACTTTCTCAATATCCCGTTTAAAAACTGAACTTGCTCAAAGTCCTTTTTAAAAGCTGAACCTTCTCAACGCCCTGTATAAAAACTGAACTTTCTCAAAGTCCCGTTTAAAAACTGAATTTTCTCAACGTCCTGTATAAAAACTGAACGTTCTCAACGCCCTGAATAGCTGAACTTTCTCAATGCCCGGTGTAAAAACAGAACTTACCCAATGTCCTGTATAAAAACTGAACATCCTCAAAATCCTGTATAAAAACTGAACTTTCTCAAGGCCCGGTGTAAAAACAGAACTTTCCCAATGTCCTGTATAAAAACTGAACATCCTCAACATCCTGTATAAAAACTGAACTTTCTCAAAGCCCGGTATAAAAACTGAACTTTCTCAGTGTCCTATATAAAAATTAAACTTTCTCAAAATCCTGTATAAAAACTGAACTTTCTCAACGTCCTGTAAAAAAACTGAACTTTCTCAACGACCTGTATAAAAATTGAAAATTCTCAACATCCCGACTAAAAACTGTACTTTCTCAAGGCCCTGTATAAAAACTGAATCATCCTAACTTCCTGTAAAAAACTGAACTCTCTCAACGTCCCGTTTAAACACTGAACTTTCTGAATGTCCCGTTTAAAAACTGAACTTTCTCAACATCCTGTATAAAAACTGAACATTCTCAACATCCTGTATAAAAACTGAACATTCTCAACATCTCGTATATAAACTGAACTTGCTCAACGTCCCGATTAAAAACTGAACTTTCTCAACATCTTGTATAAAAACTGAACTTTCTCAACGTGCCATTTAAACACTGAACTTTCTCAATGTCCTGAATAAAAGCTGAACTTTCTCAACGTCCTGTATAAAAACTGAACTTTCTCAATGTCCTGTATAAAAACTAAACATTTTCAACATCCCGTTTCAAAACTGAAATTTCTCAAAACCCTGTAAAAAATCTGAACTTTCTCAATGTCCCATTTAAAAACTGAACTTTCTCAACGTCCTGTATAAAAACTGAACTTTCTCAACGTCCTGTATAAAAACTGAAATTTCTCAACATCCCGTTTAAAAACTGAAATTCCTCAACGTCCTGTATAAAAACTGAACTTTCTCAACGTCCTGTATAAAAACTGAAATTTCTCAATATCCCGTTTAAAAACTGAACTTGCTCAAAGTCCTTTTTAAAAGCTGAACCTTCTCAACGCCCTGTATAAAAACTGAACTTTCTCAAAGTCCCGTTTAAAAACTGAATTTCTCAACGTCCTGTATAAAAACTGAATGTTCTCAATGCCCTGAATAGCCGAAGTTTCTCAATGCCCGGTGTAAAAACAGAACTTACCCAATGTCCTGTATAAAAACTGAACATCCTCAAAATCCTGTATAAAAACTGAACTTTCTCAAAGCCCGCTATAAAAACTGAACTTTCTCAGTGTCCTATATAAAAACTAAACTTGCTCAAAATCCTGTATAAAAACTGAACTTTCTCAACGTCCTGTATAAAAACTGAAATTTCTCAACATCCCGTTTAAAAACTGAAATTCCTCAACGTCCTGTATAAAAACTGAATCATCCTAACGTCCTGTAAAAAACTGAACTTTCTCAACGTCCCGTTTAAAAACTGAACTTTCTCAACGTCCTGTATAAAAACTGAAGTTACTCAACATCCCGTTTACAAACTGAACTTTCTCACAGACCTTTTTACAAACTGAACTTTCTCAACGTCCTGTATAAAAACTGAAATTTCTCAACATCCCGTTTAAAAACTGAATTTCCTCAACGTCCTGTATAAAACTGAACTTTCTCAACGTCCTGTATAAAACTGAACTTTCTCAACGTCCCGTTTAAAAACTGAACTTTCTCAACATCCTGTATAAAAACTGAAATTTCTCAACATCCCGTTGAAAAACTGAACTTTCTCAACGTCCTGTATAAAAACTGAAATTACTCAACATCCCGTTTACAAACTGAACTTGCTCAAAGTCCTTTTTAAAAGCTGAACCTTCTCAACGCCCTGTATAAAAACTGAACTTTCTCAAAGTCCCGTTTAAAAACTGAATTTTCTCAAGGTCCTGTATAAAAACTGAATGTTCTCAACGCCCTGAATAGCTGAAGTTTCTCAATGCCCGGTGTAAAAACAGAACTTTCCCAATGTCCTGTATAAAAACTGAACATCCTCAACATCCTGTATAAAAACTGAACTTTCACAAAGCCCGGTATAAAAACTGAAATTTCACAGTGTCCTATATAAAAATTAAACTTTCGCAAAATCCTGTATAAAAACTGAACTTTCTCAAAGGCCAGTATAAAAACTGAAATTTCTCAGTGTCCTATATAAAAATTAAACTTTCGCAAAATCCTGTATAAAAACTGAACTTTCTCAACGACCTGTATAAAAATTGAAAATTCTCAACATCCCGATTAAAAACTGTACTTTCTCAAGGCCCTGTATAAAAACAGAATCATCCTAACGTCCTGTAAAAAACTGAACTCTCTCAACGTCCCATTTAAACACTGAACTTTCTGAATGTCCCGTTTAAAATCTGAACTTTCTCAACATCCTGTATAAAAACTGAACATTCTCAACATCCTGTATATAAACTGAACTTGCTCAAAGTCCCGAATAAAAACTGAACTTTCTCAACATCTTGTATAAAAACTGAACTTTCTCAACGTGCCATTTAAACACTGAACTTTCTCAATGTCCTGAATAAAAGCTCAACTTTCTCAACGTCCTGTATAAAAACTGAACTTTCTCAATGTCCTGTATAAAAACTAAACATTTTCAACATCCCGTTTCAAAACTGAAATTTCTCAAAACCCTGTAAAAAATCTGAACTTTCTCAATGTCCCATTTAAAAACTGAACTTTCTCAACGTCCTGTATAAAAACTGAACTTTCTCAACCTCCTGAATACAAACGGAACTTTCACAACGTCCCGTTTAAAAACTGAAATTCCTCAACGTCCTGTATAAAAACTGAACTTTCACAACGTCCTGTATAAAACTGAACTTTCTCAACGTCCCGTTCAAAAACTGAACTTTCTCAACGTCCTGTATAAAAACTGAAATTTCTCAACATCCCGTTTACAAACGGAACTTTCTCACAGTCCTTTTTAAAAACTGAACTTTCTCAACGTCCTGTATAAAAACTGAAATTTCTCAACATCCCGTTTAAAAACTGAACTTGCTCAAAGTCCTTTTTAAAAGCTGAACATTCTCAACGCCCTGTATAACACCTGAACTTTCCCAAAGTCCCGTTTAAAAACTGAATTTTCTCAACGTCCTGTATAAAAACTGAACGTTCTCAACGCCCTGAATAGCTGAAGTTTTTCAAGGCCCGGTGTAAAAACAGAACTTTCCCAATGTCCTGTATGAAAACTGAACATCCTCAACATCCTGTATAAAAACTGAACTTTCTCAAAGCCCGCTAAAAAAACTGAACTTTCTCAGTGTCCGAAATAAAAATTAAACTTTCTCAAAATCCAGTATAAAAACTGAACTTTCTCAACGTCCTGTATAAAAATTGAACTTTCTCAACGACCTGTATAAAAATTGAAAATTCTCAACATCCCGAATAAAAACTGTACTTTCTCAAGGCCCTGTATAAAAACTGAATCATCCTAACGTCCTGTAAAAAACTGAACTTTCTCAACGTCCCGTTTAAACACTGAACTTTCTGAATGTCCCGTTTAAAAACTGAACTTTCTCAACATCCTGTATAAAAACTGAACATTCTAAACATCCTGTATATAAACTGAACTTGCTCAACGTCCCGATTAAAAACTGAAGTTTCTCAACATCTTGTACAAAAACTGAACTTTCTCAACGTGCCATTTAAACACTGAACTTTCTCAATGTCCTGAATAAAAGCTGAACTTTCTCAACGTCCTGTATAAAAACTGAACTTTCTCAATGTCCTCTATAAAAACTAAACATTTTCAACATCCTGTTTCAAAACTGAAATTTCTCAAAACCCTGTAAAAAATCTGAACTTTCTCAATGTCCCATTTAAAAACTGAACTTTCTCAACATCCTGTATAAAAACTGAACTTTCTCAACGTCCTGTATAAAAACTGAACTTTCTCAACCTCCTGAATACAAACGGAACTTTCACAACGTCCCGTTTAAAAACTGAATTTCCTCAACGTCCTGTATAAAAACTGAACTTTCTCAACGTCCTGTATAAAACTGAACTTTCTCAACGTCCCGTTGAAAAACTGAACTTTCTCAACGTCCTGTATAAAAACTGAAATTTCTCAACATCCCGTTGAAAAACTGAACTTTCTCAGCGTCCTGTATAAAAACTGAAGTTACTCAACATCCCTTTTACAAACTGCACTTTCTCACAGTCCTTTTTAAAAACTGAACTTTCTCAATATCCCGTTTAAAAACTGAACTTGCTCAAAGTCCTTTTTAAAAGCTGAACCTTCTCAACGCCCTGTATAAAAACTGAACTTTCTCAAAGTCCCGTTTAAAAACTGAATTTTCTCAACGTCCTGTATAAAAACTGAACGTTCTCAACGCCCTGAATAGCTGAACTTTCTCAATGCCCGGTGTAAAAACAGAACTTACCCAATGTCCTGTATAAAAACTGAACATCCTCAAAATCCTGTATAAAAACTGAACTTTCTCAAGGCCCGGTGTAAAAACAGAACTTTCCCAATGTCCTGTATAAAAACTGAACATCCTCAACATCCTGTATAAAAACTGAACTTTCTCAAAGCCCGGTATAAAAACTGAACTTTCTCAGTGTCCTATATAAAAATTAAACTTTCTCAAAATCCTGTATAAAAACTGAACTTTCTCAACGTCCTGTAAAAAAACTGAACTTTCTCAACGACCTGTATAAAAATTGAAAATTCTCAACATCCCGACTAAAAACTGTACTTTCTCAAGGCCCTGTATAAAAACTGAATCATCCTAACTTCCTGTAAAAAACTGAACTCTCTCAACGTCCCGTTTAAACACTGAACTTTCTGAATGTCCCGTTTAAAAACTGAACTTTCTCAACATCCTGTATAAAAACTGAACATTCTCAACATCCTGTATAAAAACTGAACATTCTCAACATCTCGTATATAAACTGAACTTGCTCAACGTCCCGATTAAAAACTGAACTTTCTCAACATCTTGTATAAAAACTGAACTTTCTCAACGTGCCATTTAAACACTGAACTTTCTCAATGTCCTGAATAAAAGCTGAACTTTCTCAACGTCCTGTATAAAAACTGAACTTTCTCAATGTCCTGTATAAAAACTAAACATTTTCAACATCCCGTTTCAAAACTGAAATTTCTCAAAACCCTGTAAAAAATCTGAACTTTCTCAATGTCCCATTTAAAAACTGAACTTTCTCAACGTCCTGTATAAAAACTGAACTTTCTCAACGTCCTGTATAAAAACTGAAATTTCTCAACATCCCGTTTAAAAACTGAAATTCCTCAACGTCCTGTATAAAAACTGAACTTTCTCAACGTCCTGTATAAAACTGAACTTTCTCAACGACCCGTTTAAAAACTGAACTTTCTCAACATCCTGTATAAAAACTGAAATTTCTCAACATACCGTTGAAAAACATAACTTTCTCAGCGTCCTGTATAAAAACTGAAGTTACTCAACATCCCGTTTACCAACTGAACTTGCTCAAAGTCCTTTTTAAAAGCTGAACCTTCTCAACGCCCTGTATAAAAACTGAACTTTCTCAAAGTCCCGTTTAAAAACTGAATTTTCTCAACGTCCTGCATGAAAACTGAATGTTCTCAACGCCCTGAATAGCTGAAGTTTCTCAATGCCCGGTGTAAAAACAGAACTTTCCCAATGTCCTGTATAAAAACTGAACATCCTCAACATCCTGTATAAAAACTGAACTTTCACAAAGCCCGGTATAAAAACTGAAATTTCACAGTGTCCTATATAAAAATTAAACTTTCGCAAAATCCTGTATAAAAACTGAACTTTCTCAAAGGCCAGTATAAAAACTGAAATTTCCCAGTGTCCTATATAAAAATTAAAATTTCGCAAAATCCTGTATAAAAACTGAACTTTCTCAACGACCTGTATAAAAATTGAAAATTCTCAACATCCTGATTAAAAACTGTACTTTCTCAAGGCCCTGTATAAAAACAGAATCATCCTAACGTCCTGTAAAAAACTGAACTCTCTCAACGTCCCATTAAACACTGAACTTTCTGAATGTCCCGTTTAAAATCTGAACTTTCTCAACATCCTGTATAAAAACTGAACATTCTCAACATCCTGTATATAAACTGAACTTGCTCAAAGTCCCGAATAAAAACTGAACTTTCTCAACATCTTGTATAAAAACTGAACTTTCTCAACGTGCCATTTAAACACTGAACTTTCTCAATGTCCTGAATAAAAGCTCAACTTTCTCAACGTCCTGTATAAAAACTGAACTTTCTCAATGTCCTGTATAAAAACTAAACATTTTCAACATCCCGTTTCAAAACTGAAATTTCTCAAAACCCTGTAAAAAATCTGAACTTTCTCAATGTCCCATTTAAAAACTGAACTTTCTCAACGTCCTGTATAAAAACTGAACTTTCTCAACCTCCTGAATACAAACGGAACTTTCACAACGTCCCGTTTAAAAACTGAAATTCCTCAACGTCCTGTATAAAAACTGAACTTTCACAACGTCCTGTATAAAACTGAACTTTCTCAACGTCCCGTTCAAAAACTGAACTTTCTCAACGTCCTGTATAAAAACTGAAATTTCTCAACATCCCGTTTACAAACGGAACTTTCTCACAGTCCTTTTTAAAAACTGAACTTTCTCAACGTCCTGTATAAAAACTGAAATTTCTCAACATCCCGTTTAAAAACTGAACTTGCTCAAAGTCCTTTTTAAAAGCTGAACATTCTCAACGCCCTGTATAACACCTGAACTTTCCCAAAGTCCCGTTTAAAAACTGAATTTTCTCAACGTCCTGTATAAAAACTGAACGTTCTCAACGCCCTGAAGAGCTGAAGTTTTTCAAGGCCCGGTGTAAAAACAGAACTTTCCCAATGTCCTGTATAAAAACTGAACATCCTCAACATCCTGTATAAAAACTGAACTTTCTCAAAGCCCGCTAAAAAAACTGAACTTTCTCAGTGTCCGAAATAAAAATTAAACTTTCTCAAAATCCTGTATAAAAACTGAACTTTCTCAACGTCCTGTATAAAAATTGAACTTTCTCAACGACCTGCATAAAAATTGAAAATTCTCAACATCCCGAATAAAAACTGTACTTTCTCAAGGCCCTGTATAAAAACTGAATCAACCTAACGTCCTGTAAAAAACTGAACTTTCTCAACGTCCCGTTTAAACACTGAACTTTCTGAATGTCCCGTTTAAAAACTGAACTTTCTCAACATCCTGTATAAAAACTGAACATTCTCAACATCCTGTATATAAACTGAACTTGCTCAACGTCCCGATTAAAAACTGAAGTTTCTCAACATCTTGTACAAAAACTGAACTTTCTCAACGTGCCATTTAAACACTGAACTTTCTCAATGTCCTGAATAAAAGCTGAACTTTCTCAACATCCTGAATAAAAAACTGAACTTTCTCAATGTCCTCTACAAAAACTAAACATTTTCAACATCCTGTTTCAAAACTGAAATTTCTCAAAACCCTGTAAAAAATCTGAACTTTCTCAATGTCCCATTTAAAAACTGAACTTTCTCAACGTCCTGTATAAAAACTGAACTTTCTCAACGTCCTGTGTAAAACTGAACTTTCTCAACGTCCCGTTGAAAAACTGAACTTTCTCAACGTCCTGTATAAAAACTGAAGTTACTCAACATCCCGTTTACAAACTGAACTTTCTCACAGTCCTTTTTAAAAACTGAACTTTCTCAACGTCCTGTATAAAAACTGAAATTTCTCAATATCCCGTTTAAAAACTGAACTTGCTCAAAGTCCTTTTTAAAAGCTGAACCTTCTCAACGCCCTGTATAAAAACTGAACTTTCTCAACATCCCGTTTAAAAACTGAACTTTCTCAACGCCCTGAATAGCCGAAGTTTCTCAATGCCCGGTGTAAAAACAGAACTTACCCAATGTCCTGTATAAAAACTGAACATCCTCAAAATCCTGTATAAAAACTGAACTTTCTCAAGGTCCGGTATAAAAACTGAACTTTCTCAGTGTCCTATATAAAAACTAAACTTGCTCAAAATCCTGTATAAAAACTGAACTTTCTCAACGTCCTGTATAAAAACTGAAATTTCTCAACGTCCCGTTTAAAAACTGAACTTTCTCAACGTCCTGTATAAAAACTGAAGTTACTCAACATCCCGTTTACAAACTGAACTTTCTCACAGACCTTTTTACAAACTGAACTTTCTCAACGTCCTGTATAAAAACTGAAATTTCTCAACATCCCGTTTAAAAACTGAATTTCCTCAACGTCCTGTATAAAACTGAACTTTCTCAACGTCCCGTTTAAAAACTGAACTTTCTCAACATCCTGTATAAAAACTGAAATTTCTCAACATCCCGTTGAAAAACTGAACTTTCTCAGCGTCCTGTATAAAAACTGAAGTTACTCAACATCCCGTTTACAAACTGAACTTGCTCAAAGTCCTTTTTAAAAGCTGAACCTTCTCAACGCCCTGTATAAAAACTGAACTTTCTCAAAGTCCCGTTTAAAAACTGAATTTTCTCAACGTCCTGTATAAAAACTGAATGTTCTCAACGCCCTGAATAGCTGAAGTTTCTCAATGCCCGGTGTAAAAACAGAACTTTCCCAATGTCCTGTATAAAAACTGAACATCCTCAACATCCTGTATAAAAACTGAACTTTCACAAAGCCCGGTATAAAAACTGAAATTTCACAGTGTCCTATATAAAAATTAAACTTTCGCAAAATCCTGTATAAAAACTGAACTTTCTCAAAGGCCAGTATAAAAACTGAAATTTCTCAGTGTCCTATATAAAAATTAAACTTTCGCAAAATCCTGTATAAAAACTGAACTTTCTCAACGACCTGTATAAAAATTGAAAATTCTCAACATCCCGATTAAAAACTGTACTTTCTCAAGGCCCTGTATAAAAACAGAATCATCCTAACGTCCTGTAAAAAACTGAACTCTCTCAACGTCCCATTTAAACACTGAACTTTCTGAATGTCCCGTTTAAAATCTGAACTTTCTCAACATCCTGTATAAAAACTGAACATTCTCAACATCCTGTATATAAACTGAACTTGCTCAAAGTCCCGAATAAAAACTGAACTTTCTCAACATCTTGTATAAAAACTGAACTTTCTCAACGTGCCATTTAAACACTGAACTTTCTCAATGTCCTGAATAAAAGCTCAACTGTCTCAACGTCCTGTATAAAAACTGAACTTTCTCAATGTCCTGTATAAAAACTAAACATTTTCAACATCCCGTTTCAAAACTGAAATTTCTCAAAACCCTGTAAAAAATCTGAACTTTCTCAATGTCCCATTTAAAAACTGAACTTTCTCAACGTCCTGTATAAAAACTGAACTTTCTCAACCTCCTGAATACAAACGGAACTTTCACAACGTCCCGTTTAAAAACTGAAATTCCTCAACGTCCTGTATAAAAACTGAACTTTCTCAACGTCCTGTATAAAACTGAACTTACTCAACGTCCCGTTCAAAAACTGAACTTTCTCAACGTCCTGTATAAAAACTGAAATTTCTCAACATCCCGTTTAAAAACTGAACTTGCTCAAAGCCCTTTTTAAAAGCTGAACATTCTCAACGCCCTGTATAACACCTGAACTTTCCCAAAGTCCCGTTTAAAAACTGAATTTTCTCAACGTCCTGTATAAAAACTGAACGTTCTCAACGCCCTGAATAGCTGAAGTTTTTCAAGGCCCGGTGTAAAAACAGAACTTTCCCAATGTCCTGTATAAAAACTGAACATCCTCAACATCCTGTATAAAAACTGAACTTTCTCAAAGCCCGCTAAAAAAACTGAACTTTCTCAGTGTCCGAAATAAAAATTAAACTTTCTCAAAATCCAGTATAAAAACTGAACTTTCTCAACGTCCTGTATAAAAATTGAACTTTCTCAACGACCTGTATAAAAATTGAAAATTCTCAACATCCCGAATAAAAACTGTACTTTCTCAAGGCCCTGTATAAAAACTGAATCAACCTAACGTCCTGTAAAAAACTGAACTTTCTCAACGTCCCGTTTAAACACTGAACTTTCTGAATGTCCCGTTTAAAAACTGAACTTTCTCAACATCCTGTATAAAAACTGAACATTCTAAACATCCTGTATATAAACTGAACTTGCTCAACGTCCCGATTAAAAACTGAAGTTTCTCAACATCTTGTACAAAAACTGAACTTTCTCAACGTGCCATTTAAACACTGAACTTTCTCAATGTCCTGAATAAAAGCTGAACTTTCTCAACGTCCTGTATAAAAACTGAACTTTCTCAATGTCCTCTATAAAAACTAAACATTTTCAACATCCTGTTTCAAAACTGAAATTTCTCAAAACCCTGTAAAAAATCTGAACTTTCTCAATGTCCCATTTAAAAACTGAACTTTCTCAACGTCCTGTATAAAAACTGAACTTTCTCAACGTCCTGTATAAAAACTGAACTTTCTCAACCTCCTGAATACAAACGGAACTTTCACAACGTCCCGTTTAAAAACTGAATTTCCTCAACGTCCTGTATAAAAACTGAACTTTCTCAACGTCCTGTATAAAACTGAACTTTCTCAACGTCCCGTTGAAAAACTGAACTTTCTCAACGTCCTGTATAAAAACTGAAATTTCTCAACATCCCGTTTACAAACTGCACTTTCTCACAGTCCTTTTTAAAAACTGAACTTTCTCACTATCCCGTTTAAAAACTGAACTTGCTCAAAGTCCTTTTTAAAAGCTGAACCTTCTCAACGCCCTGTATAAAAACTGAACTTTCTCAAAGTCCCGTTTAAAAACTGAATTTTCTCAACGTCCTGTATAAAAACTGAACGTTCTCAACGCCCTGAATAGCTGAACTTTCTCAATGTCCGGTGTAAAAACAGAACTTACACAATGTCCTGTATAAAAACTGAACATCCTCAAAATCCTGTATAAAAACTGAACTTTCTCAAGGCCCGGTGTAAAAACAGAACTTTCCCAATGTCCTGTATAAAAACTGAACATCCTCAACATCCTGTATAAAAACTGAACTTTCTCAAAGCCCGGTATAAAAACTGAACTTTCTCAGAGTCCTATATAAAAATTAAACTTGCTCAAAATCCAGTATAAAAACTGAACATTCTCAACATCCTGTGTAAAAACTGAACATTCTCAACATCTTGTACAAAAACTGAACTTTCTCAACGTGCCATTTAAATACTGCACTTTCTCAATGTCCTGAATAAAAACTGAACTTTCTCAACGTCCTGTATAAAAACTGAAATTTCTCAATATCCCGTTTAAAAACTGAACTTGCTCAAAGTCCTTTTTAAAAGCTGAACCTTCTCAACGCCCTGTATAAAAACTGAACTTTCTCAAAGTCCCGTTTAAAAACTGAATTTTCTCAACGTCCTGTATAAAAACTGAATGTTCTCAACGCCCTGAATAGCTGAAGTTTCTCAATGCCCGGTGTAAAAACAGAACTTTCCCAATGTCCTGTATAAAAACTGAACATCCTCAAAATCCTGTATAAAAACTGAACTTTCTCAAGGCCCGGTGTAAAAACAGAACTTTCCCAATGTCCTGTATAAAAACTGAACATCCTCAACATCCTGTATAAAAACTGAACTTTCTCAAAGCCCGGTATAAAAACTGAACTTTCTCAGAGTCCTATATAAAAATTAAACTTGCTCAAAATCCTGTATAAAAACTGAACTTTCTCAACGTCCTGTATAAAAACTGAACATTCTCAACATCCTGTGTAAAAACTGAACATTCTCAACATCTTGTACAAAAACTGAACTTTCTCAACGTGCCATTTAAATACTGCACTTTCTCAATGTCCTGAATAAAAACTGAACTTTCTCAACGTCCTGTATAAAAACTGAAATTTCTCAATATCCCGTTTAAAAACTGAACTTGCTCAAAGTCCTTTTTAAAAGCTGAACCTTCTCAACGCCCTGTATAAAAACTGAACTTTCTCAAAGTCCCGTTTAAAAACTGAATTTTCTCAACGTCCTGTATAAAAACTGAATGTTCTCAACGCCCTGAATAGCTGAAGTTTCTCAATGCCCGGTGTAAAAACAGAACTTTCCCAATGTCCTGTATAAAAACTGAACATCCTCAAAATCCTGTATAAAAACTGAACTTTCTCAACGTCCTGAATACAAACGGAACTTTCACAACATCCCGTTTAAAAACTGAAATTCCTCAACGTCCTGTATAAAAACTGAACTTTCTCAACGTCCTGGATAAAAACTGAACTTTCTCAACATCCCGTTGAAAAACTGAACTTTCTCAGCGTCCTGTATAAAAACTGAAATTTCTCAACATCCCGTTGAAAAACTGAACTTGCTCAAAGTCCTTTTTAAAAGCTGAACCTTCTCAACGTCCTGTATAAAAACTGAACTTTCTCAACATCCCGTTTAAAAACTGAACTTTCTCAACGTCCTCTATAAAAACTGAACATCCTCAACATCCTGTATAAAAACTGAACATTCTCAAAGCCCGGTATAAAAACTGAACTTTCTCAGTGTCCTATATAAAAATTAAACTTTCTCAAAATCCTGTATAAAAACTGAACTTTCTCAACGTCCTGTATAAAAACTGAACTTTCTCAACGACCTGTATAAAAATTGAAAATTCTCAACATCCCGATTAAAAACTGTACTTTCTCAAGGCCCTGTATAAAAACTGAATCATCCTAACGTCCTGTAAAAAACTGAACTCTCTCAACGTCCCGTTTAAACACTGAACTTTCTGAATGTCCCGTTTAAAAACTGAACTTTCTCAACATCCTGTATAAAAACTGAACATTCTCAACATCCTGTATAAAAACTGAACATTCTCAACATCTTGTATATAAATTGAACTTGCTCAACGTCCCGATTAAAAACTGAACTTTCTCAACATCTTGTATAAAAACAACTTTCTCAATGTGCCATTTAAACACTGAACTTTCTCAATGTCCTGAATAAAAGCTGAACTTTCTCAACGTCCTGTATAAAAACTGAACTTTCTCAATGTCCTGTATAAAAACTAAACATTTTCAACATCCCGTTTCAAAACTGAAATTTCTCAAAACCCTGTAAAAAATCTGAACTTTCTCAATGTCCCATTTAAAAACTGAACTTTCTCAACGTCCTGTATAAAAACTGAACTTTCTCAACCTCCTGAATACAAACGGAACTTTCACAACGTCCCGTTTAAAAACTGAAATTCCTCAACGTCCTGTACAAAAACTGAACTTTCTCAACGTCCTGTATAAAACTGAACTTTCTCAACGTCCCGTTGAAAAACTGAACTTTCTCAACGTCCTGTATAAAAACTGAAATTTCTCAACATCCTGTTGAAAAACTGAACTTTCACAGCGTCCTGTATAAAAACTGAAGTTACTCAACATCCCGTTTACAAACTGAACATTCTCACAGTCCTTTTTAAAAACTGAACTTTCTCAACGTCCTGTATAAAAACTGAAATTTCTCAATATCCCGTTTAAAAACTGAACTTGCTCAAAGTCCTTTTTAAAAGCTGAACATTTTCAACGCCCTGTATAAAAACTGAACTTTCTCAACATCCCGTTTAAAAACTGAATTTTCTCAACGTCCTGTATAAAAACTGAATGTTCTCAATGCCCTGAATAGCTGAAGTTTCTCAATGCCCGGTGTAAAAACAGAACGTTCCCAATGTCCTGTATAAAAACTGAACATCCTCAAAATCCTGTATAAAAACTGAACTTTCTCAAGGCCCGGTGTAAAAACAGAACTTTCCCAATGTCCTGTATAAAAACTGAACATCCTCAACATCCTGTATAAAAACTGAACTTTCTCAAAGCCCGCTATAAAAACTGAACTTTCTCAGTGTCCTATATAAAAATTAAACTTTCTCAAAATCCTGTATAAAAACTGAACTTTCTCAACGTCCTGTATAAAAACTGAACTTTCTCAACGACCTGTATAAAAATTGAAAATTCTCAACATCCCGATTAAAAACTGTACTTTCTCAAGGCCCTGTATAAAAACTGAATCATCCTAACTTCCTGTAAAAAACTGAACTCTCTCAACGTCCCGTTTAAACACTGAACTTTCTGAATGTCCCGTTTAATAACTGAACTTTCTCAACATCCTGTATAAAAACTGAACATTCTCAACATCCTCTATAAAAACTGAACATTCTCAACATCTTGTATATAAAATGAACTTGCTCAACGTCCCGATTAAAAACTGAACTTTCTCAACATCTTGTATAAAAACTGAACTTTCTCAACGTGCCATTTAAACACTGAACTTTCTCAATGTCCTGAATAAAAACTGAACTTTCTCAATCTCCTTTATAAAAACTAAACATTTTCAACATCCCGTTTCAAAACTGAAATTTCTCAAAACCCTGTAAAAAATCAGAACTTTCTCAATCTCCCATTTAAAAACTGAACTTTCTCAACGTCCTGTATAAAAACTGAACATTCTCAACATCCTGTGTAAAAACTGAACATTCTCAACATCTTGTACAAAAACTGAACTTTCTCAACGTGCCATTTAAATACTGCACTTTCTCAATGTCCTGAATAAAAACTGAACTTTCTCAACGTCCTGTATAAAAACTGAAATTTCTCAATATCCCGTTTAAAAACTGAACTTGCTCAAAGTCCTTTTTAAAAGCTGAACCTTCTCAACGCCCTGTATAAAAACTGAACTTTCTCAAAGTCCCGTTTAAAAACTGAATTTTCTCAACGTCCTGTATAAAAACTGAATGTTCTCAACGCCCTGAATAGCTGAAGTTTCTCAATGCCCGGTGTAAAAACAGAACTTTCCCAATGTCCTGTATAAAAACTGAACATCCTCAAAATCCTGTATAAAAACTGAACTTTTTCAAGGCCCGGTGTAAAAACAGAACTTTCCCAATGTCCTGTATAAAAACTGAACATCCTCAACATCCTGTATAAAAACTGAACTTTCTCAAAGCCCGGTATAAAAACTGAACTTTCTCAGTGTCCAAAATAAAAATTAAACTTTCCCAAAATCCTGTATAAAAACTGAACTTTCTCAACGTCCTGCATAAAAACTGAACTTTCTCAACGACCTGTATAAAAATTGAAAATTCTCGACATCCCGATTAAAAACTGTACTTTCTCAAGGCCCTGTATAAAAACTGAATCATCCTAACGTCCTGTAAAAAACTGAACTTTCTCAACGTCCCGTTTAAACACTGAACTTTCTGAATGTCCCATTTAAAAACTGAACTTTCTCAACATCCTGTATAAAAACTGAACATTCTCAACATCCTGTATATAAACTGAACTTGCTCAACGTCCCGATTAAAATCTGAACTTTCTCAACATCTTGTACAAAAACTGAACTTTCTCAACGTGCCATTTAAACACTGAACTTTCTCAACGTCCTGATTAAAAACTGAACTTTCTCAGTGTCCTGTATAAGAACCAAACATTTTCAACATCCCGTTTCAAAACTGAAATTTCTCAAAACCCTGTAAAAAAACTGAACTTTCTCAATGTCCCATTTAAAAACTGAACTTTCCCAACTTCCTGTATAAAAACTGAACTTTCTCAACCTCCTGAATACAAACGGAACTTTCACAACATCCCGTTTAAAAACTGAAATTCCTCAACGTCCTGTATAAAAACTGAACTTTCTCAACGTCCTGGATAAAAACTGAACTTTCTCAACGTCCCGTTGAAAAACTGAACTTTCTCAACGTCCTGTATAAAAACTGAAATTTCTCAACATCCCGTTGAAAAACTGAACTTTCTCAGCGTCCTGTATAAAAACTGAACATTCTCAACGCCCTGTATAAAAACTGAAATTTCTCATCATCCCGTTTAAAAACTGAACTTGCTCAAAGTCCTTTTTAAAAGCTGAACCTTCTCAACGTCCTGTATAAAAACTGAACTTTCTCAACATCCCGTTTAAAAACTGAACTTTCTCAACGTCCTCTATAAAAACTGAACATCCTCAACATCCTGTATAAAAACTGAACATTCTCAAAGCCCGGTATAAAAACTGAACTTTCTCAGTGTCCTATATAAAAATTAAACTTTCTCAAAATCCTGTATAAAAACTGAACTTTCTCAACGTCCTGTATAAAAACTGAACTTTCTCAACGACCTGTATAAAAATTGAAAATTCTCAACATCCCGATTAAAAACTGTACTTTCTCAAGGCCCTGTATAAAAACTGAATCATCCTAACGTCCTGTAAAAAACTGAACTCTCTCAACGTCCCGTTTAAACACTGAACTTTCTGAATGTCCCGTTTAAAAACTGAACTTTCTCAACATCCTGTATAAAAACTGAACATTCTCAACATCCTGTATAAAAACTGAACATTCTCAACATCTTGTATATAAATTGAACTTGCTCAACGTCCTGATTAAAAACTGAACTTTCTCAACATCTTGTATAAAAACAACTTTCTCAACGTGCCATTTAAACACTGAACTTTCTCAATGTCCTGAATAAAAGCTGAACTTTCTCAACGTCCTGTATAAAAACTGAACTTTCTCAATGTCCTGTATAAAAACTAAACATTTTCAACATCCCGTTTCAAAACTGAAATTTCTCAAAACCCTGTAAAAAATCTGAACTTTCTCAATGTCCCATTTAAAAACTGAACTTTCTCAACGTCCTGTATAAAAACTGAACTTTCTCAACCTCCTGAATACAAACGGAACTTTCACAACGTCCCGTTTAAAAACTGAAATTCCTCAACGTCCTGTACAAAAACTGAACTTTCTCAACGTCCTGTATAAAACTGAACTTTCTCAACGTCCTGTATAAAAACTGAAATTTCTCAACATCCTGTTGAAAAACTGAACTTTCACAGCGTCCTGTATAAAAACTGAAGTTACTCAACATCCCGTTTACAAACTGAACATTCTCACAGTCCTTTTTAAAAACTGAACTTTCTCAACGTCCTGTATAAAAACTGAAATTTCTCAATATCCCGTTTAAAAACTGAACTTGCTCAAAGTCCTTTTTAAAAGCTGAACATTCTCAACGCCCTGTATAAAAACTGAACTTTCTCAACATCCCGTTTAAAAACTGAATTTTCTCAACGTCCTGTATAAAAACTGAATGTTCTCAATGCCCTGAATAGCTGAAGTTTCTCAATGCCCGGTGTAAAAACAGAACGTTCCCAATGTCCTGTATAAAAACTGAACATCCTCAAAATCCTGTATAAAAACTGAACTTTCTCAAGGCCCGGTGTAAAAACAGAACTTTCCCAATGTCCTGTATAAAAACTGAACATCCTCAACATCCTGTATAAAAACTGAACTTTCTCAAAGCCCACTATAAAAACTGAACTTTCTCAGTGTCCTATATAAAAATTAAACTTTCTCAAAATCCTGTATAAAAACTGAACTTTCTCAACGTCCTGTATAAAAACTGAACTATCTCAACGACCTGTATAAAAATTGAAAATTCTCAACATCCCGATTAAAAACTGTACTTTCTCAAGGCCCTGTATAAAAACTGAATCATCCTAACGTCCTGTAAAAAACTGAACTTTCACAAGGCCCGGTGTAAAAACAGAACTTTCCCAATGTCCTGTATAAAAACTGAACATCCTCAACATCCTGTATAAAAACTGAACTTTCTCAAAGCCCGCTATAAAAACTGAACTTTCTCAGTGTCCTATATAAAAATTAAACTTGCTCAAAATCCTGTATAAAAACTGAACTTTCTCAACGTCCTGTATAAAAACTGAACTTTCTCAACGACCTGTATAAAAATTGAAAATTCTCAACATCCCGATTAAAAACTGTACTTTCTCAAGGCCCTGTATAAAAACTGAATCATCCTAACGTCCTGTAAAAAACTGAACTTTCTCAACGTCCCGTGTAAACACTGAACTTTCTGAATGTCCCGTTTAAAAACTGAATTTTCTCAACGTCCTGTATAAAAACTGAACGTTCTCAACGCCCTGAATAGCTGAAGTTTCTCAAGGCCCGGTGTAAAAACTGAACTTTCCCAATGTCCTGTATAAAAACTGAACATCCTCAACATCCTGTATAAAAACTGAACTTTCTCAAAGCCCGGTATAAAAACTGAACTTTCTCAGTGTCCTATATAAAAATTAAACTTTCTCAAAATCCTGTATAAAAACTGAACTTTCTCAACGTCCTGTATAAAAACTGAACTTTCTCAACGACCTGTATAAAAATTGAAAATTGTCAACATCCCGATTAAAAACTGTACTTTCTCAAGGCCCTGTATAAAAACTGAATCATCCTAACATCCTGTTAAAAAATGAACTTTCTCAACGTCCCGTTTAAACACTGAACTTTCTGAAAATCCCGTTTAAAAACTGAACTTTCTCAACATCCTGTATAAAAACTGAACATTCTCAACATCCTGTATAAAAACTGAACATTCTCAACATCTTGTATATAAACTGAACTTGGTCAACATCCCGATTAAAAACTGAACTTTCTCAACATCTTGTATAAAAACTGAACTTTCTCAACGTGCCATTTAAACACTGAACTTTCTCAATGTCCTGAATAAAAGCTGAACTTTCTCAACGTCCTGTATAAAAACTGAACTTTCTCAATGTCCTGTATAAAAATTAAACATTTTCAACATCCCGTTTCAAAACTGAAATTTCTCAAAGCCCTGTAAAAAATCTGAACTTTCTCAATGTCCCATTTAAAAACTGAACTTTCTCAACGTCCTGTATAAAAACTGAACTTTCTCAACCTCCTGAATACAAACGGAACTTTCACAACGTCCCGTTTAAAAACTGAAATTCCTCAACGTCCTGTATAAAAACTGAACTTTCTCAACGTCGCGTTTAAAAACTGAACTTTCTCACAGTCCTTTTTAAAAACTGAACTTTCTCAACGTCCTGTATAAAAACTGAAATTTCTCAACATCCCGTTTAAAAACTGAACTTGCTCAAAGTCCTTTTTAAAAGCTGAACCTTCTCAACGCCCTGTATAAAAATTGAACTTTCTCAAAGTCCCGTTTAAAAACTGAATTTTCTCAACGTCCTGTATAAAAACTGAACGTTCTCAACGCCCTGAATAGCTGAAGTTTCTCAAGGCCCGGTGTAAAAACAGAACTTTCCCAATGTCCTGTATAAAAACTGAACATCCTCAACATCCTGTATAAAAACTGAACTTTCTCAGTGTCCTATATAAAAATTAAACTTGCTCAAAATCCTGTATAAAAACTGAACTTTCTCAACGTCCTGTATAAAAACTGAACTATCTCAACGACCTGTATAAAAATTGAAAATTCTCAACATCCCGATTAAAAACTGTACTTTCTCAAGGCCCTGTATAAAAACTGAATCATCCTAACGTCCTGTAAAAAACTGAACTTTCACAAGGCCCGGTGTAAAAACAGAACTTTCCCAATGTCCTGTATAAAAACTGAACATCCTCAACATCCTGTATAAAAACTGAACTTTCTCAAAGCCCGCTATAAAAACTGAACTTTCTCAGTGTCCTATATAAAAATTAAACTTGCTCAAAATCCTGTATAAAAACTGAACTTTCTCAACGTCCTGTATAAAAACTGAACTTTCTCAACGACCTGTATAAAAATTGAAAATTCTCAACATCCCGATTAAAAACTGTACTTTCTCAAGGCCCTGTATAAAAACTGAATCATCCTAACGTCCTGTAAAAAACTGAACTTTCTCAAAGTCCCGTGTAAACACTGAACTTTCTGAATGTCCCGTTTAAAAACTGAATTTTCTCAACGTCCTGTATAAAAACTGAACGTTCTCAACGCCCTGAATAGCTGAAGTTTCTCAAGGCCCGGTGTAAAAACTGAACTTTCCCAATCACCTGTATAAAAACTGAACATCCTCAACATCCTGTATAAAAACTGAACTTTCTCAAAGCCCGGTATAAAAACTGAACTTTCTCAGTGTCCTATATAAAAATTAAACTTTCTCAAAATCCTGTATAAAAACTGAACTTTCTCAACGTCCTGTATAAAAACTGAACTTTCTCAACGACCTGTATAAAAATTGAAAATTGTCAACATCCCGATTAAAAACTGTACTTTCTCAAGGCCCTGTATAAAAACTGAATCATCCTAACATCCTGTAAAAAAATGAACTTTCTCAACGTCCCGTTTAAACACTGAACTTTCTGAAAATCCCGTTTAAAAACTGAACTTTCTCAACATCCTGTATAAAAACTGAACATTCTCAACATCCTGTATAAAAACTGAACATTCTCAACATCTTGTATATAAACTGAACTTGGTCAACATCCCGATTAAAAACTGAACTTTCTCAACATCTTGTATAAAAACTGAACTTTCTCAACGTGCCATTTAAACACTGAACTTTCTCAATGTCCTGAATAAAAGCTGAACTTTCTCAACGTCCTGTATAAAAACTGAACTTTCTCAATGTCCTGTATAAAAATTAAACATTTTCAACATCCCGTTTCAAAACTGAAATTTCTCAAAGCCCTGTAAAAAATCTGAACTTTCTCAATGTCCCATTTAAAAACTGAACTTTCTCAACGTCCTGTATAAAAACTGAACTTTCTCAACCTCCTGAATACAAACGGAACTTTCACAACGTCCCGTTTAAAAACTGAAATTCCTCAACGTCCTGTATAAAAACTGAACTTTCTCAACGTCGCGTTTAAAAACTGAACTTTCTCACAGTCCTTTTTAAAAACTGAACTTTCTCAACGTCCTGTATAAAAACTGAAATTTCTCAACATCCCGTTTAAAAACTGAACTTGCTCAAAGTCCTTTTTAAAAGCTGAACCTTCTCAACGCCCTGTATAAAAATTGAACTTTCTCAAAGTCCCGTTTAAAAACTGAATTTTCTCAACGTCCTGTATAAAAACTGAACGTTCTCAACGCCCTGAATAGCTGAAGTTTCTCAAGGCCCGGTGTAAAAACAGAACTTTCCCAATGTCCTGTATAAAAACTGAACATCCTCAACATCCTGTATAAAAACTGAACTTTCTCAGTGTCCTATATAAAAATTAAACTTGCTCAAAATCCTGTATAAAAACTGAACTTTCTCAACGTCCTGTATAAAAACTGAACTATCTCAACGACCTGTATAAAAATTGAAAATTCTCAACATCCCGATTAAAAACTGTACTTTCTCAAGGCCCTGTATAAAAACTGAATCATCCTAACGTCCTGTAAAAAACTGAACTTTCACAAGGCCCGGTGTAAAAACAGAACTTTCCCAATGTCCTGTATAAAAACTGAACATCCTCAACATCCTGTATAAAAACTGAACTTTCTCAAAGCCCGCTATAAAAACTGAACTTTCTCAGTGTCCTATATAAAAATTAAACTTGCTCAAAATCCTGTATAAAAACTGAACTTTCTCAACGTCCTGTATAAAAACTGAACTTTCTCAACGACCTGTATAAAAATTGAAAATTCTCAACATCCCGATTAAAAACTGTACTTTCTCAAGGCCCTGTATAAAAACTGAATCATCCTAACGTCCTGTAAAAAACTGAACTTTCTCAAAGTCCCGTGTAAACACTGAACTTTCTGAATGTCCCGTTTAAAAACTGAATTTTCTCAACGTCCTGTATAAAAACTGAACGTTCTCAACGCCCTGAATAGCTGAAGTTTCTCAAGGCCCGGTGTAAAAACTGAACTTTCCCAATCACCTGTATAAAAACTGAACATCCTCAACATCCTGTATAAAAACTGAACTTTCTCAAAGCCCGGTATAAAAACTGAACTTTCTCAGTGTCCTATATAAAAATTAAACTTTCTCAAAATCCTGTATAAAAACTGAACTTTCTCAACGTCCTGTATAAAAACTGAACTTTCTCAACGACCTGTATAAAAATTGAAAATTGTCAACATCCCGATTAAAAACTGTACTTTCTCAAGGCCCTGTATAAAAACTGAATCATCCTAACATCCTGTAAAAAAATGAACTTTCTCAACGTCCCGTTTAAACACTGAACTTTCTGAAAATCCCGTTTAAAAACTGAACTTTCTCAACATCCTGTATAAAAACTGAACATTCTCAACATCCTGTATAAAAACTGAACATTCTCAACATCTTGTATATAAACTGAACTTGGTCAACATCCCGATTAAAAACTGAACTTTCTCAACATCTTGTATAAAAACTGAACTTTCTCAACGTGCCATTTAAACACTGAACTTTCTCAATGTCCTGAATAAAAGCTGAACTTTCTCAACGTCCTGTATAAAAACTGAACTTTCTCAATGTCCTGTATAAAAATTAAACATTTTCAACATCCCGTTTCAAAACTGAAATTTCTCAAAGCCCTGTAAAAAATCTGAACTTTCTCAATGTCCCATTTAAAAACTGAACTTTCTCAACGTCCTGTATAAAAACTGAACTTTCTCAACGACCTGTATAAAAATTGAAAATTCTCAACATCCCGATTAAAAACTGTACTTTCTCAAGGCCCTGTATAAAAACTGAATCATCCTAACGTCCTGTAAAAAACTGAACTCTCTCAACGTCCCGTTTAAACACTGAACTTTCTGAATGTCCCGTTTAAAAACTGAACTTTCTCAACATCCTGTATAAAAACTGAACATTCTCAACATCCTGTATAAAAACTGAACATTCTCAACATCTTGTATATAAATTGAACTTGCTCAACGTCCCGATTAAAAACTGAACTTTCTCAACATCTTGTATAAAAACAACTTTCTCAATGTGCCATTTAAACACTGAACTTTCTCAATGTCCTGAATAAAAGCTGAACTTTCTCAACGTCCTGTATAAAAACTGAACTTTCTCAATGTCCTGTATAAAAACTAAACATTTTCAACATCCCGTTTCAAAACTGAAATTTCTCAAAACCCAGTAAAAAATCTGAACTTTCTCAATGTCCCATTTAAAAACTGAACTTTCTCAACGTCCTGTATAAAAACTGAACTTTCTCAACCTCCTGAATACAAACGGAACTTTCACAACGTCCCGTTTAAAAACTGAAATTCCTCAACGTCCTGTACAAAAACTGAACTTTCTCAACGTCCTGTATAAAACTGAACTTTCTCAACGTCCCGTTGAAAAACTGAACTTTCTCAACGTCCTGTATAAAAACTGAAATTTCTCAACATCCTGTTGAAAAACTGAACTTTCACAGCGTCCTGTATAAAAACTGAAGTTACTCAACATCCCGTTTACAAACTGAACATTCTCACAGTCCTTTTTAAAAACTGAACTTTCTCAACGTCCTGTATAAAAACTGAAATTTCTCAATATCCCGTTTAAAAACTGAACTTGCTCAAAGTCCTTTTTAAAAGCTGAACATTCTCAACGCCCTGTATAAAAACTGAACTTTCTCAACATCCCGTTTAAAAACTGAATTTTCTCAACGTCCTGTATAAAAACTGAATGTTCTCAATGCCCTGAATAGCTGAAGTTTCTCAATGCCCGGTGTAAAAACAGAACGTTCCCAATGTCCTGTATAAAAACTGAACATCCTCAAAATCCTGTATAAAAACTGAACTTTCTCAAGGCCCGGTGTAAAAACAGAACTTTCCCAATGTCCTGTATAAAAACTGAACATCCTCAACATCCTGTATAAAAACTGAACTTTCTCAAAGCCCGCTATAAAAACTGAACTTTCTCAGTGTCCTATATAAAAATTAAACTTTCTCAAAATCCTGTATAAAAACTGAACTTTCTCAACGTCCTGTATAAAAACTGAACTTTCTCAACGACCTGTATAAAAATTGAAAATTCTCAACATCCCGATTAAAAACTGTACTTTCTCAAGGCCCTGTATAAAAACTGAATCATCCTAACTTCCTGTAAAAAACTGAACTCTCTCAACGTCCCGTTTAAACACTGAACTTTCTGAATGTCCCGTTTAATAACTGAACTTTCTCAACATCCTGTATAAAAACTGAACATTCTCAACATCCTCTATAAAAACTGAACATTCTCAACATCTTGTATATAAAATGAACTTGCTCAACGTCCCGATTAAAAACTGAACTTTCTCAACATCTTGTATAAAAACTGAACTTTCTCAACGTGCCATTTAAACACTGAACTTTCTCAATGTCCTGAATAAAAACTGAACTTTCTCAATCTCCTTTATAAAAACTAAACATTTTCAACATCCCGTTTCAAAACTGAAATTTCTCAAAACCCTGTAAAAAATCAGAACTTTCTCAATCTCCCATTTAAAAACTGAACTTTCTCAACGTCCTGTATAAAAACTGAACATTCTCAACATCCTGTGTAAAAACTGAACATTCTCAACATCTTGTACAAAAACTGAACTTTCTCAACGTGCCATTTAAATACTGCACTTTCTCAATGTCCTGAATAAAAACTGAACTTTCTCAACGTCCTGTATAAAAACTGAAATTTCTCAATATCCCGTTTAAAAACTGAACTTGCTCAAAGTCCTTTTTAAAAGCTGAACCTTCTCAACGCCCTGTATAAAAACTGAACTTTCTCAAAGTCCCGTTTAAAAACTGAATTTTCTCAACGTCCTGTATAAAAACTGAATGTTCTCAACGCCCTGAATAGCTGAAGTTTCTCAATGCCCGGTGTAAAAACAGAACTTTCCCAATGTCCTGTATAAAAACTGAACATCCTCAAAATCCTGTATAAAAACTGAACTTTTTCAAGGCCCGGTGTAAAAACAGAACTTTCCCAATGTCCTGTATAAAAACTGAACATCCTCAACATCCTGTATAAAAACTGAACTTTCTCAAAGCCCGGTATAAAAACTGAACTTTCTCAGTGTCCAAAATAAAAATTAAACTTTCCCAAAATCCTGTATAAAAACTGAACTTTCTCAACGTCCTGCATAAAAACTGAACTTTCTCAACGACCTGTATAAAAATTGAAAATTCTCGACATCCCGATTAAAAACTGTACTTTCTCAAGGCCCTGTATAAAAACTGAATCATCCTAACGTCCTGTAAAAAACTGAACTTTCTCAACGTCCCGTTTAAACACTGAACTTTCTGAATGTCCCATTTAAAAACTGAACTTTCTCAACATCCTGTATAAAAACTGAACATTCTCAACATCCTGTATATAAACTGAACTTGCTCAACGTCCCGATTAAAATCTGAACTTTCTCAACATCTTGTACAAAAACTGAACTTTCTCAACGTGCCATTTAAACACTGAACTTTCTCAACGTCCTGATTAAAAACTGAACTTTCTCAGTGTCCTGTATAAGAACCAAACATTTTCAACATCCCGTTTCAAAACTGAAATTTCTCAAAACCCTGTAAAAAAACTGAACTTTCTCAATGTCCCATTTAAAAACTGAACTTTCTCAACGTCCTGTATAAAAACTGAACTTTCTCAACCTCCTGAATACAAACGGAACTTTCACAACATCCCGTTTAAAAACTGAAATTCCTCAACGTCCTGTATAAAACTGAACTTTCTCAACGTCCTGGATAAAAACTGAACTTTCTCAACGTCCCGTTGAAAAACTGAAATTTCTCAACGTCCTGTATAAAAACTGAAATTTCTCAACATCCCGTTGAAAAACTGAACTTTCTCAGCGTCCTGTATAAAAACTGAACATTCTCAACGCCCTGTATAAAAACTGAAATTTCTCATCATCCCGTTTAAAAACTGAACTTGCTCAAAGTCCTTTTTAAAAGCTGAACCTTCTCAACGTCCTGTATAAAAACTGAACTTTCTCAACATCCCGTTTAAAAACTGAACTTTCTCAACGTCCTCTATAAAAACTGAACATCCTCAACATCCTGTATAAAAACTGAACATTCTCAAAGCCCGGTATAAAAACTGAACTTTCTCAGTGTCCTATATAAAAATTAAACTTTCTCAAAATCCTGTATAAAAACTGAACGTTCTCAACGTCCTGTATAAAAACTGAACTTTCTCAACGACCTGTATAAAAATTGAAAATTCTCAACATCCCGATTAAAAACTGTACTTTCTCAAGGCCCTGTATAAAAACTGAATCATCCTAACGTCCTGTAAAAAACTGAACTCTCTCAACGTCCCGTTTAAACACTGAACTTTCTGAATGTCCCGTTTAAAAACTGAACTTTCTCAACATCCTGTATAAAAACTGAACATTCTCAACATCCTGTATAAAAACTGAACATTCTCAACATCTTGTATATAAATTGAACTTGCTCAACGTCCTGATTAAAAACTGAACTTTCTCAACATCTTGTATAAAAACAACTTTCTCAACGTGCCATTTAAACACTGAACTTTCTCAATGTCCTGAATAAAAGCTGAACTTTCTCAACGTCCTGTATAAAAACTGAACTTTCTCAATGTCCTGTATAAAAACTAAACATTTTCAACATCCCGTTTCAAAACTGAAATTTCTCAAAACCCTGTAAAAAATCTGAACTTTCTCAATGTCCCATTTAAAAACTGAACTTTCTCAACGTCCTGTATAAAAACTGAACTTTCTCAACCTCCTGAATACAAACGGAACTTTCACAACGTCCCGTTTAAAAACTGAAATTCCTCAACGTCCTGTACAAAAACTGAACTTTCTCAACGTCCTGTATAAAACTGAACTTTCTCAACGTCCTGTATAAAAACTGAAATTTCTCAACATCCTGTTGAAAAACTGAACTTTCACAGCGTCCTGTATAAAAACTGAAGTTACTCAACATCCCGTTTACAAACTGAACATTCTCACAGTCCTTTTTAAAAACTGAACTTTCTCAACGTCCTGTATAAAAACTGAAATTTCTCAATATCCCGTTTAAAAACTGAACTTGCTCAAAGTCCTTTTTAAAAGCTGAACATTCTCAACGCCCTGTATAAAAACTGAACTTTCTCAACATCCCGTTTAAAAACTGAATTTTCTCAACGTCCTGTATAAAAACTGAATGTTCTCAATGCCCTGAATAGCTGAAGTTTCTCAATGCCCGGTGTAAAAACAGAACGTTCCCAATGTCCTGTATAAAAACTGAACATCCTCAAAATCCTGTATAAAAACTGAACTTTCTCAAGGCCCGGTGTAAAAACAGAACTTTCCCAATGTCCTGTATAAAAACTGAACATCCTCAACATCCTGTATAAAAACTGAACTTTCTCAAAGCCCACTATAAAAACTGAACTTTCTCAGTGTCCTATATAAAAATTAAACTTTCTCAAAATCCTGTATAAAAACTGAACTTTCTCAACGTCCTGTATAAAAACTGAACTATCTCAACGACCTGTATAAAAATTGAAAATTCTCAACATCCCGATTAAAAACTGTACTTTCTCAAGGCCCTGTATAAAAACTGAATCATCCTAACGTCCTGTAAAAAACTGAACTTTCACGAGGCCCGGTGTAAAAACAGAACTTTCCCAATGTCCTGTATAAAAACTGAACATCCTCAACATCCTGTATAAAAACTGAACTTTCTCAAAGCCCGCTATAAAAACTGAACTTTCTCAGTGTCCTATATAAAAATTAAACTTGCTCAAAATCCTGTATAAAAACTGAACTTTCTCAACGTCCTGTATAAAAACTGAACTTTCTCAACGACCTGTATAAAAATTGAAAATTCTCAACATCCCGATTAAAAACTGTACTTTCTCAAGGCCCTGTATAAAAACTGAATCATCCTAACGTCCTGTAAAAAACTGAACTTTCTCAACGTCCCGTGTAAACACTGAACTTTCTGAATGTCCCGTTTAAAAACTGAATTTTCTCAACGTCCTGTATAAAAACTGAACGTTCTCAACGCCCTGAATAGCTGAAGTTTCTCAAGGCCCGGTGTAAAAACTGAACTTTCCCAATGTCCTGTATAAAAACTGAACATCCTCAACATCCTGTATAAAAACTGAACTTTCTCAAAGCCCGGTATAAAAACTGAACTTTCTCAGTGTCCTATATAAAAATTAAACTTTCTCAAAATCCTGTATAAAAACTGAACTTTCTCAACGTCCTGTATAAAAACTGAACTTTCTCAACGACCTGTATAAAAATTGAAAATTGTCAACATCCCGATTAAAAACTGTACTTTCTCAAGGCCCTGTATAAAAACTGAATCATCCTAACATCCTGTAAAAAAATGAACTTTCTCAACGTCCCGTTTAAACACTGAACTTTCTGAAAATCCCGTTTAAAAACTGAACTTTCTCAACATCCTGTATAAAAACTGAACATTCTCAACATCCTGTATAAAAACTGAACATTCTCAACATCTTGTATATAAACTGAACTTGGTCAACATCCCGATTAAAAACTGAACTTTCTCAACATCTTGTATAAAAACTGAACTTTCTCAACGTGCCATTTAAACACTGAACTTTCTCAATGTCCTGAATAAAAGCTGAACTTTCTCAACGTCCTGTATAAAAACTGAACTTTCTCAATGTCCTGTATAAAAATTAAACATTTTCAACATCCCGTTTCAAAACTGAAATTTCTCAAAGCCCTGTAAAAAATCTGAACTTTCTCAATGTCCCATTTAAAAACTGAACTTTCTCAACGTCCTGTATAAAAACTGAACTTTCTCAACCTCCTGAATACAAACGGAACTTTCACAACGTCCCGTTTAAAAACTGAAATTCCTCAACGTCCTGTATAAAAACTGAACTTTCTCAACGTCGCGTTTAAAAACTGAACTTTCTCACAGTCCTTTTTAAAAACTGAACTTTCTCAACGTCCTGTATAAAAACTGAAATTTCTCAACATCCCGTTTAAAAACTGAACTTGCTCAAAGTCCTTTTTAAAAGCTGAACCTTCTCAACGCCCTGTATAAAAATTGAACTTTCTCAAAGTCCCGTTTAAAAACTGAATTTTCTCAACGTCCTGTATAAAAACTGAACGTTCTCAACGCCCTGAATAGCTGAAGTTTCTCAAGGCACGGTGTAAAAACAGAACTTTCCCAATGTCCTGTATAAAAACTGAACATCCTCAACATCCTGTATAAAAACTGAACTTTCTCAGTGTCCTATATAAAAATTAAACTTGCTCAAAATCCTGTATAAAAACTGAACTTTCTCAACGTCCTGTATAAAAACTGAACTATCTCAACGACCTGTATAAAAATTGAAAATTCTCAACATCCCGATTAAAAACTGTACTTTCTCAAGGCCCTGTATAAAAACTGAATCATCCTAACGTCCTGTAAAAAACTGAACTTTCACAAGGCCCGGTGTAAAAACAGAACTTTCCCAATGTCCTGTAAAAAAACTGAACATCCTCAACATCCTGTATAAAAACTGAACTTTCTCAAAGCCAGGTATAAAAACTGAACTTTCTCAGTGTCCTATATAAAAATAAAACTTTCTCAAAATCCTGTATAAAAACTGAACTTTCTCAACGTCCTGTATAAAAACTGAACTTTCTCAACGACCTGTATAAAAATTGAAAATTCTCAACATCCCGACTAAAAACTGTACTTTCTCAAGGCCCTGTATAAAAACTGAATCATCCTAACTTCCTGTAAAAAACTGAACTCTCTCAACGTCCCGTTTAAACACTGAACTTTCTGAATGTCCCGTTTAAAAACTGAACTTTCTCAACATCCTGTATAAAAACTGAACATTCTCAACATCCTGTATAAAAACTGAACATTCTCAACATCTCGTATATAAACTGAACTTGCTCAACGTCCCGATTAAAAACTGAACTTTCTCAACATCTTGTATAAAAACTGAACTTTCTCAACGTGCCATTTAAACACAGAACTTTCTCAATGTCCTGAATAAAAGCTGAACTTTCTCAACGTCCTGTATAAAAACTGAACTTTCTCAATGTCCTGTATAAAAACTAAACATTTTCAACATCCCGTTTCAAAACTGAAATTTCTCAAAACCCTGTAAAAAATCTGAACTTTCTCAATGTCCCATTTAAAAACTGAACTTTCTCAACGTCCTGTATAAAAACTGAACTTTCTCAACCTCCTGAATACAAACGGAACTTTCACAACGTCCCGTTTAAAAACTGAAATTCCTCAACGTCCTGTATAAAAACTGAACTTTCTCAATGTCCTGTATAAAAATGAACTTTCTCAACGTCCCGTTTAAAAACTGAACTTTCTCAACGTCCTGTATAAAAACTGAAATTTCTCAACATCCCGTTGAAAAACTGAACTTTCTCACAGTCCTTTTTAAAAACTGAACTTTCTCAACGTCCTGTATAAAAACTGAAATTTCTCAACATCCCGTTTAAAAACTGAACTTGCTCAAAGTCCTTTTTAAAAGCTGAACCTTCTCAACGCCGTGTATAAAAACTGAACTTTCTCAAAGTCCCGTTTAAAAACTGAATTTTCTCAACGTCCTGTATAAAAACTGAACGTTCTCAACGCCCTGAATAGCTGAAGTTTCTCAAGGCCCGGTGTAAAAACAGAACTTTCCCAATGTCCTGTATAAAAACTGAACATCCTCAACATCCTGTATAAAAACTGAACTTTCTCAAAGCCCGGTATAAAAACTGAACTTTCTCAGTGTCCTATATAAAAATTAAACTTGCTCAAAATCCTGTATAAAAACTGAACTTTCTCAACGTCCTGTATAAAAACTGAACTTTCTCAACGACCTGTATAAAAATTGAAAATTCTCAACATCCCGATTAAAAACTGTACTTTCTCAAGGCCCTGTATAAAAACTGAATCATCCTAACATCCTGTAAAAAACTGAACTTTCACAAGGCCCGGTGTAAAAACAGAACTTTCCCAATGTCCTGTATAAAAACAGAACATCCTCAACATCCTGTATAAAAACTGAACTTTCTCAAAGCCAGGTATAAAATCTGAACTTTCTCAGTGTCCTATATAAAAATAAAACTTTCTCAAAATCCTGTATAAAAACTGAATTTTCTCAACGTCCTGTATAAAAACTGAACGTTCTCAACGCCCTGAATAGCTGAAGTTTCTCAAGGCCCGGTGTAAAAACTGAACTTTCCCAATGTCCTGTATAAAAACTGAACATCCTCAACATCCTGTATAAAAACTGAACTTTCTCAAAGCCCGGTATAAAAACTGAACTTTCTCAGTGTCCTATATAAAAATTAAACTTTCTCAAAATCCTGTATAAAAACTGAACTTTCTCAACGTCCTGTATAAAAACTGAACTTTCTCAACGACCTGTATAAAAATTGAAAATTGTCAACATCCCGATTAAAAACTGAACTTTCTCAAGGCCCTGTATAAAAACTGAATCATCCTAACATCCTGTAAAAAAATGAACTTTCTCAACGTCCCGTTTAAACACTGAACTTTCTGAAAATCCCGTTTAAAAACTGAACTTTCTCAACATCCTGTATAAAAACTGAACATTCTCAACATCCTGTATAAAAACTGAACATTCTCAACATCTTGTATATAAACTGAACTTGGTCAACATCCCGATTAAAAACTGAACTTTCTCAACATCTTGTATAAAAACTGAACTTTCTCAACGTGCCATTTAAACACTGAACTTTCTCAATGTCCTGAATAAAAGCTCAACTTTCTCAACGTCCTGTATAAAAACTGAACTTTCTCAATGTCCTGTATAAAAACTAAACATTTTCAACATCCCGTTTCAAAACTGAAATTTCTCAAAGCCCTGTAAAAAATCTGAACTTTCTCAATGTCCCATTTAAAAACTGAACTTTCTCAACGTCCTGTATAAAAACTGAACTTTCTCAACCTCCTGAATACAAACGGAACTTTCACAACGTCCCGTTTAAAAACTGAAATTCCTCAACGTCCTGTATAAAAACTGAACTTTCTCAACGTCGCGTTTAAAAACTGAACTTTCTCACAGTCCTTTTTAAAAACTGAACTTTCTCAACGTCCTGTATAAAAACTGAAATTTCTCAACATCCCGTTTAAAAACTGAACTTGCTCAAAGTCCTTTTTAAAAGCTGAACCTTCTCAACGCCCTGTATAAAAATTGAACTTTCTCAAAGTCCCGTTTAAAAACTGAATTTTCTCAACGTCCTGTATAAAAACTGAACGTTCTCAACGCCCTGAATAGCTGAAGTTTCTCAAGGCCCGGTGTAAAAACAGAACTTTCCCAATGTCCTGTATAAAAACTGAACATCCTCAACATCCTGTATAAAAATTGAACTTTCTCAGTGTCCTATATAAAAATTAAACTTGCTCAAAATCCTGTATAAAAACTGAACTTTCTCAACGTCCTGTATAAAAACTGAACTTTCTCAACGACCTGTATAAAAATTGAAAATTCTCAACATCCCGATTAAAAACTGTACTTTCTCAAGGCCCTGTATAAAAACTGAATCATCCTAACGTCCTGTAAAAAACTGAACTTTCACAAGGCCCGGTGTAAAAACAGAACTTTCCCAATGTCCTGTATAAAAACTGAACATCCTCAACATCCTGTATAAAAACTGAACTTTCTCAAAGCCCGCTATAAAAACTGAACTTTCTCAGTGTCCTATATAAAAATTAAACTTGCTCAAAATCCTGTATAAAAACTGAACTTTCTCAACGTCCTGTATAAAAACTGAACTTTCTCAACGACCTGTATAAAAATTGAAAATTCTCAACATCCCGATTAAAAACTGTACTTTCTCAAGGCCCTGTATAAAAACTGAATCATCCTAACGTCCTGTAAAAAACTGAACTTTCTCAACGTCCCGTGTAAACACTGAACTTTCTGAATGTCCCGTTTAAAAACTGAACTTTCTCAACATCCTGTATAAAAACTGAACATTCTCAACATCTTGTATATAAATTGAACTTGCTCAACGTCCCGATAAAAAACTGAACTTTCTCAACATCTTGTATAAAAACAACTTTCTCAACGTGCCATTTAAACACTGAACTTTCTCAATGTCCTGAATAAAAGCTGAACTTTCTCAACGTCCTGTATAAAAACTGAACTTTTTCAACATCCCGTTTCAAAACTGAAATTTCTCAAAACCCTGTAAAAAATCTGAACTTTCTCAATGTCCCATTTAAAAACTGAACTTTCTCAACGTCCTGTATAAAAACTGAACTTTCTCAACCTCCTGAATACAAACGGAACTTTCACAACGTCCCGTTTAAAAACTGAAATTCCTCAACGTCCTGTATAAAAACTGAACTTCCTCAACGTCCTGTATAAAACTGAAATTTCTCAACATCCCGTGTAAAAACTGAACTTGCTCAAAGTCCTTTTTAAAAGCTGAACCTTCTCAACGCCCTGTATAAAAACTGAACTTTCTCAAAGTCCCGTTTAAAAACTGAATTTTCTCAACGTCCTGTATAAAAACTGAACGTTCTCAACGCCCTGAATAGCTGAAGTTTCTCAAGGCCCGGTGTAAAAACTGAACTTTCCCAATGTCCTGTATAAAAACTGAACATCCTCAACATCCTGTATAAAAACTGAACTTTCTCAAAGCCCGGTATAAAAACTGAACTTTCTCAGTGTCCTATATAAAAATTAAACTTTCTCAAAATCCTGTATAAAAACTGAACTTTCTCAACGTCCTGTATAAAAACTGAACTTTCTCAACGACCTGTATAAAAATTGAAAATTGTCAACATCCCGATTAAAAACTGAACTTTCTCAAGGCCCTGTATAAAAACTGAATCATCCTAACATCCTGTAAAAAAATGAACTTTCTCAACGTCCCGTTTAAACACTGAACTTTCTGAAAATCCCGTTTAAAAACTGAACTTTCTCAACATCCTGTATAAAAACTGAACATTCTCAACATCCTGTATAAAAACTGAACATTCTCAACATCTTGTATATAAACTGAACTTGGTCAACATCCCGATTAAAAACTGAACTTTCTCAACATCTTGTATAAAAACTGAACTTTCTCAACGTGCCATTTAAACACTGAACTTTCTCAATGTCCTGAATAAAAGCTGAACTTTCTCAACGTCCTGTATAAAAACTGAACTTTCTCAATGTCCTGTATAAAAACTAAACATTTTCAACATCCCGTTTCAAAACTGAAATTTCTCAAAGCCCTGTAAAAAATCTGAACTTTCTCAATGTCCCATTTAAAAACTGAACTTTCTCAACGTCCTGTATAAAAACTGAACTTTCTCAACCTCCTGAATACAAACGGAACTTTCACAACGTCCCGTTTAAAAACTGAAATTCCTCAACGTCCTGTATAAAAACTGAACTTTCTCAACGTCGCGTTTAAAAACTGAACTTTCTCACAGTCCTTTTTAAAAACTGAACTTTCTCAACGTCCTGTATAAAAACTGAAATTTCTCAACATCCCGTTTAAAAACTGAACTTGCTCAAAGTCCTTTTTAAAAGCTGAACCTTCTCAACGCCCTGTATAAAAATTGAACTTTCTCAAAGTCCCGTTTAAAAACTGAATTTTCTCAACGTCCTGTATAAAAACTGAACGTTCTCAACGCCCTGAATAGCTGAAGTTTCTCAAGGCCCGGTGTAAAAACAGAACTTTCCCAATGTCCTGTATAAAAACTGAACATCCTCAACATCCTGTATAAAAATTGAACTTTCTCAGTGTCCTATATAAAAATTAAACTTGCTCAAAATCCTGTATAAAAACTGAACTTTCTCAACGTCCTGTATAAAAACTGAACTTTCTCAACGACCTGTATAAAAATTGAAAATTCTCAACATCCCGATTAAAAACTGTACTTTCTCAAGGCCCTGTATAAAAACTGAATCATCCTAACGTCCTGTAAAAAACTGAACTTTCACAAGGCCCGGTGTAAAAACAGAACTTTCCCAATGTCCTGTATAAAAACTGAACATCCTCAACATCCTGTATAAAAACTGAACTTTCTCAAAGCCCGCTATAAAAACTGAACTTTCTCAGTGTCCTATATAAAAATTAAACTTGCTCAAAATCCTGTATAAAAACTGAACTTTCTCAACGTCCTGTATAAAAACTGAACTTTCTCAACGACCTGTATAAAAATTGAAAATTCTCAACATCCCGATTAAAAACTGTACTTTCTCAAGGCCCTGTATAAAAACTGAATCATCCTAACGTCCTGTAAAAAACTGAACTTTCTCAACGTCCCGTGTAAACACTGAACTTTCTGAATGTCCCGTTTAAAAACTGAACTTTCTCAACATCCTGTATAAAAACTGAACATTCTCAACATCTTGTATATAAATTGAACTTGCTCAACGTCCCGATAAAAAACTGAACTTTCTCAACATCTTGTATAAAAACAACTTTCTCAACGTGCCATTTAAACACTGAACTTTCTCAATGTCCTGAATAAAAGCTGAACTTTCTCAACGTCCTGTATAAAAACTGAACTTTTTCAACATCCCGTTTCAAAACTGAAATTTCTCAAAACCCTGTAAAAAATCTGAACTTTCTCAATGTCCCATTTAAAAACTGAACTTTCTCAACGTCCTGTATAAAAACTGAACTTTCTCAACCTCCTGAATACAAACGGAACTTTCACAACGTCCCGTTTAAAAACTGAAATTCCTCAACGTCCTGTATAAAAACTGAACTTCCTCAACGTCCTGTATAAAACTGAAATTTCTCAACATCCCGTGTAAAAACTGAACTTGCTCAAAGTCCTTTTTAAAAGCTGAACCTTCTCAACGCCCTGTATAAAAACTGAACTTTCTCAAAGTCCCGTTTAAAAACTGAATTTTCTCAACGTCCTGTATAAAAACTGAACGTTCTCAACGCCCTGAATAGCTGAAGTTTCTCAAGGCCCGGTGTAAAAACTGAACTTTCCCAATGTCCTGTATAAAAACTGAACATCCTCAACATCCTGTATAAAAACTGAACTTTCTCAAAGCCCGGTATAAAAACTGAACTTTCTCAGTGTCCTATATAAAAATTAAACTTTCTCAAAATCCTGTATAAAAACTGAACTTTCTCAACGTCCTGTATAAAAACTGAACTTTCTCAACGACCTGTATAAAAATTGAAAATTGTCAACATCCCGATTAAAAACTGTACTTTCTCAACGACCTGTATAAAAACTGAATCATCCTAACATCCTGTAAAAAAATGAACTTTCTCAACGTCCCGTTTAAACACTGAACTTTCTGAAAATCCCGTTTAAAAACTGAACTTTCTCAACATCCTGTATAAAAACTGAACATTCTCAACATCCTGTATAAAAACTGAACATTCTCAACATCTTGTATATAAACTGAACTTGGTCAACATCCCGATTAAAAACTGAACTTTCTCAACATCTTGTATAAAAACTGAACTTTCTCAACGTGCCATTTAAACACTGAACTTTCTCAATGTCCTGAATAAAAGCTGAACTTTCTCAACGTCCTGTATAAAAACTGAACTTTCTCAATGTCCTGTATAAAAACTAAACATTTTCAACATCCCGTTTCAAAACTGAAATTTCTCAAAGCCCTGTAAAAAATCTGAACTTTCTCAATGTCCCATTTAAAAGCTGAACTTTCTCAACGTCCTGTATAAAAATTGAACTTTCTCAACCTCCTGAATACAAACGGAACTTTCACAACGTCCCGTTTAAAAACTGAAATTCCTCAACGTCCTGTATAAAAACTGAACTTACTCAACGTCGCGTTTAAAAACTGAACTTTCTCACAGTCCTTTTTAAAAACTGAACTTTCTCAACGTGCTGTATAAAAACTGAAATTTCTCAACATCCTGTTTAAAAACTGAACTTGCTCAAAGTCCTTTTTAAAAGCTGAACCTTCTCAACGCCCTGTATAAAAATTGAACTTTCTCAAAGTCCCGTTTAAAAACTGAATTTTCTCAACGTCCTGTATAAAAACTGAACGTTCTCAACGCCCTGAATAGCTGAAGTTTCTCAAGGCCTGGTGTAAAAACAGAACTTTCCCAATGTCCTGTATAAAAACTGAACATCCTCAACATCCTGTATAAAAACTGAACTTTCTCAGTGTCCTATATAAAAATTAAACTTGCTCAAAATCCTGTATAAAAACTGAACTTTCTCAACGTCCTGTATAAAAACTGAACTTTCTCAACGACCTGTATAAAAATTGAAAATTCTCAACATCCCGATTAAAAACTGTACTTTCTCAAGGCCCTGTATAAAAACTGAATCATCCTAACGTCCTGTAAAAAACTGAACTTTCACAAGGCCCGGTGTAAAAACAGAACTTTCCCAATGTCCTGTATAAAAACTGAACATCCTCAACATCCTGTATAAAAACTGAACTTTCTCAAAGCCAGGTATAAAAACTGAACTTTCTCAGTGTCCTATATAAAAATAAAACTTTCTCAAAATCCTGTATAAAAACTGAACTTTCTCAACGTCCTGTATAAAAACTGAACTTTCTCAACGACCTGTATAAAAATTGAAAATTCTCAACATCCCGACTAAAAACTGTACTTTCTCAAGGCCCTGTATAAAAACTGAATCATCCTAACTTCCTGTAAAAAACTGAACTCTCTCAACGTCCCGTTTAAACACTGAACTTTCTGAATGTCCCGTTTAAAAACTGAACTTTCTCAACATCCTGTATAAAAACTGAACATTCTCAACATCCTGTATAAAAACTGAACATTCTCAACATCTCGTATATAAACTGAACTTGCTCAACGTCCCGATTAAAAACTGAACTTTCTCAACATCTTGAATAAAAACTGAACTTTCTCAACGTCCTGTATAAAAACTGAACTTTCTCAATGTCCTGTATAAAAACTAAACATTTTCAACATCCCGTTTCAAAACTGAAATTTCTCAAAACCCTGTAAAAAATCTGAACTTTCTCAACGTCCCGTTTAAAAACTGAAATTCCTCAACGTCCTGTATAAAAACTGAACTTTCTCAATGTCCTGTATAAAAATGAACTTTCTCAACGTCCCGTTTAAAAACTGAACTTTCTCAACGTCCTGTATAAAAACTGAAATTTCTCAACATCCCGTTGAAAAACTGAACTTTCTCACAGTCCTTTTTAAAAACTGAACTTTCTCAACGTCCTGTATAAAAACTGAAATTTCTCAACATCCCGTTTAAAAACTGAACTTGCTCAAAGTCCTTTTTAAAAGCTGAACCTTCTCAACGCCGTGTATAAAAACTGAACTTTCTCAAAGTCCCGTTTAAAAACTGAATTTTCTCAACGCCCTGTATAAAAACTGAACGTTCTCAACGCCCTGAATAGCTGAAGTTTCTCAAGGCCCGGTGTAAAAACAGAACTTTCCCAATGTCCTGTATAAAAACTGAACATCCTCAACATCCTGTATAAAAACTGAACTTTCTCAAAGCCCGGTATAAAAACTGAACTTTCTCAGTGTCCTATATAAAAATTAAACTTGCTCAAAATCCTGTATAAAAACTGAACTTTCTCAACGTCCTGTATAAAAACTGAACTTTCTCAACGACCTGTATTAAAATTGAAAATTCTCAACATCCCGATTAAAAACTGTACTTTCTCAAGGCCCTGTATAAAAACTGAATCATCCTAACGTCCTGTAAAAAACTGAACTTTCACAAGGCCCGGTGTAAAAACAGAACTTTCCCAATGTCCTGTATAAAAACAGAACATCCTCAACATCCTGTATAAAAACTGAACTTTCTCAAAGCCAGGTATAAAATCTGAACTTTCTCAGTGTCCTATATAAAAATAAAACTTTCTCAAAATCCTGTATAAAAACTGAATTTTCTCAACGTCCTGTATAAAAACTGAACGTTCTCAACGCCCTGAATAGCTGAAGTTTCTCAAGGCCCGGTGTAAAAACTGAACTTTCCCAATGTCCTGTATAAAAACTGAACATCCTCAACATCCTGTATAAAAACTGAACTTTCTCAAAGCCCGGTATAAAAACTGAACTTTCTCAGTGTCCTATATAAAAATTAAACTTTCTCAAAATCCTGTATAAAAACTGAACTTTCTCAACGTCCTGTATAAAAACTGAACTTTCTCAACGACCTGTATAAAAATTGAAAATTGTCAAAATCCCGATTAAAAACTGAACTTTCTCAAGGCCCTGTATAAAAACTGAATCATCCTAACATCCTGTAAAAAAATGAACTTTCTCAACGTCCCGTTTAAACACTGAACTTTCTGAAAATCCCGTTTAAAAACTGAACTTTCTCAACATCCTGTATAAAAACTGAACATTCTCAACATCCTGTATAAAAACTGAACATTCTCAACATCTTGTATATAAACTGAACTTGGTCAACATCCCGATTAAAAACTGAACTTTCTCAACATCTTGTATAAAAACTGAACTTTCTCAACGTGCCATTTAAACACTGAACTTTCTCAATGTCCTGAATAAAAGCTGAACTTTCTCAACGTCCTGTATAAAAACTGAACTTTCTCAATGTCCTGTATAAAAACTAAACATTTTCAACATCCCGTTTCAAAACTGAAATTTCTCAAAGCCCTGTAAAAAATCTGAACTTTCTCAATGTCCCATTTAAAAACTGAACTTTCTCAACGTCCTGTATAAAAACTGAACTTTCTCAACCTCCTGAATACAAACGGAACTTTCACAACGTCCCGTTTAAAAACTGAAATTCCTCAACGTCCTGTATAAAAACTGAACTTTCTCAACGTCGCGTTTAAAAACTGAACTTTCTCACAGTCCTTTTTAAAAACTGAACTTTCTCAACGTCCTGTATAAAAACTGAAATTTCTCAACATCCCGTTTAAAAACTGAACTTGCTCAAAGTCCTTTTTAAAAGCTGAACCTTCTCAACGCCCTGTATAAAAATTGAACTTTCTCAAAGTCCCGTTTAAAAACTGAATTTTCTCAACGTCCTGTATAAAAACTGAACGTTCTCAACGCCCTGAATAGCTGAAGTTTCTCAAGGCCCGGTGTAAAAACAGAACTTTCCCAATGTCCTGTATAAAAACTGAACATCCTCAACATCCTGTATAAAAATTGAACTTTCTCAGTGTCCTATATAAAAATTAAACTTGCTCAAAATCCTGTATAAAAACTGAACTTTCTCAACGTCCTGTATAAAAACTGAACTTTCTCAACGACCTGTATAAAAATTGAAAATTCTCAACATCCCGATTAAAAACTGTACTTTCTCAAGGCCCTGTATAAAAACTGAATCATCCTAACGTCCTGTAAAAAACTGAACTTTCACAAGGCCCGGTGTAAAAACAGAACTTTCCCAATGTCCTGTATAAAAACTGAACATCCTCAACATCCTGTATAAAAACTGAACTTTCTCAAAGCCCGCTATAAAAACTGAACTTTCTCAGTGTCCTATATAAAAATTAAACTTGCTCAAAATCCTGTATAAAAACTGAACTTTCTCAACGTCCTGTATAAAAACTGAACTTTCTCAACGACCTGTATAAAAATTGAAAATTCTCAACATCCCGATTAAAAACTGTACTTTCTCAAGGCCCTGTATAAAAACTGAATCATCCTAACGTCCTGTAAAAAACTGAACTTTCTCAACGTCCCGTGTAAACACTGAACTTTCTGAATGTCCCGTTTAAAAACTGAACTTTCTCAACATCCTGTATAAAAACTGAACATTCTCAACATCTTGTATATAAACTGAACTTGGTCAACATCCCGATTAAAAACTGAACTTTCTCAACATCTTGTATAAAAACTGAACTTTCTCAACGTGCCATTTAAACACTGAACTTTCTCAATGTCCTGAATAAAAGCTGAACTTTCTCAACGTCCTGTATAAAAACTGAACTTTCTCAATGTCCTGTATAAAAACTAAACATTTTCAACATCCCGTTTCAAAACTGAAATTTCTCAAAGCCCTGTAAAAAATCTGAACTTTCTCAATGTCCCATTTAAAAACTGAACTTTCTCAACGTCCTGTATAAAAACTGAACTTTCTCAACCTCCTGAATACAAACGGAACTTTCACAACGTCCCGTTTAAAAACTGAAATTCCTCAACGTCCTGTATAAAAACTGAACTTACTCAACGTCGCGTTTAAAAACTGAACTTTCTCACAGTCCTTTTTAAAAACTGAACTTTCTCAACGTCCTGTATAAAAACTGAAATTTCTCAACATCCTGTTTAAAAACTGAACTTGCTCAAAGTCCTTTTTAAAAGCTGAACCTTCTCAACGCCCTGTATAAAAATTGAACTTTCTCAAAGTCCCGTTTAAAAACTGAATTTTCTCAACGTCCTGTATAAAAACTGAACGTTCTCAACGCCCTGAATAGCTGAAGTTTCTCAAGGCCCGGTGTAAAAACAGAACTTTCCCAATGTCCTGTATAAAAACTGAACATCCTCAACATCCTGTATAAAAACTGAACTTTCTCAGTGTCCTATATAAAAATTAAACTTGCTCAAAATCCTGTATAAAAACTGAACTTTCTCAACGTCCTGTATAAAAACTGAACTATCTCAACGACCTGTATAAAAATTGAAAATTCTCAACATCCCGATTAAAAACTGTACTTTCTCAAGGCCCTGTATAAAAACTGAATCATCCTAACGTCCTGTAAAAAACTGAACTTTCACAAGGCCCGGTGTAAAAACAGAACTTTCCCAATGTCCTGTATAAAAACTGAACATCCTCAACATCCTGTATAAAAACTGAACTTTCTCAAAGCCAGGTATAAAAACTGAACTTTCTCAGTGTCCTATATAAAAATAAAACTTTCTCAAAATCCTGTATAAAAACTGAACTTTCTCAACGTCCTGTATAAAAACTGAACTTTCTCAACGACCTGTATAAAAATTGAAAATTCTCAACATCCCGACTAAAAACTGTACTTTCTCAAGGCCCTGTATAAAAACTGAATCATCCTAACTTCCTGTAAAAAACTGAACTCTCTCAACGTCCCGTTTAAACACTGAACTTTCTGAATGTCCCGTTTAAAAACTGAACTTTCTCAACATCCTGTATAAAAACTGAACATTCTCAACATCTCGTATATAAACTGAACTTGCTCAACGTCCCGATTAAAAACTGAACTTTCTCAACATCTTGTATAAAAACTGAACTTTCTCAACGTGCCATTTAAACACAGAACTTTCTCAATGTCCTGAAGAAAAGCTGAACTTTCTCAACGTCCTGTATAAAAACTGAACTTTCTCAATGTCCTGTATAAAAACTAAACATTTTCAACATCCCGTTTCAAAACTGAAATTTCTCAAAACCCTGTAAAAAATCTGAACTTTCTCAATGTCCCATTTAAAAACTGAACTTTCTCAACGTCCTGTATAAAAACTGAACTTTCTCAACCTCCTGAATACAAACGGAACTTTCACAACGTCCCGTTTAAAAACTGAAATTCCTCAACGTCCTGTATAAAAACTGAACTTTCTCAATGTCCTGTATAAAAATGAACTTTCTCAACGTCCCGTTTAAAAACTGAACTTTCTCAACGTCCTGTATAAAAACTGAAATTTCTCAACATCCCGTTGAAAAACTGAACTTTCTCACAGTCCTTTTTAAAAACTGAACTTTCTCAACGTCCTGTATAAAAACTGAAATTTCTCAACATCCCGTTTAAAAACTGAACTTGCTCAAAGTCCTTTTTAAAAGCTGAACCTTCTCAACGCCGTGTATAAAAACTGAACTTTCTCAAAGTCCTGTTTAAAAACTGAATTTTCTCAACGCCCTGTATAAAAACTGAACGTTCTCAACGCCCTGAATAGCTGAAGTTTCTCAAGGCCCGGTGTAAAAACAGAACTTTCCCAATGTCCTGTATAAAAACTGAACATCCTCAACATCCTGTATAAAAACTGAACTTTCTCAAAGCCCGGTATAAAAACTTAACTTTCTCAGTGTCCTATATAAAAATTAAACTTGCTCAAAATCCTGTATAAAAACTGAACTTTCTCAACGTCCTGTATAAAAACTGAACTTTCTCAACGACCTGTATTAAAATTGAAAATTCTCAACATCCCGATTAAAAACTGTACTTTCTCAAGGCCCTGTATAAAAACTGAATCATCCTAACGTCCTGTAAAAAACTGAACTTTCACAAGGTCCGGTGTAAAAACAGAACTTTCCCAATGTCCTGTATAAAAACAGAACATCCTCAACATCCTGTATAAAAACTGAACTTTCTCAAAGCCAGGTATAAAATCTGAACTTTCTCAGTGTCCTATATAGAAATAAAACTTTCTCAAAATCCTGTATAAAAACTGAATTTTCTCAACGTCCTGTATAAAAACTGAACGTTCTCAACGCCCTGAATAGCTGAAGTTTCTCAAGGCCCGGTGTAAAAACTGAACTTTCCCAATGTCCTGTATAAAAACTGAACATCCTCAACATCCTGTATAAAAACTGAACTTTCTCAAAGCCCGGTATAAAAACTGAACTTTCTCAGTGTCCTATATAAAAATTAAACTTTCTCAAAAACCTATATAAAAACTGAACTTTCTCAACGTCCTGTATAAAAACTGAACTTTCTCAACGACCTGTATAAAAATTGAAAATTGTCAACATCCCGATTAAAAACTGAACTTTCTCAAGGCCCTGTATAAAAACTGAATCATCCTAACATCCTGTAAAAAAATGAACTTTCTCAACGTCCCGTTTAAACACTGAACTTTCTGAAAATCCCGTTTAAAAACTGAAATTTCTCAACATCCTGTATAAAAACTGAACATTCTCAACATCCTGTATAAAAACTGAACATTCTCAACATCTTGTATATAAACTGAACTTGGTCAACATCCCGATTAAAAACTGAACTTTCTCAACATCTTGTATAAAAACTGAATTTTCTCAACGTGCCATTTAAACACTGAACTTTCTCAATGTCCTGAATAAAAGCTGAACTTTCTCAACGTCCTGTATAAAAACTGAACTTTCTCAATGTCCTGTATAAAAACTAAACATTTTCAACATCCCGTTTCAAAACTGAAATTTCTCAAAGCCCTGTAAAAAATCTGAACTTTCTCAATGTCCCATTTAAAAACTGAACTTTCTCAACGTCCTGTATAAAAACTGAACTTTCTCAACCTCCTGAATACAAACGGAACTTTCACAACGTCCCGTTTAAAAACTGAAATTCCTCAACGTCCTGTATAAAAACTGAACTTTCTCAACGTCGCGTTTAAAAACTGAACTTTCTCACAGTCCTTTTTAAAAACTGAACTTTCTCAACGTCCTGTATAAAAACTGAAATTTCTCAACATCCCGTTTAAAAACTGAACTTGCTCAAAGTCCTTTTTAAAAGCTGAACCTTCTCAACGCCCTGTATAAAAATTGAACTTTCTCAAAGTCCCGTTTAAAAACTGAATTTTCTAAACGTCCTGTATAAAAACTGAACGTTCTCAACGCCCTGAATAGCTGAAGTTTCTCAAGGCCCGGTGTAAAAACAGAACTTTCCCAATGTCCTGTATAAAAACTGAACATCCTCAACATCCTGTATAAAAACTGAACTTTCTCAAAGCCCGGTATAAAAATTGAACTTTCTCAGTGTCCTATATAAAAATTAAACTTGCTCAAAATCCTGTATAAAAACTGAACTTTCTCAACGACCTGTATAAAAATTGAACTTTCTCAACATCCCAATTAAAAACTGTACTTTCTCAAGGCCCTGTATAAAAACTGAATCATCCTAACGTCCTGTAAAAAACTGAACTTTCTCAACGTCCCGTGTAAACACTGAACTTTCTGAATGTCCCGTTTAAAAACTGAACTTTCTCAACATCCTGTATAAAAACTGAACATTCTCAACATCTTGTATATAAATTGAACTTGCTCAACGTCCCGATAAAAAACTGAACTTTCTCAACATCTTGTATAAAAACAACTTTCTCAACGTGCCATTTAAACACTGAACTTTCTCAATGTCCTGAATAAAAGCTGAACTTTCTCAACGTCCTGTATAAAAACTGAACTTTTTCAACATCCCGTTTCAAAACTGAAATTTCTCAAAACCCTGTAAAAAATCTGAACTTTCTCAATGTCCCATTTAAAAACTGAACTTTCTCAACGTCCTGTATAAAAACTGAACTTTCTCAACCTCCTGAATACAAACGGAACTTTCACAACGTCCCGTTTAAAAACTGAAATTCCTCAACGTCCTGTATAAAAACTGAACTTTCTCAGCGTCCTGTATAAAAACTGAAATTTCTCAACATCCCGTTTACAAACTGAACTTCCTCACAGTCATTTTTAAAAACTGAACTTTCTCAACGTCCTGTATAAAAACTGAAATTTCTCAACATCCCGTGTAAAAACTGAACTTGCTCAAAGTCCTTTTTAAAAGCTGAACCTTCTCAACGCCCTGTATAAAAACTGAACTTTCTCAAAGTCCCGTTTAAAAACTGAATTTTCTCAACGTCCTGTATAAAAACTGAACGTTCTCAACGCCCTGAATAGCTGAAGTTTCTCAAGGCCCGGTGTAAAAACTGAACTTTCCCAATGTCCTGTATAAAAACTGAACATCCTCAACATCCTGTATAAAAACTGAACTTTCTCAAAGCCCGGTATAAAAACGGAACTTTCTCAGTGTCCTATATAAAAATAAAACTTTCTCAAAATCCTGTATAAAAACTGAACTTTCTCAACGTCCTGTATAAAAACTGAACTTTCTCAACGACCTGTATAAAAATTGAAAATTGTCAACATCCCGATTAAAAACTGTACTTTCTCAAGGCCCTGTATAAAAACTGAATCATCCTAACATCCTGTAAAAAAATGAACTTTCTCAACGTCCCGTTTAAACACTGAACTTTCTGAAAATCCCGTTTAAAAACTGAACTTTCTCAACATCCTGTATAAAAACTGAACATTCTCAACATCCTGTATAAAAACTGAACATTCTCAACATCTTGTATATTAACTGAACTTGGTCAACATCCCGATTAAAAACTGAACTTTCTCAACATCTTGTATAAAAACTGAACTTTCTCAACGTGCCATTTAAACACTGAACTTTCTCGATGTCCTGAATAAAAGCTGAACTTTCTCAACGTCCTGTATAAAAACTGAACTTTCTCAATGTCCTGTATAAAAACTAAACATTTTCAACATCCCGTTTCAAAACTGAAATTTCTCAAAGCCCTGTAAAAAATCTGAACTTTCTCAATGTCCCATTTAAAAACTGAACTTTCTCAACGTCCTGTATAAAAACTGAACTTTCTCAACCTCCTGAATACAAACGGAACTTTCACAACGTCCCGTTTAAAAACTGAAATTCCTCAACGTCCTGTATAAAAACTGAACTTACTCAACGTCGCGTTTAAAAACTGAACTTTCTCACAGTCCTTTTTAAAAACTGAACTTTCTCAACGTCCTGTATAAAAACTGAAATTTCTCAACATCCTGTTTAAAAACTGAACTTGCTCAAAGTCCTTTTTAAAAGCTGAACCTTCTCAACGCCCTGTATAAAAATTGAACTTTCTCAAAGTCCCGTTTAAAAACTGAATTTTCTCAACGTCCTGTATAAAAACTGAACGTTCTCAACGCCCTGAATAGCTGAAGTTTCTCAAGGCCCGGTGTAAAAACAGAACTTTCCCAATGTCCTGTATAAAAACTGAACATCCTCAACATCCTGTATAAAAACTGAACTTTCTCAGTGTCCTATATAAAAATTAAACTTGCTCAAAATCCTGTATAAAAACTGAACTTTCTCAACGTCCTGTATAAAAACTGAACTATCTCAACGACCTGTATAAAAATTGAAAATTCTCAACATCCCGATTAAAAACTGTACTTTCTCAAGGCCCTGTATAAAAACTGAATCATCCTAACGTCCTGTAAAAAACTGAACTTTCACAAGGCCCGGTGTAAAAACAGAACTTTCCCAATGTCCTGTATAAAAACTGAACATCCTCAACATCCTGTATAAAAACTGAACTTTCTCAAAGCCAGGTATAAAAACTGAACTTTCTCAGTGTCCTATATAAAAATAAAACTTTCTCAAAATCCTGTATAAAAACTGAACTTTCTCAACGTCCTGTATAAAAACTGAACTTTCTCAACGACCTGTATAAAAATTGAAAATTCTCAACATCCCGACTAAAAACTGTACTTTCTCAAGGCCCTGTATAAAAACTGAATCATCCTAACTTCCTGTAAAAAACTGAACTCTCTCAACGTCCCGTTTAAACACTGAACTTTCTGAATGTCCCGTTTAAAAACTGAACTTTCTCAACATCCTGTATAAAAACTGAACATTCTCAACATCCTGTATAAAAACTGAACATTCTCAACATCTCGTATATAAACTGAACTTGCTCAACGTCCCGATTAAAAACTGAACTTTCTCAACATCTTGTATAAAAACTGAACTTTCTCAACGTGCCATTTAAACACAGAACTTTCTCAATGTCCTGAAGAAAAGCTGAACTTTCTCAACGTCCTGTATAAAAACTGAACTTTCTCAATGTCCTGTATAAAAACTAAACATTTTCAACATCCCGTTTCAAAACTGAAATTTCTCAAAACCCTGTAAAAAATCTGAACTTTCTCAATGTCCCATTTAAAAACTGAACTTTCTCAACGTCCTGTATAAAAACTGAACTTTCTCAACCTCCTGAATACAAACGGAACTTTCACAACGTCCCGTTTAAAAACTGAAATTCCTCAACGTCCTGTATAAAAACTGAACTTTCTCAATGTCCTGTATAAAAATGAACTTTCTCAACGTCCCGTTTAAAAACTGAACTTTCTCAACGTCCTGTATAAAAACTGAAATTTCTCAACATCCCGTTGAAAAACTGAACTTTCTCACAGTCCTTTTTAAAAACTGAACTTTCTCAACGTCCTGTATAAAAACTGACATTTCTCAACATCCCGTTTAAAAACTGAACTTCCTCAAAGTCCTTTTTAAAAGCTGAACCTTCTCAACGCCGTGTATAAAAACTGAACTTTCTCAAAGTCCCGTTTAAAAACTGAATTTTCTCAACGTCCTGTATAAAAACTGAACGTTCTCAACGCCCTGAATAGCTGAAGTTTCTCAAGGCCCGGTCTAAAAACTGAACTTTCCCAATGTCCTGTATAAAAACTGAACATCCTCAACATCCTGTATAAAAACTGAACTTTCTCAAAGCCCGGTATAAAAACTGAACTTTCTCAGTGTCCTATATAAAAATTAAACTTGCTCAAAATCCTGTATAAAAACTGAACTTTCTCAACGTCCTGTATAAAAACTGAACTTTCTCAACGACCTGTATTAAAATTGAAAATTCTCAACATCCCGATTAAAAACTGTACTTTCTCAAGGCCCTGTATAAAAACTGAATCATCCTAACGTCCTGTAAAAAACTGAACTTTCACAAGGCCCGGTGTAAAAACAGAACTTTCCCAATGTCCTGTATAAAAACAGAACATCCTCAACATCCTGTATAAAAACTGAACTTTCTCAAAGCCAGGTATAAAAACTGAACTTTCTCAGTGTCCTATATAAAAATAAAACTTTCTCAAAATCCTGTATAAAAACTGAACTTTCTCAACGTCCTGTATAAAAACTGAACTTTCTCAACGACCTGTATAAAAATTGAAAATTCTCAACATCCCGATTAAAAACTGTACTTTCTCAAGGCCCTGTATAAAAACTGAATCATCCTAACTTCCTGTAAAAAACTGAACTCTCTCAACGTCCCGTTTAAACACTGAACTTTCTGAATGTCCCGTTTAAAAACTGAACTTTCTCAACATCCTGTATAAAAACTGAACATTCTCAACATCCTGTATAAAAACTGAACATTCTCAACATCTCGTATATAAACTGAACTTGCTCAACGTCCCGATTAAAAACTGAACTTTCTCAACATCTTGTATAAAAACTGAACTTTCTCAACGTGCCATTTAAACACAGAAATTTCTCAATGTCCTGAATAAAAGCTGAACTTTCTCAACGTCCTGTATAAAAACTGGACTTTCTCAATGTCCTGTATAAAAACTAAACATTTTCAACATGCCGTTTCAAAACTGAAATTTCTCAAAACCCTGTAAAAAATCTGAACTTTCTCAACGTCCCATTTAAAAACTGAACTTTCTCAACGTCCTGTATAAAAACTGAACTTTCTCAACCTCCTGAATACAAACGGAACTTTCACAACGTCCCGTTTAAAAACTGAAATTCCTCAACGTCCTGTATAAAAACTGAACTTTCTCAGCGTCCTGTATAAAAACTGAACTTTCTCAACGTCCTGTATAAAAACTGAAATTTCTCAACATCCCGTTTACAAACTGAACTTTCTCACAGTCCTTTTTAAAAACTGAACTTTCTCAACGTCCTGTACAAAAACTGAAATTTCTCAATATCCCGTTTACAAACTGAACTTGCTCAAAGTCCTTTTTAAAAGCTGAACCTTCTCAACGCCCTGTATAAAAACTGAACTTTCTCAAAGTCCCGTTTAAAAACTGAACTTTCTCAACGTCCTGTATAAAAACTGAATGATCTCAACGCCCTGAATAGCTGAAGTTTCTCAATGCCCGGTGTAAAAACAGAACTTTCCCAATGTCCTGTATAAAACCTGAACATCCTCAACATCCTGTATAAAAACTGAACATCCTCAACATCCTGTATAAAAACTGAACTTTCTCAAAGCCCGGTATAAAAACTGAACTTTCTCAGTGTCCTATATAAAAATTAAACTTTCGCAAAATCCTGTATAAAAACTGAACTTTCTCAACGTCCTGTATAAAAACTGAACTTTCTCAAGGACCTATATAAAAATTGAAAATTCTCAACATCCCGATTAAAAACTGTACTTTCTCAAGGCCCTGTATAAAAACTGAATCATGCAAACGTCCTGTAAAAAACTGAACTTTCTCAACGTCCCGTGTAAACACTGAACTTTCTGAATGTCCCATTTAAAATCTGAACATTCTCAACATCCTGTATAATAACTGAACTTTCTCAACGTGCCATTTAAACACTGAACTTTCTCAATGTCCTGAATAAAAGCTGAACTTTCTCAACGTACTGTATAAAAACTGAACTTTCTCAATGTCCTGTATAAAAACTAAACATTTTCAACATCCCGTTTCAAAACTGAAATTTCTCAAAACCCTGTAAAAAATCTGAACTTTCTCAATGTCCCATTTAAAAACTGAACTTTCTCAACGTCCTGTATAAAAACTGAACTTTCTCAACCTCCTGAATACAAACGGAACTTTCTCAACGTCCCGTTTAAAAACTGAAATTCCTCAACGTCCTGTATAAAAACTGAACTTTCTCAAAGTCTTGTATAAAAACTGAACTTTCTCAACCTCCTGTATAAAAACTGAAATTTCTCAACATCCCATTGAAAAACTGAACTTTCTCAACGTCCTGTATAAAAACGGAAGTTACTCAACATCCCATTTACAAACTGAACTTTCTCAAAGTCCTGTATAAAAACTGAACTTTCTCAACGTCCTGTATAAAAACTGAAATTTCTCAACATCCCGTTTACAAACTGAACTTTCTCACAGTCCTTTTTAAAAACTGAACTTTCTCAACGTCCTGTATAAAAACTGAAATTTCTCAACATCCCGTTTAAAAACTGAACTTGCTCAAAGTCCTTTTTAAAAGCTGAACCTTCTCAACCCCCTGTATAAAAACTGAACTTTCTCAAAGTCCCGTTTAAAAACTGAATTTTCTCAACGTCCTGTATAAAAACTGAACGTTCTCAACGCCCTGAATAGCTGAAGTTTCTCAAGGCCCGGTGTAAAAACTGAACTTTCCCAATGTCCTGTATAAAAACTGAACATCCTCAACATCCTGTATAAAAACTGAACTTTCTCAAAGCCCGGTATAAAAACTGAACTTTCTCAGTGTCCTATATAAAAATTAAACTTTCTCAAAATCCTGTATAAAAACTGAACTTTCTCAACGTCCTGTATAAAAACTGAACTTTCTCAACGACCTGTATAAAAATTGAAAATTGACAACATCCCGATTAAAAACTGTACTTTCTCAAGGCCCTGTATAAAAACTGAATCATCCTAACATCCTGTAAAAAAATGAACTTTCTCAACGTCCCGTTTAAACACTGAACTTTCTGAAAATCCCGTTTAAAAACTGAACTTTCTCAACATCCTGTATAAAAACTGAACATTCTCAACATCCTGTATAAAAACTGAACATTCTCAACATCTTGTATATAAACTGAACTTGGTCAACATCCCGATTAAAAACTGAACTTTCTCAACATCTTGTATAAAAACTGAACTTTCTCAACGTGCCATTTAAACACTGAACTTTCTCAATGTCCTGAATAAAAGCTGAACTTTCTCAACGTCCTGTATAAAAACTGAACTTTCTCAATGTCCTGTATAAAAACTAAACATTTTCAACATCCCGTTTCAAAACTGAAATTTCTCAAAGCCCTGTAAAAAATCTGAACTTTCTCAATGTCCCATTTAAAAACTGAACTTTCTCAACGTCCTGTATAAAAACTGAACTTTCTCAACCTCCTGAATACAAACGGAACTTTCACAACGTCCCGTTTAAAAACTGAAATTCCTCAACGTCCTGTATAAAAACTGAACTTTCTCAATGTCCTGTATAAAAATGAACTTTCTCAACGTCCCGTTTAAAAACTGAACTTTCTCAACGTCCTGTATAAAAACTGAAATTTCTCAACATCCCGTTGAAAAACTGAACTTTCTCACAGTCCTTTTTAAAAACTGAACTTTCTCAACGTCCTGTATAAAAACTGAAATTTCTCAACATCCCGTTTAAAAACTGAACTTGCTCAAAGTCCTTTTTAAAAGCTGAACCTTCTCAACGCCCTGTATAAAAATTGAACTTTCTCAAAGTCCCGTTTAAAAACTGAATTTTCTCAACGTCCTGTATAAAAACTGAACGTTCTCAACGCCCTGAATAGCTGAAGTATCTCAAGGCCCGGTGTAAAAACAGAACTTTCCCAATGTCCTGTATAAAAACTGAACATCCTCAACATCCTGTATAAAAACTGAACTTTCTCAAAGCCCGGTATAAAAACTGAACTTTCTCAGTGTCCTATATAAAAATTAAACTTGCTCAAAATCCTGTATAAAAACTGAACTTTCTCAACGTCCTGTATAAAAACTGAACTTTCTCAACGACCTGTATTAAAATTGAAAATTCTCAACATCCCGATTAAAAACTGTACTTTCTCAAGGCCCTGTATAAAAACTGAATCATCCTAACGTCCTGTAAAAAACTGAACTTTCACAAGGCCCGGTGTAAAAACAGAACTTTCCCAATGTCCTGTATAAAAACAGAACATCCTCAACATCCTGTATAAAAACTGAACTTTCTCAAAGCCAGGTATAAAAACTGAACTTTCTCAGTGTCCTATATAAAAATAAAACTTTCTCAAAATCCTGTATAAAAACTGAACTTTCTCAACGTCCTGTATAAAAACTGAACTTTCTCAACGACCTGTATAAAAATTGAAAATTCTCAACATCCCGACTAAAAACTGTACTTTCTCAAGGCCCTGTATAAAAACTGAATCATCCTAACTTCCTGTAAAAAACTGAACTCTCTCAACGTCCCGTTTAAACACTGAACTTTCTGAATGTCCCGTTTAAAAACTGAACTTTCTCAACATCCTGTATAAAAACTGAACATTCTCAACATCCTGTATAAAAACTGAACATTCTCAACATCTCGTATATAAACTGAACTTGCTCAACGTCCCGATTAAAAACTGAACTTTCTCAACATCTTGTATAAAAACTGAACTTTCTCAACGTGCCATTTAAACACAGAACTTTCTCAATGTCCTGAATAAAAGCTGAACTTTCTCAACGTGCTGTATAAAAACTGAACTTTCTCAACATCTTGTATAAAAACTGAACTTTCTCAACGTGCCATTTAAACACAGAACTTTCTCAATGTCCTGAATAAAAGCTGAACTTTCTCAACGTCCTGTATAAAAACTGAACTTTCTCAACCTCCTGAATACAAACGGAACTTTCACAACGTCCCGTTTAAAAACTGAAATTCCTCAACGTCCTGTATAAAAACTGAACTTTCTCAACGTCCTGTATAAAACTGAACTTACTCAACGTCCCGTTTAAAAACTGAACTTTCTCAACGTCCTGTATAAAAACTGAAATTTCTCAACATCCCGTTGAAAAACTGAACTTTCTCAGCGTCCTGTATAAAAACTGAAATTTCTCAACATCCCGTTTACAAACTGCACTTTCTCACAGTCCTTTTTAAAAACTGAACTTTCTCAACGTCCTGTATAAAAACTGAAATTTCTCAACATCCCGTGTGAAAACTGAACTTGCTCAAAGTCCTTTTTAAAAGCTGAACCTTCTCAACGCCCTGTATAAAAACTGAACTTTCTCAAAGTCCCGTTTAAAAACTGAATTTTCTCAACGTCCTGTATAAAAACTGAACGTTCTCAACGCCCTGAATAGCTGAAGTTTCTCATGGCCCGGTGTAAAAACTGAACTTTCCCAATGTCCTGTATAAAAACTGAACATCCTCAACATCCTGTATAAAAACTGAACTTTCTCAACGTCCCGTTTAAAAACTGAACTTTCTCAGCGTCCTGTATAAAAACTGAAGTTACTCAACATCCCGTTTACAAACTGAACTTTCTCACAGTCCTTTTTAAAAACTGAACTTTCTCAACGTCCTGTATAAAAACTGAAATTTCTCAATATCCCGTGTAAAAACTGAACTTGCTCAAAGTCCTTTTTAAAAGCTGAACCTTCTCAACGCCCTGTATAAAAATTGAACTTTCTCAAAGTCCCGTTTAAAAACTGAATTTTCTCAACGTCCTGTATAAAAACTGAACGTTCTCAACGCCCTGAATAGCTGAAGTTTCTCAAGGCCCGGTGTAAAAACTGAACTTTCCCAATGTCCTGTATAAAAACTGAACATCCTCAACATCCTGTATAAAAACTGAACTTTCTCAAAATCCTGTATAAAAACTGAACTTTCTCAACGTCCTGTATAAAAACTGAACTTTCTCAGCGTCCCGTTGAAAAACTGAAGTTACTCAACATCCCGTTTACAAACTGAACTTTCTCACAGTCCTTTTTAAAAACTGAACTTTCTCAACGTCCTGTATAAAAACTGAAATTTCTCAATATCCCGTGTAAAAACTGAACTTGCTCAAAGTCCTTTTTAAAAGCTGAACCTTCTCAACGCCCTGTATAAAAATTGAACTTTCTCAACATCCCGTTTAAAAACTGAATTTTCTCAACGTCCTGTATAAAAACTGAACGTTCTCAACGCCCTGAATAGCTGAAGTTTCTCAAGGCCCGGTGTAAAAACTGAACTTTCCCAATGTCCTGTATAAAAACTGAACATCCTCAACATCCTGTATAAAAACTGAACTTTCTCAGTGTCCTATATAAAAATTAAACTTTCTCAAAATCCTGTATAAAAACTGAACTTTCTCAACGTCCTGTATAAAAACTGAAATTTCTCAACGACCTGTATAAAAATTGAAAATTGTCAACATCCCGATTAAAAACTGAACTTTCTCAAGGCCCTGTATAAAAATTGAATCATCCTAACATCCTGTAAAAAAATGAACTTTCTCAACGTCCCGTTTAAACACTGAACTTTCTGAAAATCCCGTTTAAAAACTGAACTTTCTCAACATCCTGTATAAAAACTGAACATTCTCAACATCCTGTATAAAAACTGAACATTCTCAACATCTTGTATATAAACTGAACTTGGTCAACATCCCGATTAAAAACTGAACTTTCTCAACATCTTGTATAAAAACTGAACTTTCTCAACGTGCCATTTAAACACTGAACTTTCTCGATGTCCTGAATAAAAGCTGAACTTTCTCAACGTCCTGTATAAAAACTGAACTTTCTCAATGTCCTGTATAAAAACTAAACATTTTCAACATCCCGTTTCAAAACTGAAATTTCTCAAAGCCCTGTAAAAAATCTGAACTTTCTCAATGTCCCATTTAAAAACTGAACTTTCTCAACGTCCTGTATAAAAACTGAACTTTCTCAACCTCCTGAATACAAACGGAACTTTCACAACGTCCCGTTTAAAAACTGAAATTCCTCAACGTCCTGTATAAAAACTGAACTTTCTCAATGTCCTGTATAAAAATGAACTTTCTCAACGTCCCGTTTAAAAACTGAACTTTCTCAACGTCCTGTATAAAAACTGAAATTTCTCAACATCCCGTTGAAAAACTGAACTTTCTCACAGTCCTTTTTAAAAACTGAACTTTCTCAACGTCCTGTATAAAAACTGAAATTTCTCAACATCCCGTTTAAAAACTGAACTTGCTCAAAGTCCTTTTTAAAAGCTGAACCTTCTCAACGCCCTGTATAAAAATTGAACTTTCTCAAAGTCCCGTTTAAAAACTGAATTTTCTCAACGTCCTGTATAAAAACTGAACGTTCTCAACGCCCTGAATAGCTGAAGTTTCTCAAGGCCCGGTGTAAAAACAGAACTTTCCCAATGTCCTGTCTAAAAACTGAACATCCTCAACATCCTGTATAAAAACTGAACTTTCACAAATCCCGGTATAAAAACTGAACTTTCTCAGTGTCCTATATAAAAATTAAACTTGCTCAAAATCCTGTATAAAACTGAACTTTCTCAACGTCCTGTATAAAAACTGAACTTTCTCAACGACCTGTATAAAAATTGAAAATTCTCAACATCCCGATTAAAAACTGTACTTTCTCAAGGCCCTGTATAAAAACTGAATCATCCTAACGTCCTGTAAAAAACTGAACTTTCACAAGGCCCGGTGTAAAAACAGAACTTTCCCAATGTCCTGTATAAAAACTGAACATCCTCAACATCCTGTATAAAAACTGAACTTTCTCAAAGCCAGGTATAAAAACTGAACTTTCTCAGTGTCCTATATAAAAATAAAACTTTCTCAAAATCCTGTATAAAAACTGAACTTTCTCAACGTCCTGTATAAAAACTGAACTTTCTCAACGACCTGTATAAAAATTGAAAATTCTCAACATCCCGATTAAAAACTGTACTTTCTCAAGGCCCTGTATAAAAACTGAATCATCCTAACTTCCTGTAAAAAACTGAACTCTCTCAACGTCCCGTTTAAACACTGAACTTTCTGAATGTCCCGTTTAAAAACTGAACTTTCTCAACATCCTGTATAAAAACTGAACATTCTCAACATCCTGTATAAAAACTGAACATTCTCAACATCTCGTATATAAACTGAACTTGCTCAACGTCCCGATTAAAAACTGAAATTTCTCAACATCTTGTATAAAAACTGAACTTTCTCAACGTGCCATTTAAACACAGAACTTTCTCAATGTCCTGAATAAAAGCTGAACTTTCTCAACGTCCTGTATAAAAACTGAACTTTCTCAATGTCCTGTATAAAAACTAAACATTTTCAATACCCCGTTTCAAAACTGAAATATCTCAAAACCCTGTAAAAAATCCGAACTTTCTCAATGTCCCGTATAAAAACTGAACTTTCTCAACCTCCTGAATACAAACGGAACTTTCACAACGTCCCGTTTAAAAACTGAAATTCCTCAACATCCTGTATAAAAACTGAACTTTCTCAACGTCGTGTATAAAACTGAACTTTCTCAACGTCCCGTTTAAAAACTGAACTTTCTCAAAGTCCTGTATAAAAACTGAAATTTCTCAACATCCCGTTGAAAAACTGAACTTTCTCACAGTCCTTTTTAAAAGCTGAACCTTCTCAACGCCCTGTATAAAAACTGAACTTTCTCAAAGTCCCGTTTAAAAACTGAATTTTCTCAACGTCCTGTATAAAAACTGAAATTTCTCAACATCCCGTTTACAAACTGAACTTTCTCACAGTCCTTTTTAAAAACTGAACTTTCTCAACGTCCTGTATAAAAACTGAAATTTCTCAACATCCCGTTTAAAAACTGAACTTGCTCAAAGTCCTTTTTAAAAGCTGAACCTTCTCAACGCCCTGTATAAAAACTGAACTTTCTCAAAGTCCCGTTTAAAAACTGAATTTTCTCAACGTCCTGTATAAAAACTGAACGTTCTCAACGCCCTGAATAGCTGAAGTTTCTCAAGGACCGGTGTAAAAACAGAACTTTCCCAATGTCCTGTATAAAAACTGAACATCCTCAACATCCTGTATAAAAACTGAACTTTCTCAAAGCCCGGTATAAAAACTGAACTTTCTCAGTGTCCTATATAAAAATTAAACTTGCTCAAAATCCTGTATAAAAACTGAACTTTCTCAACGTCCTGTATAAAAACTGAACTTTCTCAACGACCTGTATAAAAATTGAAAATTCTCAACATCCCGATTAAAAACTGTACTTTCTCAAGGCCCTGTATAAAAACTGAATCATCCTAACGTCCTGTAAAAAACTGAACTTTCTCAACGTCCCGTGTAAACACTGAACTTTCTGAATGTCCCGTTTAAAAACAGAACTTTCTCAACATCCTGTATAAAAACTGAACATTCTCAACATCTTGTATATAAATTGAACTTGCTCAACGTCCCGATAAAAAACTGAACTTTCTCAACATCTTGTATAAAAACAACTTTCTCAACGTGCCATTTAAACACTGAACTTTCTCAATGTCCTGAATAAAAGCTGAACTTTCTCAACGTCCTGTATAAAAACTGAACTTTTTCAACATCCCGTTTCAAAACTGAAATTTCTCAAAACCCTGTAAAAAATCTGAACTTTCTCAATGTCCCATTTAAAAACTGAACTTTCTCAACGTCCTGTATAAAAACTGAACTTTCTCAACGTCCTGTATAAAACTGAACTTACTCAACGTCCCGTTTAAAAACTGAACTTTCTCAACGTCCTGTATAAAAACTGAAATTTCTCAACATCCCGTTGAAAAACTGAACTTTCTCAGCGTCCTGTATAAAAACTGAACTTTCTCAACGTCCTGTATAAAAACTGAAGTTACTCAACATCCCGTTTACAAACTGAACTTCCTCACAGTCATTTTTAAAAACTGAACTTTCTCAACGTCCTGTATAAAAACTGAAATTTCTCAACATCCCGTGTAAAAACTGAACTTGCTCAAAGTCCTTTTTAAAAGCTGAACCTTCTCAACGCCCTGTATAAAAACTGAACTTTCTCAAAGTCCCGTTTAAAAACTGAATTTTCTCAACGTCCTGTATAAAAACTGAACGTTCTCAACGCCCTGAATAGCTGAAGTTTCTCAAGGCCCGGTGTAAAAACTGAACTTTCCCAATGTCCTGTATAAAAACTGAACATCCTCAACATCCTGTATAAAAACTGAACTTTCTCAAAGCCCGGTATAAAAACTGAACTTTCTCAGTGTCCTATATAAAAATTAAACTTTCTCAAAATCCTGTATAAAAACTGAACTTTCTCAACGTCCTGTATAAAAACTGAACTTTCTCAACGACCTGTATAAAAATTGAAAATTGTCAACATCCCGATTAAAAACTGAACTTTCTCAAGGCCCTGTATAAAAATTGAATCATCCTAACATCCTGTAAAAAAATGAACTTTCTCAACGTCCCGTTTAAACACTGAACTTTCTGAAAATCCCGTTTAAAAACTGAACTTTCTCAACATCCTGTATAAAAACTGAACATTCTCAACATCCTGTATAAAAACTGAACATTCTCAACATCTTGTATATAAACTGAACTTGGTCAACATCCCGATTAAAAACTGAACTTTCTCAACATCTTGTATAAAAACTGAACTTTCTCAACGTGCCATTTAAACACTGAACTTTCTCAATGTCCTGAATAAAAGCTCAACTTTCTCAACGTCCTGTATAAAAACTGAACTTTCTCAATGTCCTGTATAAAAACTAAACATTTTCAACATCCCGTTTCAAAACTGAAATTTCTCAAAGCCCTGTAAAAAATCTGAACTTTCTCAATGTCCCATTTAAATACTGAACTTTCTCAACGTCCTGTATAAAAACTGAACTTTCTCAACCTCCTGAATACAAACGGAACTTTCACAACGTCCCGTTTAAAAACTGAAATTCCTCAACGTCCTGTATAAAAACTGAACTTTCTCAATGTCCTGTATAAAAATGAACTTTCTCAACGTCCCGTTTAAAAACTGAACTTTCTCAACGTCCTGTATAAAAACTGAAATTTCTCAACATCCCGTTGAAAAACTGAACTTTCTCACAGTCCTTTTTAAAAACTGAACTTTCTCAACGTCCTGTATAAAAACTGAAATTTCTCAACATCCCGTTTAAAAACTGAACTTGCTCAAAGTCCTTTTTAAAAGCTGAACCTTCTCAACGCCCTGTATAAAAATTGAACTTTCTCAAAGTCCCGTTTAAAAACTGAATTTTCTCAACGTCCTGTATAAAAACTGAACGTTCTCAACGCCCTGAATAGCTGAAGTTTCTCAAGGCCCGGTGTAAAAACAGAACTTTCCCAATGTCCTGTATAAAAACTGAACATCCTCAACATCCTGTATAAAAACTGAACTTTCTCAAAGCCCGGTATAAAAACTGAACTTTCTCAGTGTCCTATATAAAAATTAAACTTGCTCAAAATCCTGTATAAAAACTGAACTTTCTCAACGTCCTGTATAAAAACTGAACTTTCTCAACGACCTGTATAAAAATTGAAAATTCTCAACATCCCGATTAAAAACTGTACTTTCTCAAGGTCCTGTATAAAAACTGAATCATCCTAACGTCCTGTAAAAAACTGAACTTTCACAAGGCCCGGTGTAAAAACAGAACTTTCCCAATGTCCTGTACAAAAACTGAACATCCTCAACATCCTGTATAAAAACTGAACTTTCTCAAAGCCAGGTATAAAAACTGAACTTTCTCAGTGTCCTATATAAAAATAAAACTTTCTCAAAATCCTGTATAAAAACTGAACTTTCTCAACGTCCTGTATAAAAACTGAACTTTCTCAACGACCTGCATAAAAATTGAAAATTCTCAACATCCCGATTAAAAACTGTACTTTCTCAAGGCCCTGTATAAAAACTGAATCATCCTAACTTCCTGTAAAAAACTGAACTCTCTCAACGTCCCGTTTAAACACTGAACTTTCTGAATGTCCCGTTTAAAAACTGAACTTTCTCAACATCCTGTATAAAAACTGAACATTCTCAACATCCTGTTTAAAAACTGAACATTCTCAACATCTCGTATATAAACTGAACTTGCTCAACGTCCCGATTAAAAACTGAACTTTCTCAACATCTTGTATAAAAACTGAACTTTCTCAACGTGCCATTTAAACACAGAACTTTCTCAATGTCCTGAATAAAAGCTGAACTTTCTCAACGTCCTGTATAAAAACTGAACTTTCTCAATGTCCTGTATAAAAACTAAACATTTTCAACATCCCGTTTCAAAACTGAAATTTCTCAAAACCCTGTAAAAAATCCGAACTTTCTCAATGTCCCGTATAAAAACTGAACTTTCTCAACCTCCTGAATACAAACGGAACTTTCACAACGTCCCGTTTAAAAACTGAAATTCCTCAACATCCTGTATAAAAACTGAACTTTCTCAACGTCCCGTTTAAAAACTGAACTTTCTCAAAGTCCTGTATAAAAACTGAAATTTCTCAACATCCCGTTGAAAAACTGAACTTTCTCAGCGTCCTGTATAAAAACTGAAATTACTCAACATCCCGTTTACAAACTGAACTTTCTCACAGTCCTTTTTAAAAACTGAACTTTCTCAACGTCCTGTATAAAAACTGAAATTTCTCAACAACCCGTTTAAAAACTGAACTTGCTCAAAGTCCTTATTAAAAGCTGAACCTTCTCAACGCCCTGTATAAAAACTGAACTTTCTCAAAGTCCCGTTTAAAAACTGAATTTTCTCAACGTCCTGTATAAAAACTGAACGTTCTCAACGCCCTGAATAGCTGAAGTTTCTCAAGGACCGGTGTAAAAACAGAACTTTCCCAATGTCCTGTATAAAAACTGAACATCCTCAACATCCTGTATAAAAACTGAACTTTCTCAAATCCCGGTATAAAAACTGAACTTTCTCAGTGTCCTATATAAAAATTAAACTTGCTCAAAATCCTGTATAAAAACTGAACTTTCTCAACGTCCTGTATAAAAACTGAACTTTCTCAACGACCTGTATAAAAATTGAAAATTCTCAACATCCCGATTAAAAACTGTACTTTCTCAAGGCCCTGTATAAAAACTGAATCATCCTAACGTCCTGTAAAAAACTGAACTTTCTCAACGTCCCGTGTAAACACTGAACTTTCTGAATGTCCCGTTTAAAAACTGAACTTTCTCAACATCCTGTATAAAAACTGAACATTCTCAACATCTTGTATATAAATTGAACTTGCTCAACGTCCCGATAAAAAACTGAACTTTCTCAACATCTTGTATAAAAACAACTTTCTCAACGTGCCATTTAAACACTGAACTTTCTCAATGTCCTGAATAAAAGCTGAACTTTCTCAACGTCCTGTATAAAAACTGAACTTTTTCAACATCCCGTTTCAAAACTGAAATTTCTCAAAACCCTGTAAAAAATCTGAACTTTCTCAATGTCCCATTTAAAAACTGAACTTTCTCAACGTCCTGTATAAAAACTGAACTTTCTCAACCTCCTGAATACAAACGGAACTTCCACAACATCCCGTTTAAAAACTGAAATTCCTCAACGTCCTGTATAAAAACTGAACTTTCTCAACGTCCTGTATAAAACTGAACTTACTCAACGTCCCGTTTAAAAACTGAACTTTCTCAACGTCCTGTAAAAAACTGAACTTTCACAAGGCCCGGTGTAAAAACAGAACTTTCCCAAAGTCCTGTACAAAAACTGAACATCCTCAACATCCTGTATAAAAACTGAACTTTCTCAAAGCCAGGTATAAAAACTGAACTTTCTCAGTGTCCTATATAAAAATAAAACTTTCTCAAAATCCTGTATAAAAACTGAACTTTCTCAACGTCCTGTATAAAAACTGAACTTTCTCAACGACCTGTATAAAAATTGAAAATTCTCAACATCCCGATTAAAAATTGTACTTTCTCAAGGCCCTGTATAAAAACTGAATCATCCTAACTTCCTGTAAAAAACTGAACTCTCTCAACGTCCCGTTTAAACACTGAACTTTCTGAATGTCCCGTTTAAAAACTGAACTTTCTCAACATCCTGTATAAAAACTGAACTTTCTCAACGTGCCATTTAAACACAGAACTTTCTCAATGTCCTGAATAAAAGCTGAACTTTCTCAACGTCCTGTATAAAAACTGAACTTTCTCAATGTCCTGTATAAAAACTAAACATTTTCAACACCCCGTTTCAAAACTGAAATTTCTCAAAACCCTGTAAAAAATCCGAACTTTCTCAATGTCCCGTATAAAAACTGAACTTTCTCAACCTCCTGAATACAAACGGAACTTTCACAACGTCCCGTTTAAAAACTGAAATTCCTCAACATCCTGTATAAAAACTGAACTTTCTCAACGTCGTGTATAAAACTGAACTTTCTCAACGTCCCGTTTAAAAACTGAACTTTCTCAAAGTCCTGTATAAAAACTGAAATTACTCAACATCCCGTTTACAAACTGAACTTTCTCACAGTCCTTTTTAAAAACTGAACTTTCTCAACGTCCTGTATAAAAACTAAAATTTCTCAACAACCCGTTTAAAAACTGAACTTGCTCAAAGTCCTTTTTAAAAGCTGAACCTTCTCAACGCCCTGTATAAAAACTGAACTTTCTCAAAGTCCCGTTTAAAAACTGAATTTTCTCAACGTCCTGTATAAAAACTGAACGTTCTCAATGCCCTGAATAGCTGAAGTTTCTCAAGGACCGGTGTAAAAACAGAACTTTCCCAATGTCCTGTATAAAAACTGAACATCCTCAACATCCTGTATAAAAACTGAACTTTCTCAAATCCCGGTATAAAAACTGAACTTTCTCAGTGTCCTATTTAAAAATTAAACTTGCTCAAAATCCTGTATAAAAACTGAACTTTCTCAACGTCCTGTATAAAAACTGAACTTTCTCAACGACCTGTATAAAAATTGAAAATTCTCAACATCCCGATTAAAAACTGTACTTTCTCAAGGCCCTGTATAAAAACTGAATCATCCTAACGTCCTGTAAAAAACTGAACTTTCTCAACGTCCCGTGTAAACACTGAACTTTCTGAATGTCCCGTTTAAAAACTGAACTTTCTCAACATCCTGTATAAAAACTGAACATTCTCAACATCTAGTATATAAATTGAACTTGCTCAACGTCCCGATAAAAAACTGAACTTTCTCAACATCTTGTATAAAAACAACTTTCTCAACGTGCCATTTAAACACTGAACTTTCTCAATGTCCTGAATAAAAGCTGAACTTTCTCAACGTCCTGTATAAAAACTGAACTTTTTCAACATCCCGTTTCAAAACTGAAATTTCTCAAAACCCTGTAAAAAATCTGAACTTTCTCAATGTCCCATTTAAAAACTGAACTTTCTCAACGTCCTGTATAAAAACTGAACTTTCTCAACCTCCTGAATACAAACGGAAGTTTCACAACGTCCCGTTTAAAAACTGAAATTCCTCAACGTCCTGTATAAAAACTGAACTTTCTCAACGTCCTGTATAAAACTGAACTTACTCAACGTCCCGTTTAAAAACTGAACTTTCTCAACGTCCTGTATAAAAACTGAACGTTCTCAACGCCCTGAATAGCTGAAGTTTCTCAAGGACCGGTGTAAAAACAGAACTTTCCCAATGTCCTGTAATAAAAACTGAACATCCTCAACATCCTGTATAAAAACTGAACTTTCTCAAAGTCCCGTTTAAAAACTGAATTTTCTCAACGTCCTGTATAAAAACTGAACGTTCTCAACGCCCTGAATAGCTGAAGTTCCTCAAGGCCCGGTGTAAAAACAGAACTTTCCCAATGTCCTGTACAAAAACTGAACATCCTCAACATCCTGTATAAAAACTGAACTTTCTCAAAGCCAGGTATAAAAACTGAACTTTCTCAGTGTCCTATATAAAAATAAAACTTTCTCAAAATCCTGTATAAAAACTGAACTTTCTCAACGACCTGTATAAAAATTGAAAATTCTCAACATCCCGATTAAAAACTGTACTTTCTCAAGGCCCTGTATAAAAACTGAATCATCCTAACTTCCTGTAAAAAACTGAACTCTCTCAACGTCCCGTTTAAACACTGAACTTTCTGAATGTCCCGTTTAAAAACTGAACTTTCTCAACATCCTGTATAAAAACTGAACATTCTCAACATCCTGTATAAAAACTGAACATTCTCAACATCTCGTATATAAACTGAACTTGCTCAACGTCCCGATTAAAAACTGAACTTTCTCAACATCTTGTATAAAAACTGAACTTTCTCAACGTGCCATTTAAACACAGAACTTTCTCAATGTCCTGAATAAAAGCTGAACTTTCTCAACGTCCTGTATAAAAACTGAACTTTCTCAATGTCCTGTATAAAAACTAAACATTTTCAGCACCCCGTTTCAAAACTGAAATTTCTCAAAACCCTGTAAAAAATCCGAACTTTCTCAATGTCCCGTATAAAAACTGAACTTTCTCAACCTCCTGAATACAAACGGAACTTTCACAACGTCCCGTTTAAAAACTGAAATTCCTCAACATCCTGTATAAAAACTGAACTTTCTCAACGTCGTGTATAAAACTGAACTTTCTCAACGTCCCGTTTAAAAACTGAACTTTCTCAAAGTCCTGTATAAAAACTGAAATTACTCAACATCCCGTTTACAAACTGAACTTTCTCACAGTCCTTTTTAAAAACTGAACTTTCTCAACGTCCTGTATAAAAACTGAAATTTCTCAACAACCCGTTTAAAAACTGAACTTGCTCAAAGTCCTTTTTAAAAGCTGAACCTTCTCAACGCCCTGTATAAAAACTGAACTTTCTCAAAGTCCCGTTTAAAAACTGAATTTTCTCAACGTCCTGTATAAAAACTGAACGTTCTCAACGCCCTGAATAGCTGAAGTTTCTCAAGGACCGGTGTAAAAACAGAACTTTCCCAATGTCCTGTATAAAAACTGAACATCCTCAACATCCTGTATAAAAACTGAACTTTCTCAAATCCCGGTATAAAAACTGAACTTTCTCAGTGTCCTATATAAAAATTAAACTTGCTCAAAATCCTGTATAAAAACTGAACTTTCTCAACGTCCTGTATAAAAACTGAACTTTCTCAACGACCTGTATAAAAATTGAAAATTCTCAACATCCCGATTAAAAACTGTACTTTCTCAAGGCCCTGTATAAAAACTGAATCATCCTAACGTCCTGTAAAAAACTGAACTTTCTCAACGTCCCGTGTAAACACTGAACTTTCTGAATGTCCCGTTTAAAAACTGAACTTTCTCAACATCCTGTATAAAAACTGAACATTCTCAACATCTTGTATATAAATTGAACTTGCTCAACGTCCCGATAAAAAACTGAACTTTCTCAACATCTTGTATAAAAACAACTTTCTCAACGTGCCATTTAAACACTGAACTTTCTCAATGTCCTGAATAAAAGCTGAACTTTCTCAACGTCCTGTATAAAAACTGAACTTTTTCAACATCCCGTTTCAAAACTGAAATTTCTCAAAACCCTGTAAAAAATCTGAACTTTCTCAATGTCCCATTTAAAAACTGAACTTTCTCAACGTCCTGTATAAAAACTGAACTTTCTCAACCTCCTGAATACAAACGGAACTTTCACAACATCCCGTTTAAAAACTGAAATTCCTCAACGTCCTGTATAAAAACTGAACTTTCTCAACGTCCTGTATAAAACTGAACTTACTCAACGTCCCGTTTAAAAACTGAACTTTCTCAACGTCCTGTAAAAAACTGAACTTTCACAAGGCCCGGTGTAAAAACAGAACTTTCCCAAAGTCCTGTACAAAAACTGAACATCCTCAACATCCTGTATAAAAACTGAACTTTCTCAAATCCAGGTATAAAAACTGAACTTTCTCAGTGTCCTATATAAAAATAAAACTTTCTCAAAATCCTGTATAAAAACTGAACTTTCTCAACGTCCTGTATAAAAACTGAACTTTCTCAACGACCTGTATAAAAATTGAAAATTCTCAACATCCCGATTAAAAATTGTACTTTCTCAAGGCCCTGTATAAAAACTGAATCATCCTAACTTCCTGTAAAAAACTGAACTCTCTCAACGTCCCGTTTAAACACTGAACTTTCTGAATGTCCCGTTTAAAAACTGAACTTTCTCAACATCCTGTATAAAAACTGAACTTTCTCAACGTGCCATTTAAACACAGAACTTTCTCAATGTCCTGAATAAAAGCTGAACTTTCTCAATGTCCTGTATAAAAACTAAACATTTTCAACACCCCGTTTCAAAACTGAAATTTCTCAAAACCCTGTAAAAAATCCGAACTTTCTCAATGTCCCATTTAAAAACTGAACTTTCTCAATGTCCCGTATAAAAACTGAACTTTCTCAACCTCCTGAATACAAACGGAACTTTCACAACGTCCCGTTTAAAAACTGAAATTCCTCAACGTCCTGTATAAAAACTGAACTTTCTCAACGTCGTGTATAAAACTGAACTTTCTCAACGTCCCGTTTAAAAACTGAACTTTCTCAAAGTCCTGTATAAAAACTGAAATTTCTCAACATCCCGTTGAAAAACTGAACTTTCTCAGCGTCCTGTATAAAAACTGAAGTTACTCAACATCCCGTTTACAAACTGAACTTTCTCACAGTCCTTTTTAAAAACTGAACTTTCTCAACGTCCTGTATAAAAACTGAAATTTCTCAACAACCCGTTTAAAAACTGAACTTGCTCAAAGTCCTTTTTAAAAGCTGAACCTTCTCAACGCCCTGTATAAAAACTGAACTTTCTCAAAGTCCCGTTTAAAAACTGAATTTTCTCAACGTCCTGTATAAAAACTGAACGTTCTCAATGCCCTGAATAGCTGAAGTTTCTCAAGGACCGGTGTAAAAACAGAACTTTCCCAATGTCCTGTATAAAAACTGAACATCCTCAACGTCCTGTATAAAAACTGAACTTTCTCAAATCCCGGTATAAAAACTGAACTTTCTCAGTGTCCTATTTAAAAATTAAACTTGCTCAAAATCCTGTATAAAAACTGAACTTTCTCAACGTCCTGTATAAAAACTGAACTTTCTCAACGACCTGTATAAAAATTGAAAATTCTCAACATCCCGATTAAAAACTGTACTTTCTCAAGGCCCTGTATAAAAACTGAATCATCCTAACGTCCTGTAAAAAACTGAACTTTCTCAACGTCCCGTGTAAACACTGAACTTTCTGAATGTCCCGTTTAAAAACTGAACTTTCTCAACATCCTGTATAAAAACTGAACATTCTCAACATCTAGTATATAAATTGAACTTGCTCAACGTCCCGATAAAAAACTGAACTTTCTCAACATCTTGTATAAAAACAACTTTCTCAACGTGCCATTTAAACACTGAACTTTCTCAATGTCCTGAATAAAAGCTGAACTTTCTCAACGTCCTGTATAAAAACTGAACTTTTTCAACATCCCGTTTCAAAACTGAAATTTCTCAAAACCCTGTAAAAAATCTGAACTTTCTCAATGTCCCATTTAAAAACTGAACTTTCTCAACGTCCTGTATAAAAACTGAACTTTCTCAACCTCCTGAATACAAACGGAACTTTCACAACGTCCCGTTTAAAAACTGAAATTCCTCAACGTCCTGTATAAAAACTGAACTTTCTCAACGTCCTGTATAAAACTGAACTTACTCAACGTCCCGTTTAAAAACTGAACTTTCTCAACGTCCTGTATAAAAACTGAACGTTCTCAACGCCCTGAATAGCTGAAGTTTCTCAAGGACCGGTGTAAAAACAGAACTTTCCCAATGTCCTGTAATAAAAACTGAACATCCTCAACATCCTGTATAAAAACTGAACTTTCTCAAAGTCCCGTTTAAAAACTGAATTTTCTCAACGTCCTGTATAAAAACTGAACGTTCTCAACGCCCTGAATAGCTGAAGTTTCTCAAGGCCCGGTGTAAAAACTGAACTTTCCCAATGTCCTGTATAAAAACTGAACATCCTCAACATCCTGTATAAAAACTGAACTTTCTCAAAGCCCGGTATAAAAACTGAACTTTCTCAGTGTCCTATATAAAAATTAAACTTTCTCAAAATCCTGTATAAAAACTGAACTTTCTCAACGTCCTGTATAAAAACTGAACTTTCTCAACGACCTGTATAAAAATTGAAAATTGACAACATCCCGATTAAAAACTGTACTTTCTCAAGGCCCTGTATAAAAACTGAATCATCCTAACATCCTGTAAAAAAATGAACTTTCTCAACGTCCCGTTTAAACACTGAACTTTCTGAAAATCCCGTTTAAAAACTGAACTTTCTCAATATCCTGTATAAAAACTGAACATTCTCAACATCCTGTATAAAAACTGAACATTCTCAACATCTTGTATATAAACTGAACTTGGTCAACATCCCGATTAAAAACTGAACTTTCTCAACATCTTGTATAAAAACTGAACTTTCTCAACGTGCCATTTAAACACTGAACTTTCTCAATGTCCTGAATAAAAGCTGAACTTTCTCAACGTCCTGTATAAAAACTGAACTTTCTCAATGTCCTGTATAAAAACTAAACATTTTCAACATCCCGTTTCAAAACTGAAATTTCTCAAAGCCCTGTAAAAAATCTGAACTTTCTCAATGTCCCATTTAAAAACTGAACTTTCTCAACGTCCTGTATAAAAACTGAACTTTCTCAACCTCCTGAATACAAACGGAACTTTCACAACGTCCCGTTTAAAAACTGAAATTCCTCAACGTCCTGTATAAAAACTGAACTTTCTCTATGTCCTGTATAAAAATGAACTTTCTCAACGTCCCGTTTAAAAACTGAACTTTCTCAACGTCCTGTATAAAAACTGAAATTTCTCAACATCCCGTTGAAAAACTGAACTTTCTCACAGTCCTTTTTAAAAACTGAACTTTCTCAACGTCCTGTATAAAAACTGAACATCCTCAACATCCTGTATAAAAACTGAACTTTCTCAAAGCCAGGTATAAAAACTGAACTTTCTCAGTGTCCTATATAAAAATAAAACTTTCTCAAAATCCTGTATAAAAACTGAACTTTCTCAACGTCCTGTATAAAAACTGAACTTTCTCAACGACCTGTATAAAAATTGAAAATTCTCAACATCCCGATTAAAAACTGTACTTTCTCAAGGCCCTGTATAAAAACTGAATCATCCTAACTTCCTGTAAAAAACTGAACTCTCTCAACGTCCCGTTTAAACACTGAACTTTCTGAATGTCCCGTTTAAAAACTGAACTTTCTCAACATCCTGTATAAAAACTGAACATTCTCAACATCCTGTATAAAAACTGAACATTCTCAACATCTCGTATATAAACTGAACTTGCTCAACGTCCCGATTAAAAACTGAACTTTCTCAACATCTTGTATAAAAACTGAACTTTCTCAACGTGCCATTTAAACACAGAACTTTCTCAATGTCCTGAATAAAAGCTGAACTTTCTCAATGTCCTGTATAAAAACTGAACTTCTCAATGTCCTGTATAAAAACTAAACATTTTCAACACCCCGTTTCAAAACTGAAATTTCTCAAAACCCTGTAAAAAATCCGAACTTTCTCAATGTCCCGTATAAAAACTGAACTTTCTCAACCTCCTGAATACAAACGGAACTTTCACAACGTCCCGTTTAAAAACTGAAATTCCTCAACATCCTGTATAAAAACTGAAATTTCTCAACGTCCCGTTTAAAAACTGAACTTTCTCAGCGTCCTGTATAAAAACTGAAGTTACTCAACATCCCGTTTACAAACTGAACTTTCTCACAGTCCTTTTTAAAAACTGAACTTTCTCAACGTCCTGTATAAAAACTGAAATTTCTCAACATCCCGTTTAAAAACTGAACTTGCTCAAAGTCCTTTTTAAAAGCTGAACCTTCTCAACGCCCTGTATAAAAACTGAACTTTCTCAAAGTCCCGTTTAAAAACTGAATTTTCTCAACGTCCTGTATAAAAACTGAACGTTCTCAACGCCTTGAATAGTTGAAGTTTCTCAAGGACCGGTGTAAAAACAGAACTTTCCCAATGTCCTGTAATAAAAACTGAACATCCTCAACATCCTGTATAAAAACTGAACATTCTCAACATCTTGTATATAAATTGAACTTGCTCAACGTCCCGATAAAAAACTGAACTTTCTCAACATCTTGTATAAAAACAACTTTCTCAACGTGCCATTTAAACACTGAACTTTCTCAATGTCCTGAATAAAAGCTGAACTTTCTCAACGTCCTGTATAAAAACTGAACTTTCTCAACGTCCTGTATAAAAACTGAACTTTTTCAACATCCCGTTTCAAAACTGAAATTTCTCAAAACCCTGTAAAAAATCTGAACTTTCTCAATGTCCCATTTAAAAACTGAACTTTCTCAACGTCCTGTATAAAAACTGAACTTTCTCAACCTCCTGAATACAAACGGAACTTTCACAACGTCCCGTTTAAAAACTGAAATTCCTCAACGTCCTGTATAAAAACTGAACTTTCTCAACGTCCTGTATAAAACTGAACTTACTCAACGTCCCGTTTAAAAACTGAACTTTCTCAACGTCCTGTATAAAAACTGAAATTTCTCAACATCCCGTTGAAAAACTGAACTTTCTCAGCGTCCTGTATAAAAACTGAAATTTCTCAACATCCCGTTTACAAACTGAACTTTCTCACAGTCATTTTTAAAAACTGAACTTTCTCAACGTCCTGTATAAAACTGAAATTTCTCAACATCCCGTGTAAAAACTGAACTTGCTCAAAGTCCTTTTTAAAAGCTGAACCTTCTCAACGCCCTGCTTAAAAACTGAACTTTCTCAAAGTCCCGTTTAAAAACTGAATTTTCTCAACATCCTGTATAAAAACTGAACATTCTCAACATCCTGTATAAAAACTGAACATTCTCAACATCTTGTATATAAACTGAACTTGGTCAACATCCCGATTAAAAACTGAACTTTCTCAACATCTTGTATAAAAACTGAACTTTCTCAACGTGCCATTTAAACACTGAACTTTCTCAATGTCCTGAATAAAAGCTCAACTTTCTCAACGTCCTGTATAAAAACTGAACTTTCTCAATGTCCTGTATAAAAACTAAACATTTTCAACATCCCGTTTCAAAACTGAAATTTCTCAAAGCCCTGTAAAAAATCTGAACTTTCTCAATGTCCCATTTAAAAACTGAACTTTCTCAACGTCCTGTATAAAAACTGAACTTTCTCAACCGCCTGAATACAAACGGAACTTTCACAACGTCCCGTTTAAAAACTGAAATTCCTCAACGTCCTGTATAAAAACTGAACTTTCTCAATGTCCTGTATAAAAATGAACTTTCTCAACGTCCCGTTTAAAAACTGAACTTTCTCAACGTCCTGTATAAAAACTGAAATTTCTCAACATCCCGTTGAAAAACTGAACTTTCTCACAGTCCTTTTTAAAAACTGAACTTTCTCAACGTCCTGTATAAAAACTGAAATTTCTCAACATCCCGTTTAAAAACTGAACTTGCTCAATGTCCTTTTTAAAAGCTGAACCTTCTCAACGCCCTGTATAAAAATTGAACTTTCTCAAAGTCCCGTTTAAAAACTGAATTTTCTCAACGTCCTGTATAAAAACTGAACGTTCTCAACGCCCTGAATAGCTGAAGTTTCTCAAGGCCCGGTGTAAAAACAGAACTTTCCCAATGTCCTGTATAAAAACTGAACATCCTCAACATCCTGTATAAAAACTGAACTTTCTCAAAGCCCGGTATAAAAACTGAACTTTCTCAGTGTCCTATATAAAAATTAAACTTGCTCAAAATCCTGTATAAAAACTGAACTTTCTCAACGTCCTGTTTTAAAACTGAACTTTCTCAACGACCTGTATTAAAATTGAAAATTCTCAACATCCCGATTAAAAACTGTACTTTCTCAAGGCCCTGTATAAAAACTGAATCATCCTAACGTCCTGTAAAAAACTGAACTTTCACAAGGCCCGGTGTAAAAACAGAACTTTCCCAATGTCCTGTATAAAAACTGAACATCCTCAACATCCTGTATAAAAACTGAACTTTCTCAAAGCCAGGTATAAAAACTGAACTTTCTCAGTGTCCTATATAAAAATAAAACTTTCTCAAAATCCTGTATAAAAACTGAACTTTCTCAACGTCCTGTATAAAAACTGAACTTTCTCAACGACCTGTATAAAAATTGAAAATTCTCAACATCCCGACTAAAAACTGTACTTTCTCAAGGCCCTGTATAAAAACTGAATCATCCTAACTTCCTGTAAAAAACTGAACTCTCTCAACGTCCCGTTTAAACACTGAACTTTCTGAATGTCCCGTTTAAAAACTGAACTTTCTCAACATCCTGTATAAAAACTGAACATTCTCAACATCTCGTATATAAACTGAACTTGCTCAACGTCCCGATTAAAAACTGAACTTTCTCAACATCTTGTATAAAAACTGAACTTTCTCAACGTGCCATTTAAACACAGAACTTTCTCAATGTCCTGAATAAAAGCTGAACTTTCTCAACGTCCTGTATAAAAACTGAACTTTCTCAATGTCCTGTATAAAAACTAAACATTTTCAACACCCCGTTTCAAAACTGAAATTTCTCAAAACCCTGTAAAAAATCCGAACTTTCTCAATGTCCCATTTAAAAACTGAACTTTCTCAACGTCCTGTATAAAAACTGAACTTTCTCAACCTCCTGAATACAAACGGAACTTTCACAACGTCCCGTTTAAAAACAGAAATTCCTCAACGTCCTGTATAAAAACTGAACTTTCTCAAAGCCCTGTATAAAAACTGAAATTTCTCAACATCCCGTTGAAAAACTGAACTTTCTCAGCGTCCTGTATAAAAACTGAAGTTACTCAACATCCCGTTTACAAACTGAACTTTCTCACAGTCCTTTTTAAAAACTGAACTTTCTCAACGTCCTGTATAAAAACTGAAATTTCTCAACATCCCGTTTAAAAACTGAACTTGCTCAAAGTCCTTTTTAAAAGCTGAACCTTCTCAACGCCGTGTATAAAAACTGAACTTTCTCAAAGTCCCGTTTAAAAACTGAATTTTCTCAACGTCCTGTATAAAAACTGAACGTTCTCAACGCCCTGAATAGCTGAAGTTTCTCAAGGACCGGTGTAAAAACAGAACTTTCCCAATGTCCTGTATAAAAACTGAACATCCTCAACATCCTGTATAAAAACTGAACGTTCTCAATGCCCTGAATAGCTGAACTTTCTCAATGCCCTGTGTAAAAACAGAACTTTCCCAATGTCCTGTATAAAAACTGAACATCCTCAACATCCTGTATAAAAACTGAACTTTCTCAAATCCCGGTATAAAAACTGAACTTTCTCAGTGTCCTATATAAAAATTAAACTTGCTCAAAATCCTGTATAAAAACTGAACGTTCTCAACGTCCTGTATAAAAACTGAACTTTCTCAACGACCTGTATAAAAATTGAAAATTCTCAACATCCCGATTAAAAACTGTACTTTCTCAAGGCCCTGTATAAAAACTGAATCATCCTAACGTCCTGTAAAAAACTGAACTTTCTCAACGTCCCGTGTAAACACTGAACTTTCTGAAAGTCCCGTTTAAAAACTGAACTTTCTCAATGTCCTGTATAAAAACTAAACATTTTCAACATCCTGTTTCAAAACTGAAATTTCTCAAAACCCTGTAAAAAATCTGAACTTTCTCAATGTCCCATTTAAAAACTGAACTTTCTCAACGTCCTGTATAAAAACTGAACTTTCTCAACCTCCTGAATACAAACGGAACTTTCACAACGTCCCGTTTAAAAACTGAAATTCCTCAACGTCCTGTATAAAAACTGAACTTTCTCAATGTCCTGTATAAAAATGAACTTTCTCAACGTCCCGTTTAAAAACTGAACTTTCTCAACGTCCTGTATAAAAACTGAAATTTCTCAACAACCCGTTGAAAAACTGAACTTTCTCACAGTCCTTTTTAAAAACTGAACTTTCTCAACGTCCTGTATAAAAACTGAAATTTCTCAACATCCCGTTTAAAAACTGAACTTGCTCAAAGTCCTTTTTAAAAGCTGAACCTTCTCAACGCCGTGTATAAAAACTGAACTTTCTCAAAGTCCCGTTTAAAAACTGAATTTTCTCAACGTCCTGTATAAAAACTGAACGTTCTCAACGCCCTGAATAGCTGAAGTTTCTCAAGGCCCGGTGTAAAAACAGAACTTTCCCAATGTCCTGTATAAAAACTGAACATCCTCAACATCCTGTATAAAAACTGAACTTTCTCAAAGCCCGCTATAAAAACTGAACTTTCTCAGTGTCCTATATAAAAATTAAACTTTCTCAAAATCCTGTATAAAAACTGAACTTTCTCAATGTCCTGTATAAAAACTGAACTTTCTCAACGACCTGTATAAAAATTGAAAATTCTCAACATCCCGACTAAAAACTGTACTTTCTCAAGGCCCTGTATAAAAACTGAATCATCCTAACTTCCTGTAAAAAACAGAACTCTCTCAACGTCCCGTTTAAACACTGAACTTTCTGAATGTCCCGTTTAAAAACTGAACTTTCTCAACATCCTGTATAAAAACTGAACATTCTCAACATCCTGTATAAAAACTGAACTTTCTTAAAGCCCGGTATAAAAACTGAAATTTCACAGTGTCCTATATAAAAATTAAACTTTCGCAAAATCCTGTATAAAAACTGAACTTTCTCAAAGGCCAGTATAAAAACTGAACTTTCTCAACGACCTGTATAAAAATTGAAAATTCTCAACATCCCGATTAAAAACTGTACTTTCTCAAGGCCCTGTATAAAAACTGAATCATCCTAACGTCCTGTAAAAAACTGAACTCTCTCAACGTCCCGTTTAAACACTGAACTTTCTGAATGTCCCGCTTAAAATCTGAACTTTCTCAACATCCTGTATAAAAACTGAACATTCTCAACATCCTGTATAAAAACTGAACATTCTCAACATCCTGTATATAAACTGAACTTGCTCAAAGTCCCGAATAAAAACTGAACTTTCTCAACATCTTGTATAAAAACTGAACTTTCTCAACGTGCCATTTAAACACTGAACTTTCTCAATGTCCTGAATAAAAGCTGAACTTTCTCAACGTCCTGTATAAAAACTGAACTTTCTCAATGTCCTGTATAAAAACTAAACATTTTCAACATCCCGTTTCAAAACTGAAATTTCTCAAAACCCTGTAAAAAATCTGAACTTTCTCAATGTCCCATTTAAAAACTGAACTTTCTCAACGTCCTGTATAAAAACTGAACTTTCTCAACCTCCTGAATACAAACGGAACTTTCACAACGTCCCGTTTAAAAACTGAAATTCCTCAACGTCCTGTATAAAAACTGAACTTTCTCAATGTCCTGTATAAAAATGAACTTTCTCAACGTCCCGTTTAAAAACTGAACTTTCTCAACGTCCTGTATAAAAACTGAAATTTCTCAACATCCCGTTGAAAAACTGAACTTTCTCACAGTCCTTTTTAAAAACTGAACTTTCTCAACGTCCTGTATAAAAACTGAAATTTCTCAACATCCCGTTTAAAAACTGAACTTGCTCAAAGTCCTTTTTAAAAGCTGAACCTTCTCAACGCCGTGCATAAAAACTGAACTTTCTCAAAGTCCCGTTTAAAAAGTGAATTTTCTCAACGTCCTGTATAAAAACTGAACGTTCTCAACGCCCTGAATAGCTGAAGTTTCTCAAGGCCCGGTGTAAAAACAGAACTTTCCCAATGTCCTGTCTAAAAACTGAACATCCTCAACATCCTGTATAAAAACTGAACTTTCTCAAAGCCCGGTATAAAAACTGAACTTTCTCAGTGTCCTATATAAAAATTAAACTTGCTCAAAATCCTGTATAAAAACTGAACTTTCTCAACGTCCTGTATAAAAACTGAACTTTCTCAACGACCTGTATTAAAATTGAAAATTCTCAACATCCCGATTAAAAACTGTACTTTCTCAAGGCCCTGTATAAAAACTGAATCATCCTAACGTCCTGTAAAAAACTGAACTTTCACAAGGCCCGGTGTAAAAACAGAACTTTCCCAATGTCCTGTATAAAAACTGAACATCCTCAACATCCTGTATAAAAACTGAACATTCTCAAAGCCCGGTATAAAAACTGAACTTTCTCAGTGTCCTATATAAAAATAAAACTTTCTCAAAATCCTGTATAAAAACTGAACTTTCTCAACGTCCTGTATAAAAACTGAACTTTCTCAATGACCTGTATAAAAATTGAAAATTCTCAACATCCCGATTAAAAACTGTACTTTCTCAAGGCGCTGTATAAAAACTGAATCATCCTAACTTCCTGTAAAAAACTGAACTCTCTCAACGTCCCGTTTAAACACTGAACTTTCTGAATGTCCCGTTTAAAAACTGAACTTTCTCAACATCCTGTATAAAAACTGAACATTCTCAACATCCTGTATAAAAACTGAACATTCTCAACATCTCGTATATAAACTGAACTTGCTCAACGTCCCGATTAAAAACTGAACTTTCTCAACATCTTGTATAAAAACTGAACTTTCTCAACGTGCCATTTAAACACAGAACTTTCTCAATGTCCTGAATAAAAGCTGAACTTTCTCAACGTCCTGTATAAAAACTGGACTTTCTCAATGTCCTGTATAAAAACTAAACATTTTCAACACCCCGTTTCAAAACTGAAATTTCTCAAAACCCTGTAAAAAATCTGAACTTTCTCAATGTCCCGTATAAAAACTGAACTTTCTCAACCTCCTGAATACAAACGGAACTTTCACAACGTCCCGTTTAAAAACTGAAATTCCTCAACGTCCTGTATAAAAACTGAACTTTCTCAACGTCCTGTATAAAAACTGAACTTTCTCAACGTCCCGTTTAAAAACTGAACTTTCTCAACGTCCTGTATAAAAACTGAAGTTACTCAACATCCCGTTTACAAACTGAACTTTTTCACAGTCCTTTTTAAAAACTGAACTTTCTCAACGTCCTGTATAAAAACTGAAATTTCTCAACATCCCGTTTAAAAACTGAACTTGCTCAAAGTCCTTTTTAAAAGCTGAACCTTCTCAACGCCCTGTATAAAAACTGAACTTTCTCAAAGTCCCGTTTAAAAACTGAATTTTCTCAACGTCCTGTATAAAAACTGAACGTTCTCAACGCCCTGAATAGCTGAAGTTTCTCAAGGACCGGTGTAAAAACAGAACTTTCCCAATGTCCTGTATAAAAACTGAACATCCTCAACATCCTGTATAAAAACCGAACTTTCTCAAATCCCGGTATAAAAACTGAACTTTCTCAGTGTCCTATATAAAAATTAAACTTGCTCAAAATCCTGTATAAAAACTGAACTTTCTCAACGTCCTGTATAAAAACTGAACTTTCTCAACGACCTGTATAAAAATTGAAAATTCTCAACATCCCGATTAAAAACTGTACTTTCTCAAGGCCCTGTATAAAAACTGAATCATCCTAACGTCCTGTAAAAAACTGAACTTTCTCAACGTCCCGTGTAAACACTGAACTTTCTGAATGTCCCGTTTAAAAACTGAACTTTCTCAACATCCTGTATAAAAACTGAACATTCTCAACATCTTGTATATAAATTGAACTTGCTCAACGTCCCGATAAAAACTGAACTTTCTCAACATCTTGTATAAAAACAACTTTCTCAACGTGCCATTTAAACACTGAACTTTCTCAATGTCCTGAATAAAAGCTGAACTTTCTCAACGTCCTGTATAAAAACTGTACTTTCTCAAGGCCCTGTATAAAAACTAAACATTTTCAACACCCAGTTTCAAAACTGAAATTTCTCAAAACCCTGTAAAAAATCTGAACTTTCTCAATGTCCCATTTAAAAACTGAACTTTCTCAACGTCCTGTATAAAAACTGAACTTTCTCAACCTCCTGAATACAAACGGAACTTTCACAACGTCCCGTTTAAAAACTGAAATTCCTCAACGTCCTGTATAAAAACTGAACTTTCTCAACGTCCTGTATAAAACTGAACTTTCTCAACGTCCCGTTGAAAAACTGAACTTTCTCAACGTCCTGTATAAAAACTGAAATTTCTCAACATCCCGTTGAAAAACTGAACTTTCTCACAGTCCTTTTTAAAAACTGAACTTTCTCAACGTCCTGTTTCAAAACTGAAATTTCTCAATATCCCGTTTAAAAACTGAACTTGCTCAAAGTCCTTTTAAAAAGCTGAACCTTCTCAACGCCCTGTATAAAAACTGAACTTTCTCAAAGTCCCGTTTAAAAACTGAATTTTCTCAACGTCCTGTATAAAAACTGAATGATCTCAACGCCCTGAATAGCTGAAGTTTCTCAATGCCCGGTGTAAAAACAGAACGTTCCCAATGTCCTGTATAAAAACTGAACATCCTCAACATCCTGTATAAAAACTGAACTTTCTTAAAGCCCGGTATAAAAACTGAAATTTCACAGTGTCCTATATAAAAATTAAACTATCGCAAAATCCTGTATAAAAACTGAACTTTCTCAAAGGCCAGTATAAAAACTGAACTTTCTCAACGACCTGCATAAAAATTGAAAATTCTCAACATCCCGATTAAAAACTGTACTTTCTCAAGGCCCTGTATAAAAACTGAATCATCCTAACGTCCTGTAAAAAACTGAACTCTCTCAACGTCCCGTTTAAACACTGAACTTTCTGAATGTCCCGCTTAAAATCTGAACTTTTTCAACATCCTGTATAAAAACTGAACATTCTCAACATCCTGTATAAAAACTGAACATTCTCAACATCCTGTATATAAACTGAACTTGCTCAATTTCCCGAATAAAAACTGAACTTTCTCAACATCTTGTATAAAAACTGAACTTTCTCAACGTGCCATTTAAACACTGAACTTTCTCAATGTCCTGAATAAAAGCTGAACTTTCTCAATGTCCTGTATAAAAACTGAACTTTCTCAATGTCCTGTATAAAAACTAAACATTTTCAACATCCTGTTTCAAAACTGAAATTTCTCAAAACCCTGTAAAAAATCTGAACTTTCTCAATGTCCCATTTAAAAACTGAACTTTCTCAACGTCCTGTATAAAAACTGAACTTTCTCAACCTCCTGAATACAAACGGAACTTTCACAACGTCCCGTTTAAAAACTGAAATTCCTCAACGTCCTGTATAAAAACTGAACTTTCTCAATGTCCTGTATAAAAATGAACTTTCTCAACGTCCCGTTTAAAAACTGAACTTTCTCAACGTCCTGTATAAAAACTGAAATTTCTCAACATCCCGTTGAAAAACTGAACTTTCTCACAGTCCTTTTTAAAAACTGAACTTTCTCAAAGCCCGGTATAAAAACTGAACTTTCTCAGTGTCCTATATAAAAATTAAACTTGCTCAAAATCCTGTATAAAAACTGAACTTTCTCAACGTCCTGTATAAAAACTGAACTTTCTCAACGACCTGTATAAAAATTGAAAATTCTCAACATCCCGATTAAAAACTGTACTTTCTCAAGGCCCTGTATAAAAACTGAATCATCCTAACGTCCTGTAAAAAACTGAACTTTCACAAGGCCCGGTGTAAAAACAGAACTTTCCCAATGTCCTGTATAAAAACTGAACATCCTCAACATCCTGTATAAAAACTGAACTTTCTCAAAGCCAGGTATAAAAACTGAACTTTCTCAGTGTCCTATATAAAAATAAAACTTTCTCAAAATCCTGTATAAAAACTGAACTTTCTCAACGTCCTGTATAAAAACTGAACTTTCTCAACGACCTGTATAAAAATTGAAAATTCTCAACATCCCGACTAAAAACTGTACTTTCTCAAGGCCCTGTATAAAAACTGAATCATCCTAACTTCCTGTAAAAAACTGAACTCTCTCAACGTCCCGTTTAAACACTGAACTTTCTGAATGTCCCGTTTAAAAACTGAACTTTCTCAACATCCTGTATAAAAACTGAACATTCTCAACATCCTGTATAAAAACTGAACATTCTCAACATCCTGTATATAAACTGAACTTGCTCAACGTCCCGATTAAAAACTGAACTTTCTCAACATCCTGTATAAAAACTGAACATTCTCAACATCCTGTATAAAAACTGAACATTCTCAACATCTTGTATAAAAACTGAACTTTCTCAACGTGCCATTTAAACACAGAACTTTCTCAATGTCCTGAATAAAAGCTGAACTTTCTCAACGTCCTGTATAAAAACTGAACTTTCTCAATGTCCTGTATAAAAACTAAACATTTTCAACATCCCGTTTCAAAACTGAAATTTCTCAAAACCCTGTAAAAAATCCGAACTTTCTCAATGTCCCATTTAAAAACTGAACTTTCTCAACGTCCTGTATAAAAACTGAACTTTCTCAACCTCCTGAATACAAACGGAACTTTCACAACGTCCCGTTTAAAAACTGAAATTCCTCAACGTCCTGTATAAAAACTGAACTTTCTCAACGTCGTGTATAAAACTGAACTTTCTCAACGTCCCGTTTAAAAACTGAACTTTCTCAAAGTCCTGTATAAAAACTGAAATTTCTCAACATCCCGTTGAAAAACTGAACTTTCTCAGCGTCCTGTATAAAAACTGAAGTTACTCAACACCCCGTTTACAAACTGAACTTTCTCACAGTCCTTTTTAAAAACTGAACTTTCTCAACGTCCTGTAAAAAAACTGAAATTTCTCAACATCCCGTTTAAAAACTGAACTTGCTCAAAGTCCTTTTTAAAAGCTGAACCTTCTCAACGCCCTGTATAAAAACAGAACTTTCCCAATGTCCTGTATAAAAACTGAACATCCTCAACATCCTGTATAAAAACTGAACGTTCTCAATGCCCTGAATAGCTGAACTTTCTCAATGCCCTGTGTAAAAACAGAACTTTCCCAATGTCCTGTATAAAAACTGAACATCCTCAACATCCTGTATAAAAACTGAACTTTCTCAAATCCCGGTATAAAAACTGAACTTTCTCAGTGTCCTGTATAAAAACTAAACATTTTCAACATCCTGTTTCAAAACTGAAATTTCTCAAAACCCTGTAAAAAATCTGAACTTTCTCAATGTCCCATTTAAAAACTGAACTTTCTCAACGTCCTGTATAAAAACTGAACTTTCTCAACCTCCTGAATACAAACGGAACTTTCACAACGTCCCGTTTAAAAACTGAAATTCCTCAACGTCCTGTATAAAAACTGAACTTTCTCAATGTCCTGTATAAAAATGAACTTTCTCAACGTCCCGTTTAAAAACTGAACTTTCTCAACGTCCTGTATAAAAACTGAAATTTCTCAACAACCCGTTGAAAAACTGAACTTTCTCACAGTCCTTTTTAAAAACTGAACTTTCTCAACGTCCTGTATAAAAACTGAAATTTCTCAACATCCCGTTTAAAAACTGAACTTGCTCAAAGTCCTTTTTAAAAGCTGAACCTTCTCAACGCCGTGTATAAAAACTGAACTTTCTCAAAGTCCCGTTTAAAAACTGAATTTTCTCAACGTCCTGTATAAAAACTGAACGTTCTCAACGCCCTGAATAGCTGAAGTTTCTCAATGCCCGGTGTAAAAACAGAACTTTCCCAATGTCCTGTATAAAAACTGAACATCCTCAACATCCTGTATAAAAACTGAACTTTCTCAAAGCCCGCTATAAAAACTGAACTTTCTCAGTGTCCTATATAAAAATTAAACTTTCTCAAAATCCTGTATAAAAACTGAACTTTCTCAATGTCCTGTATAAAAACTGAACTTTCTCAACGACCTGTATAAAAATTGAAAATTCTCAACATCCCGACTAAAAACTGTACTTTCTCAAGGCCCTGTATAAAAACTGAATCATCCTAACTTCCTGTAAAAAACTGAACTCTCTCAACGTCCCGTTTAAACACTGAACTTTCTGAATGTCCCGTTTAAAAACTGAACTTTCTCAACATCCTGTATAAAAACTGAACATTCTCAACATCCTGTATAAAAACTGAACTTTCTTAAAGCCCGGTATAAAAACTGAAATTTCACAGTGTCCTATATAAAAATTAAACTTTCGCAAAATCCTGTATAAAAACTGAACTTTCTCAAAGGCCAGTATAAAAACTGAACTTTCTCAACGACCTGTATAAAAATTGAAAATTCTCAACATCCCGATTAAAAACTGTACTTTCTCAAGGCCCTGTATAAAAACTGAATCATCCTAATGTCCTGTAAAAAACTGAACTCTCTCAACGTCCCGTTTAAACACTGAACTTTCTGAATGTCCCGCTTAAAATCTGAACTTTCTCAACATCCTGTATAAAAACTGAACATTCTCAACATCCTGTATAAAAACTGAACATTCTCAACATCCTGTATATAAACTGAACTTGCTCAAAGTCCCGAATAAAAACTGAACTTTCTCAACATCTTGTATAAAAACTGAACTTTCTCAACGTGCCATTTAAACACTGAACTTTCTCAATGTCCTGAATAAAAGCTGAACTTTCTCAACGTCCTGTATAAAAACTGAACTTTCTCAATGTCCTGTATAAAAACTAAACATTTTCAACATCCCGTTTCAAAACTGAAATTTCTCAAAACCCTGTAAAAAATCTGAACTTTCTCAATGTCCCATTTAAAAACTGAACTTTCTCAACGTCCTGTATAAAAACTGAACTTTCTCAACCTCCTGAATACAAACGGAACTTTCACAACGTCCCGTTTAAAAACTGAAATTCCTCAACGTCCTGTATAAAAACTGAACTTTCTCAATGTCCTGTATAAAAATGAACTTTCTCAACGTCCCGTTTAAAAACTGAACTTTCTCAACGTCCTGTATAAAAACTGAAATTTCTCAACATCCCGTTGAAAAACTGAACTTTCTCACAGTCCTTTTTAAAAACTGAACTTTCTCAACGTCCTGTATAAAAACTGAAATTTCTCAACATCCCGTTTAAAAACTGAACTTGCTCAAAGTCCTTTTTAAAAGCTGAACCTTCTCAACGCCGTGCATAAAAACTGAACTTTCTCAAAGTCCCATTTAAAAACTGAATTTTCTCAACGTCCTGTATAAAAACTGAACGTTCTCAACGCCCTGAATAGCTGAAGTTTCTCAAGGCCCGGTGTAAAAACAGAACTTTCCCAATGTCCTGTATAAAAACTGAACATCCTCAACATCCTGTATAAAAACTGAACTTTCTCAAAGCCCGGTATAAAAACTGAACTTTCTCAGTGTCCTATATAAAAATTAAACTTGCTCAAAATCCTGTATAAAAACTGAACTTTCTCAACGTCCTGTATAAAAACTGAACTTTCTCAACGACCTGTATTAAAATTGAAAATTCTCAACATCCCGATTAAAAACTGTACTTTCTCAAGGCCCTGTATAAAAACTGAATCATCCTAACGTCCTGTAAAAAACTGAACTTTCACAAGGCCCGGTGTAAAAACAGAACTTTCCCAATGTCCTGTATAAAAACTGAACATCCTCAACATCCTGTATTAAAAACTGAACTTTCTCAAAGCCCGGTATAAAAACTGAACTTTCTAAGTGTCCTATATAAAAATAAAACTTTCTCAAAATCCTGTATAAAAACTGAACTTTCTCAACGTCCTGTATAAAAACTGAACTTTCTCAATGACCTGTATAAAAATTGAAAATTCTCAACATCCCGATTAAAAACTGTACTTTCTCAAGGCGCTGTATAAAAACTGAATCATCCTAACTTCCTGTAAAAAACTGAACTCTCTCAACGTCCCGTTTAAACACTGAACTTTCTGAATGTCCCGTTTAAAAACTGAACTTTCTCAACATCCTGTATAAAAACTGAACATTCTCAACATCCTGTATAAAAACTGAACATTCTCAACATCTCGTATATAAACTGAACTTGCTCAACGTCCCGATTAAAAACTGAACTTTCTCAACATCTTGTATAAAAACTGAACTTTCTCAACGTGCCATTTAAACACAGAACTTTCTCAATGTCCTGAATAAAAGCTGAACTTTCTCAACGTCCTGTATAAAAACTGGACTTTCTCAATGTCCTGTATAAAAACTAAACATTTTCAACACCCCGTTTCAAAACTGAAATTTCTCAAAACCCTGTAAAAAATCTGAACTTTCTCAACGTCCTGTATAAAAACTGAACTTTCTCAACCTCCTGAATACAAACGGAACTTTCACAACGTCCCGTTTAAAAACTGAAATTCCTCAACGTCCTGTATAAAAACTGAACTTTCTCAACGTCCTGTTGAAAAACTGAACTTTCTCAGCGTCCTGTATAAAAACTGAAGTTACTCAACATCCCGTTTACAAACTGAACTTTTTCACAGTCCTTTTTAAAAACTGAACTTTCTCAACATCCTGTATAAAAACTGAACATTCTCAACATCCTGTATAAAAACTGAACATTCTCAACATCTTGTATAAAAACTGAACTTTCTCAACGTGCCATTTAAACACAGAACTTTCTCAATGTCCTGAATAAAAGCTGAACTTTCTCAACGTCCTGTATAAAAACTGAACTTTCTCAATGTCCTGTATAAAAACTAAACATTTTCAACATCCCGTTTCAAAACTGAAATTTCTCAAAACCCTGTAAAAAATCCGAACTTTCTCAATGTCCCATTTAAAAACTGAACTTTCTCAACGTCCTGTATAAAAACTGAACTTTCTCAACCTCCTGAATACAAACGGAACTTTCACAACGTCCCGTTTAAAAACTGAAATTCCTCAACGTCCTGTATAAAAACTGAACTTTCTCAACGTCGTGTATAAAACTGAACTTTCTCAACGTCCCGTTTAAAAACTGAACTTTCTCAAAGTCCTGTATAAAAACTGAACTTTCTCAACATCCCGTTGAAAAACTGAACTTTCTCAGCGTCCTGTATAAAAACTGAAGTTACTCAACACCCCGTTTACAAACTGAACTTTCTCACAGTCCTTTTTAAAAACTGAACTTTCTCAACGTCCTGTAAAAAAACTGAAATTTCTCAACATCCCGTTTAAAAACAGAACTTGCTCAAAGTCCTTTTTAAAAGCTGAACCTTCTCAACGCCCTGTATAAAAACAGAACTTTCCCAATGTCCTGTATAAAAACTGAACATCCTCAACATCCTGTATAAAAACTGAACGTTCTCAATGCCCTGAATAGCTGAACTTTCTCAATGCCCTGTGTAAAAACAGAACTTTCCCAATGTCCTGTATAAAAACTGAACATCCTCAACATCCTGTATAAAAACTGAACTTTCTCAAATCCCGGTATAAAAACTGAACTTTCTCAGTGTCCTGTATAAAAACTAAACATTTTCAACATCCTGTTTCAAAACTGAAATTTCTCAAAACCCTGTAAAAAATCTGAACTTTCTCAATGTCCCATTTAAAAACTGAACTTTCTCAACGTCCTGTATAAAAACTGAACTTTCTCAACCTCCTGAATACAAACGGAACTTTCACAACGTCCCGTTTAAAAACTGAAATTCCTCAACGTCCTGTATAAAAACTGAACTTTCTCAATGTCCTGTATAAAAATGAACTTTCTCAACGTCCCGTTTAAAAACTGAACTTTCTCAACGTCCTGTATAAAAACTGAAATTTCTCAACAACCCGTTGAAAAACTGAACTTTCTCACAGTCCTTTTTAAAAACTGAACTTTCTCAACGTCCTGTATAAAAACTGAAATTTCTCAACATCCCGTTTAAAAACTGAACTTGCTCAAAGTCCTTTTTAAAAGCTGAACCTTCTCAACGCCGTGTATAAAAACTGAACTTTCTCAAAGTCCCGTTTAAAAACTGAATTTTCTCAACGTCCTGTATAAAAACTGAACGTTCTCAACGCCCTGAATAGCTGAAGTTTCTCAATGCCCGGTGTAAAAACAGAACTTTCCCAATGTCCTGTATAAAAACTGAACATCCTCAACATCCTGTATAAAAACTGAACTTTCTCAAAGCCCGCTATAAAAACTGAACTTTCTCAGTGTCCTATATAAAAATTAAACTTTCTCAAAATCCTGTATAAAAACTGAACTTTCTCAATGTCCTGTATAAAAACTGAACTTTCTCAACGACCTGTATAAAAATTGAAAATTCTCAACATCCCGACTAAAAACTGTACTTTCTCAAGGCCCTGTATAAAAACTGAATCATCCTAACTTCCTGTAAAAAACTGAACTCTCTCAACGTCCCGTTTAAACACTGAACTTTCTGAATGTCCCGTTTAAAAACTGAACTTTCTCAACATCCTGTATAAAAACTGAACATTCTCAACATCCTGTATAAAAACTGAACTTTCTTAAAGCCCGGTATAAAAACTGAAATTTCACAGTGTCCTATATAAAAATTAAACTTTCGCAAAATCCTGTATAAAAACTGAACTTTCTCAAAGGCCAGTATAAAAACTGAACTTTCTCAACGACCTGTATAAAAATTGAAAATTCTCAACATCCCGATTAAAAACTGTACTTTCTCAAGGCCCTGTATAAAAACTGAATCATCCTAATGTCCTGTAAAAAACTGAACTCTCTCAACGTCCCGTTTAAACACTGAACTTTCTGAATGTCCCGCTTAAAATCTGAACTTTCTCAACATCCTGTATAAAAACTGAACATTCTCAACATCCTGTATAAAAACTGAACATTCTCAACATCCTGTATATAAACTGAACTTGCTCAAAGTCCCGAATAAAAACTGAACTTTCTCAACATCTTGTATAAAAACTGAACTTTCTCAACGTGCCATTTAAACACTGAACTTTCTCAATGTCCTGAATAAAAGCTGAACTTTCTCAACGTCCTGTATAAAAACTGAACTTTCTCAATGTCCTGTATAAAAACTAAACATTTTCAACATCCCGTTTCAAAACTGAAATTTCTCAAAACCCTGTAAAAAATCTGAACTTTCTCAATGTCCCATTTAAAAACTGAACTTTCTCAACGTCCTGTATAAAAACTGAACTTTCTCAACCTCCTGAACACAAACGGAACTTTCACAACGTCCCGTTTAAAAACTGAAATTCCTCAACGTCCTGTATAAAAACTGAACTTTCTCAATGTCCTGTATAAAAATGAACTTTCTCAACGTCCCGTTTAAAAACTGAACTTTCTCAACGTCCTGTATAAAAACTGAAATTTCTCAACATCCCGTTGAAAAACTGAACTTTCTCACAGTCCTTTTTAAAAACTGAACTTTCTCAACGTCCTGTATAAAAACTGAAATTTCTCAACATCCCGTTTAAAAACTGAACTTGCTCAAAGTCCTTTTTAAAAGCTGAACCTTCTCAACGCCCTGAATAGCTGAAGTTTCTCAAGGCCCGGTGTAAAAACAGAACTTTCCCAATGTCCTGTATAAAAACTGAACATCCTCAACATCCTGTATAAAAACTGAACTTTCTCAAAGCCCGGTATAAAAACTGAACTTTCTCAGTGTCCTATATAAAAATTAAACTTGCTCAAAATCCTGTATAAAAACTGAACTTTCTCAACGTCCTGTATAAAAACTGAACTTTCTCAACGACCTGTATTAAAATTGAAAATTCTCAACATCCCGATTAAAAACTGTACTTTCTCAAGGCCCTGTATAAAAACTGAATCATCCTAACGTCCTGTAAAAAACTGAACTTTCACAAGGCCCGGTGTAAAAACAGAACTTTCCCAATGTCCTGTATAAAAACTGAACATCCTCAACATCCTGTATTAAAAACTGAACTTTCTCAAAGCCCGGTATAAAAACTGAACTTTCTAAGTGTCCTATATAAAAATAAAACTTTCTCAAAATCCTGTATAAAAACTGAACTTTCTCAACGTCCTGTATAAAAACTGAACTTTCTCAATGACCTGTATAAAAATTGAAAATTCTCAACATCCCGATTAAAAACTGTACTTTCTCAAGGCGCTGTATAAAAACTGAATCATCCTAACTTCCTGTAAAAAACTGAACTCTCTCAACGTCCCGTTTAAACACTGAACTTTCTGAATGTCCCGTTTAAAAACTGAACTTTCTCAACATCCTGTATAAAAACTGAACATTCTCAACATCCTGTATAAAAACTGAACATTCTCAACATCTCGTATATAAACTGAACTTGCTCAACGTCCCGATTAAAAACTGAACTTTCTCAACATCTTGTATAAAAACTGAACTTTCTCAACGTGCCATTTAAACACTGAACTTTCTCAATGTCCTGAATAAAAGCTGAACTTTCTCAACGTCCTGTATAAAAACTGGACTTTCTCAATGTCCTGTATAAAAACTAAACATTTTCAACACCCCGTTTCAAAACTGAAATTTCTCAAAACCCTGTAAAAAATCTGAACTTTCTCAACGTCCTGTATAAAAACTGAACTTTCTCAACCTCCTGAATACAAACGGAACTTTCACAACGTCCCGTTTAAAAACTGAAATTCCTCAACGTCCTGTATAAAAACTGAACTTTCTCAACGTCCTGTATAAAACTGAACTTTCTCAACGTCCCGTTGAAAAACTGAACTTTCTCAGCGTCCTGTATAAAAACTGAAGTTACTCAACATCCCGTTTACAAACTGAACTTTTTCACAGTCCTTTTTAAAAACTGAACTTTCTCAACATCCTGTATAAAAACTGAACATTCTCAACATCCTGTATAAAAACTGAACATTCTCAACATCTTGTATAAAAACTGAACTTTCTCAACGTGCCATTTAAACACAGAACTTTCTCAATGTCCTGAATAAAAGCTGAACTTTCTCAACGTCCTGTATAAAAACTGAACTTTCTCAATGTCCTGTATAAAAACTAAACATTTTCAACATCCCGTTTCAAAACTGAAATTTCTCAAAACCCTGTAAAAAATCCGAACTTTCTCAATGTCCCATTTAAAAACTGAACTTTCTCAACGTCCTGTATAAAAACTGAACTTTCTCAACCTCCTGAATACAAACGGAACTTTCACAACGTCCCGTTTAAAAACTGAAATTCCTCAACGTCCTGTATAAAAACTGAACTTTCTCAACGTCGTGTATAAAACTGAACTTTCTCAACGTCCCGTTTAAAAACTGAACTTTCTCAAAGTCCTGTATAAAAACTGAAATTTCTCAACATCCCGTTGAAAAACTGAACTTTCTCAGCGTCCTGTATAAAAACTGAAGTTACTCAACACCCCGTTTACAAACTGAACTTTCTCACAGTCCTTTTTAAAAACTGAACTTTCTCAACGTCCTGTAAAAAAACTGAAATTTCTCAACATCCCGTTTAAAAACTGAACTTGCTCAAAGTCCTTTTTAAAAGCTGAACCTTCTCAACGCCCTGTATAAAAACAGAACTTTCCCAATGTCCTGTATAAAAACTGAACATCCTCAACATCCTGTATAAAAACTGAACGTTCTCAATGCCCTGAATAGCTGAACTTTCTCAATGCCCTGTGTAAAAACAGAACTTTCCCAATGTCCTGTATAAAAACTGAACATCCTCAACATCCTGTATAAAAACTGAACTTTCTCAAATCCCGGTATAAAAACTGAACTTTCTCAGTGTCCTGTATAAAAACTAAACATTTTCAACATCCTGTTTCAAAACTGAAATTTCTCAAAACCCTGTAAAAAATCTGAACTTTCTCAATGTCCCATTTAAAAACTGAACTTTCTCAACGTCCTGTATAAAAACTGAACTTTCTCAACCTCCTGAATACAAACGGAACTTTCACAACGTCCCGTTTAAAAACTGAAATTCCTCAACGTCCTGTATAAAAACTGAACTTTCTCAATGTCCTGTATAAAAATGAACTTTCTCAACGTCCCGTTTAAAAACTGAACTTTCTCAACGTCCTGTATAAAAACTGAAATTTCTCAACAACCCGTTGAAAAACTGAACTTTCTCACAGTCCTTTTTAAAAACTGAACTTTCTCAACGTCCTGTATAAAAACTGAAATTTCTCAACATCCCGTTTAAAAACTGAACTTGCTCAAAGTCCTTTTTAAAAGCTGAACCTTCTCAACGCCGTGTATAAAAACTGAACTTTCTCAAAGTCCCGTTTAAAAACTGAATTTTCTCAACGTCCTGTATAAAAACTGAACGTTCTCAACGCCCTGAATAGCTGAAGTTTCTCAATGCCCGGTGTAAAAACAGAACTTTCCCAATGTCCTGTATAAAAACTGAACATCCTCAACATCCTGTATAAAAACTGAACTTTCTCAAAGCCCGCTATAAAAACTGAACTTTCTCAGTGTCCTATATAAAAATTAAACTTTCTCAAAATCCTGTATAAAAACTGAACTTTCTCAATGTCCTGTATAAAAACTGAACTTTCTCAACGACCTGTATAAAAATTGAAAATTCTCAACATCCCGACTAAAAACTGTACTTTCTCAAGGCCCTGTATAAAAACTGAATCATCCTAACTTCCTGTAAAAAACTGAACTCTCTCAACGTCCCGTTTAAACACTGAACTTTCTGAATGTCCCGTTTAAAAACTGAACTTTCTCAACATCCTGTATAAAAACTGAACATTCTCAACATCCTGTATAAAAACTGAACTTTCTTAAAGCCCGGTATAAAAACTGAAATTTCACAGTGTCCTATATAAAAATTAAACTTTCGCAAAATCCTGTATAAAAACTGAACTTTCTCAAAGGCCAGTATAAAAACTGAACTTTCTCAACGACCTGTATAAAAATTGAAAATTCTCAACATCCCGATTAAAAACTGTACTTTCTCAATGTCCTGTATAAAAACTAAACATTTTCAACACCCCGTTTCAAAACTGAAATTTCTCAAAACCCTGTAAAAAATCTGAACTTTCTCAACGTCCTGTATAAAAACTGAACTTTCTCAACCTCCTGAATACAAACGGAACTTTCACAACGTCCCGTTTAAAAACTGAAATTCCTCAACGTCCTGTATAAAAACTGAACTTTCTCAACGTCCTGTATAAAACTGAACTTTCTCAACGTCCCGTTGAAAAACTGAACTTTCTCAGCGTCCTGTATAAAAACTGAAGTTACTCAACATCCCGTTTACAAACTGAACTTTTTCACAGTCCTTTTTAAAAACTGAACTTTCTCAACATCCTGTATAAAAACTGAACATTCTCAACATCCTGTATAAAAACTGAACATTCTCAACATCTTGTATAAAAACTGAACTTTCTCAACGTGCCATTTAAACACAGAACTTTCTCAATGTCCTGAATAAAAGCTGAACTTTCTCAACGTCCTGTATAAAAACTGAACTTTCTCAATGTCCTGTATAAAAACTAAACATTTTCAACATCCCGTTTCAAAACTGAAATTTCTCAAAACCCTGTAAAAAATCCGAACTTTCTCAATGTCCCATTTAAAAACTGAACTTTCTCAACGTCCTGTATAAAAACTGAACTTTCTCAACCTCCTGAATACAAACGGAACTTTCACAACGTCCCGTTTAAAAACTGAAATTCCTCAACGTCCTGTATAAAAACTGAACTTTCTCAACGTCGTGTATAAAACTGAACTTTCTCAACGTCCCGTTTAAAAACTGAACTTTCTCAAAGTCCTGTATAAAAACTGAAATTTCTCAACATCCCGTTGAAAAACTGAACTTTCTCAGCGTCCTGTATAAAAACTGAAGTTACTCAACACCCCGTTTACAAACTGAACTTTCTCACAGTCCTTTTTAAAAACTGAACTTTCTCAACGTCCTGTAAAAAAACTGAAATTTCTCAACATCCCGTTTAAAAACTGAACTTGCTCAAAGTCCTTTTTAAAAGCTGAACCTTCTCAACGCCCTGTATAAAAACAGAACTTTCCCAATGTCCTGTATAAAAACTGAACATCCTCAACATCCTGTATAAAAACTGAACGTTCTCAATGCCCTGAATAGCTGAACTTTCTCAATGCCCTGTGTAAAAACAGAACTTTCCCAATGTCCTGTATAAAAACTGAACATCCTCAACATCCTGTATAAAAACTGAACTTTCTCAAATCCCGGTATAAAAACTGAACTTTCTCAGTGTCCTGTATAAAAACTAAACATTTTCAACATCCTGTTTCAAAACTGAAATTTCTCAAAACCCTGTAAAAAATCTGAACTTTCTCAATGTCCCATTTAAAAACTGAACTTTCTCAACGTCCTGTATAAAAACTGAACTTTCTCAACCTCCTGAATACAAACGGAACTTTCACAACGTCCCGTTTAAAAACTGAAATTCCTCAACGTCCTGTATAAAAACTGAACTTTCTCAATGTCCTGTATAAAAATGAACTTTCTCAACGTCCCGTTTAAAAACTGAACTTTCTCAACGTCCTGTATAAAAACTGAAATTTCTCAACAACCCGTTGAAAAACTGAACTTTCTCACAGTCCTTTTTAAAAACTGAACTTTCTCAACGTCCTGTATAAAAACTGAAATTTCTCAACATCCCGTTTAAAAACTGAACTTGCTCAAAGTCCTTTTTAAAAGCTGAACCTTCTCAACGCCGTGTATAAAAACTGAACTTTCTCAAAGTCCCGTTTAAAAACTGAATTTTCTCAACGTCCTGTATAAAAACTGAACGTTCTCAACGCCCTGAATAGCTGAAGTTTCTCAATGCCCGGTGTAAAAACAGAACTTTCCCAATGTCCTGTATAAAAACTGAACATCCTCAACATCCTGTATAAAAACTGAACTTTCTCAAAGCCCGCTATAAAAACTGAACTTTCTCAGTGTCCTATATAAAAATTAAACTTTCTCAAAATCCTGTATAAAAACTGAACTTTCTCAATGTCCTGTATAAAAACTGAACTTTCTCAACGACCTGTATAAAAATTGAAAATTCTCAACATCCCGACTAAAAACTGTACTTTCTCAAGGCCCTGTATAAAAACTGAATCATCCTAACTTCCTGTAAAAAACTGAACTCTCTCAACGTCCCGTTTAAACACTGAACTTTCTGAATGTCCCGTTTAAAAACTGAACTTTCTCAACATCCTGTATAAAAACTGAACATTCTCAACATCCTGTATAAAAACTGAACTTTCTTAAAGCCCGGTATAAAAACTGAAATTTCACAGTGTCCTATATAAAAATTAAACTTTCGCAAAATCCTGTATAAAAACTGAACTTTCTCAAAGGCCAGTATAAAAACTGAACTTTCTCAACGACCTGTATAAAAATTGAAAATTCTCAACATCCCGATTAAAAACTGTACTTTCTCAAGGCCCTGTATAAAAACTGAATCATCCTAATGTCCTGTAAAAAACTGAACTCTCTCAACGTCCCGTTTAAACACTGAACTTTCTGAATGTCCCGCTTAAAATCTGAACTTTCTCAACATCCTGTATAAAAACTGAACATTCTCAACATCCTGTATAAAAACTGAACATTCTCAACATCCTGTATATAAACTGAACTTGCTCAAAGTCCCGAATAAAAACTGAACTTTCTCAACATCTTGTATAAAAACTGAACTTTCTCAACGTGCCATTTAAACACTGAACTTTCTCAATGTCCTGAATAAAAGCTGAACTTTCTCAACGTCCTGTATAAAAACTGAACTTTCTCAATGTCCTGTATAAAAACTAAACATTTTCAACATCCCGTTTCAAAACTGAAATTTCTCAAAACCCTGTAAAAAATCTGAACTTTCTCAATGTCCCATTTAAAAACTGAACTTTCTCAACGTCCTGTATAAAAACTGAACTTTCTCAACCTCCTGAATACAAACGGAACTTTCACAACGTCCCGTTTAAAAACTGAAATTCCTCAACGTCCTGTATAAAAACTGAACTTTCTCAATGTCCTGTATAAAAATGAACTTTCTCAACGTCCCGTTTAAAAACTGAACTTTCTCAACGTCCTGTATAAAAACTGAAATTTCTCAACATCCCGTTGAAAAACTGAACTTTCTCACAGTCCTTTTTAAAAACTGAACTTTCTCAACGTCCTGTATAAAAACTGAAATTTCTCAACATCCCGTTTAAAAACTGAACTTGCTCAAAGTCCTTTTTAAAAGCTGAACCTTCTCAACGCCGTGCATAAAAACTGAACTTTCTCAAAGTCCCATTTAAAAACTGAATTTTCTCAACGTCCTGTATAAAAACTGAACGTTCTCAACGCCCTGAATAGCTGAAGTTTCTCAAGGCCCGGTGTAAAAACAGAACTTTCCCAATGTCCTGTATAAAAACTGAACATCCTCAACATCCTGTATAAAAACTGAACTTTCTCAAAGCCCGGTATAAAAACTGAACTTTCTCAGTGTCCTATATAAAAATTAAACTTGCTCAAAATCCTGTATAAAAACTGAACTTTCTCAACGTCCTGTATAAAAACTGAACTTTCTCAACGACCTGTATTAAAATTGAAAATTCTCAACATCCCGATTAAAAACTGTACTTTCTCAAGGCCCTGTATAAAAACTGAATCATCCTAACGTCCTGTAAAAAACTGAACTTTCACAAGGCCCGGTGTAAAAACAGAACTTTCCCAATGTCCTGTATAAAAACTGAACATCCTCAACATCCTGTATTAAAAACTGAACTTTCTCAAAGCCCGGTATAAAAACTGAACTTTCTAAGTGTCCTATATAAAAATAAAACTTTCTCAAAATCCTGTATAAAAACTGAACTTTCTCAACGTCCTGTATAAAAACTGAACTTTCTCAATGACCTGTATAAAAATTGAAAATTCTCAACATCCCGATTAAAAACTGTACTTTCTCAAGGCGCTGTATAAAAACTGAATCATCCTAACTTCCTGTAAAAAACTGAACTCTCTCAACGTCCCGTTTAAACACTGAACTTTCTGAATGTCCCGTTTAAAAACTGAACTTTCTCAACATCCTGTATAAAAACTGAACATTCTCAACATCCTGTATAAAAACTGAACATTCTCAACATCTCGTATATAAACTGAACTTGCTCAACGTCCCGATTAAAAACTGAACTTTCTCAACATCTTGTATAAAAACTGAACTTTCTCAACGTGCCATTTAAACACAGAACTTTCTCAATGTCCTGAATAAAAGCTGAACTTTCTCAACGTCCTGTATAAAAACTGGACTTTCTCAATGTCCTGTATAAAAACTAAACATTTTCAACACCCCGTTTCAAAACTGAAATTTCTCAAAACCCTGTAAAAAATCTGAACTTTCTCAACGTCCTGTATAAAAACTGAACTTTCTCAACATCCTGTATAAAAACTGAACTTTCTCAACCTCCTGAATACAAACGGAACTTTCACAACGTCCCGTTTAAAAACTGAAATTCCTCAACGTCCTGTATAAAAACTGAACTTTCTCAACGTCCTGTATAAAACTGAACTTTCTCAACGTCCCGTTGAAAAACTGAACTTTCTCAGCGTCCTGTATAAAAACTGAAGTTACTCAACATCCCGTTTACAAACTGAACTTTTTCACAGTCCTTTTTAAAAACTGAACTTTCTCAACTTCCTGTATAAAAACTGAACATTCTCAACATCCTGTATAAAAACTGAACATTCTCAACATCTCGTATATAAACTGAACTTGCTCAACGTCCCGATTAAAAACTGAACTTTCTCAACATCTTGTATAAAAACTGAACTTTCTCAACGTGCCATTTAAACACAGAACTTTCTCAATGTCCTGAATAAAAGCTGAACTTTCTCAACGTCCTGTATAAAAACTGAACTTTCTCAATGTCCTGTATAAAAACTAAACATTTTCAACACCCCGTTTCAAACCTGAAATTTCTCAAAACCCTGTAAAAAATCTGAACTTTCTCAACGTCCTGTATAAAAACTGAACTTTCTCAACCTCCTGAATACAAACGGAACTTTCACAACGTCCCGTTTAAAAACTGAAATTCCTCAACGTCCTGTATAAAAACTGAACTTTCTCAACGTCCTGAATACAAACGGAACTTTCACAACGTCCCGTTTAAAAACAGAAATTCCTCAACGTCCTGTATAAAACTGAACTTTCTCAACGTCCCGTTTAAAAACTGAACTTTCTCAAAGCCCTGTATAAAAACTGAAATTTCTCAACATCCCGTTGAAAAACTGAACTTTCTCAGCGTCCTGTATAAAAACTGAAGTTACTCAACATCCCGTTTACAAACTGAACTTTCTCACAGTCCTTTTTAAAAACTGAACTTTCTCAACGTCCTGTATAAAAACTGAAATTTCTCAACATCCCGTTTAAAAACTGAACTTGCTCAAAGTCCTTTTTAAAAGCTGAACCTTCTCAACGCCCTGTATAAAAACTGAACTTTCTCAAAGTCCCGTTTAAAAACTGAATTTTCTCAACGTCCTGTATAAAAACTGAACGTTCTCAACGCCCTGAATAGCTGAAGTTTCTCAAGGACCGGTGTAAAAACAGAACTTTCCCAATGTCCTGTATAAAAACTGAACATCCTCAACATCCTGTATAAAAACTGAACGTTCTCAATGCACTGAATAGCTGAACTTTCTCAATGCCCTGTGTAAAAACAGAACTTTCCCAATGTCCTGTATAAAAACTGAACATCCTCAACATCCTGTATAAAAACTGAACTTTCTCAAATCCCGGTATAAAAACTGAACTTTCTCAGTGTCCTATATAAAAATTAAACTTGCTCAAAATCCTGTATAAAAACTGAACGTTCTCAACGTCCTGTATAAAAACTGAACTTTCTCAACGACCTGTATAAAAATTGAAAATTCTCAACATCCCGATTAAAAACTGTACTTTCTCAAGGCCCTGTATAAAAACTGAATCATCCTAACGTCCTGTAAAAAACTGAACTTTCTCAACGTCCCGTGTAAACACTGAACTTTCTGAAAGTCCCGTTTAAAAACTGAACTTTCTCAATGTCCTGTATAAAAACTAAACATTTTCAACATCCTGTTTCAAAACTGAAATTTCTCAAAACCCTGTAAAAAATCTGAACTTTCTCAATGTCCCATTTAAAAACTGAACTTTCTCAACGTCCTGTATAAAAACTGAACTTTCTCAACCTCCTGAATACAAACGGAACTTTCACAACGTCCCGTTTAAAAACTGAAATTCCTCAACGTCCTGTATAAAAACTGAACTTTCTCAATGTCCTGTATAAAAATGAACTTTCTCAACGTCCCGTTTAAAAACTGAACTTTCTCAACGTCCTGTATAAAAACTGAAATTTCTCAACAACCCGTTGAAAAACTGAACTTTCTCACAGTCCTTTTTAAAAACTGAACTTTCTCAACGTCCTGTATAAAAACTGAAATTTCTCAACATCCCGTTTAAAAACTGAACTTGCTCAAAGTCCTTTTTAAAAGCTGAACCTTCTCAACGCCGTGTATAAAAACTGAACTTTCTCAAAGTCCCGTTTAAAAACTGAATTTTCTCAACGTCCTGTATAAAAACTGAACGTTCTCAACGCCCTGAATAGCTGAAGTTTCTCAAGGCCCGGTGTAAAAACAGAACTTTCCCAATGTCCTGTATAAAAACTGAACATCCTCAACATCCTGTATAAAAACTGAACTTTCTCAAAGCCCGCTATAAAAACTGAACTTTCTCAGTGTCCTATATAAAAATTAAACTTTCTCAAAATCCTGTATAAAAACTGAACTTTCTCAATGTCCTGTATAAAAACTGAACTTTCTCAACGACCTGTATAAAAATTGAAAATTCTCAACATCCCGACTAAAAACTGTACTTTCTCAAGGCCCTGTATAAAAACTGAATCATCCTAACTTCCTGTAAAAAACTGAACTCTCTCAACGTCCCGTTTAAACACTGAACTTTCTGAATGTCCCGTTTAAAAACTGAACTTTCTCAACATCCTGTATAAAAACTGAACATTCTCAACATCCTGTATAAAAACTGAACTTTCTTAAAGCCCGGTATAAAAACTGAAATTTCACAGTGTCCTATATAAAAATTAAACTTTCGCAAAATCCTGTATAAAAACTGAACTTTCTCAAAGGCCAGTATAAAAACTGAACTTTCTCAACGACCTGTATAAAAATTGAAAATTCTCAACATCCCGATTAAAAACTGTACTTTCTCAAGGCCCTGTATAAAAACTGAATCATCCTAACGTCCTGTAAAAAACTGAACTCTCTCAACGTCCCGTTTAAACACTGAACTTTCTGAATGTCCCGCTTAAAATCTGAACTTTCTCAACATCCTGTATAAAAACTAAACATTCTCAACATCCTGTATAAAAACTGAACATTCTCAACATCCTGTATATAAACTGAACTTGCTCAAAGTCCCGAATAAAAACTGAACTTTCTCAACATCTTGTATAAAAACTGAACTTTCTCAACGTGCCATTTAAACACTGAACTTTCTCAATGTCCTGAATAAAAGCTGAACTTTCTCAACGTCCTGTATAAAAACTGAACTTTCTCAATGTCCTGTATAAAAACTAAACATTTTCAACATCCCGTTTCAAAACTGAAATTTCTCAAAACCCTGTAAAAAATCTGAACTTTCTCAATGTCCCATTTAAAAACTGAACTTTCTCAACGTCCTGTATAAAAACTGAACTTTCTCAACCTCCTGAATACAAACGGAACTTTCACAACGTCCCGTTTAAAAACTGAAATTCCTCAACGTCCTGTATAAAAACTGAACTTTCTCAATGTCCTGTATAAAAATGAACTTTCTCAACGTCCCGTTTAAAAACTGAACTTTCTCAACGTCCTGTATAAAAACTGAAATTTCTCAACATCCCGTTGAAAAACTGAACTTTCTCACAGTCCTTTTTAAAAACTGAACTTTCTCAACGTCCTGTATAAAAACTGAAATTTCTCAACATCCCGTTTAAAAACTGAACTTGCTCAAAGTCCTTTTTAAAAGCTGAACCTTCTCAACGCCGTGCATAAAAACTGAACTTTCTCAAAGTCCCATTTAAAAACTGAATTTTCTCAACGTCCTGTATAAAAACTGAACGTTCTCAACGCCCTGAATAGCTGAAGTTTCTCAAGGCCCGGTGTAAAAACAGAACTTTCCCAATGTCCTGTATAAAAACTGAACATCCTCAACATCCTGTATAAAAACTGAACTTTCTCAAAGCCCGGTATAAAAACTGAACTTTCTCAGTGTCCTATATAAAAATTAAACTTGCTCAAAATCCTGTATAAAAACTGAACTTTCTCAACGTCCTGTATAAAAACTGAACTTTCTCAACGACCTGTATTAAAATTGAAAATTCTCAACATCCCGATTAAAAACTGTACTTTCTCAAGGCCCTGTATAAAAACTGAATCATCCTAACGTCCTGTAAAAAACTGAACTTTCACAAGGCCCGGTGTAAAAACAGAACTTTCCCAATGTCCTGTATAAAAACTGAACATCCTCAACATCCTGTATTAAAAACTGAACTTTCTCAAAGCCCGGTATAAAAACTGAACTTTCTCAGTGTCCTATATAAAAATAAAACTTTCTCAAAATCCTGTATAAAAACTGAACTTTCTCAACGTCCTGTATAAAAACTGAACTTTCTCAATGACCTGTATAAAAATTGAAAATTCTCAACATCCCGATTAAAAACTGTACTTTCTCAAGGCGCTGTATAAAAACTGAATCATCCTAACTTCCTGTAAAAAACTGAACTCTCTCAACGTCCCATTTAAACACTGAACTTTCTGAATGTCCCGTTTAAAAACTGAACTTTCTCAACATCCTGTATAAAAACTGAACATTCTCAACATCCTGTATAAAAACTGAACATTCTCAACATCTCGTATATAAACTGAACTTGCTCAACGTCCCGATTAAAAACTGAACTTTCTCAACATCTTGTATAAAAACTGAACTTTCTCAACGTGCCATTTAAACACAGAACTTTCTCAATGTCCTGAATAAAAGCTGAACTTTCTCAACGTCCTGTATAAAAACTGGACTTTCTCAATGTCCTGTATAAAAACTAAACATTTTCAACACCCCGTTTCAAAACTGAAATTTCTCAAAACCCTGTAAAAAATCTGAACTTTCTCAATGTCCCGTATAAAAACTGAACTTTCTCAACCTCCTGAATACAAACGGAACTTTCACAACGTCCCGTTTAAAAACTGAAATTCCTCAACGTCCTGTATAAAAACTGAACTTTCTCAACGTCCTGTATAAAACTGAACTTTCTCAACGTCCCGTTGAAAAACTGAACTTTCTCAGCGTCCTGTATAAAAACTGAAGTTACTCAACATCCCGTTTACAAACTGAACTTTTTCACAGTCCTTTTTAAAAACTGAACTTTCTCAACGTCCTGTATAAAAACTGAAATTTCTCAACATCCCGTTTAAAAACTGAACTTGCTCAAAGTCCTTTTTAAAAGCTGAACCTTCTCAACGCCCTGTATAAAAACTGAACTTTCTCAAAGTCCCGTTTAAAAACTGAATTTTCTCAACGTCCTGTATAAAAACTGAACGTTCTCAACGCCCTGAATAGCTGAAGTTTCTCAAGGACCGGTGTAAAAACAGAACTTTCCCAATGTCCTGTATAAAAACTGAACATCCTCAACATCCTGTATAAAAACTGAACTTTCTCAAATCCCGGTATAAAAACTGAACTTTCTCAGTGTCCTATATAAAAATTAAACTTGCTCAAAATCCTGTATAAAAACTGAACTTTCTCAACGTCCTGTATAAAAACTGAACTTTCTCAACGACCTGTATAAAAATTGAAAATTCTCAACATCCCGATTAAAAACTGTACTTTCTCAAGGCCCTGTATAAAAACTGAATCATCCTAACGTCCTGTAAAAAACTGAACTTTCTCAACGTCCCGTGTAAACACTGAACTTTCTGAATGTCCCGTTTAAAAACTGAACTTTCTCAACATCCTGTATAAAAACTGAACATTCTCAACATCTTGTATATAAATTGAACTTGCTCAACGTCCCGATAAAAACTGAACTTTCTCAACATCTTGTATAAAAAAAACTTTCTCAACGTGCCATTTAAACACTGAACTTTCTCAATGTCCTGAATAAAAGCTGAACTTTCTCAACGTCCTGTATAAAAACTGTACTTTCTCAAGGCCCTGTATAAAAACTAAACATTTTCAACACCCAGTTTCAAAACTGAAATTTCTCAAAACCCTGTAAAAAATCTGAACTTTCTCAATGTCCCATTTAAAAACTGAACTTTCTCAACGTCCTGTATAAAAACTGAACTTTCTCAACCTCCTGAATACAAACGGAACTTTCACAACGTCCCGTTTAAAAACTGAAATTCCTCAACGTCCTGTATAAAAACTGAACTTTCTCAACGTCCTGTATAAAACTGAACTTTCTCAACGTCCCGTTGAAAAACTGAACTTTCTCAACGTCCTGTATAAAAACTGAAATTTCTCAACATCCCGTTGAAAAACTGAACTTTCTCACAGTCCTTTTTAAAAACTGAACTTTCTCAACGTCCTGTTTCAAAACTGAAATTTCTCAATATCCCGTTTAAAAACTGAACTTGCTCAAAGTCCTTTTAAAAAGCTGAACCTTCTCAACGCCCTGTATAAAAACTGAACTTTCTCAAAGTCCCGTTTAAAAACTGAATTTTCTCAACGTCCTGTATAAAAACTGAATGATCTCAACGCCCTGAATAGCTGAAGTTTCTCAATGCCCGGTGTAAAAACAGAACGTTCCCAATGTCCTGTATAAAAACTGAACATCCTCAACATCCTGTATAAAAACTGAACTTTCTTAAAGCCCGGTATAAAAACTGAAATTTCACAGTGTCCTATATAAAAATTAAACTATCGCAAAATCCTGTATAAAAACTGAACTTTCTCAAAGGCCAGTATAAAAACTGAACTTTCTCAACGACCTGCATAAAAATTGAAAATTCTCAACATCCCGATTAAAAACTGTACTTTCTCAAGGCCCTGTATAAAAACTGAATCATCCTAACGTCCTGTAAAAAACTGAACTCTCTCAACGTCCCGTTTAAACACTGAACTTTCTGAATGTCCCGCTTAAAATCTGAACTTTTTCAACATCCTGTATAAAAACTGAACATTCTCAACATCCTGTATAAAAACTGAACATTCTCAACATCCTGTATATAAACTGAACTTGCTCAATTTCCCGAATAAAAACTGAACTTTCTCAACATCTTGTATAAAAACTGAACTTTCTCAACGTGCCATTTAAACACTGAACTTTCTCAATGTCCTGAATAAAAGCTGAACTTTCTCAATGTCCTGTATAAAAACTGAACTTTCTCAATGTCCTGTATAAAAACTAAACATTTTCAACATCCTGTTTCAAAACTGAAATTTCTCAAAACCCTGTAAAAAATCTGAACTTTCTCAATGTCCCATTTAAAAACTGAACTTTCTCAACGTCCTGTATAAAAACTGAACTTTCTCAACCTCCTGAATACAAACGGAACTTTCACAACGTCCCGTTTAAAAACTGAAATTCCTCAACGTCCTGTATAAAAACTGAACTTTCTCAATGTCCTGTATAAAAATGAACTTTCTCAACGTCCCGTTTAAAAACTGAACTTTCTCAACGTCCTGTATAAAAACTGAAATTTCTCAACATCCCGTTGAAAAACTGAACTTTCTCACAGTCCTTTTTAAAAACTGAACTTTCTCAAAGCCCGGTATAAAAACTGAACTTTCTCAGTGTCCTATATAAAAATTAAACTTGCTCAAAATCCTGTATAAAAACTGAACTTTCTCAACGTCCTGTATAAAAACTGAACTTTCTCAACGACCTGTATAAAAATTGAAAATTCTCAACATCCCGATTAAAAACTGTACTTTCTCAAGGCCCTGTATAAAAACTGAATCATCCTAACGTCCTGTAAAAAACTGAACTTTCACAAGGCCCGGTGTAAAAACAGAACTTTCCCAATGTCCTGTATAAAAACTGAACATCCTCAACATCCTGTATAAAAACTGAACTTTCTCAAAGCCAGGTATAAAAACTGAACTTTCTCAGTGTCCTATATAAAAATAAAACTTTCTCAAAATCCTGTATAAAAACTGAACTTTCTCAACGTCCTGTATAAAAACTGAACTTTCTCAACGACCTGTATAAAAATTGAAAATTCTCAACATCCCGACTAAAAACTGTACTTTCTCAAGGCCCTGTATAAAAACTGAATCATCCTAACTTCCTGTAAAAAACTGAACTCTCTCAACGTCCCGTTTAAACACTGAACTTTCTGAATGTCCCGTTTAAAAACTGAACTTTCTCAACATCCTGTATAAAAACTGAACATTCTCAACATCCTGTATAAAAACTGAACATTCTCAACATCCTGTATATAAACTGAACTTGCTCAATTTCCCGAATAAAAACTGAACTTTCTCAACATCTTGTATAAAAACTGAACTTTCTCAACGTGCCATTTAAACACTGAACTTTCTCAATGTCCTGAATAAAAGCTGAACTTTCTCAATGTCCTGTATAAAAACTGAACTTTCTCAATGTCCTGTATAAAAACTAAACATTTTCAACATCCTGTTTCAAAACTGAAATTTCTCAAAACCCTGTAAAAAATCTGAACTTTCTCAATGTCCCATTTAAAAACTGAACTTTCTCAACGTCCTGTATAAAAACTGAACTTTCTCAACCTCCTGAATACAAACGGAACTTTCACAACGTCCCGTTTAAAAACTGAAATTCCTCAACGTCCTGTATAAAAACTGAACTTTCTCAATGTCCTGTATAAAAATGAACTTTCTCAACGTCCCGTTTAAAAACTGAACTTTCTCAACGTCCTGTATAAAAACTGAAATTTCTCAACATCCCGTTGAAAAACTGAACTTTCTCACAGTCCTTTTTAAAAACTGAACTTTCTCAAAGCCCGGTATAAAAACTGAACTTTCTCAGTGTCCTATATAAAAATTAAACTTGCTCAAAATCCTGTATAAAAACTGAACTTTCTCAACGTCCTGTATAAAAACTGAACTTTCTCAACGACCTGTATAAAAATTGAAAATTCTCAACATCCCGATTAAAAACTGTACTTTCTCAAGGCCCTGTATAAAAACTGAATCATCCTAACGTCCTGTAAAAAACTGAACTTTCACAAGGCCCGGTGTAAAAACAGAACTTTCCCAATGTCCTGTATAAAAACTGAACATCCTCAACATCCTGTATAAAAACTGAACTTTCTCAAAGCCAGGTATAAAAACTGAACTTTCTCAGTGTCCTATATAAAAATAAAACTTTCTCAAAATCCTGTATAAAAACTGAACTTTCTCAACGTCCTGTATAAAAACTGAACTTTCTCAACGACCTGTATAAAAATTGAAAATTCTCAACATCCCGACTAAAAACTGTACTTTCTCAAGGCCCTGTATAAAAACTGAATCATCCTAACTTCCTGTAAAAAACTGAACTCTCTCAACGTCCCGTTTAAACACTGAACTTTCTGAATGTCCCGTTTAAAAACTGAACTTTCTCAACATCCTGTATAAAAACTGAACATTCTCAACATCCTGTATAAAAACTGAACATTCTCAACATCCTGTATATAAACTGAACTTGCTCAACGTCCCGATTAAAAACTGAACTTTCTCAACATCTTGTATAAAAACTGAACTTTCTCAACGTGCCATTTAAACACAGAACTTTCTCAATGTCCTGAATAAAAGCTGAACTTTCTCAACGTCCTGTATAAAAACTGAACTTTCTCAATGTCCTGTATAAAAACTAAACATTTTCAACATCCCGTTTCAAAACTGAAATTTCTCAAAACCCTGTAAAAAATCCGAACTTTCTCAATGTCCCATTTAAAAACTGAACTTTCTCAACGTCCTGTATAAAAACTGAACTTTCTCAACCTCCTGAATACAAACGGAACTTTCACAACGTCCCGTTTAAAAACTGAAATTCCTCAACGTCCTGTATAAAAACTGAACTTTCTCAACGTCGTGTATAAAACTGAACTTTCTCAACGTCCCGTTTAAAAACTGAACTTTCTCAAAGTCCTGTATAAAAACTGAAATTTCTCAACATCCCGTTGAAAAACTGAACTTTCTCAGCGTCCTGTATAAAAACTGAAGTTACTCAACACCCCGTTTACAAACTGAACTTTCTCACAGTCCTTTTTAAAAACTGAACTTTCTCAACGTCCTGTAAAAAAACTGAAATTTCTCAACATCCCGTTTAAAAACTGAACTTGCTCAAAGTCCTTTTTAAAAGCTGAACCTTCTCAACGCCCTGTATAAAAACAGAACTTTCCCAATGTCCTGTATAAAAACTGAACATCCTCAACATCCTGTATAAAAACTGAACGTTCTCAATGCCCTGAATAGCTGAACTTTCTCAATGCCCTGTGTAAAAACAGAACTTTCCCAATGTCCTGTATAAAAACTGAACATCCTCAACATCCTGTATAAAAACTGAACTTTCTCAAATCCCGGTATAAAAACTGAACTTTCTCAGTGTCCTGTATAAAAACTAAACATTTTCAACATCCTGTTTCAAAACTGAAATTTCTCAAAACCCTGTAAAAAATCTGAACTTTCTCAATGTCCCATTTAAAAACTGAACTTTCTCAACGTCCTGTATAAAAACTGAACTTTCTCAACCTCCTGAATACAAACGGAACTTTCACAACGTCCCGTTTAAAAACTGAAATTCCTCAACGTCCTGTATAAAAACTGAACTTTCTCAATGTCCTGTATAAAAATGAACTTTCTCAACGTCCCGTTTAAAAACTGAACTTTCTCAACGTCCTGTATAAAAACTGAAATTTCTCAACAACCCCTTGAAAAACTGAACTTTCTCACAGTCCTTTTTAAAAACTGAACTTTCTCAACGTCCTGTATAAAAACTGAAATTTCTCAACATCCCGTTTAAAAACTGAACTTGCTCAAAGTCCTTTTTAAAAGCTGAACCTTCTCAACGCCGTGTATAAAAACTGAACTTTCTCAAAGTCCCGTTTAAAAACTGAATTTTCTCAACGTCCTGTATAAAAACTGAACGTTCTCAACGCCCTGAATAGCTGAAGTTTCTCAATGCCCGGTGTAAAAACAGAACTTTCCCAATGTCCTGTATAAAAACTGAACATCCTCAACATCCTGTATAAAAACTGAACTTTCTCAAAGCCCGCTATAAAAACTGAACTTTCTCAGTGTCCTATATAAAAATTAAACTTTCTCAAAATCCTGTATAAAAACTGAACTTTCTCAATGTCCTGTATAAAAACTGAACTTTCTCAACGACCTGTATAAAAATTGAAAATTCTCAACATCCCGACTAAAAACTGTACTTTCTCAAGGCCCTGTATAAAAACTGAATCATCCTAACTTCCTGTAAAAAACTGAACTCTCTCAACGTCCCGTTTAAACACTGAACTTTCTGAATGTCCCGTTTAAAAACTGAACTTTCTCAACATCCTGTATAAAAACTGAACATTCTCAACATCCTGTATAAAAACTGAACTTTCTTAAAGCCCGGTATAAAAACTGAAATTTCACAGTGTCCTATATAAAAATTAAACTTTCGCAAAATCCTGTATAAAAACTGAACTTTCTCAAAGGCCAGTATAAAAACTGAACTTTCTCAACGACCTGTATAAAAATTGAAAATTCTCAACATCCCGATTAAAAACTGTACTTTCTCAAGGCCCTGTATAAAAACTGAATCATCCTAATGTCCTGTAAAAAACTGAACTCTCTCAACGTCCCGTTTAAACACTGAACTTTCTGAATGTCCCGCTTAAAATCTGAACTTTCTCAACATCCTGTATAAAAACTGAACATTCTCAACATCCTGTATAAAAACTGAACATTCTCAACATCCTGTATATAAACTGAACTTGCTCAAAGTCCCGAATAAAAACTGAACTTTCTCAACATCTTGTATAAAAACTGAACTTTCTCAACGTGCCATTTAAACACTGAACTTTCTCAATGTCCTGAAGAAAAGCTGAACTTTCTCAACGTCCTGTATAAAAACTGAACTTTCTCAATGTCCTGTATAAAAACTAAACATTTTCAACATCCCGTTTCAAAACTGAAATTTCTCAAAACCCTGTAAAAAATCTGAACTTTCTCAATGTCCCATTTAAAAACTGAACTTTCTCAACGTCCTGTATAAAAACTGAACTTTCTCAACCTCCTGAATACAAACGGAACTTTCACAACGTCCCGTTTAAAAACTGAAATTCCTCAACGTCCTGTATAAAAACTGAACTTTCTCAATGTCCTGTATAAAAATGAACTTTCTCAACGTCCCGTTTAAAAACTGAACTTTCTCAACGTCCTGTATAAAAACTGAAATTTCTCAACATCCCGTTGAAAAACTGAACTTTTTCACAGTCCTTTTTAAAAACTGAACTTTCTCAACGTCCTGTATAAAAACTGAAATTTCTCAACATCCCGTTTAAAAACTGAACTTGCTCAAAGTCCTTTTTAAAAGCTGAACCTTCTCAACGCCCTGTATAAAAACTGAACTTTCTCAAAGTCCCGTTTAAAAACTGAATTTTCTCAACGTCCTGTATAAAAACTGAACGTTCTCAACGCCCTGAATAGCTGAAGTTTCTCAAGGACCGGTGTAAAAACAGAACTTTCCCAATGTCCTGTATAAAAACTGAACATCCTCAACATCCTGTATAAAAACTGAACTTTCTCAAATCCCGGTATAAAAACTGAACTTTCTCAGTGTCCTATATAAAAATTAAACTTGCTCAAAATCCTGTATAAAAACTGAACTTTCTCAACGTCCTGTATAAAAACTGAACTTTCTCAACGACCTGTATAAAAATTGAAAATTCTCAACATCCCGATTAAAAACTGTACTTTCTCAAGGCCCTGTATAAAAACTGAATCATCCTAACGTCCTGTAAAAAACTGAACTTTCTCAACGTCCCGTGTAAACACTGAACTTTCTGAATGTCCCGTTTAAAAACTGAACTTTCTCAACATCCTGTATAAAAACTGAACATTCTCAACATCTTGTATATAAATTGAACTTGCTCAACGTCCCGATAAAAACTGAACTTTCTCAACATCTTGTATAAAAACAACTTTCTCAACGTGCCATTTAAACACTGAACTTTCTCAATGTCCTGAATAAAAGCTGAACTTTCTCAACGTCCTGTATAAAAACTGTACTTTCTCAAGGCCCTGTATAAAAACTAAACATTTTCAACACCCAGTTTCAAAACTGAAATTTCTCAAAACCCTGTAAAAAATCTGAACTTTCTCAATGTCCCATTTAAAAACTGAACTTTCTCAACGTCCTGTATAAAAACTGAACTTTCTCAACCTCCTGAATACAAACGGAACTTTCACAACGTCCCGTTTAAAAACTGAAATTCCTCAACGTCCTGTATAAAAACTGAACTTTCTCAACGTCCTGTATAAAACTGAACTTTCTCAACGTCCCGTTGAAAAACTGAACTTTCTCAACGTCCTGTATAAAAACTGAAATTTCTCAACATCCCGTTGAAAAACTGAACTTTCTCACAGTCCTTTTTAAAAACTGAACTTTCTCAACGTCCTGTTTCAAAACTGAAATTTCTCAATATCCCGTTTAAAAACTGAACTTGCTCAAAGTCCTTTTAAAAAGCTGAACCTTCTCAACGCCCTGTATAAAAACTGAACTTTCTCAAAGTCCCGTTTAAAAACTGAATTTTCTCAACGTCCTGTATAAAAACTGAATGATCTCAACGCCCTGAATAGCTGAAGTTTCTCAATGCCCGGTGTAAAAACAGAACGTTCCCAATGTCCTGTATAAAAACTGAACATCCTCAACATCCTGTATAAAAACTGAACTTTCTTAAAGCCCGGTATAAAAACTGAAATTTCACAGTGTCCTATATAAAAATTAAACTATCGCAAAATCCTGTATAAAAACTGAACTTTCTCAAAGGCCAGTATAAAAACTGAACTTTCTCAACGACCTGCATAAAAATTGAAAATTCTCAACATCCCGATTAAAAACTGTACTTTCTCAAGGCCCTGTATAAAAACTGAATCATCCTAACGTCCTGTAAAAAACTGAACTCTCTCAACGTCCCGTTTAAACACTGAACTTTCTGAATGTCCCGCTTAAAATCTGAACTTTTTCAACATCCTGTATAAAAACTGAACATTCTCAACATCCTGTATAAAAACTGAACATTCTCAACATCCTGTATATAAACTGAACTTGCTCAATTTCCCGAATAAAAACTGAACTTTCTCAACATCTTGTATAAAAACTGAACTTTCTCAACGTGCCATTTAAACACTGAACTTTCTCAATGTCCTGAATAAAAGCTGAACTTTCTCAATGTCCTGTATAAAAACTGAACTTTCTCAATGTCCTGTATAAAAACTAAACATTTTCAACATCCTGTTTCAAAACTGAAATTTCTCAAAACCCTGTAAAAAATCTGAACTTTCTCAATGTCCCATTTAAAAACTGAACTTTCTCAACGTCCTGTATAAAAACTGAACTTTCTCAACCTCCTGAATACAAACGGAACTTTCACAACGTCCCGTTTAAAAACTGAAATTCCTCAACGTCCTGTATAAAAACTGAACTTTCTCAATGTCCTGTATAAAAATGAACTTTCTCAACGTCCCGTTTAAAAACTGAACTTTCTCAACGTCCTGTATAAAAACTGAAATTTCTCAACATCCCGTTGAAAAACTGAACTTTCTCACAGTCCTTTTTAAAAACTGAACTTTCTCAAAGCCCGGTATAAAAACTGAACTTTCTCAGTGTCCTATATAAAAATTAAACTTGCTCAAAATCCTGTATAAAAACTGAACTTTCTCAACGTCCTGTATAAAAACTGAACTTTCTCAACGACCTGTATAAAAATTGAAAATTCTCAACATCCCGATTAAAAACTGTACTTTCTCAAGGCCCTGTATAAAAACTGAATCATCCTAACGTCCTGTAAAAAACTGAACTTTCACAAGGCCCGGTGTAAAAACAGAACTTTCCCAATGTCCTGTATAAAAACTGAACATCCTCAACATCCTGTATAAAAACTGAACTTTCTCAAAGCCAGGTATAAAAACTGAACTTTCTCAGTGTCCTATATAAAAATAAAACTTTCTCAAAATCCTGTATAAAAACTGAACTTTCTCAACGTCCTGTATAAAAACTGAACTTTCTCAACGACCTGTATAAAAATTGAAAATTCTCAACATCCCGACTAAAAACTGTACTTTCTCAAGGCCCTGTATAAAAACTGAATCATCCTAACTTCCTGTAAAAAACTGAACTCTCTCAACGTCCCGTTTAAACACTGAACTTTCTGAATGTCCCGTTTAAAAACTGAACTTTCTCAACATCCTGTATAAAAACTGAACATTCTCAACATCCTGTATAAAAACTGAACATTCTCAACATCCTGTATAAAAACTGAACTTTCTCAACGTGCCATTTAAACACAGAACTTTCTCAATGTCCTGAATAAAAGCTGAACTTTCTCAACGTCCTGTATAAAAACTGAACTTTCTCAATGTCCTGTATAAAAACTAAACATTTTCAACATCCCGTTTCAAAACTGAAATTTCTCAAAACCCTGTAAAAAATCCGAACTTTCTCAATGTCCCATTTAAAAACTGAACTTTCTCAACGTCCTGTATAAAAACTGAACTTTCTCAACCTCCTGAATACAAACGGAACTTTCACAACGTCCCGTTTAAAAACTGAAATTCCTCAACGTCCTGTATAAAAACTGAACTTTCTCAACGTCGTGTATAAAACTGAACTTTCTCAACGTCCCGTTTAAAAACTGAACTTTCTCAGCGTCCTGTATAAAAATTGAAGTTACTCAACATCCCGTTTACAAACTGAACATTCTCACAGTCCTTTTTAAAAACTGAACTTTCTCAACGTCCTGTAAAAAAACTGAAATTTCTCAACATCCCGTTTAAAAACTGAACTTGCTCAAAGTCCTTTTTAAAAGCTGAACCTTCTCAACGCCCTGTATAAAAACAGAACTTTCCCAATGTCCTGTATAAAAACTGAACATCCTCAACATCCTGTATAAAAACTGAACTTTCTCAAATCCCGGTATAAAAACTGAACTTTCTCAGTGTCCTGTATAAAAACTAAACATTTTCAACATCCTGTTTCAAAACTGAAATTTCTCAAAACCCTGTAAAAAATCTGAACTTTCTCAATGTCCCATTTAAAAACTGAACTTTCTCAACGTCCTGTATAAAAACTGAACTTTCTCAACCTCCTGAATACAAACGGAACTTTCACAACGTCCCGTTTAAAAACTGAAATTCCTCAACGTCCTGTATAAAAACTGAACTTTCTCAATGTCCTGTATAAAAATGAACTTTCTCAACGTCCCGTTTAAAAACTGAACTTTCTCAACGTCCTGTATAAAAACTGAAATTTCTCAACAACCCGTTGAAAAACTGAACTTTCTCACAGTCCTTTTTAAAAACTGAACTTTCTCAACGTCCTGTATAAAAACTGAAATTTCTCAACATCCCGTTTAAAAACTGAACTTGCTCAAAGTCCTTTTTAAAAGCTGAACCTTCTCAACGCCGTGTATAAAAACTGAACTTTCTCAAAGTCCCGTTTAAAAACTGAATTTTCTCAACGTCCTGTATAAAAACTGAACGTTCTCAACGCCCTGAATAGCTGAAGTTTCTCAATGCCCGGTGTAAAAACAGAACTTTCCCAATGTCCTGTATAAAAACTGAACATCCTCAACATCCTGTATAAAAACTGAACTTTCTCAAAGCCCGCTATAAAAACTGAACTTTCTCAGTGTCCTATATAAAAATTAAACTTTCTCAAAATCCTGTATAAAAACTGAACTTTCTCAATGTCCTGTATAAAAACTGAACTTTCTCAACGACCTGTATAAAAATTGAAAATTCTCAACATCCCGACTAAAAACTGTACTTTCTCAAGGCCCTGTATAAAAACTGAATCATCCTAACTTCCTGTAAAAAACTGAACTCTCCCAACGTCCCGTTTAAACACTGAACTTTCTGAATGTCCCGTTTAAAAACTGAACTTTCTCAACATCCTGTATAAAAACTGAACATTCTCAACATCCTGTATAAAAACTGAACTTTCTTAAAGCCCGGTATAAAAACTGAAATTTCACAGTGTCCTATATAAAAATTAAACTTTCGCAAAATCCTGTATAAAAACTGAACTTTCTCAAAGGCCAGTATAAAAACTGAACTTTCTCAACGACCTGTATAAAAATTGAAAATTCTCAACATCCCGATTAAAAACTGTACTTTCTCAAGGCCCTGTATAAAAACTGAATCATCCTAATGTCCTGTAAAAAACTGAACTCTCTCAACGTCCCGTTTAAACACTGAACTTTCTGAATGTCCCGCTTAAAATCTGAACTTTCTCAACATCCTGTATAAAAACTGAACATTCTCAACATCCTGTATAAAAACTGAACATTCTCAACATCCTGTATATAAACTGAACTTGCTCAAAGTCCCGAATAAAAACTGAACTTTCTCAACATCTTGTATAAAAACTGAACTTTCTCAACGTGCCATTTAAACACTGAACTTTCTCAATGTCCTGAATAAAAGCTGAACTTTCTCAACGTCCTGTATAAAAACTGAACTTTCTCAATGTCCTGTATAAAAACTAAACATTTTCAACATCCCGTTTCAAAACTGAAATTTCTCAAAACCCTGTAAAAAATCTGAACTTTCTCAATGTCCCATTTAAAAACTGAACTTTCTCAACGTCCTGTATAAAAACTGAACTTTCTCAACCTCCTGAATACAAACGGAACTTTCACAACGTCCCGTTTAAAAACTGAAATTCCTCAACGTCCTGTATAAAAACTGAACTTTCTCAATGTCCTGTATAAAAATGAACTTTCTCAACGTCCCGTTTAAAAACTGAACTTTCTCAACGTCCTGTATAAAAACTGAAATTTCTCAACATCCCGTTGAAAAACTGAACTTTCTCACAGTCCTTTTTAAAAACTGAACTTTCTCAACGTCCTGTATAAAAACTGAAATTTCTCAACATCCCGTTTAAAAACTGAACTTGCTCAAAGTCCTTTTTAAAAGCTGAACCTTCTCAACGCCGTGCATAAAAACTGAACTTTCTCAAAGTCCCATTTAAAAACTGAATTTTCTCAACGTCCTGTATAAAAACTGAACGTTCTCAACGCCCTGAATAGCTGAAGTTTCTCAAGGCCCGGTGTAAAAACAGAACTTTCCCAATGTCCTGTATAAAAACTGAACATCCTCAACATCCTGTATAAAAACTGAACTTTCTCAAAGCCCGGTATAAAAACTGAACTTTCTCAGTGTCCTATATAAAAATTAAACTTGCTCAAAATCCTGTATAAAAACTGAACTTTCTCAACGTCCTGTATAAAAACTGAACTTTCTCAACGACCTGTATTAAAATTGAAAATTCTCAACATCCCGATTAAAAACTGTACTTTCTCAAGGCCCTGTATAAAAACTGAATCATCCTAACGTCCTGTAAAAAACTGAACTTTCACAAGGCCCGGTGTAAAAACAGAACTTTCCCAATGTCCTGTATAAAAACTGAACATCCTCAACATCCTGTATTAAAAACTGAACTTTCTCAAAGCCCGGTATAAAAACTGAACTTTCTAAGTGTCCTATATAAAAATAAAACTTTCTCAAAATCCTGTATAAAAACTGAACTTTCTCAACGTCCTGTATAAAAACTGAACTTTCTCAATGACCTGTATAAAAATTGAAAATTCTCAACATCCCGATTAAAAACTGTACTTTCTCAAGGCGCTGTATAAAAACTGAATCATCCTAACTTCCTGTAAAAAACTGAACTCTCTCAACGTCCCGTTTAAACACTGAACTTTCTGAATGTCCCGTTTAAAAACTGAACTTTCTCAACATCCTGTATAAAAACTGAACATTCTCAACATCCTGTATAAAAACTGAACATTCTCAACATCTCGTATATAAACTGAACTTGCTCAACGTCCCGATTAAAAACTGAACTTTCTCAACATCTTGTATAAAAACTGAACTTTCTCAACGTGCCATTTAAACACAGAACTTTCTCAATGTCCTGAATAAAAGCTGAACTTTCTCAACGTCCTGTATAAAAACTGGACTTTCTCAATGTCCTGTATAAAAACTAAACATTTTCAACACCCCGTTTCAAAACTGAAATTTCTCAAAACCCTGTAAAAAATCTGAACTTTCTCAACGTCCTGTATAAAAACTGAACTTTCTCAACCTCCTGAATACAAACGGAACTTTCACAGCGTCCCGTTTAAAAACTGAAATTCCTCAACGTCCTGTATAAAAACTGAACTTTCTCAACGTCCTGTATAAAACTGAACTTTCTCAACGTCCCGTTGAAAAACTGAACTTTCTCAGCGTCCTGTATAAAAACTGAAGTTACTCAACATCCCGTTTACAAACTGAACTTTTTCAGTCCTTTTTAAAAACTGAACTTTCTCAACGTCCTGTATAAAAACTGAAATTTCTCAACATCCCGTTTAAAAACTGAACTTGCTCAAAGTCCTTTTTAAAAGCTGAACCTTCTCAACGCCCTGTATAAAAACTGAACTTTCTCAAAGTCCCGTTTAAAAACTGAATTTTCTCAACGTCCTGTATAAAAACTGAACGTTCTCAACGCCCTGAATAGCTGAAGTTTCTCAAGGACCGGTGTAAAAACAGAACTTTCCCAATGTCCTGTATAAAAACTGAACATCCTCAACATCCTGTATAAAAACTGAACTTTCTCAAATCCCGGTATAAAAACTGAACTTTCTCAGTGTCCTATATAAAAATTAAACTTGCTCAAAATCCTGTATAAAAACTGAACTTTCTCAACGTCCTGTATAAAAACTGAACTTTCTCAACGACCTGTATAAAAATTGAAAATTCTCAACATCCCGGTTAAAAACTGTACTTTCTCAAGGCCCTGTATAAAAACTGAATCATCCTAACGTCCTGTAAAAAACTGAACTTTCTCAACGTCCCGTGTAAACACTGAACTTTCTGAATGTCCCGTTTAAAAACTGAACTTTCTCAACATCCTGTATAAAAACTGAACATTCTCAACATCTTGTATATAAATTGAACTTGCTCAACGTCCCGATAAAAACTGAACTTTCTCAACATCTTGTATAAAAACAACTTTCTCAACGTGCCATTTAAACACTGAACTTTCTCAATGTCCTGAATAAAAGCTGAACTTTCTCAACGTCCTGTATAAAAACTGTACTTTCTCAAGGCCCTGTATAAAAACTAAACATTTTCAACACCCAGTTTCAAAACTGAAATTTCTCAAAACCCTGTAAAAAATCTGAACTTTCTCAATGTCCCATTTAAAAACTGAACTTTCTCAACGTCCTGTATAAAAACTGAACTTTCTCAACCTCCTGAATACAAACGGAACTTTCACAACGTCCCGTTTAAAAACTGAAATTCCTCAACGTCCTGTATAAAAACTGAACTTTCTCAACGTCCTGTATAAAACTGAACTTTCTCAACGTCCCGTTGAAAAACTGAACTTTCTCAACGTCCTGTATAAAAACTGAAATTTCTCAACATCCCGTTGAAAAACTGAACTTTCTCACAGTCCTTTTTAAAAACTGAACTTTCTCAACGTCCTGTTTCAAAACTGAAATTTCTCAATATCCCGTTTAAAAACTGAACTTGCTCAAAGTCCTTTTAAAAAGCTGAACCTTCTCAACGCCCTGTATAAAAACTGAACTTTCTCAAAGTCCCGTTTAAAAACTGAATTTTCTCAACGTCCTGTATAAAAACTGAATGATCTCAACGCCCTGAATAGCTGAAGTTTCTCAATGCCCGGTGTAAAAACAGAACGTTCCCAATGTCCTGTATAAAAACTGAACATCCTCAACATCCTGTATAAAAACTGAACTTTCTTAAAGCCCGGTATAAAAACTGAAATTTCACAGTGTCCTATATAAAAATTAAACTTTCTCAAAATCCTGTATAAAAACTGAACTTTCTCAATGTCCTGTATAAAAACTGAACTTTCTCAACGACCTGTATAAAAATTGAAAATTCTCAACATCCCGACTAAAAACTGTACTTTCTCAAGGCCCTGTATAAAAACTGAATCATCCTAACTTCCTGTAAAAAACTGAACTCTCTCAACGTCCCGTTTAAACACTGAACTTTCTGAATGTCCCGTTTAAACACTGAACTTTCTCAACATCCTGTATAAAAACTGAACATCCTCAACATCCTGTATAAAAACTGAACTTTCTTAAAGCCCGGTATAAAAACTGAAATTTCACAGTGTCCTATATAAAAATTAAACTTTCGCAAAATCCTGTATAAAAACTGAACTTTCTCAAAGGCCAGTATAAAAACTGAACTTTCTCAACGACCTGTATAAAAATTGAAAATTCTCAACATCCCGATTAAAAACTGTACTTTCTCAAGGCCCTGAATAAAAACTGAATCATCCTAACGTCCTGTAAAAAACTGAACTCTCTCAACGTCCCGTTTAAAAACTGAACTTTCTGAATGTCCCGCTTAAAATCTGAACTTTCTCAACATCCTGTATAAAAACTGAACATTCTCAACATCCTGTATAAAAACTGAACATTCTCAACATCCTGTATATAAACTGAACTTGCTCAATTTCCCGAATACAAACTGAACTTTCTCAACATCTTGTATAAAAACTGAACTTTCTCAACGTGCCATTTAAACACTGAACTTTCTCAATGTCCTGAATAAAAGCTGAACTTTCTCAACGTCCTGTATAAAAACTGAACTTTCTCAATGTCCTGTATAAAAACTAAACATTTTCAACATCCCGTTTCAAAACTGAAATTTCTCAAAACCCTGTAAAAAATCTGAACTTTCTCAATGTCCCATTTAAAAACTGAACTTTCTCAACGTCCTGTATAAAAACTGAACTTTCTCAACCTCCTGAATACAAACGGAACTTTCACAACGTCCCGTTTAAAAACTGAAATTCCTCAACGTCCTGTATAAAAACTGAACTTTCTCAATGTCCTGTATAAAAACGAACTTTCTCAACGTCCCGTTTAAAAACTGAACTTTCTCAACGTCCTGTATAAAAACTGAAATTTCTCAACATCCCGTTGAAAAACTGAACTTTCTCACAGTCCTTTTTAAAAACTGAACTTTCTCAACGTCCTGTATAAAAACTGAAATTTCTCAACATCCCGTTTAAAAACTGAACTTGCTCAAAGTCCTTTTTAAAAGCTGAACCTTCTCAACGCCCTGTATAAAAACTGAACTTTCTCAAAGTCCCGTTTAAAAACTGAATTTTCTCAACGTCCTGTATAAAAACTGAACGTTCTCAACGCCCTGAATAGCTGAAGTTTCTCAAGGCCCGGTGTAAAAACAGAACTTTCCCAAATATCCTGTATAAAAACTGAACATCCTCAACATCCTGTATAAAAACTGAACTTTCTCAAAGCCCGCTAAAAAAAACTGAACTTTCTCAGTGTCCTATATAAAAATTAAACTTTCTCAAAATCCTGTATAAAAACTGAACTTTCTCAACGTGCCATTTAAACACTGAACTTTCTCAATGTCCTGAATAAAAGCTGAACTTTCTCAACGTCCTGTATAAAAACTGAACTTTCTCAATGTCCTGTATAAAAACTAAACATTTTCAACATCCCGTTTCAAAACTGAAATTTCTCAAAACCCTGTAAAAAATCTGAACTTTATCAATGTCCCATTTAAAAACTGAACTTTCTCAACGTCCTGTATAAAAACTGAACTTTCTCAACCTCCTGAATACAAACGGAACTTTCACAACGTCCCGTTTAAAAACTGAAATTCCTCAACGTCCTGTATAAAAACTGAACTTTCTCAACGTCCTGTATAAAAACTGAACTTTCTCAACGTCCTGTATAAAAACTGAACTTTCTCAACGTCCTGTATAAAAACTGAAATTCCTCAACGTCCTGTATAAAAACTGAACTTTCTCAATGTCCTGTAAAAACTGAACTTTCTCAACGTCCCGTTTAAAAACTGAACTTTCTCAACATCCTGAATAAAAACTGAAGTTACTCAACATCCCGTTGAAAAACTGAACTTTCTCACAGTCCTTTTTAAAAACTGAACTTTCTCAACGTCCTGTATAAAAACTGAAATTTCTCAATATCCCGTTTAAAAACTGAACTTGCTCAAATTCCTTCTTAAAAGCTGAACCTTCTCAACGCCCTGTATAAAAACTGAACTTTCTCAAAGTCCCGTTTAAAAACTGAATTTTCTCAACGTCCTGTATAAAAACTGAATGTTCTCAACGCCCTGAATAGCTGAAGTTTCTCAATGCCCGGTGTAAAAACAGAACTTTCCCAATGTCCTGTATAAAAACTGAACATCCTCAACATCCTGTATAAAAACTGAACTTTCTTAAAGCCCGGTATAAAAACTGAAATTTCACAGTGTCCTATATAAAAATAAAACTTTCGCAAAATCCTGTATAAAAACTGAACTTTCTCAAAGGCCAGTATAAAAACTGAACTTTCTCAACGACCTGTATAAAAATTGAAAATTCTCAACAACCCGATTAAAAACTGTACTTTCTCAAGGCCCTGTATAAAATCTGAATCATCCTAACGTCCTGTAAAAAACTGAACTCTCTCAACGTCCCGTTTAAACACTGAACTTTCTGAATGTCCCGTTTAAAATCTGAACTTTCTCAACATCCTGTATAAAAACTGAACATTCTCAACATCCTGTATAAAAACTGACCATTCTCAACATCCTGTATATAAACTGAACTTGCTCAAAGTCCCGAATAAAAACTGAACTTTCTCAACATCTTGTATAAAAACTGAACTTTCTCAACGTGCCATTTAAACACTGAACTTTCTCAATGTCCTGAATAATAGCTGAACTTTCTCAACGTCCTGTATAAAAACTGAACTTTCTCAATGTCCTGTATAAAATCTAAACATTTTCAACATCCCGTTTCAAAACTGAAATTTCTCAAAACCCTGTAAAAAATCTGAACTTTCTCAATGTCCCATTTAAAAACTGAACTTTCTCAAAGTCCTGTATAAAAACTGAACTTTCTCAACCTCCTGAATACAAACGGAACTTTCACAACGTCCCATTTAAAAACTTAAATTCCTCAACGTCCTGTATAAAAACTGAACTTTCACAACGTCCTGTATAAAAACTGAACTTTCTCAACGTCCCGTTCAAAAACTGAACTTTCTCAACGTCCTGTATAAAAACTGAACTTTCTCAAAGTCCCGTTTAAAAACTGAATTTTCTCAACGTCCTGTATAAAAACTGAACGTTCTCAACGCCCTGAATAGCTGAAGTTTCTCAAGGCCCGGTGTAAAAACAGAACTTTCCCAATGTCCTGTATAAAAACTGAACATCCTCAACATCCTGTATAAAAACTGAACTTTCTCAAAGCCCGGTATAAAAACTGAACTTTCTCAGTGTCCTATATAAAAACTGAACATCCTCAAAATCCTGTATAAAAACTGAACTTTCTCAACGCCCTGTATAAAAACTGAACTTTCTCAACGACCTGTATAAAAATTGAAAATTCTCAACATCCCGATTAAAAACTGTACTTTCTCAAGGCCCTGTATAAAAACTGAATCATCCTAACGTCCTGTAAAAAACTGAACTTTCTCAACGTCCCGTTTAAACACTGAACTTTCCGAATGTCCCGTTTAAAAGCTGAACTTTCTCAACATCCTGTATAAACACTGAACATTCTCAACATCCTGTATAAAAACTGAACATTCTCAACATCTTGTGTATAAATTGAACTTGCTCAACGTCCCGATAAAAAACTGAACTTTCTCAACATCTTGTATAAAAACTGAACTTTCTCAACGTGCCATTTAAACACTGAACTTTCTCAATGTCCTGAATAAAAGCTCAACTTTCTCAACGTCCTGTATAAAAACTGAACTTTCTCAATGTCCTGTATAAAAACTAAACATTTTCAACATCCCGTTTCAAAACTGAAATTTCTCAAAACCCTGTAAAAAATCTGAACTTTCTCAATGTCCCATTTAAAAACTGAACTTTCTCAACGTCCTGTATAAAAACTGAACTTTCTCAACCTCCTGAATACAAACGGAACTTTCACAACGTCCCGTTTAAAAACTGAAATTCCTCAACGTCCTGTATAAAAACTGAACTTTCACAACGTCCTGTATAAAACTGAACTTTCTCAACGTCCCGTTCAAAAACTGAACTTTCTCAACGTCCTGTATAAAAACTGAAATTTCTCAACATCCCGTTTACAAACGGAACTTTCTCACAGTCCTTTTTAAAAACTGAACTTTCTCAACGTCCTGTATAAAAACTGAAATTTCTCAACATCCCGTTTAAAAACTGAACTTGCTCAAAGTCCTTTTTAAAAGCTGAACATTCTCAACGCCCTGTATAACACCTGAACTTTCTCAAAGTCCCGTTTAAAAACTGAATTTTCTCAACGTCCTGTATAAAAACTGAACGTTCTCAACGCCCTGAAGAGCTGAAGTTTTTCAAGGCCCGGTGTAAAAACAGAACTTTCCCAATGTCCTGTATAAAAACTGAACATCCTCAACATCCTGTATAAAAACTGAACTTTCTCAAAGCCCGCTAAAAAAACTGAACTTTCTCAGTGTCCGAAATAAAAATTAAACTTTCTCAAAATCCTGTATAAAAACTGAACTTTCTCAATGTCCTGTATAAAAACTGAACTTTCTCAACGACCTGCATAAAAATTGAAAATTCTCAACATCCCGAATAAAAACTGTACTTTCTCAAGGCCCTGTATAAAAACTGAATCAACCAAACGTCCTGTAAAAAACTGAACTTTCTCAACGTCCCGTTTAAACACTGAACTTTCTGAATGTCCCGTTTAAAAACTGAACTTTCTCAACATCCTGTATAAAAACTGAACATTCTCAACATCCTGTATATAAACTGAACTTGCTCAACGTCCCGATTAAAAACTGAAGTTTCTCAACATCTTGTACAAAAACTGAACTTTCTCAACGTGCCATTTAAACACTGAACTTTCTCAATGTCCTGAATAAAAGCTGAACTTTCTCAACGTCCTGAATAAAAAACTGAACTTTCTCAATGTCCTCTACAAAAACTAAACATTTTCAACATCCCGTTTCAAAACTGAAATTTCTCAAAACCCTGTAAAAAATCTGAACTTTCTCAATGTCCCATTTAAAAACTGAACTTTCTCAACGTCCTGTATAAAAACTGAACTTTCTCAACCTCCTGAGTACAAACGGAACTTTCACAACGTCCCATTTAAAAACTGAATTTCCTCAACGTCCTGTATAAAAACTGAACTTTCTCATCGTCCTGTATAAAAACTGAACTTTCTCAACGTCCCGTTGAAAAACTGAACTTTCTCAGCGTCCTGTATAAAAACTGAAGTTACTCAACATCCCGTTTACAAACTGAACTTTCTCACAGTCCTTTTTAAAAACTGAACTTTCTCAACGTCCTGTATAAAAACTGAAATTTCTCAATATCCCGTTTAAAAACTGAACTTGCTCAAAGTCCTTTTTAAAAGCTGAACCTTCTCAACGCCCTGTATAAAAACTGAACTTTCTCAAAGTCCCGTTTAAAAACTGAATTTCTCAACGTCCTGTATAAAAACTGAATGTTCTCAATGCCCTGAATAGCCGAAGTTTCTCAATGCCCGGTGTAAAAACAGAACTTACCCAATGTCCTGTATAAAAACTGAACATCCTCAAAATCCTGTATAAAAACTGAACTTTCTCAGTGTCCTATATAAAAATTAAACTTTCTCAAAATCCTGTATAAAAACTGAACTTTCTCAAAGCCCGCTATAAAAACTGAACTTTCTCAGTGTCCTATATAAAAACTAAACTTGCTCAAAATCCTGTATAAAAACTGAACTTTCTCAACGTCCTGTATAAAAACTGAAATTTCTCAACATCCCGTTTAAAAACTGAAATTCCTCAACGTCCTGTATAAAAACTGAATCATCCTAACGTCCTGTAAAAAACTGAACTTTCTCAACGTCCCGTTTAAAAACTGAACTTTCTCAACGTCCTGTATAAAAACTGAAGTTACTCAACATCCCGTTTACAAACTGAACTTTCTCACAGACCTTTTTACAAACTGAACTTTCTCAACGTCCTGTATAAAAACTGAAATTTCTCAACATCCCGTTTAAAAACTGAATTTCCTCAACGTCCTGTATAAAACTGAACTTTCTCAACGTCCTGTATAAAACTGAACTTTCTCAACGTCCCGTTTAAAAACTGAACTTTCTCAACATCCTGTATAAAAACTGAAATTTCTCAACATCCCGTTGAAAAACTGAACTTTCTCAACGTCCTGCATAAAAACTGAAATTACTCAACATCCCGTTTACAAACTGAACTTGCTCAAAGTCCTTTTTAAAAGCTGAACCTTCTCAACGCCCTGTATAAAAACTGAACTTTCTCAAAGTCCCGTTTAAAAACTGAATTTTCTCAAGGTCCTGTATAAAAACTGAATGTTCTCAACGCCCTGAATAGCTGAAGTTTCTCAATGCCCGGTGTAAAAACAGAACTTTCCCAATGTCCTGTATAAAAACTGAACATCCTCAACATCCTGTATAAAAACTGAACTTTCACAAAGCCCGGTATAAAAACTGAAATTTCACAGTGTCCTATATAAAAATTAAACTTTCGCAAAATCCTGTATAAAAACTGAACTTTCTCAAAGGCCAGTATAAAAACTGAAATTTCTCAGTGTCCTATATAAAAATTAAACTTTCGCAAAATCCTGTATAAAAACTGAACTTTCTCAACGACCTGTATAAAAATTGAAAATTCTCAACATCCCGATTAAAAACTGTACTTTCTCAAGGCCCTGTATAAAAACAGAATCATCCTAACGTCCTGTAAAAAACTGAACTCTCTCAACGTCCCATTTAAACACTGAACTTTCTGAATGTCCCGTTTAAAATCTGAACTTTCTCAACATCCTGTATAAAAACTGAACATTCTCAACATCCTGTATATAAACTGAACTTGCTCAAAGTCCCGAATAAAAACTGAACTTTCTCAACATCTTGTATAAAAACTGAACTTTCTCAACGTGCCATTTAAACACTGAACTTTCTCAATGTCCTGAATAAAAGCTCAACTTTCTCAACGTCCTGTATAAAAACTGAACTTTCTCAATGTCCTGTATAAAAACTAAACATTTTCAACATCCCGTTTCAAAACTGAAATTTCTCAAAACCCTGTAAAAAATCTGAACTTTCTCAATGTCCCATTTAAAAACTGAACTTTCTCAACGTCCTGTATAAAAACTGAACTTTCTCAACCTCCTGAATACAAACGGAACTTTCACAACGTCCCGTTTAAAAACTGAAATTCCTCAACGTCCTGTATAAAAACTGAACTTTCACAACGTCCTGTATAAAACTGAACTTTCTCAACGTCCCGTTCAAAAACTGAACTTTCTCAACGTCCTGTATAAAAACTGAAATTTCTCAACATCCCGTTTACAAACGGAACTTTCTCACAGTCCTTTTTAAAAACTGAACTTTCTCAACGTCCTGTATAAAAACTGAAATTTCTCAACATCCCGTTTAAAAACTGAACTTGCTCAAAGTCCTTTTTAAAAGCTGAACATTCTCAACGCCCTGTATAACACCTGAACTTTCCCAAAGTCCCGTTTAAAAACTGAATTTTCTCAACGTCCTGTATAAAAACTGAACGTTCTCAACGCCCTGAATAGCTGAAGTTTTTCAAGGCCCGGTGTAAAAACAGAACTTTCCCAATGTCCTGTATGAAAACTGAACATCCTCATCATCCTGTATAAAAACTGAACTTTCTCAAAGCCCGCTAAAAAAACTGAACTTTCTCAGTGTCCGAAATAAAAATTAAACTTTCTCAAAATCCAGTATAAAAACTGAACTTTCTCAACGTCCTGTATAAAAATTGAACTTTCTCAACGACCTGTATAAAAATTGAAAATTCTCAACATCCCGAATAAAAACTGTACTTTCTCAAGGCCCTGTATAAAAACTGAATCATCCTAACGTCCTGTAAAAAACTGAACTTTCTCAACGTCCCGTTTAAACACTGAACTTTCTGAATGTCCCGTTTAAAAACTGAACTTTCTCAACATCCTGTATAAAAACTGAACATTCTAAACATCCTGTATATAAACTGAACTTGCTCAACGTCCCGATTAAAAACTGAAGTTTCTCAACATCTTGTACAAAAACTGAACTTTCTCAACGTGCCATTTAAACACTGAACTTTCTCAATGTCCTGAATAAAAGCTGAACTTTCTCAACGTCCTGTATAAAAACTGAACTTTCTCAATGTCCTCTATAAAAACTAAACATTTTCAACATCCTGTTTCAAAACTGAAATTTCTCAAAACCCTGTAAAAAATCTGAACTTTCTCAATGTCCCATTTAAAAACTGAACTTTCTCAACATCCTGTATAAAAACTGAACTTTCTCAACCTCCTGAATACAAACGGAACTTTCACAACGTCCCGTTTAAAAACTGAATTTCCTCAACGTCCTGTATAAAAACTGAACTTTCTCAACGTCCTGTATAAAACTGAACTTTCTCAACGTCCCGTTGAAAAACTGAACTTTCTCAACGTCCTGTATAAAAACTGAAATTTCTCAACATCCCGTTGAAAAACTGAACTTTCTCAGCGTCCTGTATAAAAACTGAAGTTACTCAACATCCCTTTTACAAACTGCACTTTCTCACAGTCCTTTTTAAAAACTGAACTTTCTCAATATCCCGTTTAAAAACTGAACTTGCTCAAAGTCCTTTTTAAAAGCTGAACCTTCTCAACGCCCTGTATAAAAACTGAACTTTCTCAAAGTCCCGTTTAAAAACTGAATTTTCTCAACGTCCTGTATAAAAACTGAACGTTCTCAACGCCCTGAATAGCTGAACTTTCTCAATGCCCGGTGTAAAAACAGAACTTACCCAATGTCCTGTATAAAAACTGAACATCCTCAAAATCCTGTATAAAAACTGAACTTTCTCAAGGCCCGGTGTAAAAACAGAACTTTCCCAATGTCCTGTATAAAAACTGAACATCCTCAACATCCTGTATAAAAACTGAACTTTCTCAAAGCCCGGTATAAAAACTGAACTTTCTCAGTGTCCTATATAAAAATTAAACTTTCTCAAAATCCTGTATAAAAACTGAACTTTCTCAACGTCCTGTAAAAAAACTGAACTTTCTCAACGACCTGTATAAAAATTGAAAATTCTCAACATCCCGACTAAAAACTGTACTTTCTCAAGGCCCTGTATAAAAACTGAATCATCCTAACTTCCTGTAAAAAACTGAACTCTCTCAATGTCCCGTTTAAACACTGAACTTTCTGAATGTCCCGTTTAAAAACTGAACTTTCTCAACATCCTGTATAAAAACTGAACATTCTCAACATCCTGTATAAAAACTGAACATTCTCAACATCTCGTATATAAACTGAACTTGCTCAACGTCCCGATTAAAAACTGAACTTTCTCAACATCTTGTATAAAAACTGAACTTTCTCAACGTGCCATTTAAACACTGAACTTTCTCAATGTCCTTAATAAAAGCTGAACTTTCTCAACGTCCTGTATAAAAACTGAACTTTCTCAATGTCCTGTATAAAAACTAAACATTTTCAACATCCCGTTTCAAAACTGAAATTTCTCAAAACCCTGTAAAAAATCTGAACTTTCTCAATGTCCCATTTAAAAACTGAACTTTCTCAACGTCCTGTATAAAAACTGAACTTTCTCAACGTCCTGTATAAAAACTGAAATTTCTCAACATCCCGTTTAAAAACTGAAATTCCTCAACGTCCTGTATAAAAACTGAACTTTCTCAACGTCCTGTATAAAACTGAACTTTCTCAACGACCCGTTTAAAAACTGAACTTTCTCAACATCCTGTATAAAAACTGAAATTTCTCAACATACCGTTGAAAAACATAACTTTCTCAGCGTCCTGTATAAAAACTGAAGTTACTCAACATCCCGTTTACCAACTGAACTTGCTCAAAGTCCTTTTTAAAAGCTGAACCTTCTCAACGCCCTGTATAAAAACTGAACTTTCTCAAAGTCCCGTTTAAAAACTGAATTTTCTCAACGTCCTGCATGAAAACTGAATGTTCTCAACGCCCTGAATAGCTGAAGTTTCTCAATGCCCGGTGTAAAAACAGAACTTTCCCAATGTCCTGTATAAAAACTGAACATCCTCAACATCCTGTATAAAAACTGAACTTTCACAAAGCCCGGTATAAAAACTGAAATTTCACAGTGTCCTATATAAAAATTAAACTTTCGCAAAATCCTGTATAAAAACTGAACTTTCTCAAAGGCCAGTATAAAAACTGAAATTTCCCAGTGTCCTATATAAAAATTAAACTTTCGCAAAATCCTGTATAAAAACTGAACTTTCTCAACGACCTGTATAAAAATTGAAAATTCTCAACATCCTGATTAAAAACTGTACTTTCTCAAGGCCCTGTATAAAAACAGAATCATCCTAACGTCCTGTAAAAAACTGAACTCTCTCAACGTCCCATTAAACACTGAACTTTCTGAATGTCCCGTTTAAAATCTGAACTTTCTCAACATCCTGTATAAAAACTGAACATTCTCAACATCCTGTATATAAACTGAACTTGCTCAAAGTCCCGAATAAAAACTGAACTTTCTCAACATCTTGTATAAAAACTGAACTTTCTCAACGTGCCATTTAAACACTGAACTTTCTCAATGTCCTGAATAAAAGCTCAACTTTCTCAACGTCCTGTATAAAAACTGAACTTTCTCAATGTCCTGTATAAAAACTAAACATTTTCAACATCCCGTTTCAAAACTGAAATTTCTCAAAACCCTGTAAAAAATCTGAACTTTCTCAATGTCCCATTTAAAAACTGAACTTTCTCAACGTCCTGTATAAAAACTGAACTTTCTCAACCTCCTGAATACAAACGGAACTTTCACAACGTCCCGTTTAAAAACTGAAATTCCTCAACGTCCTGTATAAAAACTGAACTTTCACAACGTCGTGTATAAAACTGAACTTTCTCAACGTCCCGTTCAAAAACTGAACTTTCTCAACGTCCTGTATAAAAACTGAAATTTCTCAACATCCCGTTTACAAACGGAACTTTCTCACAGTCCTTTTTAAAAACTGAACTTTCTCAACGTCCTGTATAAAAACTGAAATTTCTCAACATCCCGTTTAAAAACTGAACTTGCTCAAAGTCCTTTTTAAAAGCTGAACATTCTCAACGCCCTGTATAACACCTGAACTTTCTCAAAGTCCCGTTTAAAAACTGAATTTTCTCAACGTCCTGTATAAAAACTGAACGTTCTCAACGCCCTGAAGAGCTGAAGTTTTTCAAGGCCCGGTGTAAAAACAGAACTTTCCCAATGTCCTGTATAAAAACTGAACATCCTCAACATCCTGTATAAAAACTGAACTTTCTCAAAGCCCGCTAAAAAAACTGAACTTTCTCAGTGTCCGAAATAAAAATTAAACTTTCTCAAAATCCTGTATAAAAACTGAACTTTCTCAACGTCCTGTATAAAAATTGAACTTTCTCAACGACCTGCATAAAAATTGAAAATTCTCAACATCCCGAATAAAAACTGTACTTTCTCAAGGCCCTGTATAAAAACTGAATCAACCTAACGTCCTGTAAAAAACTGAACTTTCTCAACGTCCCGTTTAAACACTGAACTTTCTGAATGTCCCGTTTAAAAACTGAACTTTCTCAACATCCTGTATAAAAACTGAACATTCTCAACATCCTGTATATAAACTGAACTTGCTCAACGTCCCGATTAAAAACTGAAGTTTCTCAACATCTTGTACAAAAACTGAACTTTCTCAACGTGCCATTTAAACACTGAACTTTCTCAATGTCCTGAATAAAAGCTGAACTTTCTCAACGTCCTGAATAAAAAACTGAACTTTCTCAATGTCCTCTACAAAAACTAAACATTTTCAACATCCTGTTTCAAAACTGAAATTTCTCAAAACCCTGTAAAAAATCTGAACTTTCTCAATGTCCCATTTAAAAACTGAACTTTCTCAACGTCCTGTATAAAAACTGAACTTTCTCAACGTCCTGTGTAAAACTGAACTTTCTCAACGTCCCGTTGAAAAACTGAACTTTCTCAACGTCCTGTATAAAAACTGAAGTTACTCAACATCCCGTTTACAAACTGAACTTTCTCACAGTCCTTTTTAAAAACTGAACTTTCTCAACGTCCTGTATAAAAACTGAAATTTCTCAATATCCCGTTTAAAAACTGAACTTGCTCAAAGTCCTTTTTAAAAGCTGAACCTTCTCAACGCCCTGTATAAAAACTGAACTTTCTCAACATCCCGTTTAAAAACTGAATTTTCTCAACGTCCCGTTTAAAAACTGAACTTTCTCAACGCCCTGAATAGCCGAAGTTTCTCAATGCCCGGTGTAAAAACAGAACTTACCCAATGTCCTGTATAAAAACTGAACATCCTCAAAATCCTGTATAAAAACTGAACTTTCTCAAGGTCCGGTATAAAAACTGAACTTTCTCAGTGTCCTATATAAAAACTAAACTTGCTCAAAATCCTGTATAAAAACTGAACTTTCTCAACGTCCTGTATAAAAACTGAAATTTCTCAACGTCCCGTTTAAAAACTGAACTTTCTCAACGTCCTGTATAAAAACTGAAGTTACTCAACATCCCGTTTACAAACTGAACTTTCTCACAGACCTTTTTACAAACTGAACTTTCTCAACGTCCTGTATAAAAACTGAAATTTCTCAACATCCCGTTTAAAAACTGAATTTCCTCAACGTCCTGTATAAAACTGAACTTTCTCAACGTCCCGTTTAAAAACTGAACTTTCTCAACATCCTGTATAAAAACTGAAATTTCTCAACATCCCGTTTAAAAACTGAACTTTCTCAGCGTCCTGTATAAAAACTGAAGTTACTCAACATCCCGTTTACAAACTGAACTTGCTCAAAGTCCTTTTTAAAAGCTGAATCTTCTCAACGCCCTGTATAAAAACTGAACTTTCTCAAAGTCCCGTTTAAAAACTGAATTTTCTCAACGTCCTGTATAAAAACTGAATGTTCTCAACGCCCTGAATAGCTGAAGTTTCTCAATGCCCGGTGTAAAAACAGAACTTTCCCAATGTCCTGTATAAAAACTGAACATCCTCAACATCCTGTATAAAAACTGAACTTTCACAAAGCCCGGTATAAAAACTGAAATTTCACAGTGTCCTATATAAAAATTAAACTTTCGCAAAATCCTGTATAAAAACTGAACTTTCTCAAAGGCCAGTATAAAAACTGAAATTTCTCAGTGTCCTATATAAAAATTAAACTTTCGCAAAATCCTGTATAAAAACTGAACTTTCTCAACGACCTGTATAAAAATTGAAAATTCTCAACATCCTGATTAAAAACTGTACTTTCTCAAGGCCCTGTATAAAAACAGAATCATCCTAACGTCCTGTAAAAAACTGAACTCTCTCAACGTCCCATTAAACACTGAACTTTCTGAATGTCCCGTTTAAAATCTGAACTTTCTCAACATCCTGTATAAAAACTGAACATTCTCAACATCCTGTATATAAACTGAACTTGCTCAAAGTCCCGAATAAAAACTGAACTTTCTCAACATCTTGTATAAAAACTGAACTTTCTCAACGTGCCATTTAAACACTGAACTTTCTCAATGTCCTGAATAAAAGCTCAACTTTCTCAACGTCCTGTATAAAAACTGAACTTTCTCAATGTCCTGTATAAAAACTAAACATTTTCAACATCCCGTTTCAAAACTGAAATTTCTCAAAACCCTGTAAAAAATCTGAACTTTCTCAATGTCCCATTTAAAAACTGAACTTTCTCAACGTCCTGTATAAAAACTGAACTTTCTCAACCTCCTGAATACAAACGGAACTTTCACAACGTCCCGTTTAAAAACTGAAATTCCTCAACGTCCTGTATAAAAACTGAACTTTCACAACGTCCTGTATAAAACTGAACTTTCTCAACGTCCCGTTCAAAAACTGAACTTTCTCAACGTCCTGTATAAAAACTGAAATTTCTCAACATCCCGTTTACAAACGGAACTTTCTCACAGTCCTTTTTAAAAACTGAACTTTCTCAACGTCCTGTATAAAAACTGAAATTTCTCAACATCCCGTTTAAAAACTGAACTTGCTCAAAGTCCTTTTTAAAAGCTGAACATTCTCAACGCCCTGTATAACACCTGAACTTTCTCAAAGTCCCGTTTAAAAACTGAATTTTCTCAACGTCCTGTATAAAAACTGAACGTTCTCAACGCCCTGAAGAGCTGAAGTTTTTCAAGGCCCGGTGTAAAAACAGAACTTTCCCAATGTCCTGTATAAAAACTGAACATCCTCAACATCCTGTATAAAAACTGAACTTTCTCAAAGCCCGCTAAAAAAACTGAACTTTCTCAGTGTCCGAAATAAAAATTAAACTTTCTCAAAATCCTGTATAAAAACTGAACTTTCTCAACGTCCTGTATAAAAATTGAACTTTCTCAACGACCTGCATAAAAATTGAAAATTCTCAACATCCCGAATAAAAACTGTACTTTCTCAAGGCCCTGTATAAAAACTGAATCAACCTAACGTCCTGTAAAAAACTGAACTTTCTCAACGTCCCGTTTAAACACTGAACTTTCTGAATGTCCCGTTTAAAAACTGAACTTTCTCAACATCCTGTATAAAAACTGAACATTCTCAACATCCTGTATATAAACTGAACTTGCTCAACGTCCCGATTAAAAACTGAAGTTTCTCAACATCTTGTACAAAAACTGAACTTTCTCAACGTGCCATTTAAACACTGAACTTTCTCAATGTCCTGAATAAAAGCTGAACTTTCTCAACGTCCTGAATAAAAAACTGAACTTTCTCAATGTCCTCTACAAAAACTAAACATTTTCAACATCCTGTTTCAAAACTGAAATTTCTCAAAACCCTGTAAAAAATCTGAACTTTCTCAATGTCCCATTTAAAAACTGAACTTTCTCAACGTCCTGTATAAAAACTGAACTTTCTCAACGTCCTGTGTAAAACTGAACTTTCTCAACGTCCCGTTGAAAAACTGAACTTTCTCAACGTCCTGTATAAAAACTGAAGTTACTCAACATCCCGTTTACAAACTGAACTTTCTCACAGTCCTTTTTAAAAACTGAACTTTCTCAACGTCCTGTATAAAAACTGAAATTTCTCAATATCCCGTTTAAAAACTGAACTTGCTCAAAGTCCTTTTTAAAAGCTGAACCTTCTCAACGCCCTGTATAAAAACTGAACTTTCTCAACATCCCGTTTAAAAACTGAACTTTCTCAACGCCCTGAATAGCCGAAGTTTCTCAATGCCCGGTGTAAAAACAGAACTTACCCAATGTCCTGTATAAAAACTGAACATCCTCAAAATCCTGTATAAAAACTGAACTTTCTCAAGGTCCGGTATAAAAACTGAACTTTCTCAGTGTCCTATATAAAAACTAAACTTGCTCAAAATCCTGTATAAAAACTGAACTTTCTCAACGTCCTGTATAAAAACTGAAATTTCTCAACGTCCCGTTTAAAAACTGAACTTTCTCAACGTCCTGTATAAAAACTGAAGTTACTCAACATCCCGTTTACAAACTGAACTTTCTCACAGACCTTTTTACAAACTGAACTTTCTCAACGTCCTGTATAAAAACTGAAATTTCTCAACATCCCGTTTAAAAACTGAATTTCCTCAACGTCCTGTATAAAACTGAACTTTCTCAACGTCCCGTTTAAAAACTGAACTTTCTCAACATCCTGTATAAAAACTGAAATTTCTCAACATCCCGTTGAAAAACTGAACTTTCTCAGCGTCCTGTATAAAAACTGAAGTTACTCAACATCCCGTTTACAAACTGAACTTGCTCAAAGTCCTTTTTAAAAGCTGAACATTCTCAACGCCCTGTATAACACCTGAACTTTCCCAAAGTCCCGTTTAAAAACTGAATTTTCTCAACGTCCTGTATAAAAACTGAACGTTCTCAACGCCCTGAATAGCTGAAGTTTTTCAAGGCCCGGTGTAAAAACAGAACTTTCCCAATGTCCTGTATAAAAACTGAACATCCTCAACATCCTGTATAAAAACTGAACTTTCTCAAAGCCCGCTAAAAAAACTGAACTTTCTCAGTGTCCGAAATAAAAATTAAACTTTCTCAAAATCCAGTATAAAAACTGAACTTTCTCAACGTCCTGTATAAAAATTGAACTTTCTCAACGACCTGTATAAAAATTGAAAATTCTCAACATCCCGAATAAAAACTGTACTTTCTCAAGGCCCTGTATAAAAACTGAATCAACCTAACGTCCTGTAAAAAACTGAACTTTCTCAACGTCCCGTTTAAACACTGAACTTTCTGAATGTCCCGTTTAAAAACTGAACTTTCTCAACATCCTGTATAAAAACTGAACATTCTAAACATCCTGTATATAAACTGAACTTGCTCAACGTCCCGATTAAAAACTGAAGTTTCTCAACATCTTGTACAAAAACTGAACTTTCTCAACGTGCCATTTAAACACTGAACTTTCTCAATGTCCTGAATAAAAGCTGAACTTTCTCAACGTCCTGTATAAAAACTGAACTTTCTCAATGTCCTCTATAAAAACTAAACATTTTCAACATCCTGTTTCAAAACTGAAATTTCTCAAAACCCTGTAAAAAATCTGAACTTTCTCAATGTCCCATTTAAAAACTGAACTTTCTCAACGTCCTGTATAAAAACTGAACTTTCTCAACGTCCTGTATAAAAACTGAACTTTCTCAACCTCCTGAATACAAACGGAACTTTCACAACGTCCCGTTTAAAAACTGAATTTCCTCAACGTCCTGTATAAAAACTGAACTTTCTCAACGTCCTGTATAAAACTGAACTTTCTCAACGTCCCGTTGAAAAACTGAACTTTCTCAACGTCCTGTATAAAAACTGAAATTTCTCAACATCCCGTTTACAAACTGCACTTTCTCACAGTCCTTTTTAAAAACTGAACTTTCTCACTATCCCGTTTAAAAACTGAACTTGCTCAAAGTCCTTTTTAAAAGCTGAACCTTCTCAACGCCCTGTATAAAAACTGAACTTTCTCAAAGTCCCGTTTAAAAACTGAATTTTCTCAACGTCCTGTATAAAAACTGAACGTTCTCAACGCCCTGAATAGCTGAACTTTCTCAATGCCCGGTGTAAAAACAGAACTTACACAATGTCCTGTATAAAAACTGAACATCCTCAAAATCCTGTATAAAAACTGAACTTTCTCAAGGCCCGGTGTAAAAACAGAACTTTCCCAATGTCCTGTATAAAAACTGAACATCCTCAACATCCTGTATAAAAACTGAACTTTCTCAAAGCCCGGTATAAAAACTGAACTTTCTCAGAGTCCTATATAAAAATTAAACTTTCTGAAAATCCTGTATAAAAACTGAACTTTCTCAACATCCTGTGTAAAAACTGAACATTCTCAACATCTTGTACAAAAACTGAACTTTCTCAACGTGCCATTTAAATACTGCACTTTCTCAATGTCCTGAATAAAAACTGAACTTTCTCAACGTCCTGTATAAAAACTGAAATTTCTCAATATCCCGTTTAAAAACTGAACTTGCTCAAAGTCCTTTTTAAAAGCTGAACCTTCTCAACGCCCTGTATAAAAACTGAACTTTCTCAAAGTCCCGTTTAAAAACTGAATTTTCTCAACGTCCTGTATAAAAACTGAATGTTCTCAACGCCCTGAATAGCTGAAGTTTCTCAATGCCCGGTGTAAAAACAGAACTTTCCCAATGTCCTGTATAAAAACTGAACATCCTCAACATCCTGTATAAAAACTGAACTTTCTCAAAGCCCGGTATAAAAACTGAACTTTCTCAGAGTCCTATATAAAAATTAAACTTGCTCAAAATCCTGTATAAAAACTGAACTTTCTCAACGTCCTGTATAAAAACTGAACATTCTCAACATCCTGTGTAAAAACTGAACATTCTCAACATCTTGTACAAAAACTGAACTTTCTCAACGTGCCATTTAAATACTGCACTTTCTCAATGTCCTGAATAAAAACTGAACTTTCTCAACGTCCTGTATAAAAACTGAAATTTCTCAATATCCCGTTTAAAAACTGAACTTGCTCAAAGTCCTTTTTAAAAGCTGAACCTTCTCAACGCCCTGTATAAAAACTGAACTTTCTCAAAGTCCCGTTTAAAAACTGAATTTTCTCAACGTCCTGTATAAAAACTGAATGTTCTCAACGCCCTGAATAGCTGAACTTTCTCAATGCCCGGTGTAAAAACAGAACTTTCCCAATGTCCAGTATAAAAACTGAACATCCTCAAAATCCTGTATAAAAACTGAACTTTCTCAACCTCCTGAATACAAACGGAACTTTCACAACATCCCGTTTAAAAACTGAAATTCCTCAACGTCCTGTATAAAAACTGAACTTTCTCAACATCCCGTTGAAAAACTGAACTTTCTCAGCGTCCTGTATAAAAACTGAACATTCTCAACGCCCTGTATAAAAACTGAACTTTCACAAGGCCCGGTGTAAAAACAGAACTTTCCCAATGTCCTGTATAAAAACTGAACATCCTCAACATCCTGTATAAAAACTGAACTTTCTCAAAGCCCGGTATAAAAACTGAACTTTCTCAGTGTCCTATATAAAAATTAAACTTTCTCAAAATCCTGTATAAAAACTGAACTTTCTCAACGTCCTGTATAAAAACTGAACTTTCTCAACGACCTGTATAAAAATTGAAAATTCTCAACATCCCGACTAAAAACTGTACTTTCTCAAGGCCCTGTATAAAAACTGAATCATCCTAACTTCCTGTAAAAAACTGAACTCTCTCAACGTCCCGTTTAAACACTGAACTTTCTGAATGTCCCATTTAAAAACTGAACTTTCTCAACATCCTGTATAAAAACTGAACATTCTCAACATCCTGTATAAAAACTGAACATTCTCAACATCTTGTATATAAATTGAACTTGCTCAACGTCCCGATTAAAAACTGAACTTTCTCAACATCTTGTATAAAAACAACTTTCTCAATGTGCCATTTAAACACTGAACTTTCTCAATGTCCTGAATAAAAGCTGAACTTTCTCAACGTCCTGTATAAAAACTGAACTTTCTCAATGTCCTGTATAAAAACTAAACATTTTCAACATCCCGTTTCAAAACTGAAATTTCTCAAAACCCTGTAAAAAATCTGAACTTTCTCAATGTCCCATTTAAAAACTGAACTTTCTCAACGTCCTGTATAAAAACTGAACTTTCTCAACCTCCTGAATACAAACGGAACTTTCACAACGTCCCGTTTAAAAACTGAAATTCCTCAACGTCCTGTACAAAAACTGAACTTTCTCAACGTCCTGTATAAAACTGAACTTTCTCAACGTCCCGTTGAAAAACTGAACTTTCTCAACGTCCTGTATAAAAACTGAAATTTCTCAACATCCTGTTGAAAAACTGAACTTTCACAGCGTCCTGTATAAAAACTGAAGTTACTCAACATCCCGTTTACAAACTGAACATTCTCACAGTCCTTTTTAAAAACTGAACTTTCTCAACGTCCTGTATAAAAACTGAAATTTCTCAATATCCCGTTTAAAAACTGAACTTGCTCAAAGTCCTTTTTAAAAGCTGAACATTCTCAACGCCCTGTATAAAAACTGAACTTTCTCAACATCCCGTTTAAAAACTGAATTTTCTCAACGTCCTGTATAAAAACTGAATGTTCTCAATGCCCTGAATAGCTGAAGTTTCTCAATGCCCGGTGTAAAAACAGAACGTTCCCAATGTCCTGTATAAAAACTGAACATCCTCAAAATCCTGTATAAAAACTGAACTTTCTCAAGGCCCAGTGTAAAAACAGAACTTTCCCAATGTCCTGTATAAAAACTGAACATCCTCAACATCCTGTATAAAAACTGAACTTTCTCAAAGCCCGCTATAAAAACTGAACTTTCTCAGTGTCCTATATAAAAATTAAACTTTCTCAAAATCCTGTATAAAAACTGAACTTTCTCAACGTCCTGTATAAAAACTGAACTTTCTCAACGACCTGTATAAAAATTGAAAATTCTCAACATCCCGATTAAAAACTGTACTTTCTCAAGGCCCTGTATAAAAACTGAATCATCCTAACTTCCTGTAAAAAACTGAACTCTCTCAACGTCCCGTTTAAACACTGAACTTTCTGAATGTCCCGTTTAATAACTGAACTTTCTCAACATCCTGTATAAAAACTGAACATTCTCAACATCCTCTATAAAAACTGAACATTCTCAACATCTTGTATATAAAATGAACTTGCTCAACGTCCCGATTAAAAACTGAACTTTCTCAACATCTTGTATAAAAACTGAACTTTCTCAACGTGCCATTTAAACACTGAACTTTCTCAATGTCCTGAATAAAAACTGAACTTTCTCAATCTCCTTTATAAAAACTAAACATTTTCAACATCCCGTTTCAAAACTGAAATTTCTCAAAACCCTGTAAAAAATCAGAACTTTCTCAATCTCCCATTTAAAAACTGAACTTTCTCAACGTCCTGTATAAAAACTGAACATTCTCAACATCCTGTGTAAAAACTGAACATTCTCAACATCTTGTACAAAAACTGAACTTTCTCAACGTGCCATTTAAATACTGCACTTTCTCAATGTCCTGAATAAAAACTGAACTTTCTCAACGTCCTGTATAAAAACTGAAATTTCTCAATATCCCGTTTAAAAACTGAACTTGCTCAAAGTCCTTTTTAAAAGCTGAACCTTCTCAACGCCCTGTATAAAAACTGAACTTTCTCAAAGTCCCGTTTAAAAACTGAATTTTCTCAACGTCGTGTATAAAAACTGAATGTTCTCAACGCCCTGAATAGCTGAAGTTTCTCAATGCCCGGTGTAAAAACAGAACTTTCCCAATGTCCTGTATAAAAACTGAACATCCTCAAAATCCTGTATAAAAACTGAACTTTTTCAAGGCCCGGTGTAAAAACAGAACTTTCCCAATGTCCTGTATAAAAACTGAACATCCTCAACATCCTGTATAAAAACTGAACTTTCTCAAAGCCCGGTATAAAAACTGAACTTTCTCAGTGTCCAAAATAAAAATTAAACTTTCCCAAAATCCTGTATAAAAACTGAACTTTCTCAACGTCCTGCATAAAAACTGAACTTTCTCAACGACCTGTATAAAAATTGAAAATTCTCGACATCCCGATTAAAAACTGTACTTTCTCAAGGCCCTGTATAAAAACTGAATCATCCTAACGTCCTGTAAAAAACTGAACTTTCTCAACGTCCCGTTTAAACACTGAACTTTCTGAATGTCCCATTTAAAAACTGAACTTTCTCAACATCCTGTATAAAAACTGAACATTCTCAACATCCTGTATATAAACTGAACTTGCTCAACGTCCCGATTAAAATCTGAACTTTCTCAACATCTTGTACAAAAACTGAACTTTCTCAACGTGCCATTTAAACACTGAACTTTCTCAACGTCCTGATTAAAAACTGAACTTTCTCAGTGTCCTGTATAAGAACCAAACATTTTCAACATCCCGTTTCAAAACTGAAATTTCTCAAAACCCTGTAAAAAAACTGAACTTTCTCAATGTCCCATTTAAAAACTGAACTTTCCCAACTTCCTGTATAAAAACTGAACTTTCTCAACCTCCTGAATACAAACGGAACTTTCACAACATCCCGTTTAAAAACTGAAATTCCTCAACGTCCTGTATAAAAACTGAACTTTCTCAACGTCCTGGATAAAAACTGAACTTTCTCAACGTCCCGTTGAAAAACTGAAATTTCTCAACGTCCTGTATAAAAACTGAAATTTCTCAACATCCCGTTGAAAAACTGAACTTTCTCAGCGTCCTGTATAAAAACTGAACATTCTCAACGCCCTGTATAAAAACTGAAATTTCTCATCATCCCGTTTAAAAACTGAACTTGCTCAAAGTCCTTTTTAAAAGCTGAACCTTCTCAACGTCCTGTATAAAAACTGAACTTTCTCAACATCCCGTTTAAAAACTGAACTTTCTCAACGTCCTCTATAAAAACTGAACATCCTCAACATCCTGTATAAAAACTGAACATTCTCAAAGCCCGGTATAAAAACTGAACTTTCTCAGTGTCCTATATAAAAATTAAACTTTCTCAAAATCCTGTATAAAAACTGAACTTTCTCAATGTCCTGTATAAAAACTGAACTTTCTCAACGACCTGTATAAAAATTGAAAATTCTCAACATCCCGATTAAAAACTGTACTTTCTCAAGGCCCTGTATAAAAACTGAATCATCCTAACGTCCTGTAAAAAACTGAACTCTCTCAACGTCCCGTTTAAACACTGAACTTTCTGAATGTCCCGTTTAAAAACTGAACTTTCTCAACATCCTGTATAAAAACTGAACATTCTCAACATCCTGTATAAAAACTGAACATTCTCAACATCTTGTATATAAATTGAACTTGCTCAACGTCCTGATTAAAAACTGAACTTTCTCAACATCTTGTATAAAAACAACTTTCTCAACGTGCCATTTAAACACTGAACTTTCTCAATGTCCTGAATAAAAGCTGAACTTTCTCAACGTCCTGTATAAAAACTGAACTTTCTCAATGTCCTGTATAAAAACTAAACATTTTCAACATCCCGTTTCAAAACTGAAATTTCTCAAAACCCTGTAAAAAATCTGAACTTTCTCAATGTCCCATTTAAAAACTGAACTTTCTCAACGTCCTGTATAAAAACTGAACTTTCTCAACCTCCTGAATACAAACGGAACTTTCACAACGTCCCGTTTAAAAACTGAAATTCCTCAACGTCCTGTACAAAAACTGAACTTTCTCAACGTCCTGTATAAAACTGAACTTTCTCAACGTCCTGTATAAAAACTGAAATTTCTCAACATCCTGTTGAAAAACTGAACTTTCACAGCGTCCTGTATAAAAACTGAAGTTACTCAACATCCCGTTTACAAACTGAACATTCTCACAGTCCTTTTTAAAAACTGAACTTTCTCAACGTCCTGTATAAAAACTGAAATTTCTCAATATCCCGTTTAAAAACTGAACTTGCTCAAAGTCCTTTTTAAAAGCTGAACATTCTCAACGCCCTGTATAAAAACTGAACTTTCTCAACATCCCGTTTAAAAACTGAATTTTCTCAACGTCCTGTATAAAAACTGAATGTTCTCAATGCCCTGAATAGCTGAAGTTTCTCAATGCCCGGTGTAAAAACAGAACGTTCCCAATGTCCTGTATAAAAACTGAACATCCTCAAAATCCTGTATAAAAACTGAACTTTCTCAAGGCCCGGTGTAAAAACAGAACTTTCCCAATGTCCTGTATAAAAACTGAACATCCTCAACATCCTGTATAAAAACTGAACTTTCTCAAAGCCCACTATAAAAACTGAACTTTCTCAGTGTCCTATATAAAAATTAAACTTTCTCAAAATCCTGTATAAAAACTGAACTTTCTCAACGTCCTGTATAAAAACTGAACTTTCTCAACGACCTGTATAAAAATTGAAAATTCTCAACATCCCGATTAAAAACTGTACTTTCTCAAGGCCCTGTATAAAAACTGAATCATCCTAACTTCCTGTAAAAAACTGAACTCTCTCAACGTCCCGTTTAAACACTGAACTTTCTGAATGTCCCGTTTAATAACTGAACTTTCTCAACATCCTGTATAAAAACTGAACATTCTCAACATCCTCTATAAAAACTGAACATTCTCAACATCTTGTATATAAAATGAACTTGCTCAACGTCCCGATTAAAAACTGAACTTTCTCAACATCTTGTATAAAAACTGAACTTTCTCAACGTGCCATTGAAACACTGAACTTTCTCAATGTCCTGAATAAAAACTGAACTTTCTCAATCTCCTTTATAAAAACTAAACATTTTCAACATCCCGTTTCAAAACTGAAATTTCTCAAAACCCTGTAAAAAATCTGAACTTTCTCAATCTCCCATTTAAAAACTGAACTTTCTCAACGTCCTGTATAAAAACTGAACATTCTCAACATCCTGTGTAAAAACTGAACATTCTCAACATCTTGTACAAAAACTGAACTTTCTCAACGTGCCATTTAAATACTGAACTTTCTCAATGTCCTGAATAAAAACTGAACTTTCTCAACGTCCTGTATAAAAACTGAAATTTCTCAATATCCCGTTTAAAAACTGAACTTGCTCAAAGTCCTTTTTAAAAGCTGAACCTTCTCAACGCCCTGTATAAAAACTGAACTTTCTCAAAGTCCCGTTTAAAAACTGAATTTTCTCAACGTCCTGTATAAAAACTGAATGTTCTCAATGCCCTGAATAGCTGAAGTTTCTCAATGCCCGGTGTAAAAACAGAACTTTCCCAATGTCCTGTATAAAAACTGAACATCCTCAACATCCTGTATAAAAACTGAACTTTCTCAAAGCCCGGTATAAAAACTGAACTTTCTCAGTGTCCTATATAAAAATTAAACTTTCTCAAAATCCTGTATAAAAACTGAACTTTCTCAACGTCCTGTATAAAAACTGAACTTTCTCAACGACCTGTATAAAAATTGAAAATTCTCAACATCCCGATTAAAAACTGTACTTTCTCAAGGCCCTGTATAAAAACTGAATCATCCTAACGTCCTGTAAAAAACTGAACTTTCTCAACGTCCCGTTTAAACACTGAACTTTCTGAATGTCCCATTTAAAAACTGAACTTTCTCAACATCCTGTATAAAAACTGAACATTCTCAACATCCTGTATAAAAACTGAACATTCTCAACATCTTGTATATAAATTGAACTTGCTCAACGTCCTGATTAAAAACTGAACTTTCTCAACATCTTGTATAAAAACAACTTTCTCAACGTGCCATTTAAACACTGAACTTTCTCAATGTCCTGAATAAAAGCTGAACTTTCTCAACGTCCTGTATAAAAACTGAACTTTCTCAATGTCCTGTATAAAAACTAAACATTTTCAACATCCCATTTCAAAACTGAAATTTCTCAAAACCCTGTAAAAAATCTGAACTTTCTCAATGTCCCATTTAAAAACTGAACTTTCTCAACGTCCTGTATAAAAACTGAACTTTCTCAACCTCCTGAATACAAACGGAACTTTCACAACGTCCCGTTTAAAAACTGAACTTTCTCAACGTCCTGTATAAAAACTGAACTTTCTCAACGTCCTGTATAAAACTGAAATTTCTCAACGTCCCGTTTAAAAACTGAACTTTCTCAACGTCCTGTATAAAAACTGAAATTTCTCAATATCCCGTTTAAAAACTGAACTTGCTCAAAGTCCTTTTTAAAAGCTGAACATTCTCAACGCCCTGTATAAAAACTGAACTTTCTCAAAGTCCCGTTTAAAAACTGAATTTTCTCAACGTCCTGTATAAAAACTGAATGTTCTCAATGCCCTGAATAGCTGAAGTTTCTCAATGCCCGGTGTAAAAACAGAACTTTCCCAATGTCCTGTATAAAAACTGAACATCCTCAAAATCCTGTATAAAAACTGAACTTTCTCAAGGCCCGGTGTAAAAACAGAACTTTCCCAATGTCCTGTATAAAAACTGAACCTCCTCAACATCCTGTATAAAAACTGAACTTTCTCAAAGCCCGCTATAAAAACTGAACTTTCTCAGTGTCCTATATAAAAATTAAACTTTCTCAAAATCCTGTATAAAAACTGAACTTTCTCAACGTCCTGTATAAAAACTGAACTTTCTCAACGACCTGTATAAAAATTGAAAATTCTCAACATCCCGATTAAAAACTGTACTTTCTCAAGGCCCTGTATAAAAACTGAATCATGCTAACTTCCTGTAAAAACTGAACTCTCTCAACGTCCCGTTTAAACACTGAACTTTCTGAATGTCCCGTTTAAAAACTGAACTTTCTCAACATCCTGTATAAAAACTGAACATTCTCAACATCCTCTATAAAAACTGAACATTCTCAACATCTTGTATATAAAATGAACTTGCTCAACGTCCCGATTAAAAACTGAACTTTCTCAACATCTTGTATAAAAACTGAACTTTCTCAACGTGCCATATAAACACTGAACTTTCTCAATGTCCTGAATAAAAGCTGAACTTTCTCAACGTGCTGTATAAAAACTGAACTTTCTCAATGTCCTGTATAAAAACTAAATATTTTCAACATCCCGTTTCAAAACTGAAATTTCTCAAAACCCTGTAAAAAATCTGAACTTTCTCAATCTCCCATTTAAAAACTGAACTTTCTCAACGTCCTGTATAAAAACTGAACATTCTCAACATCCTGTGTAAAAACTGAACATTCTCAACATCTTGTACAAAAACTGAACTTTCTCAACGTGCCATTTAAATACTGAACTTTCTCAATGTCCTGAATAAAAACTGAACTTTCTCAACGTCCTGTATAAAAACTGAAATTTCTCAATATCCCGTTGAAAAACTGAACTTGCTCAAAGTCCTTTTTAAAAGCTGAACCTTCTCAACGTCCTGAATAAAAACTGAACTTTCTCAACATCCCGTTTAAAAACTGAATTTTCTCAACGTCCTGTATAAAAACTGAATGTTCTCAATGCCATGAATAGCTGAAGTTTCTCAATGCCCGGTGTAAAAACAGAACTTTCCCAATGTCCTGTATAAAAACTGAACATCCTCAACATCCTGTATAAAAACTGAACTTTCTCAAAGCCCGGTATAAAAACTGAACTTTCTCAGTGTCCTATATAAAAATTAAACTTTCTCAAAATCCTGTATAAAAACTGAACTTTCTCAACGTCCTGTATAAAAACTGAACTTTCTCAACGACCTGTATAAAAATTGAAAATTCTCAACATCCCGATTAAAAACTGTACTTTCTCAAGGCCCTGTATAAAAACTGAATCATCCTAACGTCCTGTAAAAAACTGAACTTTCTCAACGTCCCGTTTAAACACTGAACTTTCTGAATGTCCCATTTAAAAACTGAACTTTCTCAACATCCTGTATAAAAACTGAACATTCTCAACATCCTGTATATAAACTGAACTTGCTCAACGTCCCGATTAAAATCTGAACTTTCTCAACATCTTGTATAAAAACTGGACTTTCTCAACGTGCCATTTAAACACTGAACTTTCTCAACGTCCTGTATAAAAACTGAACTTTCTCAATGTCCTGTATAGAAACTAAACATTTTCAACATCCCGTTTCAAAACTGAAATTTCTCAAAACCCTGTAAAAAAACTGAACTTTCTCAATGTCCCATTTAAAAACTGAACTTTCCCAACGTCCTGTATAAAAACTGAACTTTCTCAACCTCCTGAATACAAACGGAACTTTCACAACATCCCGTTTAAAAACTGAAATTCCTCAACGTCCTGTATAAAAACTGAACTTTCTCAAAGCCCTGTATAAAAACTGAACTTTCTCAACGTCCTGTATAAAAACTGAAGTTACTCAACATCCCGTTTACAAACTGAACTTTCTCACAGTCCTTTTTAAAAACTTAACTTTCTCAACGTCCTGTATAAAAACTGAACTTTCTCAACATCCCGTTTAAAAACTGAACTTGCTCAAAGTCCTTTTTAAAAGCTGAACCTTCTCAACGCCCTGTATAAAAACTGAACTTTCTCAAAGTCCCGTTTAAAAACTGAACATTCTCAACGTCCTGTATAAAAACTGAACTTTCTCAACATCCCGTTTAAAAACTGAATTTTCTCAACGTCCTGTATAAAAACTGAATGTTCTCAACGCCCTGAATAGCTGAAGTTTCTCAATGCCCGGTGTAAAAACAGAACTTTCCCAATGTCCAGTATAAAAACTGAACATCCTCAACATCCTGTATAAAAACTGAACTTTCTCAAAGCCCGGTATTAAAACTGAACTTTCTCAGTGTCCTATATAAAAATTAAACTTTCTCAAAATCCTGTATAAAAACTGAACTTTCTCAACGTCCTGTATAAAAACTGAACTTTCTCAACGACCTGTATAAAAATTGAAAATTCTCAACATCCCGATTAAAAACTGTACTTTCTCAAGGCCCTGTATAAAAACTGAATCATCCTAACTTCCTGTAAAAAACTTAACTCTCTCAACGTCCCGTTTAAACACTGAACTTTCTGAATGTCCCGTTTAAAAACTGAACTTTCTCAACATCCTGTATAAAAACTGAACATTCTCAACATCCTGTATAAAAACTGAACTTGCTCAACGACCCGATTAAAAACTGAACTTTCTCAACATCTTGTATAAAAACTGAACTTTCTCAACGTGCCATTTAAACACTGAACTTTCTCAATGTCCTGAATAAAAGCTGAACTTTCTCAACGTCCTGAATAAAAGCTGAACTTTCTCAACGTCCTGTATAAAAACTGAACTTTCTCAATGTCCTGTATAAAAACTAAACATTTTCAACATCCCGTTTCAAAACTGAAATTTCTCAAAACCCTGTAAAAAATCTGAACATTCTCAATGTCCCATTTAAAAACTGAACTTTCTCAACGTCCTGTGTAAAAACTGAACATTCTCAACATCCTGTATAAAAACTGAACATTCTCAACATCTTGTATATAAACTGAACTTGCTCAACGTCCCGATTAAAAACTGAACTTTCTCAACATCTTGTATAAAAACTGAACTTTCTCAACGTCCCGTTTAAACACTGAACTTTCTCAATGTCCTGAATAAAAACTGAACTTTCTCAACGTCCTGTCTAAAAACTGAAATTTCTCAATATCCCGTTTAAAAACTGAACTTGCTCAAAGTCCTTTTTAAAAGCTGAACATTCTCAACGCCCTGTATAAAAACTGAACTTTCTCAGTGTCCTATATAAAAATTAAACTTTCGCAAAATCCTGTATAAAAACTGAACTTTCTCAAAGTCCTGTATAAAAACTGAACTTTCTCAACGACCTGTATAAAAATTGAAAATTCTCAACATCCCGATTAAAAACTGTACTTTCTCAAGGCCCTGTATAAAAGCTGAATCATCCTAATGTCCTGTAAAAAACTGAACTCTCTCAACGTCCCGTTTAAACACTGAACTTTCTGAATGTCCCGTTTAAAATCTGAACTTTCTCAACTTCCTGTATAAAAACTGAACATTCTCAACATCCTGTATATAAACTGAACTTGCTCAACGTCCCGATTAAAAACTGAACTTTCTCAACATCTTGTATAAAAACTGAACTTTCTCAACGTGCCATTTAAACACTGAACTTTTTCAACGTCCTGAATAAAAGCTGAACTTTCTCAACGTCCTGTATAAAAACTGAACTTTCTCAATGTCCTGTATAAAAACTAAACATTTTCAACATCCCGTTTCAAAACTGAAATTTCTCAAAACCCTGTAAAAAAACTGAACTTTCTCAACGTCCTGTATACAAACTGAACTTTCTCAACCTCCTGAATACAAACGGAACTTTCACAACGTCCCGGTTAAAAACTGAAATTCCTCAACGTCCTGTATAAAAACTGAACTTTCTCAAAGTCCTGTATAAAATCTGAACTTTCTCAACGTCCCGTTTAAAAACTGAACTTTCTCAACGTCCTGTATTAAAACTGAAATTTCTCAACATCCCGTTGGAAAACTGAACATTCTCAGCGTCCTGTATGAAAACTGAACTTTCTCAACATCCTGTTTACAAACTGAACTTTCTCATCGTCCTGAAGAAAAACTGAAATTTCTCAACATCCCGTTTAAAAACTGAACTTTCTCAACGTCCTGTAAAAAAACTGAACTTTCTCAACGTCCTGTATAAAAACTGAATTTCTCAGCATCCTGTTTAAAAACTGAATTTTCTCAACGTCCTGTATAAAAACTGAACTTTCTCAATGTCCCGTTTAAAAACTGAACTTTCACAACGTCCTGTATAAAAACTGAACTTTCTCAATGTCCCGTTTAAAAACTGAACTTTCTCAACATCCTGTATACAAACTGAACATTCTCAACATCCTGTATATAAACTGAACTTGCTCAACGTCCTGATTAAAAACTGAACTTTCTTAAAGTCCCGTTTAAAAACTGAATTTTCTCAACGTCCTGTATAAAAACTGAACGTTCTCAACGCCCTGAATAGCTGAACTTTCCCAATGCCCTGTATCAAAATAGAACTTTCCCAATGTCCTGTATAAAAACTGAACATCCTCAACATCTTGTATAAAAACTGAACTTTCTCAAAGCCTGGTATAAAAACTGAACTTTCTCAGTGTCCTATATAAAAATTAAACTTTCGCAAAATCCTGTATAAAAAGTGAACTTTCTCAACGTCCTGTATAAAAACTGAACTTTCTCAACGTCCCGTTTAAAAACTGAACTTTCTCAACGTCCTGTATAGAAATTGAACTTTCTAAACGTCATATATAAAAACTGAACTTTTTCAACGTCCCGTTTAAAAATTGAACTTTCTCAACATCCAGGAAAAAAAAATGAACATTCTCAACATCCTGTATATAAACTGAACTTGCTCAACGTCCCGATTAAAAACTGAACTTTCTCAACATCTTGTATATAAACTGAACTTTCTCAACGTGCCACTTAAACACTGAACTTTCTCAACGTCCTGAATAAAAGCTGAACTTTCTCAACGTCCTGTATAAAAACTGAACTTTCTCAATGTCCTGTATATAAACTGAACATTCTCAACATCCCGTTTCAACACTGAAATTTCTCAAAACCCTGTAAAAAAACTGAACTTTCTCAATGTCCCGTTTAAAAACTGAACTTTCTCAACGTCCAGTATAAAAACTGAACTTTCTCAACGTCCTGTATAAAAACTGAACGTTCTCAACGTCCCGTTTAAAAACTGAACTTTCTCAACGTCCTGTATAAAAACTGAACTTTCTCAACGACCTGTATAAAAATTGAAAATTCTCAACATCCCGATTAAAAACTGTACTTTCTCAAGGCCCTGTATAAAAACTGAATCATCCTAACGTCCTGTAAAAAACTGAACTTTCTCAACGTCCCGTTTAAACACTGAACTTTCCGAATGACCAGTTTAAAAACTGAACTTTCTCAACATCCTGTATAAAAACTGAACATCCTCAACATGCTGTATATAAACTGAACTTGCTCAACGTCCCGATTAAAAACTGAACTCTCTCAACATCTTGTACAAAAACTGAACTTTCTCAACGTGCCATTTAAACACTGAACTTTCTCAACGTCCTGAATAAAAGCTGAATTTTCTCAACGTCCTGTATAAAAACTGAACTTTCTCAATGTCCTGTATAAGAACTAAACATTTTCAACATCCCGTTTCATAACTGAAATTTCTCAAAACCCTGTAAAAAAACTGAACTTTCTCAATATCCCATTTAAAAACTGAACTTTCTCAACGTCCTGTATAAAAACTGAACTTTCTCAACCTCCTGAATACAAACGGAACTTTCACAACGTCCCGTTTAAAAACTGAAATTCCTCAACGTCCTGTATAGAAACTGAACTTTCTCAACGTCCTGTATAAAAACTGAAATTTCTCAACATCCCGTTGAAAAACTGAACTTTCTCAGCGTCCTGTATAAAAACTGAAGTTACTCAACATCCCGTTTACAAACTGAACTTTCTCACAGTCCTTTTAAAAACTGAACTTTCTCAACGTCCTGTATAAAAACTGAAATTTCTCAACATCCCGTTTAAAAACTGAACTTGCTCAAAGTCCTTTTTAAAAGCTGAACCTTCTCAACGCCCTGTATAAAAACTGAACTTTCCCACCGGCCCATTTAAAAACTGTACTTTCTCAACGCCCTGTATAAAAACTGAACTTTCTGAACGTCGTGTAAGAAAACTTAACTTTCTCAACGTCCCGTTCAATAACTGAACGTTCTCAACATCCTGTATAAAAACTGAACTTTGTCAACGTCCTGTGTAAAAACTGAACTTTCTCAACTGTCTGTATAAAAACTGTACTTTCTCAAGGCCCTGTATACAAACTGAATCATCCTAACGTCCTGTAAAAAACTGAACTTTCTCAACGTCCCGTTTAAACACTGAACTTTCTGAATGACCCGTTTAAAAACTGAACTTTCTCAACGTCCTGTATAAAAACTGAACTTTCTCAATGTCCTGTATAAAAACTAAACATTTTCAACATCCCGTTTCAAAACTGAAATTTCTCAAAACCCTGTAAAAAAAGTGAACTTTCTCAATGTCCCATTTAAAAACTGAACTTTCTCAACGTCCTGTATAAAAACTGAACTTTCTCAACCTCCTGAATACAAACGGAACTTTCTCAACATCCCGTTTAAAAACTGAAAATCCTCAACGTCCTGTATAAAAAGTGAACTTTCTCAAAGTCCTGTATAAAAACTGAACTTTCTCAACGTCCCGTTTAAAAACTGAACTTTCTCAACGTCCTGTATAAAAACTGAAATTTCGCAACATCCCGTTTAAAAACTGAACTTTCTCAGCGTCCTGTATAAAAACAGAACTTTCTCAACGTCCTGTATAAAAACTGAATTTCTAAACGTCCTGTATAAAAACTGAATTTCTCAACGTCCTGTACAAAAACTGAACGTTCTCAACATCCTGTTTAAAAACTGAACTTTCTCAACGTCCTGTATAAAAACTGATCTTTCTCAACGTCCTGTGTGGGAATTGAACTTTTTAAACGTCCTGTATAAAAACTGAACTTTCTCAACGTCCCGTATAAAAACTGAACATTCTCAATGTCCCGTTTAAAAACTGAACTTTCTCAACATCCTGTATAAAGACGGAACATTCTCAACATCCTGTATATAAACTGAACTTGCTCAACGTCCCGATTAAAAACTGAACTTTCTCAAAGTCCCGTTTAAAAACTGAATTTTCACAACGTCCTGTATAAAAACTGAACGTTCTCAACGCCCTGAATAGCTGAACTTTCCCAATGCCCTGTATAAAAATAGAACTTTCCCAATGTCCTGTATAAAAAATGAACATCCTCAACATCCTGTATAAAAACTGAACTTTCTCAAAGCCTGGTATAAAAACTGAACTTTCTCAGTGTCCTTTATAAAAATTAAACTTTCTCAAAATCCTGTATAAAAAGTGAACTTTCTCAACGTCCTGTATAAAAACTGAACTTTCTCAACGTCCCGTTTAAAAACTGAACTTTCTCAACGTCCTGTATAGAAATTGAACTTTCTAAACGTCATGTATAAAAACTGAACTTTTTCAACGTCCCGTTTAAAAATTGAACTTTCTCAACATCCAGGAAAAAAACATGAACATTCTCAACATCCTGTATATAAACTGAACTTGCTCAACGGCCCGATTAGAAACTGAACTTTCTCAACATCTTGTATATAAACTGAACTTTCTCAACGTGCCACTTAAACACTGAACTTTCTCAACGTCCTGAATAAAAGCTGAACTTTCTCAACGTCCTGTATAAAAACTGAACTTTCTCAACGTCCTGAATACAAACGGAAATTTCACAACGTCCCGTTTAAAAACTGAACTTTCTCAACGTCCTGTATAAAAACTGAAATTTCTCAACATCCCGTTTAAAAACTGAACTTGCTCAAAGTCCTTTTTAAAAGCTGAACCTTCTCAACGTCCCGTATAAAAACTGAACATTCTCAACGTCCTGTATAAAAACTGAAGTTACTCAACATCCCGTTTACAAACTGAACTTTCTCACAGTCCTTTTAAAAACTGAACTTTCTCAACGTCCTGTATAAAAACTGAAATTTCTCAACATCCCGTTTAAAAACTGAACTTTCTCACAGACCTTTTTACAAACTGAACTTTCTCAACGTCCTGTATAAAAACTGAAATTTCTCAACATCCCGTTTACAAACTGAACTTTCTCACAGTCCTTTTTACAAACTGAACTTTCTCAACGTCCTGTATAAAAACAGAACTTTCTCAATGGCCCGTTTAAAAACTGAACTTTCTCAACGTCCTGTATAAAAACTGAAATTTCTCAACATCCCGTTTACAAACTGAACTTTCTCACAGTCCTTTTTACAAACTGAACTTTCTCAACGTCCTGTATAAAAACTGAAATTTCTCAACATCCCGTTTAAAAACTGAACTTGCTCAAAGTCCTTTTTAAAATCTGAACCTTCTCAACGTCCTGTATAAAAACTGAACTTTCTCAATATCCCGTTTAAAAACTGAACTTTCTCAACGTCCTGTATAAAAACTGAACATTCTCAACGTCCTCTATAAAAACTGAATTTCTCAAAGTCCTGTATAAAAACTGAACTTTCCCACCGGCCCGTTTAAAAACTGTACTTTCTCAACGCCCTGTATAAAAACTGAACTTTCTCAACGTCCTGGAAGAAGACTTAACTTTCTCAACGTCCCGTTCAATAACTGAACGTTCTCAACATCCTGTATAAAAACTGAATTTTGTCAACGTCCTGTGTAAAAACTGAACTTTCTCAACTCTCTGTATAAAAACTGAACTTTCTCAACATCCTGTATAAAAACAGAACTTTCTCAACGCCCTGTGTAAAAACTGAACTTTCTCAACGGCCCCTTTAAAAACTAAACGTGCTAAACATCCTGTATAAAAACTGAACATTCTCAACGACCTGTATAAAAACTGAACTTCCTCAAAGTCCCTTTTAAAAACTGAATTTTCTCAACGTCCTGTATAAAAACTGAACGTTCTCAACGCCCTGAATAGCTGAACTTTCTCAATGCCCTGTGTAAAAACAGAACTTTCCCAATGTCCTGTATAAAAACTGAACATCCTCAACATCCTGTATAAAAACTGAACTTTCTCAAAGCGCGGTATTAAAACTGAACTTTCTCAGTGTCCTATATAAAAATTAAACTTTCGCAAAATCCTGTATAAAAACTGAACTTTCTCAACGTCCTGTATAAAAACTGAACTTTCTCAACGTCCTGTATAAAAATTGAAAATTCTCAACATCCCGATTAAAAACTGTACTTTCTCAAGGCCCTGTATAAAAACTGAATCATCCTAACGTCCTGAAAAAACTGAACTTTCTCAACGTCCCGTTTAGCACTGAACTTTCTGAATGTCCCGTTTAAAAACTGAACATTCTCAACATCTTGTATATAAACTGAACTTGCTCAACGTCCCGATTAAAAACTGAACTTTCTCAACATCTTGTATAAAAACTGAACTTTCTCAACGTGCCATTTAAACACTGAACTTTCTCAACGTCCTGAATAAAAGCTGAACTTTCTCAACGTCCTGTGTAAAAACTGAACTTTCTCAATGTCCTGTATAAAAACTAAACATTTTCAACATCCCGTTTCAAAACTGAAATTTCTCAAAACCCTGTAAAAAAACTGAACTTTCTCAATGTCCCATTTAAAAACTGAACTTTCTCAACGTCCTGTATAAAAACTGAACTTTCCCAACCTCCTGAATACAAACGGAACTTTCACAACGTCCCGTTTAAAAACTGAAATTCCTCAACGTCCTGTATAAAAACTGAAATTTCTCAACATCCCGTTGAAAAACTGAACTTTCTCAGCGTCCTGTATAAAAACTGAAGTTACTCAACATCCCGTTTACAAACTGAACTTTCTCACAGTCCTTTTTAAAAACTGAACTTTCTCAACGTCCTGTATAAAAACTGAAATTTCTCAACATCCCGTTTAAAAACTGAACTTGCTCAAAGTCCTTTTTAAAAGCTGAACCTTCTCAACGTCCTGTATAAAAACTGAACTTTCTCAATATCCCGTTTAAAAACTGAACTTTCTGAACGTCCTGTATAAAAACTGAACATTCTCAACCTCCTCTATAAAAACTGAATTTCTCAAAGTCCTGTATAAAAACTGAACTTTCTCAACGCCCGGTATAAAAACTGAACATTCTCAACGACCTGTATAAAAACTGAACTTTCTCAAAGTCCCTTTTAAAAACTGAATTTTCTCAACGTCCTGTATAAAAACTGAACGTTCTCAACGCCCTGAATAGCTGAACTTTCTCAATGCCCTGTGTAAAAACAGAACTTTCCCAATGTCCCGTTTAAAAACTGAACTTTCTCAACATCCTGTATAAAGACGGAACATTCTCAACATCCTGTATATAAACTGAATTTGCTCAACGTCCCGATTAAAAACTGAACTTTCTCAAAGTCCCGTTTAAAAACTGAATTTTCTCAACGTCCTGTATAAAAACTGAACGTTCTCAACGCCCTGAATAGCTGAACTTTCTCAACGCCCTGTATAAAAATAGAACTTTCCCAATGTCCTGTATAAAAACTGAACATCCTCAACATCTTGTATAAAAACTGAACTTTCTCAAAGCCTGGTATAAAAACTGAACTTTCTCAGTGTCCTTTATAAAAATTAAACTTTCTCAAAATCCTGTATAAAAAGTGAACTTTCTCAACGTCCTGTATAAAAACTGAACTTTCTCAACGTCCCGTTTAAAAACTGAACTTTCTCAACGTCCTGTATAGAAATTGAACTTTCTAAACGTCATGTATAAAAACTGAACTTTTTCAACGTCCCGTTTAAAAATTGAACTTTCTCAACATCCAGGAAAAAAAAATGAACATTCTCAACATCCTGTATATAAACTGAACTTGCTCAACGGCCCGATTAGAAACTGAACTTTCTCAACATCTTGTATATAAACTGAACTTTCTCAACGTGCCACTTAAACACTGAACTTTCTCAACGTCCTGAATAAAAGCTGAACTTTCTCAACGTCCTGTATAAAAACTGAACTTTCTCAATGTCCTGTATAAAAACTGAACATTGTCAACATCCCGTTTCAACACTGAAATTTCTCAAAACCCTGTAAAAAAACTGAACTTTCTCAATGTCCCGTTTAAAAACTGAACTTTCTCAACGTCCTGTATAAAAACTGAAATTTCTCAACTTCCTGTATAAAAACTGAACGTTCTCAACATCCCGTTTAAAAACTGGACTTTCTCAACGTCCTGTATAAAAACTGAACTTTCTCAACGACCTGTATAAAAATTGAAAATTCTCAACATCCCGATTAAAAACTGTACTTTGTCAACGTCCTGTATAAAAACTGAAATTTCTCAACATCCCGTTGAAAAACTGAACTTTCTCAGCGTCCTGTATAAAAACTGAAGTTACTCAACATCCCGTTTACAAACTGAACTTTCTCACAGTCCTTTTAAAAACTGAACTTTCTCAACGTCCTGTATAAAAACTGAAATTTCTCAACATCCCGTTTACAAACTGAACTTTCTCACAGTCCTTTTAAAAACTGAACTTTCTCAACGTCCTGTATAAAAACTGAAATTTCTCAACATCCCGTTTAAAAACTGAACTTGCTCAAAGTCCTTTTTAAAAGCTGAACCTTCTCAACGTCCTGTATAAAAACTGAACTTTCTCAATATCCCGTTTAAAAACTGAACTTTCTGAACGTCCTGTATAAAAACTGAACATTCTCAACGTCCTCTATAAAAACTGAATTTCTCAACGCCCTGTATAAAAACTGAACTTTCTCAACGTCCTGGAAGAAAACTTAACTTTCTCAACGTCCCGTTCAATAACTGAACGTTCTCAACATCCTGTATAAAAACTGAATTTTGTCAACGTCCTGTGTAAAAACTGAACTTTCTCAACTCTCTGTATAAAAACTGAACTTTCTCAACATCCTGTATAAAAACAGAACTTTCTCAACGCCCTGTGTAAAAACTGAACTTTCTCAACGGCCCCTTTAAAAACTAAACGTGCTAAACATCCTGTATAAAAACTGAACATTCTCAACGACCTGTATAAAAACTGAACTTTCTCAAAGTCCCTTTTAAAAACTGAATTTTCTCAACGTCCTGTATAAAAACTGAACGTTCTCAACGCCCTGAATAGCTGAACTTTCTCAATGCCCTGTGTAAAAACAGAACTTTCCCAATGTCCTGTATAAAAACTGAACATCCTCAACATCCTGTATAAAAACTGAACTTTCTCAAAGCGCGGTATTAAAACTGAACTTTCTCAGTGTCCTATATAAAAATTAAACTTTCGCAAAATCCTGAATAAAAACTGAACTTTCTCAACGTCCTGTATAAAAACTGAACTTTCTCAACGTCCTGTATAAAAATTGAAAATTCTCAACATCCCGATTAAAAACTGTACTTTCTCAAGGCCCTGTATAAAAACTGAATCATCCTAACGTCCTGAAAAAACTGAACTTTCTCAACGTCCCGTTTAGCACTGAACTTTCTGAATGTCCCGTTTAAAAACTGAACTTTCTCAACTTCCTGTATAAAAACTGAACATTCTCAACATCCTGTATATAAACTGAACTTGCTCAACGTCCCGATTAAAAACTGAACTTTCTCAACATCTTGTATAAAAACTGAACTTTCTCAACGTGCCATTTAAACACTGAACTTTCTCAACGTCCTGAATAAAAGCTGAACTTTCTCAACGTCCTGTATAAAAACTGAACTTTCTCAATGTCCTGTATAAAAACTAAACATTTTCAACATCCCGTTTCAAAACTGAAATTTCTCAAAACCCTGTAAAAAAACTGAACTTTCTCAATGTCCCATTTAAAAACTGAACTTTCTCAACGTCCTGTATAAAAACTGAACTTTCTCAACCTCCTGAATACAAACGGAACTTTCACAACGTCCCGTTAAAAACTGAAATTCCTCAACGTCCTGTATAAAAACTGAACTTTCTCAACGTCCCGTTTAAAAACTGAAATTCCTCAACGTCCTGTATAAAAACTGAACTTTCTCAAAGTCCTGTATAAAAACTGAACTTTCTCAACGTCCCGTTTAAAAACTGAACTTTCTCAACGTCCTGTATTAAAACTGAAATTTCTCAACATCCCGTTGAAAAACTGAACATTCTCAGCGTCCTGTATAAAAACAGAACTTTCTCAACGTCCTGTATAAAAACTGAATTTTTCAACGTCCTGTATAAAAACTGAACTTTCTCAACATCCTGTTTAAAAACTGAACTTTCTCATCGTCCTGTAGAAAAACTGAAATTTCTCAACATCCCGTTTAAAAACTGAACTTTCTCAACGTCCTGTATAAAAACTGAATTTCTCAACGTCCTGTATAAAAACTCAATTTCTCAACGTCCTGTATAAAAACTGAACTTTCTCAACATCCTGTTTAAAAACTGAATTTTCTCAACGTCCTGTATAAAAACTGAACTTTCTCAATGTCCCGTTTAAAAACTGAACTTTCTCAACGTCCTGTATAGAAATTGAACTTTTTAAATGTCCTGTATAAAAACTGAACTTTCTCAATGTCCCGTTTAAAAACTGAACTTTCTCAACATCCTGTATACAAACTGAACATTCTCAACATCCTGTATATAAACTGAACTTGCTCAACGTCCTCTATAAAAACTGAATTTCTCAAAGTCCTGTATAAAAACTGAACTTTCCCACCGGCCCATTTAAACACTGTACTTTCTCAAAGCCCTGTATAAAAACTGAACTTTCTGAACGTCCTGTAAGAAAACTTAACTTTCTCAACGTCCCGTTCAATAACTGAACGTTCTCAACATCCTGTATAAAAACTGAACTTTGTCAACGTCCTGTGTAAAAACTGAACTTTCTCAACTCTCTGTATAAAAACTGTACTTTCTCAAGGCCCTGTATACAAACTGAATCATCCTAACGTCCTGTAAAAAACTGAACTTTCTCAACGTCCCGTTTAAACACTGAACTTTCTGAATGACCCGTTTAAAAACTGAACTTTCTCAACGTCCTGTATAAAAACTGAACTTTCTCAATGTCCTGTATAAAAACTAAACATTTTCAACATCCCGTTTCAAAACTGAAATTTCTCAAAACCCTGTAAAAAAACTGAACTTACTCAATGTCCCATTTAAAAACTGAACTTTCTCAACGTCCTGTATAAAAACTGAACTTTCTCAACCTCCTGAATACAAACGGAACTTTCTCAACATCCCGTTTAAAAACTGAAATTCCTCAATGTCCTGTATAAAAACTGAACTTTCTCAACATCCCGTTTAAAAACTGAACTTTCTCAACGTCCTGCATAAAAACTGAAATTTCTCAACATCCCGTTTAAAAACTGAACTTTCTCAGCGTCCTGTATAAAAACAGAAATTTCTCAACGTCCTGTATAAAAACTGAATTTCTCAACGTCCTGTATAAAAACTGAACTTTCTCAACATCCTGTTTAAAAACTGAACTTTCTCAACGTCCTGTATAAAAACTGAACTTTCTCAATGTCCCGTTTAAAAACTGAACTTTCTCAACGTCCTGTATAGAAATTGAACTTTTTAAACATCCTGTATAAAAACTGAACTTTCTCAACGTCCCATATAAAAACTGAACTTTTTCAATGTGCCGTTTAAAAACTGAACTTTCTCAACATCCTATATAAAAACTCAACATTCTCAACATCCTGTATATAAACTGAATTTGCTCAACGTCCCGATTAAAAACTGAACTTTCTCAAAGTCCCGTTTAAAAACTGAATTTTCTCAACGTCCTGTATAAAAACTGAACGTTCTCAACGCCCTGAATAGCTGAACTTTCCCAATGCCCTGTATCAAAATAGAACTTTCCCAATGTCCTGTATAAAAACTGAACATCCTCAACATCTTGTATAAAAACTGAACTTTCTCAAAGCCTGGTATAAAAACTGAACTTTCTCAGTGTCCTATATAAAATTTAAACTTTCTCAAAATCCTGTATAAAAACTGAACTTTCTCAACGTCCTGTATAAAAACTGAACTTTCTCAACGTCCCGTTTAAAAACTGAACTTTCTCAACGTCCTGTATAGAAATTGAACTTTCTAAACGTCACGTATAAAAACTGAACTTCCTCAACGTCCCGTTTAAAAACTGAACTTTCACAACGTCCAGTATAAAAACTGAACTTTCTCAACGTCCTGTGTAAAAACTGAATGTTCTCAACGTCCCGTTTAAAAACTGGACTTTCTCAAGGCCCTGTATAAAAACTGAATCATCCTAACGTCCTGTAAAAAACTGAACTTTCTCAACGTCCCGTTTAAACACTGAACTTTCTGAATGACCAGTTTAAAAACTGAACATTCTCAACATCCTGTATAAAAACTGAACATTCTCAACATCCTGTATATAAACTGAACTTGCTCGACGTCCCGATTAAAAACTGAACTTTCTCAACATCTTGTACAAAAACTGAACTTTCTCAACGTGCCATTTAAACACTTATATTTCTCAACGTCCTGAATAAAAGCTGAACTTTCTCAACGTCCTGTATAAAAACTGAACTTTCTCAATGTCCTGTATAAGAACTAAACATTTTCAACATTCCGTTTCAAAACTGAAATTTCTCAAAACCCTGTAAAAAAACTGAACTTTCTCAACGTCCCATTTAAAAACTGAACTTTCTCAACGTCCTGTATAAAAACTGAACTTTCTCAACCTCCTGAATACAAACGGAACTTTCACAACGTCCCGTTTAAAAACTGAAATTCCTCAACGTCCTGTATAAAAACTGAACTTTCTCAACGTCCTCTATAAAAACTGAACTTTCTCAACGTCCCGTTAAAAAACTGAACTTTCTCAATGTCCTGTATAAAAACTGAAATTTCTCAACATCCCATTGAAAAACTGAAATTTCTCAGCGTCCTGTATAAAAACTGAAATTTCTCAACATCCCGTTTACAAACTGAACTTTCTCACAGTCCTTTTTACAAACTGAACTTTCTCAACGTCCTGTATAAAAACTGAAATTTCTCAACATCCCGTTTAAAAACTGAACTTGCTCAAAGTCCTTTTTAAAAGCTGAACCTTCTCAACGTCCTGTATAAAAACTGAACTTTCTCAACATCCCGTTTAAAAACTGAACTTTCTCAACGTCCTGTTTAAAAACTGAACATTCTCAACGTCCTGTATAAAAACTGAACTTTCTCAATGTCCCGTTTAAAAACTGAACTTTCTCAACGTCCTGTATAGAAATTGAACTTTTTAAACGTCCTGTATAAAAACTGAACTTTCTCAACGTCCCATATAAAAACTGAACTTTCTCAATGTGCCGTTTAAAAACTGAACTTTCTCAACATCCTGTATAAAAACTGAACATTCTCAACATCCTGTATATAAACCGAACTTGCTCAACGTCCCGATTAAAAACTGAACTTTCTCAAAGTCCCGTTTAAAAACTGAATTTTCTCAACGTCCTGTATAAAAACTGAACGTTCTCAACGCCCTGAATAGCTGAACTTTCCCAATGCCCTGTATGTAAATAGAACTTTCCCAATGTCCTGTATAAAAACTGAACATCCTCAACATCTTGTATAAAAACTGAACTTTCTCAAAGCCTGGTATAAAAACTGAACTTTCTCAGTGTCCTATATAAAAATTAAACTTGCTCAAAATCCTGTATAAAAACTGAACTTTCTCAACGTCCTGTATAAAAACTGAACTCTCTCAACGTCCCGTATAAAAACTGAACTTTCTCAACGTCCTGTATAGAAATTGAACTTTCTAAACGTCATGTATAAAAACTGAACTTTTTCAACGTCCCGTTTAAAAATTGAACTTTCTCAACATCCAGGAAAAAAAAATGAACATTCTCAACATCCTGTTTATAAACTGAACTTGCTCAACGTCCCGATTAAAAACTGAACTTTCTCAACATCTTGTATATAAACTGAACTTTCTCAAAATGCCACTTAAACACTGAAGTTTCTCAAAGTCCTGAATAAAAGCTGAACTTTCTCAACGTCCTGTATAAAAACTGAACTTTCTCAATGTCCTGTATAAAAACTGAACTTTCTCAATGTCCTGTATAAAAACTGAACTTTCTCAATGTCCTGTATAAAAACTAAACATTTTCAACATCCCGTTTCAAAACTGAAATTTCTCAAAACCCTGTAAAAAAACTGAACTTTCTGAATGTCCCATTTAAAAACTGAACTTTCTCAACGTCCTGTATAAAAACTGAACTTTCTCAACTTCCTGAATACAAACGGAACTTTCTCAACATCCCGTTTAAAAACTGAAATTCCTCAACGTCCTGTATAAAAACTGAACTTTCTCAAAGTCCTGTATAAAAACTGAACTTTCTCAACGTCCCGTTTAAAAACTGAACTTTCTCAACGTCCTGTATAAAAACTGAAATTTCTCAACATCCCGTTTAAAAACTGAACTTTCTCAGCGTCCTGTATAAAAACAGAACTTTCTCAACGTCCTGTATAAAAACTGAATTTCTCAACGTCCTGTATAAAAACTGAACTTTCTCAACATCCTGTTTAAAAACTGAACTTTCTCATCGTCCTGTAGAAAAACTGAAATATCTCAACATCCCGTTTAAAAACTGAACTTTCTCAACGTCCTGTAAAAAAACTGAACTTTCTCAACGTCCTGTATAAAAACTGAATTGCTCAACGTCCTGTATAAAAACTGAATTTCTCAACGTCCTGTATAAAAACTGAACTTTCTCAACATCCTGTTTAAAAACTGAACTTTCTCAACGTCCTGTATAAAAACTGAACTTTCTCAATGTCCCGTTTAAAAACTGAACTTTCTCAAAGTCCTGTATAGAAATTGAACTTTTTAAACGTCCTGTATAAAAACTGAACTTTCTCAACGTCCCATATAAAAACTGAACTTTCTCAATGTGCCGTTTAAAAACTGAACTTTCTCAACATCCTGTATAAAAACTGAACATTCTCAACATCCTGTATATAAACTGAACTTGCTCAACGTCCCGATTAAAAACTGAACTTTCTCAAAGTCCCGTTTAAAAACTGAATTTTCTCAACGTCCTGTATAAAAACTGAACGTTCTCAACGCCCTGAATAGCTGAACTTTCCCAATGCCCTGTATCAAAATAGAACTTTCCCAATGTCCTGTATAAAAACTGAACATCCTCAACATCTTGTATAAAAACTGAACTTTCTCAAAGCCTGGTATAAAAACTGAACTTTCTCAGTGTCCTATATAAAAATTAAACTTTCTCAAAATCCTGTATAAAAACTGAACTTTCTCAACATCCTGTATAAAAACTGAACTTTCTCAACGTCCTGTATAAAAATTGAACTTTCTCAACGTCCCGTTTAAAAACTGAACTTTCTCAACGTCCTGTATAGAAATTGAACTTTCTAAACGTCATGTATAAAAACTGAACTTTTTCAACGTCCCGTTTAAAAATTGAACTTTCTCAACATCTTGTATAGAAACTGAACTTTCTCAACGTGCCATTTAAACACTGAACTTTCTCAACATCCTGAATAAAAGCTGAACTTTCTCAACGTCCTGTATAAAAACTGAACTTTCTCAATGTCCTGTATAAAAACTGAACATTCTCAACATCCCGTTTCAACACTGAAATTTCTCAAAACCCTGTAAAAAAACTGAACTTTCTCAATGTCCCGTTTAAAAACTGAACTTTCTCAACGTCCTGTATAAAAACTGCACATTCTCAATGTTCCGTTTAAAAACTGAACTTTCTCAACGTCCTGTATAAAAACTGAACCTTCTCAACGTCCTGTGTAAAAACTGAACATTCTCAACATCCTGTATATAAACTGAACTTGCTCAACGTCCCGATTAAAAACTGAACTTTCTCAACATCTTGTACAAAAACTGAACTTTCTCAACGTGCCATATAAACACTTATATTTCTCAAAGTCCTGAATAAAAGCTGAACTTTCTCAACGTCCTGTATAAAAACTGAACTTTCTCAATGTCCTGTATAAAAACTAAACATTTTCAACATCCCGTTTCAAAACTGAAATTTCTCAAAACCCTGTAAAAAAACTGAACTTTCTCAACGTCCCATTTAAAAACTGAACTTTCTCAACGTCCTGTATAAAAACTGAACTTTCTCAACCTCCTGAATACAAACGGAACGTTCACAAAGTCCCGTTTAAAAACTGAAATTCCTCAATGTCCTGTATAAAAACTGAACTTTCTCAGCGTCCTGTATAAAAACTGAAGTTACTCAACATCCCGTTTACAAACTGAACTTTCTCACAGTCCTTTTAAAAACTGAACTTTCTCAACGTCCTGTATAAAAACTGAACTTTCTCAACGACCTGTATAAAAATTGAAAATTCTCAACATCCCGATTAAAAACTGTACTTTCTCAAGGCCCTGTATAAAAACTGAATCATCCTAACGTCCTGTAAAAAACTGAACTTTCTCAACGTCCCGTTTAAACACTGAACTTTCTGAATGACCCGTTTAAAAACTGAACTTTCTCAACGTCCTGTATAAAAACTAAACATTTTCAACATCCCGTTTCAAAACTGAAATTTTTCAATACCCTGTAAAAAACTGAAGTTTCTGAATGTCCCATTTAAAAACTGAACTTTCTCAACGTCCTGTATAAAAACTGAACTTTCTCAACCTCCTGAATACAAACGGAACTTTCTCAACGTCCTGTTTAAAAACTGAAATTCCTCAACATCCTGTATAAAAACTGAACATTCTCAACATCCTGTATATAAACCGAACTTGCTCAACGTCCCGATTAAAAACTGAACTTTCTCAAAGTCCCGTTTAAAAACTGAATTTTCTCAACGTCCTGTATAAAAACTGAACGTTCTCAACGCCCTGAATAGCTGAACTTTCCCAATGCCCTGTATGTAAATAGAACTTTCCCAATGTCCTGTATAAAAACTGAACATCCTCAACATCTTGTATAAAAACTGAACTTTCTCAGTGTCCTATATAAAAATTAAACTTGCTCAAAATCCTGTATAAAAACTGAACTTTCTCAACGTCCTGTATAAAAACTGAACTCTCTCAACGTCCCGTATAAAAACTGAACTTTCTCAACGTCCTGTATAGAAATTGAACTTTCTAAACGTCATGTATAAAAACTGAACTTTTTCAACGTCCCGTTTAAAAATTGAACTTTCTCAACATCCAGGAAAAAAAAATGAACATTCTCAACATCCTGTTTATAAACTGAACTTGCTCAACGTCCCGATTAAAAACTGAACTTTCTCAACATCTTGTATATAAACTGAACTTTCTCAAAATGCCACTTAAACACTGAAGTTTCTCAAAGTCCTGAATAAAAGCTGAACTTTCTCAACGTCCTGTATAAAAACTGAACTTTCTCAATGTCCTGTATAAAAACTGAACTTTCTCAATGTCCTGTATAAAAACTAAACATTTTCAACATCCCGTTTCAAAACTGAAATTTCTCAAAACCCTGTAAAAAAACTGAACTTTCTGAATGTCCCATTTAAAAACTGAACTTTCTCAACCTCCTGCATACAAACGGAACTTTATCAATGTCCCGTTTAAAAACTGAACTTTCTCAACATGCTGTATAAAAACAGCACTTTCTCAATGTCCTGTATCAAAACTGTACATTCTCAACATCCCGTTTCAACACTGAAATTTCTCAAAACCTTGTATAAAAAATGAACTTTCTCAACGTCCTGTATAAAAACTGAACTTTCTCAACGTCCTGTGTAAAAACTGAACTCTCTCAACGTCCCGTTTAATCACTGAACTTTCTGAATGACCCGTTTAAAAACTGAACTTTCTCAACATCCTGTATAAAAACTGAACATTCTCAACATCCTGTATAAAAACTGAACATTCTCAACATCCTGTATATAAACTGAACTTACTCAACGTCCCGATTAAAAACTGAACTTTCTCAACATCTTGTACAAAAACTGAACTTTCTCAACGTGCCATATAAACACTTATATTTCTCAAAGTCCTGAATAAAAGCTGAACTTTCTCAACGTCCTGTATAAAAACTGAACTTTCTCAATGTCCCATTTAAAAACTGAACTTTCTCAACGTCCTGTATAAAAACTGAACTTTCTCAACCTCCTGAATACAAACGGAACTTTCACAACGTCCCGTTTAAAAACTGAAATTCCTCAACGTCCTGTATAAAAACTGAAATTCCTCAACGTCCTGTATAGAAACTGAACTTTCTCAACGTCCCGTTGAAAAACTGAACTTTCTCAGCGTCCTGTATAAAAACTGAAATTTCTCAACATCCCGTTTACAAACTGAACTTTCTCACAGTCCTTTTTACAAACTGAACTTTCTCAACGTCCTGTATAAAAACTGAAATTTCTCAACATCCCGTTTAAAAACTGAACTTGCTCAAAGTCCTTTTTAAAAGCTGAACCTTCTCAACGTCCTGTATAAAAACTGAACATTCTCAACGTCCTCTATAAAAACTGAATTTCTCAAAGTCCTGTACAAAAACTGAACTTTCCCACCGGCCCGTTTAAAAACTGTACTTTCTCAAAGCCCTGTATAAAAACTGAACTTTCTGAACGTCCTGTAAGAAAACTTAACTTTCTTAACGTCCCGTTCAATAACTGAACGTTCTCAACATGCTGTATAAATACTGAACTTTGTCAACGTCCTGTGTAAAAACTGAACTTTCTCAACTGTCTGTATAAAAACTGTACTTTCTCAAGGCCCTGTATAAAAACTGAATCATCCTAACGTCCTGTAAAAAACTGAACTTTCTCAACGTCCCGTTTAAACACTGAACTTTCTCAACCTCCTGAATACAAACGGAACTTTCACAACGTCCCGTTTAAAAACTGAAATTCCTCAACGTCCTGTATAAAAACTGAAATTCCTCAACGTCCTGTATAGAAACTGAACTTTCTCAACGTCCTGTATAAAAACTGAAATTTCTCAACATCCCATTGAAAAACTGAACTTTCTCAACGTCCTGCATAAAAACTGAAGTTACTCAACATCCCGTTTACAAACTGAACTATCTCACAGTCCTTTTAAAAACTGAACTTTCTCAACGTCTTGTATAAAAACTGAAATTTCTCAACATCCCGTTTACAAACTGAACTTTCTCACAGTCCTTTTTACAAACTGAACTTTCTCAACGTCCTGTATAAAAACTGAAATTTCTCAACATCCCGTTTAAAAACTGAACTTGATCAAAGTCCTTTTTAAAAGCTGAACCTTCTCAACGTCCTGTATAAAAACTGAACATTCTCAACGTCCTCTATAAAAACTGAATTTCTCAAAGTCCTGTACAAAAACTGAACTTTCCCACCGGCCCGTTTAAAAACTGTACTTTCTCAAAGCCCTGTATAAAAACTGAACTTTCTGAACGTCCTGTAAGAAAACTTAACTTTCTCAACGTCCCGTTCAATAACTGAACGTTCTCAACATGCTGTATAAATACTGAACTTTGTCAACGTCCTGTGTAAAAACTGAACTTTCTCAACTGTCTGTATAAAAACTGTACTTTCTCAAGGCCCTGTATAAAAACTGAATCATCCAAACGTCCTGTAAAAAACTGAACTTTCTCAACGTCCTGTATAGAAATTGAACTTTCTAAACGTCATGTATAAAAACTGAACTTTTTCAACGTCCCGTTTAAAAATTGAACTTTCTCAACATCCAGGAAAAAAAAATGAACATTCTCAACATCCTGTTTATAAACTGAACTTGCTCAACGTCCCGATTAAAAACTGAACTTTCTCAACATCTTGTATATAAACTGAACTTTCTCAAAATGCCACTTAAACACTGAAGTTTCTCAAAGTCCTGAATAAAAGCTGAACTTTCTCAACGTCCTGTATAAAAACTGAACTTTCTCAATGTCCTGTATAAAAACTGAACTTTCTCAATGTCCTGTATAAAAACTGAACTTTCTCAATGTCCTGTATAAAAACTAAACATTTTCAACATCCCGTTTCAAAACTGAAATTTCTCAAAACCCTGTAAAAAAACTGAACTTTCTGAATGTCCCATTTAAAAACTGAACTTTCTCAACGTCCTGTATAAAAACTGAACTTTCTCAACTTCCTGAATACAAACGGAACTTTCTCAACATCCCGTTTAAAAACTGAAATTCCTCAACGTCCTGTATAAAAACTGAACTTTCTCAAAGTCCTGTATAAAAACTGAACTTTCTCAACGTCCCGTTTAAAAACTGAACTTTCTCAACGTCCTGTATAAAAACTGAAATTTCTCAACATCCCGTTTAAAAACTGAACTTTCTCAGCGTCCTGTATAAAAACAGAACTTTCTCAACGTCCTGTATAAAAACTGAATTTCTCAACGTCCTGTATAAAAACTGAACTTTCTCAACATCCTGTTTAAAAACTGAACTTTCTCATCGTCCTGTAGAAAAACTGAAATATCTCAACATCCCGTTTAAAAACTGAACTTTCTCAACGTCCTGTAAAAAAACTGAACTTTCTCAACGTCCTGTATAAAAACTGAATTGCTCAACGTCCTGTATAAAAACTGAATTTCTCAACGTCCTGTATAAAAACTGAACTTTCTCAACATCCTGTTTAAAAACTGAACTTTCTCAACGTCCTGTATAAAAACTGAACTTTCTCAATGTCCCGTTTAAAAACTGAACTTTCTCAAAGTCCTGTATAGAAATTGAACTTTTTAAACGTCCTGTATAAAAACTGAACTTTCTCAACGTCCCATATAAAAACTGAACTTTCTCAATGTGCCGTTTAAAAACTGAACTTTCTCAACATCCTGTATAAAAACTGAACATTCTCAACATCCTGTATATAAACTGAACTTGCTCAACGTCCCGATTAAAAACTGAACTTTCTCAAAGTCCCGTTTAAAAACTGAATTTTCTCAACGTCCTGTATAAAAACTGAACGTTCTCAACGCCCTGAATAGCTGAACTTTCCCAATGCCCTGTATCAAAATAGAACTTTCCCAATGTCCTGTATAAAAACTGAACATCCTCAACATCTTGTATAAAAACTGAACTTTCTCAAAGCCTGGTATAAAAACTGAACTTTCTCAGTGTCCTATATAAAAATTAAACTTTCTCAAAATCCTGTATAAAAACTGAACTTTCTCAACATCCTGTATAAAAACTGAACTTTCTCAACGTCCTGTATAAAAATTGAACTTTCTCAACGTCCCGTTTAAAAACTGAACTTTCTCAACGTCCTGTATAGAAATTGAACTTTCTAAACGTCATGTATAAAAACTGAACTTTTTCAACGTCCCGTTTAAAAATTGAACTTTCTCAACATCTTGTATAGAAACTGAACTTTCTCAACGTGCCATTTAAACACTGAACTTTCTCAACATCCTGAATAAAAGCTGAACTTTCTCAACGTCCTGTATAAAAACTGAACTTTCTCAATGTCCTGTATAAAAACTGAACATTCTCAACATCCCGTTTCAACACTGAAATTTCTCAAAACCCTGTAAAAAAACTGAACTTTCTCAATGTCCCGTTTAAAAACTGAACTTTCTCAACGTCCTGTATAAAAACTGCACATTCTCAATGTTCCGTTTAAAAACTGAACTTTCTCAACGTCCTGTATAAAAACTGAACCTTCTCAACGTCCTGTGTAAAAACTGAACATTCTCAACATCCTGTATATAAACTGAACTTGCTCAACGTCCCGATTAAAAACTGAACTTTCTCAACATCTTGTACAAAAACTGAACTTTCTCAACGTGCCATATAAACACTTATATTTCTCAAAGTCCTGAATAAAAGCTGAACTTTCTCAACGTCCTGTATAAAAACTGAACTTTCTCAATGTCCTGTATAAAAACTAAACATTTTCAACATCCCGTTTCAAAACTGAAATTTCTCAAAACCCTGTAAAAAAACTGAACTTTCTCAACGTCCCATTTAAAAACTGAACTTTCTCAACGTCCTGTATAAAAACTGAACTTTCTCAACCTCCTGAATACAAACGGAACGTTCACAAAGTCCCGTTTAAAAACTGAAATTCCTCAATGTCCTGTATAAAAACTGAACTTTCTCAGCGTCCTGTATAAAAACTGAAGTTACTCAACATCCCGTTTACAAACTGAACTTTCTCACAGTCCTTTTAAAAACTGAACTTTCTCAACGTCCTGTATAAAAACTGAACTTTCTCAACGACCTGTATAAAAATTGAAAATTCTCAACATCCCGATTAAAAACTGTACTTTCTCAAGGCCCTGTATAAAAACTGAATCATCCTAACGTCCTGTAAAAAACTGAACTTTCTCAACGTCCCGTTTAAACACTGAACTTTCTGAATGACCCGTTTAAAAACTGAACTTTCTCAACGTCCTGTATAAAAACTAAACATTTTCAACATCCCGTTTCAAAACTGAAATTTTTCAATACCCTGTAAAAAACTGAAGTTTCTGAATGTCCCATTTAAAAACTGAACTTTCTCAACGTCCTGTATAAAAACTGAACTTTCTCAACCTCCTGAATACAAACGGAACTTTCTCAACGTCCTGTTTAAAAACTGAAATTCCTCAACATCCTGTATAAAAACTGAACATTCTCAACATCCTGTATATAAACCGAACTTGCTCAACGTCCCGATTAAAAACTGAACTTTCTCAAAGTCCCGTTTAAAAACTGAATTTTCTCAACGTCCTGTATAAAAACTGAACGTTCTCAACGCCCTGAATAGCTGAACTTTCCCAATGCCCTGTATGTAAATAGAACTTTCCCAATGTCCTGTATAAAAACTGAACATCCTCAACATCTTGTATAAAAACTGAACTTTCTCAGTGTCCTATATAAAAATTAAACTTGCTCAAAATCCTGTATAAAAACTGAACTTTCTCAACGTCCTGTATAAAAACTGAACTCTCTCAACGTCCCGTATAAAAACTGAACTTTCTCAACGTCCTGTATAGAAATTGAACTTTCTAAACGTCATGTATAAAAACTGAACTTTTTCAACGTCCCGTTTAAAAATTGAACTTTCTCAACATCCAGGAAAAAAAAATGAACATTCTCAACATCCTGTTTATAAACTGAACTTGCTCAACGTCCCGATTAAAAACTGAACTTTCTCAACATCTTGTATATAAACTGAACTTTCTCAAAATGCCACTTAAACACTGAAGTTTCTCAAAGTCCTGAATAAAAGCTGAACTTTCTCAACGTCCTGTATAAAAACTGAACTTTCTCAATGTCCTGTATAAAAACTGAACTTTCTCAATGTCCTGTATAAAAACTAAACATTTTCAACATCCCGTTTCAAAACTGAAATTTCTCAAAACCCTGTAAAAAAACTGAACTTTCTGAATGTCCCATTTAAAAACTGAACTTTCTCAACCTCCTGCATACAAACGGAACTTTATCAATGTCCCGTTTAAAAACTGAACTTTCTCAACATGCTGTATAAAAACAGCACTTTCTCAATGTCCTGTATCAAAACTGTACATTCTCAACATCCCGTTTCAACACTGAAATTTCTCAAAACCTTGTATAAAAAATGAACTTTCTCAACGTCCTGTATAAAAACTGAACTTTCTCAACGTCCTGTGTAAAAACTGAACTCTCTCAACGTCCCGTTTAATCACTGAACTTTCTGAATGACCCGTTTAAAAACTGAACTTTCTCAACATCCTGTATAAAAACTGAACATTCTCAACATCCTGTATAAAAACTGAACATTCTCAACATCCTGTATATAAACTGAACTTACTCAACGTCCCGATTAAAAACTGAACTTTCTCAACATCTTGTACAAAAACTGAACTTTCTCAACGTGCCATATAAACACTTATATTTCTCAAAGTCCTGAATAAAAGCTGAACTTTCTCAACGTCCTGTATAAAAACTGAACTTTCTCAATGTCCCATTTAAAAACTGAACTTTCTCAACGTCCTGTATAAAAACTGAACTTTCTCAACCTCCTGAATACAAACGGAACTTTCACAACGTCCCGTTTAAAAACTGAAATTCCTCAACGTCCTGTATAAAAACTGAAATTCCTCAACGTCCTGTATAGAAACTGAACTTTCTCAACGTCCCGTTGAAAAACTGAACTTTCTCAGCGTCCTGTATAAAAACTGAAATTTCTCAACATCCCGTTTACAAACTGAACTTTCTCACAGTCCTTTTTACAAACTGAACTTTCTCAACGTCCTGTATAAAAACTGAAATTTCTCAACATCCCGTTTAAAAACTGAACTTGCTCAAAGTCCTTTTTAAAAGCTGAACCTTCTCAACGTCCTGTATAAAAACTGAACATTCTCAACGTCCTCTATAAAAACTGAATTTCTCAAAGTCCTGTACAAAAACTGAACTTTCCCACCGGCCCGTTTAAAAACTGTACTTTCTCAAAGCCCTGTATAAAAACTGAACTTTCTGAACGTCCTGTAAGAAAACTTAACTTTCTTAACGTCCCGTTCAATAACTGAACGTTCTCAACATGCTGTATAAATACTGAACTTTGTCAACGTCCTGTGTAAAAACTGAACTTTCTCAACTGTCTGTATAAAAACTGTACTTTCTCAAGGCCCTGTATAAAAACTGAATCATCCTAACGTCCTGTAAAAAACTGAACTTTCTCAACGTCCCGTTTAAACACTGAACTTTCTCAACCTCCTGAATACAAACGGAACTTTCACAACGTCCCGTTTAAAAACTGAAATTCCTCAACGTCCTGTATAAAAACTGAAATTCCTCAACGTCCTGTATAGAAACTGAACTTTCTCAACGTCCTGTATAAAAACTGAAATTTCTCAACATCCCATTGAAAAACTGAACTTTCTCAACGTCCTGCATAAAAACTGAAGTTACTCAACATCCCGTTTACAAACTGAACTATCTCACAGTCCTTTTAAAAACTGAACTTTCTCAACGTCTTGTATAAAAACTGAAATTTCTCAACATCCCGTTTACAAACTGAACTTTCTCACAGTCCTTTTTACAAACTGAACTTTCTCAACGTCCTGTATAAAAACTGAAATTTCTCAACATCCCGTTTAAAAACTGAACTTGATCAAAGTCCTTTTTAAAAGCTGAACCTTCTCAACGTCCTGTATAAAAACTGAACATTCTCAACGTCCTCTATAAAAACTGAATTTCTCAAAGTCCTGTACAAAAACTGAACTTTCCCACCGGCCCGTTTAAAAACTGTACTTTCTCAAAGCCCTGTATAAAAACTGAACTTTCTGAACGTCCTGTAAGAAAACTTAACTTTCTCAACGTCCCGTTCAATAACTGAACGTTCTCAACATGCTGTATAAATACTGAACTTTGTCAACGTCCTGTGTAAAAACTGAACTTTCTCAACTGTCTGTATAAAAACTGTACTTTCTCAAGGCCCTGTATAAAAACTGAATCATCCAAACGTCCTGTAAAAAACTGAACTTTCTCAACGTCCCATTTAAACACTGAACTTTCTGAATGACCCGTTTAAAAACTGAACTTTCTCAACGTCCTGTATAAAAACTGAAATTTCTCAACATCCCGTTTAAAAACTGAACTTTCTCAGCGTCCTGTATAAAAACAGAACTTTCTCAACGTCCTGTATAAAAACTGAATTTCTCAACGTCCTGTATAAAAACTGAACTTTCTCAACATCCTGTTTAAAAACTGAACTTTCTCATCGTCCTGAAGAAAAACTGAAATTTCTCAACATCCCGTTTAAAAACTGAACTTTCTCAACGTCCTGTAAAAAAACTGAACTTTCTCAACGTCCTGTATAAAAACTGAATTTCTCAACGTCCTGTATAAAAACTGAATTTCTCAACGTCCTGTATAAAAACTGAACTTTCTCAACATCCTGTTTAAAAACTGAACTTTCTCAACGTCCTGTATAAAAACTGAACTTTCTCAATGTCCCGTTTAAAAACTGAACTTTCTCAACGTCCTGTATAGAAATTGAACTTTTTAAACGTCCTGTATAAAAACTGAACTTTCTCAACGTCCCATATAAAAACTGAACTTTCTCAATGTGCCGTTTAAAAACTGAACTTTCTCAACATCCTGTATAAAAACTGAACATTCTCAACATCCTGTATATAAACCGAACTTGCTCAACGTCCCGATTAAAAACTGACCTTTCTCAAAGTCCCGTTTAAAAACTGAATTTTCTCAACGTCCTGTATAAAAACTGAACGTTCTCAACGCCCTGAATAGCTGAACTTTCCCAATGCCCTGTATGAAAATAGAACTTCCCCAATGTCCTGTATAAAAACTGAACATCCTCAACATCTTGTATAAAAACTGAACTTTCTCAAAGCCTGGTATAAAAACTGAACTTTCTCAGTGTCCTATATAAAAATTAAACTTTCGCAAAATCCTGCATAAAAAGTGAACTTTCTCAACGTCCTGTATAAAAACTGAACTTTCTCAACGTCCCGTATAAAAACTGAACTTTCTCAACGTCCTGTATAGAAATTGAACTTACTAAACGTCATGTATAAAAACTGAACTTTTTCAACGTCCCGTTTAAAAATTGAACTTTCTCAACATCCAGGAAAAAAAAATGAACATTCTCAACATCCTGTATATAAACTGAACTTGCTCAACGTCCCGATTCAAAACTGAACTTTCTCAACATCTTGTATATAAACTGAACTTTCTCAACGTGCCACTTAAACACTGAAGTTTCTCAAAGTCCTGAATAAAAGCTGAACTTTCTCAACGTCCTGTATAAAAACTGAACTTTCTCAATGTCCTGTATAAAAACTGAACTTTCTCAATGTCCTGTATAAAAACTAAACATTTTCAACATCCCGTTTCAAAACTGAAATTTGTCAAAACCCTGTAAAAAAACTGAACTTTCTGAATGTCCCATTTAAAAACTGAACTTTCTCAACCTCCTGCATACAAACGGAACTTTATCAATGTCCCGTTTAAAAACTGAACTTTCTCAACATGCTGTATAAAAACAGCACTTTCTCAATGTCCTGTATAAAAACTGAACTTTCTCAACATCCTGTATAAAAACTGAACATTCTCAACATGCTGTATATAAACTGAACTTGCTCAACGTCCCGATTAAAAACTGAACTTTCTCAACTTCTTGTATAAAAACTGGACTTTCTCAACGTGCCATTTAAACGCTGAACTTTCTCAACGTCCTGAATAAAAGCTGAACTTTCTCAACGTCCTGTATAAAAACTGAACTTTCTCAATGTCCTGTATAAAAACTAAACATTTTCAACATCCCGTTTCAAAACTGAAATTTCTCAAAACCCTGTAAAAAAACTGAACTTTCTCAATGTCCCATTTAAAAACTGAACTTTCTCAACGTCCTGTATAAAAACTGAACTTTCTCAACGTCCTGTATAAAAACTGAACTTTCTCAACCTCCTGAATACAAACGGAACTTTCTCAACGTCCCGTTTAAAAACTGAAATTCCTCAACGTCCTGTATAAAAACTGAACTTTCTCAAAGTCCTGTATAAAAACTGAACTTTCTCAAAGTCCTGTATAAAAACTGAACTTTCTCAACGTCCTGTATACAAACTGAACTTGCTCAACGCCCCGTTTAAAAACTGGACTTTCTCAACGTCCTGTATAAAAACTGAACTTCCTCAACGTCCCGTTTGCAAACTGAGCTTTCTCAACATCCTGTATTTAAAATGAACTTTCCTAATGTCCTGTATAAAAACTGAACCTTCTCAACGTCCTGCATAAAAACTGAACTTTCTCAATGTCCCGTTTAAAAACTGAACTTTCTCAACGTCCTTTATAGAAATTGAACTTTCTAAACGTCATGTATAAAAACTGAACTTTTTCAACGTCCCGTTTAAAAATTGAACTTTCTCAACATCCAGGAAAAAAAAATGAACATTCTCAACATCCTGTATATAAACTGAACTTGCTCAACGTCCCGATTAAAAACTGAACTTTCTCAACATCTTGTATATAAACTGAACTTTCTCAACGTGCCACTTAAACACTGAACTTTCTCAACGTCCTGTATAAAAACTGAACTTTCTCAATGTCCTGTATAAAAACTGAACATTCTCAACATCACGTTTCAACACTGAAATTTCTCAAAACCCTGTAAAAAAACTGAACTTTCTCAATGTCCCGTTTAAAAACTGAACTTTCTCAACATCCCGTTTAAAAACTGAACTTTCTCAAAGTCCTGTATAAAAACTGAACTTTCTCAACGTCCTGTATACAAACTGAACTTGCTCAACGTCCCGTTTAAAAACTGGACTTTCTCAACGTCCTGTATAAAAACTGAACTTCCTCAACGTCCCGTTTGCAAACTGAGCTTTCTCAACATCCTGTATATAAAATGAACTTTCCTAATGTCCTGTATAAAAACTGAACCTTCTCAACGTCCTGCATAAAAACTGAACTTTCTCAATGTCCCGTTTAAAAACTGAACTTTCTCAACGTCCTGTATAGAAATTGAACTTTCTAAACGTCATGTATAAAAACTGAACTTTTTCAACGTCCCGTTTAAAAATTGAACTTTCTCAACATCCAGGAAAAAAAAATGAACATTCTCAACATCCTGTATATAAACTGAACTTGCTCAACGTCCCGATTAAAAACTGAACTTTCTCAACATCTTGTATATAAACTGAACTTTCTCAACGTGTCACTTAAACACTGAACTTTCTCAACGTCCTGAATAAAAGCTGAACTTTCTCAACGTCCTGTATAAAAACTGAACTTTCCCAATGTCCTGTATAAAAACTGAACTTTCTCAACATCCTGTGTAAAAACTGAACTTTCTCAACGGCCCGTTTAAAAACTGAACTTGCTCAACGTCCTGTATAAAAACTGAACATTCTCAATGCCCTGTATAAAAACTGAACTTTCTCAAAGTCACTTTTAAAAACTGAATTTTCTAAACGTCCTGTATAAATACTGAACGTTCTCAACGCCCTGAATAGCTGAACTTTCTCAATGCCCTGTGTAAAAACAGAACTTTCCCAATGTCCTGTATAAAAACTGAACATCCTCAACATCCTGTATAAAAACTGAACTTTCTCAGTGTCCTATATAAAAATTAAACTTTCGCAAAATCCTGTATAAAAACTGAACTTTCTCAACGTCCTGTATAGAAACTGAACTTTCTCAACGTCCTGTATAAATACTGAAATTTCTCAACATCCCGTTGAAAAACTGAACTTTCTCTGCGTCCTGTATAAAAACTGAAGTTACTCAACATCCCGTTTACAAACTGAAATTTCTCACAGTCCTTTTAAAAACTGAACTTTCTCAACGTCCTGTATAAAACTGAAATTTCTCCACATCCCGTTTACAAACTGAACTTTCTCACAGTCCTATTTACAAACTGAACTTTCTCAACGTCCTGTATAAAAACTGAAATTTCTCAACATCCCGTTTAAAAACTGAACTTGCTCAAAGTCCTTTTTAAAAGCTGAACCTTCTCAACCTCCTGTATAAAAACTGAACTTTCTCAACATCCCGTTTAAAAACTGAACTTTCTCAACGTCCTGTATAAAAACTGAACATTCTCAACGTCCTCTATAAAAACTGAATTTCTCAAAGTCCTGTATAAAAACTGAACTTTCCCACCGGCCCTTTTAAAAACTGTACTTTCTCAAAGCCCTGTATAAAAACTGAACTTTCTGAACGTCCTTTAAGAAAACTGAACATTCTCAACGTCCTCTATAAAAACTGAATTTCTCAAAGCCCTGTATAAAAACTGAACTTTCTCAACGTCCTGTAAGAAAACTTAACTTTCTCAACGTCCCGTTCAATAACTGAACGTTCTCAACATCCTGTATAAAAACTGAACTTTGTCAACGTCCTGTGTAAAAACTGAACTTTCTCAACTCTCTGTATAAAAACTGAACTTTCTCAACATCCTGTGTAAAAACAGAACTTTCTCAATGCCCTGTGTAAAAACTGAACTTTCTCAACGGCCTGTTTAAAAACTGAACTTGCTCAACGTCCTGTATAAAAACTGAACATTCTCAATGCCCTGTATAAAAACTGAACTTTCTCAAAGTCACTTTTAAAAACTGAATTTTCTCAACGTCCTGTATAAAAACTGAACGTGCTCAACGCCCTGAATAGCTGAACTTTCTCAATGCCCTGTGTAAAAACAGATCTTTCCCAATGTCCTGTATAAAAACTGAACATCCTCAACATCCTGTATAAAAACTGAACTTTCTCAAAGCCCGGTATTAAAACTGAACTTTCTCAGTGTCCTATATAAAAATTAAACTTTCCAAAATCCCGTTTAAAAACTGAACTTTCTCAACGTCCTGTATAAAAACTGAACATTCTCAACGTGCTCTATAAAAACTGAATTTCTCAAAGTCCTGTATAAAAACTGAACTTTCCCACCGGCCCATTTAAAAACTGTACTTTCTCAAAGCCCTGTATAAAAACTGAACTTTCTGAACGTCCTTTAAGAAAACTTAACATTCTCAACGTCCCGTTCAATAACGGAACGTTCTCAACATCCTGTATAAAAACTGAACTTTGTCAACGTCCTGTGTAAAAACTGAACTTTCTCAACTCTCTGTATAAAAACTGTACTTTCTCAAGGCCCTGTATAAAAACTGAATCATCCTAACGTCCTGTAAAAAACTGAACTTTCTCAACGTCCCGTTTAAACACTGAACTTTCTGAATGACCCGTTTAAAAACTGAACTTTCTCAACATCCTGTATAAAAACTGAACATTCTCAACATCCTGTATATAAACTGAACTTGCTCAACGTCCCGATTAAAAACTGAACTTTCTCAACATCTTGTACAAAAACTGAACTTTCTCAACGTGCCATTTAAACACTGAACTTTCTCAACGTCCTGAATAAAAGCTGAACTTTCTCAACGTCCTGTATAAAAACTGAACTTTCTCAATGTCCTGTATAAGAACTAAACAATTTCAACATTCCGTTTCAAAACTGAAATTTCTCAAAACCCTGTAAAAAAACTGAACTTTCTCAATGTCCCATTTAAAAACTGAACTTTCTCAACGTCCTGTATAAAAACTGAACTATCTCAACCTCCTGAATACAAACGGAACTTTCACAACGTCCCGTTAAAAACTGAAATTCCTCAACGTCCTGTTTAAAAACTGAACTTTCTCAGCGTCCTGTATAAAAACTGAAATTTCTCAACGTCCTCTATAAAAACTGAAGTTACTCAACATCCCGTTTACAAACTGAACTTTCTCGCAGTCCTTTTTAAAAACTGAACTTTCTCAACGTCCTGTATAAAAACTGAAATTTCTCAACATCCCATTTAAAAACTGAACTTGCTCACAGTCCTTTTTAAAAGCTGAACCTTCTCAACGTCCTGTATAAAAACTGAACTTTCTCAACATCCGGTTTAAAAACTGAACTTTCTCAACGTCCTGTATAAAAACTGAACATTCTCAACGTCCTCTATAAAAACTGAATTTCTCAAAGTCCTGTATAAAAACTGAACTTTCCCACCGGCCCGTTTAAAAACTGTACTTTCTCAACGCCCTGTATAAAAACTGAACTTTCTCAACGTCCTGTAAGAAAACTTAACTTTCTCAACGGCCCGTTCAATAACTGAATGTTCTCAACATCCTGTATAAAAACTGAACTTTGTCAACGTCCTGTGTAAAAACTGAACTTTCTCAACTCTCTGTATAAAAACTGAACTTTCTCAACATCCTGTATAAAAACAGAACTTTCTCAATGCCCTGTGTAAAAACTGAACTTTCTCAACGGCCCGTTTAAAAACTGAACTTGCTCAATGTCCTGTATAAAAACTGAACATTCTCAATGCCCTGTATAAAAACTGAACTTTCTCAAAGTCACTTTTAAAAACTGAATTTTCTCAACGTCCTGTATAAAAACTGAACGTTCTCAACGCCCTGAATAGCTGAACTTTCTCAATGCCCTGTGTAAAAACAGATCTTTCCCAATGTCCTGTATAAAAACTGAACATCCTCAACATCCTGTATAAAAACTGAACTTTCTCAAAGCCCGGTATTAAAACTGAACTTTCTCAGTGTCCTATATAAAAATTAAACTTTCGCAAAATCCTGTATAAAAACTGAACTTTCTCAACGTCCTGTATAAAAACTGAACTTTCTCAACGACCTGTATAAAAATTGAACTTTCTCAACATCCCGATTAAAAACTGTACTTTCTCAAGGCCCTGTATAAAAACTGAATCATCCTAACGTCCTGTAAAAAACTGAACTTTCTCAACGTCCCATTTAAACACTGAACTTTCTGAATGTCCCGTTTAAAAACTGAACTTTCTCAACATCCTGTATAAAAACTGAACATTCTCAACATCCTGTATATAAACTGAACTTGCTCAACGTCCCGATTAAAAACTGAACTTTCTCAACTTCTTGTATAAAAACTGGACTTTCTCAACGTGCCATTTAAACACTGAACTTTCTCAACGTCCTGAATAAAAGCTGAACTTTCTCAACGTCCTGTATAAAAACTGAACTTTCTCAATGTCCTGTATAAAAACTAAACATTTTCAACATCCCGTTTCAAAACTGAAATTTCTCAAAACCCTGTAAAAAAACTGAACTTTCTCAATGTCCCATTTAAAAACTGAACTTTCTCAACGTCCTGTATAAAAACTGAACTTTCTCAACGTCCTGTATAAAAACTGAACTTTCTCAACCTCCTGAATACAAACGGAACTTTCTCAACGTCCCGTTTAAAAACTGAAATTCCTCAACGTCCTGTATAAAAACTGAACTTTCTCAAAGTCCTGTATAAAAACTGAACTTTCTCAACGTCCTGTATAAAAACTGAAATTTCTCAACATCCCGTTTAAAAACTGAACTTTCTCAGCGTCCTGTATAAAAACAGAACTTTCTCAACGTTCTGTATAAAAACTGAAGTTACTCAAAATCCCGTTTACAAACTGAACTTTCTCAACATCCTGTTTAAAAACTGAACTTTCTCATCGTCCTGTAGAAAAACTGAAATTTCTCAACATCCCGTTTAAAAACTGAACTTTCTCAACGTCCTGTAAAAAAACTGAACTTTCTCAACGTCCTGTATAAAAACTGAATTTCTCAACGTCCTGTATAAAAACTGAATTTCTCAACGTCCTGTATAAAAACTGAACTTCCTCAACATCCTGAATAAAAACTGAACATTCTCAACGTCCCGTTTAAAAACTGAACTTTCTCAACATCCTGAATAAAAAGTGAACTTTCTCAACGTCATGTGTGAAAACTGAACTTTCTCAATGCCCTGTATAAAAACTAAACTTTCTCAACGTCCTGTATAAAAACTGAACATTCTCAATATCCTGTTTCCAGCACTGAAATTTCTCAAAACCCTGTATAAAAACTGAACTTTCTCAATGTCCCGTTTAAAAACTGAACTTTCTCAACGTCCCGTTTAAAAACTGAACTTTCTCAACGTCCCGTTTAAAAACTGGACTTTCTCAACGTCCTGTATAAAAACTGAAGTTTCTCAACATGCTCTATAAAAACTGAACTTCCTCAACGTCCCGTTTACAAACTGAACTTTCTCAACGTCCTGTATAAAAACGGAACTTTCTCAATGTCCCGTTTAAAACTGAACTTTCTCAACATCCCGTTTAAAAACTGAACTTTCTCAAAGTCCTGTATAAAAACTGAACTTTCTCAACGTCCTGTATACAAACTGAACTTGCTCAACGCCCCGTTTAAAAACTGGACTTTCTCAACGTCCTGTATAAAAACTGAACTTCCTCAACGTCCCGTTTGCAAACTGAGCTTTCTCAACATCCTGTATTTAAAATGAACTTTCCTAATGTCGTGTATAAAAACTGAACCTTCTCAACGTCCTGCATAAAAACTGAACTTTCTCAATGTCCCGTTTAAAATCTGAACTTTCTCAACGTCCTGTATAGAAATTGAACTTTCTAAACGTCATGTATAAAAACTGAACTTTTTCAACGTCCCGTTTAAAAATTGAACTTTCTCAACATCCAGGAAAAAAAAATGAACATTCTCAACGTCCTGTATATAAACTGAACTTGCTCAACGTCCCGATTAAAAACTGAACTTTCTCAACATCTTGTATATAAACTGAACTTTCTCAACGTGCCACTTAAACACTGAACTTTCACAACGTCCTGAATAAAAGCTGAACTTTCTCAACGTCCTGTATAAAAACTGAACTTTCCCAATGTCCTGTATAAAAACTGAACTTTCTCAACATCCTGTATAAAAACAGAACTTTCTCAATGCCCTGTGTAAAAACTGAACTTTCTCAACGGCCCGTTTAAAAACTGAACTTGCTCAACGTCCTGTATAAAAACTGAACATTCTCAATGCCCTGTATAAAAACTGAACTTTCTCAAAGTCACTTTTAAAAACTGAATTTTCAAAACGTCCTGTATAAAAACTGAACGTTCTCAACGCCCTGAATAGCTGAACTTTCTCAAGGCCCGGTGTAAAAACAGAACTTTCCCAATGTCCTGTATAAAAACTGAACATCCTCAACATCCTGTATAAAAACTGAACTTTCTCAAAGCCTGGTATAAAAACTGAACTTTCTCAGTGTCCTATATAAAAATTAAACTTTCGCAAAATCCTGTATAAAAACTGAACTTTCTCAACGTCCTGTATAAATACTGACATTTCTCAACGTCCTGTATAAAAACTGAAATTTCTCAACATCCCGTTGAAAAACTGAACTTTCTCAGCGTCCTGTATAAAAACTGAAGTTACTCAACATCCCGTTTACAAACTGAAATTTCTCACAGTCCTTTTAAAAACTGAACTTTCTCAACGTCCTGTATAAAAACTGAAATTTCTCCACATCCCGTATACAAACTGAACTTTCTCACAGTCCTATTTACAAACTGAACTTTCTCAACGTCCTGTATAAAAACTGAAATTTCTCAACATCCCGTTTAAAAACTGAACTTGCTCAAAGTCCTTTTTAAAAGCTGAACCTTCTCAACGACCTGTATAAAAACTGAACTTTCTCAACGTCCTCTATAAAAACTGAATTTCTCAAAGTCCTGTATAAAAACTGAACTTTCCCACCGGCCCGTTTAAAAACTATACTTTCTCAAAGCCCTGTATAAAAACTGAACTTTCTCAACGCCCTGTAAGAAAACTTAACTTTCTCAACGTCCCGTTCAATAACTGAACGTTCTCAACATCCTGTATAAAAACTGAACTTTGTCAACGTCCTGTGTAAAAACTGAACTTTCTCAACTCTCTGTATAAAAACTGAACTTTCTCAACATCCTGTATAAAAACAGAACTTTCTCAATGCCCTGTGTAAAAACTGAACTTTCTCAACGGCCCGTTTAAAAACTGAACTTGCTCAACGTCCTGTATAAAAACTGAACATTCTCAACGCCCTGTATAAAAACTGAACTTTCTCAAAGTCACTTTTAAAAACTGAATTTTCTCAACGTCCTGTATAAAAACTGAACGTTCTCAATGCCCTGAATAGCTGAACTTTCTCAATGCCCTGTGTAAAAACAGATCTTTCCCAATGTCCTGTATAAAAACTGAACATCCTCAACATCCTGTATAAAAACTGAACTTTCTCAAAGCCCGGTATAAAAACTGAACTTTCTCAGTGTCCTATATAAAAATTAAACTTTCCAAAATCCCGTTTAAAAACTGAACTTTCTCAACGTCCTGTATAAAAACTGAACATTCTCAACGTGCTCTATAAAAACTGAATTTCTCAAAGTCCTGTATAAAAACTGAACTTTCCCACCGGCCCATTTAAAAACTGTACTTTCTCAAAGCCCTGTATAAAAACTGAACTTTCTGAACGTCCTTTAAGAAAACTTAACATTCTCAACGTCCCGTTCAATAACGGAACGTTCTCAACATGCTGTATAAAAACTGAACTTTGTCAACGTCCTGTGTAAAAACTGAACTTTCTCAACTCTCTGTATAAAAACTGTACTTTCTCAAGGCCCTGTATAAAAACTGAATCATCCTAACGTCCTGTAAAAAACTGAACTTTCTCAACGTCCCGTTTAAACACTGAACTTTCTGAATGACCCGTTTAAAAACTGAACTTTCTCAACATCCTGTATAAAAACTGAACATTCTCAACATCCTGTATATAAACTGAACTTGCTCAACGTCCCGATTAAAAACTGAACTTTCTCAACATCTTGTACAAAAACTGAACTTTCTCAACGTGCCATTTAAACACTGAACTTTCTCAACGTCCTGAATAAAAGCTGAACTTTCTCAACGTCCTGTATAAAAACTGAACTTTCTCAATGTCCTGTATAAAAACTAAACATTTTCAACATTCCGTTTCAAAACTGAAATTTCTCAAAACCCTGTAAAAAAACTGAACTTTCTCAATGTCCCATTTAAAAACTGAACTTTCTCAACGTCCTGTATAAAAACTGAACTATCTCAACCTCCTGAATACAAACGGAACTTTCACAACGTCCCGTTAAAAACTGAAATTCCTCAACGTCCTGTTTACAAACTGAACTTTCTCAGCGTCCTGTATAAAAACTGAAGTTACTCAACATCCCGTTTACAAACTGAACTTTCTCACAGTCCTTTTAAAAACTGAACTTTCTCAACGTCCTGTATAAAAACTGAAATTTCTCAACATCCCGTTTAAAAACTGAACTTTCTCAACGTCCTGTATAAAAACTGAACATTCTCAACGTGCTCTATAAAAACTGAATTTCTCAAAGTCCTGTATAAAAACTGAACTTTCCCACCGGCCCATTTAAAAACTGTACTTTCTCAAAGCCCTGTATAAAAACTGAACTTACTGAACGTCCTTTAAGAAAACTTAACATTCTCAACATCCCGTTCAATAACTGAACGTTCTCAACATCCTGTATAAAAACTGAACTTTGTCAACGTCCTGTGTAAAAACTGAACTTTCTCAACTCTCTGTATAAAAACTGAACTTTCTCAACATCCTGTATCAAAACAGAACTTTCTCAATGCCCTGTGTAAAAACTGAACTTTCTCAACGTCCTGTATAAAAACTGAACATTCTCAATGCCCTGTATAAAAACTGAACTTTCTCAAAGACACTTTTAAAAACTGAATTTTCTCAACGTCCTGTATAAAAACTGAACGTTCTCAACGCCCTGAATAGCTGAACTTTCTCAATGCCCTGTGTAAAAACAGATCTTTCCCAATGTCCTGTATAAAAACTGAACATCCTCAACATCCTGTATAAAAACTGAACTTTCTCAAAGCCCGGTATTAAAACTGAACTTTCTCAGTGTCCTATATAAAAATTAAACTTTCTCAATGTCCCATTTAAAAACTGAACTTTCTCAATGTCCTGTATAAAAACTGAACATTCTCAACGTGCTCTATAAAAACTGAATTTCTCAAACTCCTGTATAAAAACTGAACTTTCCCACCGGCCCATTTAAAAACTGTACTTTCTCAAAGCCCTGTATAAAAACTGAACTTTCTGAACGTCCTTTAAGAAAACTTAACATTCTCAACGTCCCGTTCAATAACTGAACGTTCTCAACATCCTGCATAAAAACTGAACTTTGTCAACGTCCTGTGTAAAAACTGAACTTTCTCAACTCTCTGTATAAAAACTGTACTTTCTCAAGGCCCTGTATAAAAACTGAATCATCCTAACGTCCTGTAAAAAACTGAACTTTCTCAACGTCCCGTTTAAACACTGAACTTTCTGAATGACCCGTTTAAAAACTGAACTTTCTCAACATCCCGTTTAAAAACTGAACTTGCTCAAAGTCCTTTTTAAATGCTGAACCTTCTCAACGTCCTGTATAAAAACTGAACATTCTCAACGTGCTCTATAAAAACTGAATTTCTCAAAGTCCTGTATAAAAACTGAACTTTCCCACCGGCCCATTTAAAAACTGTACTTTCTCAAAGCCCTGTATAAAAACTGAACTTACTGAACGTCCTTTAAGAAAACTTAACATTCTCAACGACCCGTTCAATAACTGAACGTTCTCAACATCCTGTATATAAACTGAACTTGCTCAACGTCCCGATTAAAAACTGAACTTTCTCAACATCTTGTACAAAAACTGAACTTTCTCAACGTGCCATTTAAACACTGAACTTTCTCAACGTCCTGAATAAAAGCTGAACTTTCTCAAAATCCTGTATAAAAACTGAACTTTCTCAATGTCCTGTATAAAAACTAAACATTTTCAACATTCCGTTTCAAAACTGAAATTTCTCAGAACCCTGTAAAAAAACTGAACTTTCTCAATGTCCCATTTAAAAATTGAACTTTCTCAACGTCCTGTATAAAAACTGGACTATCTCAACCTCCTGAATACAAACGGAACTTTCACAACGTCCCGTTAAAAACTGAAATTCCTCAACGTCCCGTTTAAAAACTGAACTTTCTCAACGTCCTGTATAAAAACTGAACTTTCTCAACGTCCCATTAAAAAACTGAACTTTCTCAACGTCCTGTATAAAAACTGATATTTCTCAACATCCCATTGAAAAACTAAACTTTCTCAGCGTCCTGTATAAAAACTGAAGTTACTCAACATCCCGTTTACAAACTGAACTTTCTCACAGTCCTTTTAAAAACTGAACTTTCTCAACGTCCTGTATAAAAACTGAAATTTCTCAACATCCCGTTTACAAACTGAACTTTCTCACAGTCCTTTTTACAAACTGAACTTTCTCAATGTCCTGTATAAAAACTGAAATTTCTCAACATCCCGTTTAAAAACTGAACTTGCTCAAAGTCCTTTTTAAAAGCTGAACCTTCTCAACGTCCTGTATAAAAACTGAACTTTCTCAACATCCCGTTTAAAAACTGAACTTTCTCAACGTCCTGTATAAAAACTGAACATTCTCAACGTGCTCTATAAAAACTGAATTTCTCAAAGTCCTGTATAAAAACTGAACTTTCCCACCGGCCCATTTAAAAACTGTACTTTCTCAAAGCCCTGTATAAAAACTGAACTTTCTGAACGTCCTTTAAGAAAACTTAACATTCTCAACGTCCCGTTCAATAACTGAACGTTCTCAACATCCTGTATAAAAACTGAACTTTGTCAACGTCCTGTGTAAAAACTGAACTTTCTCAACTCTCTTTATAAAAACTGTACTTTCTCAAGGCCCTGTATAAAAACTGAATCATCCTAACGTCCTGTAAAAAACTGAACTTTCTCAACGTCCCGTTTAAACACTGAACTTTCTGAATGTCCCGTTTAAAAACTGAACTTTCTCAACATCCTGTATAAAAACTGAACATTCTCAACGTCCTGTATATAAACTGAACTTGCTCAACGTCCCGATTAAAAACTGAACTTTCTCAACATCTTGTACAAAAACTGAACTTTCTCAACGTGCCATTTAAACACTGAACTTTCTCAACGTCCTGAATAAAAGCTGAACTTTCTCAACGTCCTGTATAAAAACTGAACTTTCTCAATGTCCTGTATAAGAACTAAACATTTTCAACATTCCGTTTCAAAACTGAAATTTCTCAAAACCCTGTAAAAAAACTGAACTTTCTCAATGTCCCATTTAAAAACTGAACTTTCTCAACGTCCTGTATAAAAACTGAACTTTCTCAACCTCCTGAATACAAACGGAACTTTCACAACGTCCTGTTTAAAAACTGAAATTCCTCAACGTCCTGTATAAAAACTGAACTTTCTCAACGTCCTGTATAAAAACTGAACTTTCTCAACGTCCCGTTAAAAAACTGAACTTTCTCAACGTCCTGTATAAAAACTGAAATTTCTCAACATCCCATTGAAAAACTGAACTTTCTCAGCGTCCTGTATAAAAACTGAAGTTACTCAACATCCCGTTTACAAACTGAACTTTCTCACAGTCCTTTTAAAAACTGAACTTTCTCAACGTCCTGTATAAAAACTCAAATTTCTCAACATCCCGTTTACAAACTGAACTTTCTCACAGTCCTTTTTACAAACTGAACTTTCTCAACGTCCTGTATAAAAACTGAAATTTCTCAACATCCCGTTTAAAAACTGAACTTGCTCAAAGTCCTTTTTAAAAGCTGAACCTTCTCAACGTCCCGTATAAAAACTGAACATTCTCAACGTCCTGTATAAAAACTGAATTTCTCAAAGTTCTGTATAAAAACTGAACTTTCCCACCGGCCCGTTTAAAAACTGTACTTTCTCAACGCCCTGTATAAAAACTGAACTTTCTCAACGTCCTGTAAGAAAACTTAACTTTCTCAACGGCCCGTTCAATAACTGAACGTTCTCAACATCCTGTATAAAAACTGAACTTTGTCAACGTCCTGTGTAAAAACTGAACTTTCTCAACTCTCTGTATAAAAACTGAACTTTCTCAACATCCTGTATAAAAACAGAACTTTCTCAATGCCCTGTGTAAAAACTGAACTTTCTCAACGGCCCGTTTAAAAACTGAACTTGCTCAATGTCCTGTATAAAAACTGAACATTCTCAATGCCCTGTATAAAAACTGAACTTTCTCAAAGTCACTTTTAAAAACTGAATTTTCTCAACGTCCTGTATAAAAACTGAACGTTCTCAACGCCCTGAATAGCTGAACTTTCTCAATGCCCTGTGTAAAAACAGATCTTTCCCAATGTCCTGTATAAAAACTGAACATCCTCAACATCCTGTATAAAAACTGAACTTTCTCAAAGCCCGGTATTAAAACTGAACTTTCTCAGTGTCCTATATAAAAATTAAACTTTCGCAAAATCCTGTATAAAAACTGAACTTTCTCAACGTCCTGTATAAAAACTGAACTTTCTCAACGACCTGTATAAAATTGAAAATTCTCAACATCCCGATTAAAAACTGTACTTTCTCAAGGCCCTGTATAAAAACTGAATCATCCTAACGTCCTGTAAAAAACTGAACTTTCTCAACGTCCCATTTAAACACTGAACTTTCTGAATGTCCCGTTTAAAAACTGAACTTTCTCAACATCCTGTATAAAATCTGAACATTCTCAACATCCTGTATATAAACTGAACTTGCTCAACGTCCCGATTAAAAACTGAACTTTCTCAACTTCTTGTATAAAAACTGGACTTTCTCAACGTGCCATTTAAACACTGAACTTTCTCAACGTCCTGAATAAAAGCTGAACTTTCTCAACGTCCTGTATAAAAACTGAACTTTCTCAATGTCCTGTATAAAAACTAAACATTTTCAACATCCCGTTTCAAAACTGAAATTTCTCAAAACCCTGTAAAAAAACTGAACTTTCTCAACGTCCTGTATAAAAACTGAACTTTCTCAACCTCCTGAATACAAACGGAACTTTCTCAACGTCCCGTTTAAAAACTGAAATTCCTCAACGTCCTGTATAAAAACTGAACTTTCTCAAAGTCCTGTAGAAAAACTGAAATTTCTCAACATCCCATTTAAAAACTGAACTTTCTCAACGTCCTGTAAAAAAACTGAACTTTCTCAACGTCCTGTATAAAAACTGAAGTTACTCAAAATCCCGTTTACAAACTGAACTTTCTCAACATCCCATTTAAAAACTGAACTTTCTCAACGTCCTGTAAAAAAACTGAACTTTCTCAACGTCCTGTATAAAAACTGAATTTCTCAACGTCCTGTATAAAAACTGAATTTCTCAACGTCACGTATAAAAACTGAACTTTCTCAACATCCTATTTAAAAACTGAACTTTCTCAACGTCCTGTATAAAAACTGAACTTTCTCAACGTCCTGTGTAAAAACTAAACTTTCTCAACGTCCTGTACAAAAACTGAACTTTCTCAATGTCCCGTTTAAAAACTGAACTTTCTCAACATCCTGAATAAAAACTGAACTTTCTCAGTGTCCTATATAAAAATTAAACTTGCTCAAAATCCTGTATAAAAACTAAACTTTCTCAACGTCCTGTATAAAAACTGAACATTCTCAATATCCCGTTTCAGCACTGAAATTTCTCAAAACCCTGTATAAAAACTGAACTTTCTCAATGTCCCGTTTAAAAACTGAACTTTCTCAACGTCCCGTTTAAAAACTGAACTTTCTCAACGTCCTGTATAAAAACTGAACATTCTCAATGTTCCGTTTAAAAACTGGACTTTCTCAACGTCCTGTATAAAACTGAAGTTTCTCAACATGCTCTATAAAAACTGAACTTCCTCAACGTCCCGTTTACAAACTGAACTTTCTCAACGTCCTGTATAAAAACGGAACTTTCTCAATGTCCCGTTTAAAACTGAACTTTCTCAACATCCCGTTTAAAAACTGAACTTTCTCAAAGTCCTGTATAAAAACTGAACTTTCTCAACGTCCTGTATACAAACTGAACTTGCTCAACGCCCCGTTTAAAAACTGGACTTTCTCAACGTCCTGTATAAAAACTGAACTTCCTCAACGTCCCGTTTGCAAACTGAGCTTTCTCAACATCCTGTATTTAAAATGAACTTTCCTAATGTCGTGTATAAAAACTGAACCTTCTCAACGTCCTGCATAAAAACTGAACTTTCTCAATGTCCCGTTTAAAAACTGAACTTTCTCAACGTCCTTTATAGAAATTGAACTTTCTAAACGTCATGTATAAAAACTGAACTTTTTCAACGTCCCGTTTAAAAATTGAACTTTCTCAACATCTTGTATATAAACTGAACTTTCTCAACGTGCCACTTAAACACTGAACTTTCTCAACGTCCTGTATAAAAACTGAACTTTCTCAATGTCCTGTATAAAAACTGAACATTCTCAACATCACGTTTCAACACTGAAATTTCTCAAAACCCTGTAAAAAAACTGAACTTTCTCAATGTCCCGTTTAAAAACTGAACTTTCTCAACATCCCGTTTAAAAACTGAACTTTCTCAAAGTCCTGTTTAAAAACTGAACTTTCTCAACGTCCTGTATACAAACTGAACTTGCTCAACGTCCCGTTTAAAAACTGGACTTTCTCAACGTCCTGTATAAAAACTGAACTTCCTCAACGTCCCGTTTGCAAACTGAGCTTTCTCAACATCCTGTATATAAAATGAACTTTCCTAATGTCCTGTATAAAAACTGAACCTTCTCAACGTCCTGCATAAAAACTGAACTTTCTCAATGTCCCGTTTAAAAACTGAACTTTCTCAACGTCCTGTATAGAAATTGAACTTTCTAAACGTCATGTATAAAAACTGAACTTTTTCAACGTCCCGTTTAAAAATTGAACTTTCTCAACATCCAGGAAAAAAAAATGAACATTCTCAACGTCCTGTATATAAACTGAACTTGCTCAACGTCCCGATTAAAAACTGAACTTTCTCAACATCTTGTATATAAACTGAACTTTCTCAACGTGTCACTTAAACACTGAACTTTCTCAACGTCCTGAATAAAAGCTGAACTTTCTCAACGTCCTGTATAAAAACTGAACTTTCCCAATGTCCTGTATAAAAACTGAACTTTCTCAACATCCTGTATAAAAACTGAACATTCTCAATGCCCTGTATAAAAACTGAACTTTCTCAAAGTCACTTTTAAAAACTGAATTTTCTAAACGTCTTGTATAAAAACTGAACGTTCTCAACGCCCTGAATAGCTGAACTTTCTCAATGCCCTGTGTAAAAACAGAACTTTCCCAATGTCCTGTATAAAAACTGAACATCCTCAACATCCTGTATAAAAACTGAACTTTCTCAAAGCCCGGTATTAAAACTGAACTTTCTCAGTGTCCTATATAAAAATTAAACTTTCGCAAAATCCTGTATAAAAACTGAACTTTCTCAACGTCCTGTATAGAAACTGAACTTTCTCAACGTCCTGTATAAATACTGAAATTTCTCAACAACCCGTTTACAAACTGAAATTTCTCACAGTCCTTTTAAAAACTGAACTTTCTCAACGTCCTGTATAAAAACTGAAATTTCTCCACATCCCGTTTACAAACTGAACTTTCTCACAGTCCTTTTTACAAACTGAACTTTCTCAACGTCCTGTATAAAAACTGAAATTTCTCAACATCCCGTTTAAAAACTGAACTTGCTCAAAGTCCTTTTTAAAAGCTGAACCTTCTCAACCTCCTGTATAAAAACTGAACTTTCTCAACATCCCGTTTAAAAACTGAACTTTCTCAACGTCCTGTATAAAAACTGAACTTTCTCAACGTCCTGTAAGAAAACTTAACTTTCTCAACGGCCCGTTCAATAACTGAACGTTCTCAACATCCTGTATAAAAACTGAACTTTGTCAACGTCCTGTGTAAAAACTGAACTTTCTCAACTCTCTGTATAAAAACTGAACTTTCTCAACATCCTGTATAAAAACAGAACTTTCTCAATGCCCTGTGTAAAAACTGAACTTTCTCAACGGCCCGTTTAAAAACTGAACTTGCTCAATGTCCTGTATAAAAACTGAACATTCTCAATGCCCTGTATAAAAACTGAACTTTCTCAAAGTCACTTTTAAAAACTGAATTTTCTCAACGTCCTGTATAAAAACTGAACGTTCTCAACACCCTGAATAGCTGAACTTTCTCAATGCCCTGTGTAAAAACAGAACTTTCCCAATGTCCTGTATAAAAACTGAACATCCTCAACATCCTGTATAAAAACTGAACTTTCTCAAAGCCCGGTATTAAAACTGAACTTTCTCAGTGTCCTATATAAAAATTAAACTTTCGCAAAATCCTGTATAAAAACTGAACTTTCTCAACGTCCTGTATAAATACTGAAATTTCTCAACATCCCGTTGAAAAACTGAACTTGCTCAAAGTCCTTTTTAAAAGCTGAACCTTCTCAACCTCCTGTATAAAAACTGAACTTTCTCAAAGTCCCGTTTAAAAACTGAACTTTCTCAACGTCCTGTAAAAAAACTGAACTTTCTCAACGTCCTGTATAAAAACTGAAGTTACTCAAAATCCCGTTTACAAACTGAACTTTCTCAACATCCCATTTAAAAACTGAACTTTCTCAACGTCCTGTAAAAAAACTGAACTTTCTCAACGTCCTGTATAAAAACTGAATTTCTCAACGTCCTGTATAAAAACTGAATTTCTCAACGTCACGTATAAAAACTGAACTTTCTCAACATCCTATTTAAAAACTGAACTTTCTCAACGTCCTGTATAAAAACTGAACTTTCTCAACGTCCTGTGTAAAAACTAAACTTTCTCAACGTCCTGTACAAAAACTGAACTTTCTCAACGTCCCGTTTAAAAACTGAACTTTCTCAACATCCTGAATAAAAACTGAACTTTCTCAGTGTCCTATATAAAAATTAAACTTGCTCAAAATCCTGTATAAAAACTAAACTTTCTCAACGTCCTGTATAAAAACTGAACATTCTCAATATCCCGTTTCAGCACTGAAATTTCTCAAAACCCTGTATAAAAACTGAACTTTCTCAATGTCCCGTTTAAAAACTGAACTTTCTCAACGTCCCGTTTAAAAACTGAACTTTCTCAACGTCCTGTATAAAAACTGAACATTCTCAATGTTCCGTTTAAAAACTGGACTTTCTCAACGTCCTGTATAAAACTGAAGTTTCTCAACATGCTCTATAAAAACTGAACTTCCTCAACGTCCCGTTTACAAACTGAACTTTCTCAACGTCCTGTATAAAAACGGAACTTTCTCAATGTCCCGTTTAAAACTGAACTTTCTCAACATCCCGTTTAAAAACTGAACTTTCTCAAAGTCCTGTATAAAAACTGAACTTTCTCAACGTCCTGTATACAAACTGAACTTGCTCAACGCCCCGTTTAAAAACTGGACTTTCTCAACGTCCTGTATAAAAACTGAACTTCCTCAACGTCCCGTATGCAAACTGAGCTTTCTCAACATCCTGTATTTAAAATGAACTTTCCTAATGTCGTGTATAAAAACTGAACCTTCTCAACGTCCTGCATAAAAACTGAACTTTCTCAATGTCCCGTTTAAAAACTGAACTTTCTCAACGTCCTTTATAGAAATTGAACTTTCTAAACGTCATGTATAAAAACTGAACTTTTTCAACGTCCCGTTTAAAAATTGAACTTTCTCAACATCTTGTATATAAACTGAACTTTCTCAACGTGCCACTTAAACACTGAACTTTCTCAACGTCCTGTATAAAAACTGAACTTTCTCAATGTCCTGTATAAAAACTGAACATTCTCAACATCACGTTTCAACACTGAAATTTCTCAAAACCCTGTAAAAAAACTGAACTTTCTCAATGTCCCGTTTAAAAACTGAACTTTCTCAACATCCCGTTTAAAAACTGAACTTTCTCAAAGTCCTGTTTAAAAACTGAACTTTCTCAACGTCCTGTATACAAACTGAACTTGCTCAACGTCCCGTTTAAAAACTGGACTTTCTCAACGCCCTGTATAAAAACTGAACTTCCTCAACGTCCCGTTTGCAAACTGAGCTTTCTCAACATCCTGTATATAAAATGAACTTTCCTAATGTCCTGTATAAAAACTGAACCTTCTCAACGTCCTGCATAAAAACTGAACTTTCTCAATGTCCCGTTTAAAAACTGAACTTTCTCAACGTCCTGTATAGAAATTGAACTTTCTAAACGTCATGTATAAAAACTGAACTTTTTCAACGTCCCGTTTAAAAATTGAACTTTCTCAACATCCAGGAAAAAAAAATGAACATTCTCAACGTCCTGTATATAAACTGAACTTGCTCAACGTCCCGATTAAAAACTGAACTTTCTCAACATCTTGTATATAAACTGAACTTTCTCAACGTGTCACTTAAACACTGAACTTTCTCAACGTCCTGAATAAAAGCTGAACTTTCTCAACGTCCTGTATAAAAACTGAACTTTCCCAATGTCCTGTATAAAAACTGAACTTTCTCAACATCCTGTATAAAAACTGAACATTCTCAATGCCCTGTATAAAAACTGAACTTTCTCAAAGTCACTTTTAAAAACTGAATTTTCTAAACGTCTTGTATAAAAACTGAACGTTCTCAACGCCCTGAATAGCTGAACTTTCTCAATGCCCTGTGTAAAAACAGAACTTTCCCAATGTCCTGTATAAAAACTGAACATCCTCAACATCCTGTATAAAAACTGAACTTTCTCAAAGCCCGGTATTAAAACTGAACTTTCTCAGTGTCCTATATAAAAATTAAACTTTCGCAAAATCCTGTATAAAAACTGAACTTTCTCAACGTCCTGTATAGAAACTGAACTTTCTCAACGTCCTGTATAAATACTGAAATTTCTCAACAACCCGTTTACAAACTGAAATTTCTCACAGTCCTTTTAAAAACTGAACTTTCTCAACGTCCTGTATAAAAACTGAAATTTCTCCACATCCCGTTTACAAACTGAACTTTCTCACAGTCCTTTTTACAAACTGAACTTTCTCAACGTCCTGTATAAAAACTGAAATTTCTCAACATCCCGTTTAAAAACTGAGCTTGCTCAAAGTCCTTTTTAAAAGCTGAACCTTCTCAACCTCCTGTATAAAAACTGAACTTTCTCAACATCCCGTTTAAAAACTGAACTTTCTCAACGTCCTGTATAAAAACTGAACTTTCTCAACGTCCTGTAAGAAAACTTAACTTTCTCAACGGCCCGTTCAATAACTGAACGTTCTCAACATCCTGTATAAAAACTGAACTTTGTCAACGTCCTGTGTAAAAACTGAACTTTCTCAACTCTCTGTATAAAAACTGAACTTTCTCAACATCCTGTATAAAAACAGAACTTTCTCAATGCCCTGTGTAAAAACTGAACTTTCTCAACGGCCCGTTTAAAAACTGAACTTGCTAAACATCCTGTATAAAAACTGAACATTCTCAATGCCCTGTATAAAAACTGAACTTTCTCAAAGTCACTTTTAAAAACTGAATTTTCTCAACGTCCTGTATAAAAACTGAACGTTCTCAACGCCCTGAATAGCTGAACTTTCTCAATGCCCTGTGTAAAAACAGAACTTTCCCAATGTCCTGTATAAAAACTGAACATCCTCAACATCCTGTATAAAAACTGAACTTTCTCAAAGCCCGGTATTAAAACTGAACTTTCTCAGTGTCCTATATAAAAATTAAACTTTCGCAAAATCCTGTATAAAAACTGAACTTTCTCAACGTCCTGTATAAATACTGAAATTTCTCAACATCCCGTTGAAAAACTGAACTTGCTCAAAGTCCTTTTTAAAAGCTGAACCTTCTCAACCTCCTGTATAAAAACTGAACTTTCTCAACATCCCGTTTAAAAACTGAACTTTCTCAACGTCCTGTATAAAAACTGAAATTTCTCAACATCCCGTTTAAAAACTGAACTTGCTCAAAGTCCTTTTTAAAAGCTGAACCTTCTCAACCTCCTGTATAAAAACTGAACTTTCTCAACGTCCCGTTTAAAAACTGAACTTTCTCAACGTCCTGTATAAAAACTGAACATTCTCAACGTCCTCTATAAAAACTGAATTTCTCAAAGCCCTGTATAAAAACTGAACTTTCTCAATGTCCTGTAAGAAAACTTAACTTTCTCAACGTCCCGTTCAATAACTGAACGTTCTCAACATCCTGTATAAAAACTGAACTTTGTCAACGTCCTGTGTAAAAACTGAACTTTCTCAACTCTCTGTATAAAATCTGAACTTTCTCAACATCCTGTGTAAAAACAGAACTTTCTCAACTCTCTGTATAAAAACTGAACTTTCTCAACATCCTGTATAAAAACAGAACTTTCTCAATGCACTGTGTAAAAACTGAACTTTCTCAAAGGCCCGTTTAAAAACTGAACTTGCTCAACGTCCTGTATAAAAACTGAACATTCTCAATGCCCTGTATAAAAACTGAACTTTCTCAAAGTCACTTTTAAAAACTGAATTTTCTCAACGTCCTGTATAAAAACTGAACGTTCTCAACGCCCTGAATAGCTGAACTTTCTCAATGCCCTGTGTAAAAACAGAACTTTCCCAATGTCCTGTATAAAAACTGAACATCCTCAACATCCTGTATAAAAACTGAACTTTCTCAAAGCCCGGTATAAAAACTGAACTTTCTCAGTGTCCTATATAAAAATTAAACTTTCGCAAAATCCTGTATAAAAACTGAACTTTCACAACATCCTGTATAAAAACTGAACTTTCTCAACGTCCTGTATAAAAACTGAACTTTCTCAACATCCTGAATAAAAAGTGAACTTTCTCAACGTCCTGTGTAAGAACTGAACTTTCTCAACGTCCTGTACAAAAACTGAACTTTCTCAATGTTCCGTTTAAAAACTGAACTTTCACAACATCCTGTATAAAAACTGAACTTTCTCAAATTCCTGTGTAAAAACTAAACTTTCTCAACGTCCTGTACAAAAACTGAACTTTCTCAACATCCCGTTTAAAAACTGAACTTTCTCAACGTCCTGTATAAAAACTGAACATTCTCAACGTGCTCTATAAAAACTGAATTTCTCAAACTCCTGTATAAAAACTGAACTTTCCCACCGGCCCATTTAAAAACTGTACTTTCTCAAAGCCCTGTATAAAAACTGAACTTTCTGAACGTCCTTTAAGAAAACTTAACATTCTCAACGTCCCGTTCAATAACTGAACGTTCTCAACATCCTGCATAAAAACTGAACTTTGTCAACGTCCTGTGTAAAAACTGAACTTTCTCAACTCTCTGTATAAAAACTGTACTTTCTCAAGGCCCTGTATAAAAACTGAATCATCCTAACGTCCTGTAAAAAACTGAACTTTCTCAACGTCCCGTTTAAACACTGAACTTTCTGAATGACCCGTTTAAAAACTGAACTTTCTCAACATCCCGTTTAAAAACTGAACTTGCTCAAAGTCCTTTTTAAATGCTGAACCTTCTCAACGTCCTGTATAAAAACTGAACATTCTCAACGTGCTCTATAAAAACTGAATTTCTCAAAGTCCTGTATAAAAACTGAACTTTCCCACCGGCCCATTTAAAAACTGTACTTTCTCAAAGCCCTGTATAAAAACTGAACTTACTGAACGTCCTTTAAGAAAACTTAACATTCTCAACGACCCGTTCAATAACTGAACGTTCTCAACATCCTGTATATAAACTGAACTTGCTCAACGTCCCGATTAAAAACTGAACTTTCTCAACATCTTGTACAAAAACTGAACTTTCTCAACGTGCCATTTAAACACTGAACTTTCTCAACGTCCTGAATAAAAGCTGAACTTTCTCAAAATCCTGTATAAAAACTGAACTTTCTCAATGTCCTGTATAAAAACTAAACATTTTCAACATTCCGTTTCAAAACTGAAATTTCTCAGAACCCTGTAAAAAAACTGAACTTTCTCAATGTCCCATTTAAAAATTGAACTTTCTCAACGTCCTGTATAAAAACTGGACTATCTCAACCTCCTGAATACAAACGGAACTTTCACAACGTCCCGTTAAAAACTGAAATTCCTCAACGTCCCGTTTAAAAACTGAACTTTCTCAACGTCCTGTATAAAAACTGAACTTTCTCAACGTCCCATTAAAAAACTGAACTTTCTCAACGTCCTGTATAAAAACTGATATTTCTCAACATCCCATTGAAAAACTAAACTTTCTCAGCGTCCTGTATAAAAACTGAAGTTACTCAACATCCCGTTTACAAACTGAACTTTCTCACAGTCCTTTTAAAAACTGAACTTTCTCAACGTCCTGTATAAAAACTGAAATTTCTCAACATCCCGTTTACAAACTGAACTTTCTCACAGTCCTTTTTACAAACTGAACTTTCTCAATGTCCTGTATAAAAACTGAAATTTCTCAACATCCCGTTTAAAAACTGAACTTGCTCAAAGTCCTTTTTAAAAGCTGAACCTTCTCAACGTCCTGTATAAAAACTGAACTTTCTCAACATCCCGTTTAAAAACTGAACTTTCTCAACGTCCTGTATAAAAACTGAACATTCTCAACGTGCTCTATAAAAACTGAATTTCCCAAAGTCCTGTATAAAAACTGAACTTTCCCACCGGCCCATTTAAAAACTGTACTTTCTCAAAGCCCTGTATAAAAACTGAACTTTCTGAACGTCCTTTAAGAAAACTTAACATTCTCAACGTCCCGTTCAATAACTGAACGTTCTCAACATCCTGTATAAAAACTGAACTTTGTCAACGTCCTGTGTAAAAACTGAACTTTCTCAACTCTCTTTATAAAAACTGTACTTTCTCAAGGCCCTGTATAAAAACTGAATCATCCTAACGTCCTGTAAAAAACTGAACTTTCTCAACGTCCCGTTTAAACACTGAACTTTCTGAATGTCCCGTTTAAAAACTGAACTTTCTCAACATCCTGTATAAAAACTGAACATTCTCAACATCCTGTATGTAAACTGAACTTGCTCAACGTCCCGATTAAAAACTGAACTTTCTCAACATCTTGTACAAAAACTGAACTTTCTCAACGTGCCATTTAAACACTGAACTTTCTCAACGTCCTGAATAAAAGCTGAACTTTCTCAACGTCCTGTATAAAAACTGAACTTTCTCAATGTCCTGTATAAGAACTAAACATTTTCAACATTCCGTTTCAAAACTGAAATTTCTCAAAACCCTGTAAAAAAACTGAACTTTCTCAATGTCCCATTTAAAAACTGAACTTTCTCAACGTCCTGTATAAAAACTGAACTTTCTCAACCTCCTGAATACAAACGGAACTTTCACAACGTCCTGTTTAAAAACTGAAATTCCTCAACGTCCTGTATAAAAACTGAACTTTCTCAACGTCCTGTATAAAAACTGAACTTTCTCAACGTCCCGTTAAAAAACTGAACTTTCTCAACGTCCTGTATAAAAACTGAAATTTCTCAACATCCCATTGAAAAACTGAACTTTCTCAAAGTCCTGTTTAAAAACTGAACTTTCTCAACGTCCTGTATACAAACTGAACTTGCTCAACGTCCCGTTTAAAAACTGGACTTTCTCAACGCCCTGTATAAAAACTGAACTTCCTCAACGTCCCGTTTGCAAACTGAGCTTTCTCAACATCCTGTATATAAAATGAACTTTCCTAATGTCCTGTATAAAAACTGAACCTTCTCAACGTCCTGCATAAAAACTGAACTTTCTCAATGTCCCGTTTAAAAACTGAACTTTCTCAACGTCCTGTATAGAAATTGAACTTTCTAAACGTCATGTATAAAAACTGAACTTTTTCAACGTCCCGTTTAAAAATTGAACTTTCTCAACATCCAGGAAAAAAAAATGAACATTCTCAACGTCCTGTATATAAACTGAACTTGCTCAACGTCCCGATTAAAAACTGAACTTTCTCAACATCTTGTATATAAACTGAACTTTCTCAACGTGTCACTTAAACACTGAACTTTCTCAACGTCCTGAATAAAAGCTGAACTTTCTCAACGTCCTGTATAAAAACTGAACTTTCCCAATGTCCTGTATAAAAACTGAACTTTCTCAACATCCTGTATAAAAACTGAACATTCTCAATGCCCTGTATAAAAACTGAACTTTCTCAAAGTCACTTTTAAAAACTGAATTTTCTAAACGTCTTGTATAAAAACTGAACGTTCTCAACGCCCTGAATAGCTGAACTTTCTCAATGCCCTGTGTAAAAACAGAACTTTCCCAATGTCCTGTATAAAAACTGAACATCCTCAACATCCTGTATAAAAACTGAACTTTCTCAAAGCCCGGTATTAAAACTGAACTTTCTCAGTGTCCTATATAAAAATTAAACTTTCGCAAAATCCTGTATAAAAACTGAACTTTCTCAACGTCCTGTATAGAAACTGAACTTTCTCAACGTCCTGTATAAATACTGAAATTTCTCAACAACCCGTTTACAAACTGAAATTTCTCACAGTCCTTTTAAAAACTGAACTTTCTCAACGTCCTGTATAAAAACTGAAATTTCTCCACATCCCGTTTACAAACTGAACTTTCTCACAGTCCTTTTTACAAACTGAACTTTCTCAACGTCCTGTATAAAAACTGAAATTTCTCAACATCCCGTTTAAAAACTGAGCTTGCTCAAAGTCCTTTTTAAAAGCTGAACCTTCTCAACCTCCTGTATAAAAACTGAACTTTCTCAACATCCCGTTTAAAAACTGAACTTTCTCAACGTCCTGTATAAAAACTGAACTTTCTCAACGTCCTGTAAGAAAACTTAACTTTCTCAACGGCCCGTTCAATAACTGAACGTTCTCAACATCCTGTATAAAAACTGAACTTTGTCAACGTCCTGTGTAAAAACTGAACTTTCTCAACTCTCTGTATAAAAACTGAACTTTCTCAACATCCTGTATAAAAACAGAACTTTCTCAATGCCCTGTGTAAAAACTGAACTTTCTCAACGGCCCGTTTAAAAACTGAACTTGCTCAACGTCCTGTATAAAAACTGAACATTCTCAATGCCCTGTATAAAAACTGAACTTTCTCAAAGTCACTTTTAAAAACTGAATTTTCTCAACGTCCTGTATAAAAACTGAACGTTCTCAACGCCCTGAATAGCTGAACTTTCTCAATGCCCTGTGTAAAAACAGAACTTTCCCAATGTCCTGTATAAAAACTGAACATCCTCAACATCCTGTATAAAAACTGAACTTTCTCAAAGCCCGGTATTAAAACTGAACTTTCTCAGTGTCCTATATAAAAATTAAACTTTCGCAAAATCCTGTATAAAAACTGAACTTTCTCAACGTCCTGTATAAATACTGAAATTTCTCAACATCCCGTTGAAAAACTGAACTTGCTCAAAGTCCTTTTTAAAAGCTGAACCTTCTCAACCTCCTGTATAAAAACTGAACTTTCTCAACATCCCGTTTAAAAACTGAACTTTCTCAACGTCCTGTATAAAAACTGAAATTTCTCAACATCCCGTTTAAAAACTGAACTTGCTCAAAGTCCTTTTTAAAAGCTGAACCTTCTCAACCTCCTGTATAAAAACTGAACTTTCTCAACGTCCCGTTTAAAAACTGAACTTTCTCAACGTCCTGTATAAAAACTGAACATTCTCAACGTCCTCTATAAAAACTGAATTTCTCAAAGCCCTGTATAAAAACTGAACTTTCTCAATGTCCTGTAAGAAAACTTAACTTTCTCAACGTCCCGTTCAATAACTGAACGTTCTCAACATCCTGTATAAAAACTGAACTTTGTCAACGTCCTGTGTAAAAACTGAACTTTCTCAACTCTCTGTATAAAATCTGAACTTTCTCAACATCCTGTGTAAAAACAGAACTTTCTCAACTCTCTGTATAAAAACTGAACTTTCTCAACATCCTGTATAAAAACAGAACTTTCTCAATGCACTGTGTAAAAACTGAACTTTCTCAAAGGCCCGTTTAAAAACTGAACTTGCTCAACGTCCTGTATAAAAACTGAACATTCTCAATGCCCTGTATAAAAACTGAACTTTCTCAAAGTCACTTTTAAAAACTGAATTTTCTCAACGTCCTGTATAAAAACTGAACGTTCTCAACGCCCTGAATAGCTGAACTTTCTCAATGCCCTGTGTAAAAACAGAACTTTCCCAATGTCCTGTATAAAAACTGAACATCCTCAACATCCTGTATAAAAACTGAACTTTCTCAAAGCCCGGTATAAAAACTGAACTTTCTCAGTGTCCTATATAAAAATTAAACTTTCGCAAAATCCTGTATAAAAACTGAACTTTCACAACATCCTGTATAAAAACTGAACTTTCTCAACGTCCTGTATAAAAACTGAACTTTCTCAACATCCTGAATAAAAAGTGAACTTTCTCAACGTCCTGTGTAAGAACTGAACTTTCTCAACGTCCTGTACAAAAACTGAACTTTCTCAATGTTCCGTTTAAAAACTGAACTTTCACAACATCCTGTATAAAAACTGAACTTTCTCAAATTCCTGTGTAAAAACTAAACTTTCTCAACGTCCTGTACAAAAACTGAACTTTCTCAACATCCCGTTTAAAAACTGAACTTTCTCAACGTCCTGTATAAAAACTGAACATTCTCAACGTGCTCTATAAAAACTGAATTTCTCAAACTCCTGTATAAAAACTGAACTTTCCCACCGGCCCATTTAAAAACTGTACTTTCTCAAAGCCCTGTATAAAAACTGAACTTTCTGAACGTCCTTTAAGAAAACTTAACATTCTCAACGTCCCGTTCAATAACTGAACGTTCTCAACATCCTGCATAAAAACTGAACTTTGTCAACGTCCTGTGTAAAAACTGAACTTTCTCAACTCTCTGTATAAAAACTGTACTTTCTCAAGGCCCTGTATAAAAACTGAATCATCCTAACGTCCTGTAAAAAACTGAACTTTCTCAACATCCCGTTTAAACACTGAACTTTCTGAATGACCCGTTTAAAAACTGAACTTTCTCAACATCCCGTTTAAAAACTGAACTTGCTCAAAGTCCTTTTTAAATGCTGAACCTTCTCAACGTCCTGTATAAAAACTGAACATTCTCAACGTGCTCTATAAAAACTGAATTTCTCAAAGTCCTGTATAAAAACTGAACTTTCCCACCGGCCCATTTAAAAACTGTACTTTCTCAAAGCCCTGTATAAAAACTGAACTTACTGAACGTCCTTTAAGAAAACTTAACATTCTCAACGACCCGTTCAATAACTGAACGTTCTCAACATCCTGTATATAAACTGAACTTGCTCAACGTCCCGATTAAAAACTGAACTTTCTCAACATCTTGTACAAAAACTGAACTTTCTCAACGTGCCATTTAAACACTGAACTTTCTCAACGTCCTGAATAAAAGCTGAACTTTCTCAAAATCCTGTATAAAAACTGAACTTTCTCAATGTCCTGTATAAAAACTAAACATTTTCAACATTCCGTTTCAAAACTGAAATTTCTCAGAACCCTGTAAAAAAACTGAACTTTCTCAATGTCCCATTTAAAAATTGAACTTTCTCAACGTCCTGTATAAAAACTGGACTATCTCAACCTCCTGAATACAAACGGAACTTTCACAACGTCCCGTTAAAAACTGAAATTCCTCAACGTCCCGTTTAAAAACTGAACTTTCTCAACGTCCTGTATAAAAACTGAACTTTCTCAACGTCCCATTAAAAAACTGAACTTTCTCAACGTCCTGTATAAAAACTGATATTTCTCAACATCCCATTGAAAAACTAAACTTTCTCAGCGTCCTGTATAAAAACTGAAGTTACTCAACATCCCGTTTACAAACTGAACTTTCTCACAGTCCTTTTAAAAACTGAACTTTCTCAACGTCCTGTATAAAAACTGAAATTTCTCAACATCCCGTTTACAAACTGAACTTTCTCACAGTCCTTTTTACAAACTGAACTTTCTCAATGTCCTGTATAAAAACTGAAATTTCTCAACATCCCGTTTAAAAACTGAACTTGCTCAAAGTCCTTTTTAAAAGCTGAACCTTCTCAACGTCCTGTATAAAAACTGAACTTTCTCAACATCCCGTTTAAAAACTGAACTTTCTCAACGTCCTGTATAAAAACTGAACATTCTCAACGTGCTCTATAAAAACTGAATTTCCCAAAGTCCTGTATAAAAACTGAACTTTCCCACCGGCCCATTTAAAAACTGTACTTTCTCAAAGCCCTGTATAAAAACTGAACTTTCTGAACGTCCTTTAAGAAAACTTAACATTCTCAACGTCCCGTTCAATAACTGAACGTTCTCAACATCCTGTATAAAAACTGAACTTTGTCAACGTCCTGTGTAAAAACTGAACTTTCTCAACTCTCTTTATAAAAACTGTACTTTCTCAAGGCCCTGTATAAAAACTGAATCATCCTAACGTCCTGTAAAAAACTGAACTTTCTCAACGTCCCGTTTAAACACTGAACTTTCTGAATGTCCCGTTTAAAAACTGAACTTTCTCAACATCCTGTATAAAAACTGAACATTCTCAACATCCTGTATGTAAACTGAACTTGCTCAACGTCCCGATTAAAAACTGAACTTTCTCAACATCTTGTACAAAAACTGAACTTTCTCAACGTGCCATTTAAACACTGAACTTTCTCAACGTCCTGAATAAAAGCTGAACTTTCTCAACGTCCTGTATAAAAACTGAACTTTCTCAATGTCCTGTATAAGAACTAAACATTTTCAACATTCCGTTTCAAAACTGAAATTTCTCAAAACCCTGTAAAAAAACTGAACTTTCTCAATGTCCCATTTAAAAACTGAACTTTCTCAACGTCCTGTATAAAAACTGAACTTTCTCAACCTCCTGAATACAAACGGAACTTTCACAACGTCCTGTTTAAAAACTGAAATTCCTCAACGTCCTGTATAAAAACTGAACTTTCTCAACGTCCTGTATAAAAACTGAACTTTCTCAACGTCCCGTTAAAAAACTGAACTTTCTCAACGTCCTGTATAAAAACTGAAATTTCTCAACATCCCATTGAAAAACTGAACTTTCTCAGCGTCCTGTATAAAAACTGAAGTTACTCAACATCCCGTTTACAAACTGAACTTTCTCACAGTCCTTTTAAAAACTGAACTTTCTCAACGTCCTGTATAAAAACTCAAATTTCTCAACATCCCGTTTACAAACTGAACTTTCTCACAGTCCTTTTTACAAACTGAACTTTCTCAACGTCCTGTATAAAAACTGAAATTTCTCAACATCCCGTTTAAAAACTGAACTTGCTCAAAGTCCTTTTTAAAAGCTGAACCTTCTCAACGTCCCGTATAAAAACTGAACATTCTCAACGTCCTGTATAAAAACTGAATTTCTCAAAGTTCTGTATAAAAACTGAACTTTCCCACCGGCCCGTTTAAAAACTGTACTTTCTCAACGCCCTGTATAAAAACTGAACTTTCTCAACGTCCTGTAAGAAAACTTAACTTTCTCAACGGCCCGTTCAATAACTGAACGTTCTCAACATCCTGTATAAAAACTGAACTTTGTCAACGTCCTGTGTAAAAACTGAACTTTCTCAACTCTCTGTATAAAAACTGAACTTTCTCAACGGCCCGTTTAAAAACTGAACTTGCTCAATGTCCTGTATAAAAACTGAACATTCTCAATGCCCTGTATAAAAACTGAACTTTCTCAAAGTCACTTTTAAAAACTGAATTTTCTCAACGTCCTGTATAAAAACTGAACGTTCTCAACGCCCTGAATAGCTGAACTTTCTCAATGCCCTGTGTAAAAACAGATCTTTCCCAATGTCCTGTATAAAAACTGAACATCCTCAACATCCTGTATAAAAACTGAACTTTCTCAAAGCCCGGTATTAAAACTGAACTTTCTCAGTGTCCTATATAAAAATTAAACTTTCGCAAAATCCTGTATAAAAACTGAACTTTCTCAACGTCCTGTATAAAAACTGAACTTTCTCAACGACCTGTATAAAAATTGAAAATTCTCAACATCCCGATTAAAAACTGTACTTTCTCAAGGCCCTGTATAAAAACTGAATCATCCTAACGTCCTGTAAAAAACTGAACTTTCTCAACGTCCCATTTAAACACTGAACTTTCTGAATGTCCCGTTTAAAAACTGAACTTTCTCAACATCCTGTATAAAAACTGAACATTCTCAACATCCTGTATATAAACTGAACATTCTCAACATCCTGTATATAAACTGAACTTGCTCAACGTCCCGATTAAAAACTGAACTTTCTCAACTTCTTGTATAAAAACTGGACTTTCTCAACGTGCCATTTAAACACTGAACTTTCTCAACGTCCTGAATAAAAGCTGAACTTTCTCAACGTCCTGTATAAAAACTGAACTTTCTCAATGTCCTGTATAAAAACTAAACATTTTCAACATCCCGTTTCAAAACTGAAATTTCTCAAAACCCTGTAAAAAAACTGAACTTTCTCAACGTCCTGTATAAAAACTGAACTTTCTCAACCTCCTGAATACAAACGGAACTTTCTCAACGTCCCGTTTAAAAACTGAAATTCCTCAACGTCCTGTATAAAAACTGAACTTTCTCAAAGTCCTGTAGAAAAACTGAAATTTCTCAACATCCCATTTAAAAACTGAACTTTCTCAACGTCCTGTAAAAAAACTGAACTTTCTCAACGTCCTGTATAAAAACTGAAGTTACTCAAAATCCCGTTTACAAACTGAACTTTCTCAACATCCTGTTTAAAAACTGAACTTTCTCATCGTCCTGTAGAAAAACTGAAATTTCTCAACATCCCATTTAAAAACTGAACTTTCTCAACGTCCTGTAAAAAAACTGAACTTTCTCAACGTCCTGTATAAAAACTGAATTTCTCAACGTCCTGTATAAAAACTGAATTTCTCAACGTCACGTATAAAAACTGAACTTTCTCAACATCCTATTTAAAAACTGAACTTTCTCAACATCCTGAATAAAAAGTGAACTTTCTCAACGTCCTGTATAAAAACTGAACTTTCTCAACGTCCTGTGTAAAAACTAAACTTTCTCAACGTCCTGTACAAAAACTGAACTTTCTCAACGTCCCGTTTAAAAACTGAACTTTCTCAACGTCCTGTATAAAAACTGAACATTCTCAATATCCCGTTTCAGCACTGAAATTTCTCAAAACCCTGTATAAAAACTGAACTTTCTCAATGTCCCGTTTAAAAACTGAACTTTCTCAACGTCCCGTTTAAAAACTGAACTTTCTCAACGTCCTGTATAAAAACTGAACATTCTCAATGTTCCGTTTAAAAACTGGACTTTCTCAACGTCCTGTATAAAAACTGAAGTTTCTCAACATGCTCTATAAAAACTGAACTTCCTCAACGTCCCGTTTACAAACTGAACTTTCTCAACGTCCTGTATAAAAACGGAACTTTCTCAATGTCCCGTTTAAAACTGAACTTTCTCAACATCCCGTTTAAAAACTGAACTTTCTCAAAGTCCTGTATAAAAACTGAACTTTCTCAACGTCCTGTATACAAACTGAACTTGCTCAACGCCCCGTTTAAAAACTGGACTTTCTCAACGTCCTGTATAAAAACTGAACTTCCTCAACGTCCCGTTTGCAAACTGAGCTTTCTCAACATCCTGTATTTAAAATGAACTTTCCTAATGTCCTGTATAAAAACTGAACCTTCTCAACGTCCTGCATAAAAACTGAACTTTCTCAATGTCCCGTTTAAAAACTGAACTTTCTCAACGTCCTTTATAGAAATTGAACTTTCTAAACGTCATGTATAAAAACTGAACTTTTTCAACGTCCCGTTTAAAAATTGAACTTTCTCAACATCTTGTATATAAACTGAACTTTCTCAACGTGCCACTTAAACACTGAACTTTCTCAACGTCCTGTATAAAAACTGAACTTTCTCAATGTCCTGTATAAAAACTGAACATTCTCAACATCACGTTTCAACACTGAAATTTCTCAAAACCCTGTAAAAAAACTGAACTTTCTCAATGTCCCGTTTAAAAACTGAACTTTCTCAACATCCCGTTTAAAAACTGAACTTTCTCAAAGTCCTGTTTAAAAACTGAACTTTCTCAACGTCCTGTATACAAACTGAACTTGCTCAACGTCCCGTTTAAAAACTGGACTTTCTCAACGTCCTGTATAAAAACTGAACTTCCTCAACGTCCCGTTTGCAAACTGAGCTTTCTCAACATCCTGTATATAAAATGAACTTTCCTAATGTCCTGTATAAAAACTGAACCTTCTCAACGTCCTGCATAAAAACTGAACTTTCTCAATGTCCCGTTTAAAAACTGAACTTTCTCAACGTCCTGTATAGAAATTGAACTTTCTAAACGTCATGTATAAAAACTGAACTTTTTCAACGTCCCGTTTAAAAATTGAACTTTCTCAACATCCAGGAAAAAAAAATGAACATTCTCAACGTCCTGTATATAAACTGAACTTGCTCAACGTCCCGATTAAAAACTGAACTTTCTCAACATCTTGTATATAAACTGAACTTTCTCAACGTGTCACTTAAACACTGAACTTTCTCAACGTCCTGAATAAAAGCTGAACTTTCTCAATGTCCTGTATAAAAACTGAACATTCTCAACATCACGTTTCAACACTGAAATTTCTCAAAACCCTGTAAAAAAACTGAACTTTCTCAATGTCCCGTTTAAAAACTGAACTTTCTCAACATCCCGTTTAAAAACTGAACTTTCTCAAAGTCCTGTTTAAAAACTGAACTTTCTCAACGTCCTGTATACAAACTGAACTTCCTCAACGTCCCGTTTGCAAACTGAGCTTTCTCAACATCCTGTATATAAAATGAACTTTCCTAATGTCCTGTATAAAAACTGAACCTTCTCAACGTCCTGCATAAAAACTGAACTTTCTCAATGTCCCGTTTAAAAACTGAACTTTCTCAACGTCCTGTATAGAAATTGAACTTTCTAAACGTCATGTATAAAAACTGAACTTTTTCAACGTCCCGTTTAAAAATTGAACTTTCTCAACATCCAGGAAAAAAAAATGAACATTCTCAACGTCCTGTATATAAACTGAACTTGCTCAACGTCCCGATTAAAAACTGAACTTTCTCAACATCTTGTATATAAACTGAACTTTCTCAACGTGTCACTTAAACACTGAACTTTCTCAACGTCCTGAATAAAAGCTGAACTTTCTCAACGTCCTGTATAAAAACTGAACTTTCCCAATGTCCTGTATAAAAACTGAACTTTCTCAACATCCTGTATAAAAACAGAACTTTCTCAATGCCCTGTGTAAAAACTGAACTTTCTCAACGTCCTGTATAAAAACTGAACATTCTCAATGCCCTGTATAAAAACTGAACTTTCTCAAAGTCACTTTTAAAAACTGAATTTTCTAAACGTCCTGTATAAAAACTGAACGTTCTCAACGCCCTGAATAGCTGAACTTTCTCAATGCCCTGTGTAAAAACAGAACTTTCCCAATGTCCTGTATAAAAACTGAACATCCTCAACATCCTGTATAAAAACTGAACTTTCTCAAAGCCCGGTATTAAAACTGAACTTTCTCAGTGTCCTATATAAAAATTAAACTTTCGCAAAATCCTGTATAAAAACTGAACTTTCTCAACGTCCTGTATAGAAACTGAACTTTCTCAACGTCCTGTATAAATACTGAAATTTCTCAACATCCCGTTGAAAAACTGAACTTTCTCAACGTCCTGTATAAAAACTGAAGTTACTCAACATCCCGTTTACAAACTGAAATTTCTCACAGTCCTTTTAAAAACTGAACTTTCTCAACGTCCTGTATAAAAACTGAAATTTCTCCACATCCCGTTTACAAACTGAACTTTCTCACAGTCCTTTTTACAAACTGAACTTTCTCAACGTCCTGTATAAAAACTGAAATTTCTCAACATCCCGTTTAAAAACTGAACTTGCTCAAAGTCCTTTTTAAAAGCTGAACCTTCTCAACCTCCTGTATAAAAACTGAACTTTCTCAACATCCCGTTTAAAAACTGAACTTTCTCAACGTCCTGTATAAAAACTGAACTTTCTCAACGTCCTGTGAGAAAACTTAACTTTCTCAACGGCCCGTTCAATAACTGAACGTTCTCAACATCCTGTATAAAAACTGAACTTTGTCAACGTCCTGTGTAAAAACTGAACTTTCTCAACTCTCTGTATAAAAACTGAACTTTCTCAACATCCTCTATAAAAACAGAACTTTCTCAATGCCCTGTGTAAAAACTGAACTTTCTCAACGGCCCGTTTAAAAACTGAACTTGCTCAACGTCCTGTATAAAAACTGAACATTCTCAATGCCCTGTATAAAAACTGAACTTTCTCAAAGTCACTTTTAAAAACTGAATTTTCTCAACGTCCTGTATAAAAACTGAACGTTCTCAACGCCCTGAATAGCTGAACTTTCTCAATGCCCTGTGTAAAAACAGAACTTTCCCAATGTCCTGTATAAAAACTGAACATCCTCAACATCCTGTATAAAAACTGAACTTTCTCAAAGCCCGGTATTAAAACTGAACTTTCTCAGTGTCCTATATAAAAATTAAACTTTCGCAAAATCCTGTATAAAAACTGAACTTTCTCAACGTCCTGTATAAATACTGAAATTTCTCAACATCCCGTTGAAAAACTGAACTTGCTCAAAGTCCTTTTTAAAAGCTGAACCTTCTCAACCTCCTGTATAAAAACTGAACTTTCTCAACATCCCGTTTAAAAACTGAACTTTCTCAACGTCCTGTATAAAAACTGAAATTTCTCAACATCCCGTTTAAAAACTGAACTTGCTCAAAGTCCTTTTTAAAAGCTGAACCTTCTCAACCTCCTGTATAAAAACTGAACTTTCTCAACGTCCTGTATAAAAACTGAACATTCTCAACGTCCTCTATAAAAACTGAATTTCTCAAAGCCCTGTATAAAAACTGAACTTTCTCAATGTCCTGTAAGAAAACTTAACTTTCTCAACGTCCCGTTCAATAACTGAACGTTCTCAACATCCTGTATAAAAACTGAACTTTGTCAACGTCCTGTGTAAAAACTGAACTTTCTCAACTCTCTGTATAAAATCTGAACTTTCTCAACATCCTGTGTAAAAACAGAACTTTCTCAACTCTCTGTATAAAAACTGAACTTTCTCAACATCCTGTATAAAAACAGAACTTTCTCAATGCCCTGTGTAAAAACTGAACTTTCTCAAAGGCCCGTTTAAAAACTGAACTTGCTCAACGTCCTGTATAAAAACTGAACATTCTCAATGCCCTGTATAAAAACTGAACTTTCTCAAAGTCACTTTTAAAAACTGAATTTTCTCAACGTCCTGTATAAAAACTGAACGTTCTCAACGCCCTGAATAGCTGAACTTTCTCAATGCCCTGTGTAAAAACAGAACTTTCCCAATGTCCTGTATAAAAACTGAACATCCTCAACATCCTGTATAAAAACTGAACTTTCTCAGTGTCCTATATAAAAATTAAACTTTCGCAAAATCCTGTATAAAAACTGAACTTTCTCAACGTCCTGTATAAAAACTGAACTTTCTCAACATCCTGAATAAAAAGTGAACTTTCTCAACGTCCTGTGTAAGAACTGAACTTTCTCAACGTCCTGTACAAAAACTGAACTTTCTCAATGTTCCGTTTAAAAACTGAACTTTCACAACATCCTGTACAAAAACTGAACTTTCTCAACATCCCGTTTAAAAACTGAACTTTCTCAATGTCCTGTATAAAAACTGAACATTCTCAATATCCCGTTTAAAAACTGAACTTTCTCAACGTCCTGTATAAAAACTGAAGTTTCTCAACATGCTCTATAAAAACTGAACTTCCTCAACGTCCCGTTTACAAACTGAACTTTCTCAATGTTCCGTTTAAAAACTGAACTTTCTCAACGTCCAGTATAAAAACTGAACTTTCTCAACGTCCTGTATAAAAACTGAACGTTCTCAATGTCCCGTTTAAAACTGAACTTTCTCAACGTCCAGTATAAAAACTGAACTTTCTCAACGTCCTGTATAAAAACTGAACGTTCTCAATGTCCCGTTTAAAACTGAACTTTCTCAACAACCCGTTTAAAAACTGAACTTTCTCAAAGTCCTGTATAAAAACTGAACTTTCTCAACGTCCTGTATACAAACTGAACTTGCTCAACGCCCCGTTTAAAAACTGGACTTTCTCAACGTCCTGTATAAAAACTGAACTTCCTCAACGTCCCGTTTGCAAACTGAGCTTTCTCAACATCCTGTATATAAAATGAACTTTCCTAATGTCCTGTATAAAAACTGAACCTTCACAACGTCCCGTTTAAAAACTGAACTTTCTCAACGTCCTGTATAGAAATTGAACTTTCTAAACGTCATGTATAAAAACTGAACTTTTTCAACGTCCCGTTTAAAAATTGAACTTTCTCAACATCCAGGGAAAAAAAATGAACATTCTCAACATCCTGTATATAAACTGAACTTGCTCAACGTCCCGATTAAAAACTGAACTTTCTCAACTTCTTGTATAGAAACTGAACTTTCTCAACGTGCCACTTAAACACTGAACTTTCTCAACGTCCTGAATAAAAGCTGAACTTTCTCAACGTCCTGTATAAAAACTGAACTTTCACAACATCCCGTTTAAAAACTGAACTTTCTCAAAGTCCTGTATAAAAACTGAACTTTCTCAACGTCCTGTATACAAACTGAACTTGCTCAACGTCCCGTTTAAAAACTGAACTTTCTCAAAGTCCTGTATACAAACTGAACTTTCTCAATGTCCCGTTTAAAAACTGAACTTTCTCAAAGTCCTGTATAAAAACTGAACTTTCTCAACGTCCTGTATACAAACTGAACTTGCTCAACGTCCCGTTTAAAAACTGAACTTTCTCAAAGTCCTGTATACAAACTGAACTTTCTCAATGTCCCGTTTAAAAACTGAACTTTCTCAACATCCCGTTTAAAAACTGAACTTTCTCAAAGTCCTGTATAAAAACTGAACTTTCTCAACGTCCTGTATAAAAACTGAACTTCCTCAACGTCCCGTTTGCAAACTGAGCTTTCTCAACATCCTGTATATAAAATGAACTTTCCTAATGTCCTGTATAAAAACTGAACCTTCTCAACGTCCTGCATAAAAACTGAACTTTCTCAATGTCCCGTTTAAAAACTGAACTTTCTCAACGTCCTGTATAGAAATTGAACTTTCTAAACGTCATGTATAAAAACTGAACTTTTTCAACGTCCCGTTTAAAAAGTGAACTTTCTCAACGTCCTGTGTAAGAACTGAACTTTCTCAACGTCCTGTACAAAAACTGAACTTTCTCAATGTTCCGTTTAAAAACTGAACTTTCACAACATCCTGTATAAAAACTGAACTTTCTCAAATTCCTGTGTAAAAACTAAACTTTCTCAACGTCCTGTACAAAAACTGAACTTTCTCAATGTTCCGTTTAAAAACTGAACTTTCACAACATCCTGTATAAAAACTGAACCTTCTCAATATCCCGTTTCAGCACTGAAATTTCTCAAAACCCTGTATAAAAACTGAACTTTCTCAACGTCCTGTATAAAAACTGAACTTTCTCAATGTTCCGTTTAAAAACTGAACTTTCTCAACGTCCAGTATAAAAACTGAACTTTCTCAACGTCCCGTTTAAAAACTGAAGTTTCTCAACATGCTCTATAAAAACTGAACTTCCTCAACGTCCCGTTTACAAACTGAACTTTCTCAACATCCTGTATAAAAACGGAACTTTCTCAATGTCCCGTTTAAAACTGAACTTTCTCAACAACCCGTTTAAAAACTGAACTTTCTCAAAGTCCTGTATAAAAACTGAACTTTCTCAACGTCCTGTATACAAACTGAACTTGCTCAACGCCCCGTTTAAAAACTGGACTTTCTCAACGTCCTGTATAAAAACTGAACTTCCTCAACGTCCCGTTTGCAAACTGAGCTTTCTCAACATCCTGTATATAAAATGAACTTTCCTAATGTCCTGTATAAAAACTGAACCTTCACAACGTCCCGTTTAAAAACTGAACTTTCTCAATGTCCCGTTTAAAAACTGAACTTTCTCAACATCTTGTATAGAAACTGAACTTTCTCAACGTGCCACTTAAACACTGAACTTTCTCAACGTCCTGAATAAAAGCTGAACTTTCTCAACGTCCTGTATAAAAACTGAACTTTCTCAATGTCCTGTATAAAAACTGAACATTCTCAACATCACGTTTCAACACTGAAATTTCTCAAAACCCTGTAAAAAAACTGAACTTTCTCAATGTCCCGTTTAAAAACTGAACTTTCTCAACATCCCGTTTAAAAACTGAACTTTCTCAACGTCCTGTATAAAAACTGGACTTTCTCAACGTCCTGTATAAAAACTGAACTTCCTCAACGTCCCGTTTGCAAACTGAGCTTTCTCAACATCCTGTATATAAAATGAACTTTCCTAATGTCCTGTATAAAAACTGAACCTTCTCAACGTCCTGCATAAAAACTGAACTTTCTCAATGTCCCGTTTAAAAACTGAACTTTCTCAACGTCCTGTATAGAAATTGAACTTTCTAAACGTCATGTATAAAAACTGAACTTTTTCAACGTCCCGTTTAAAAATTGAACTTTCCCAACATCCAGGAAAAAAAAATGAACATTCTCAACATCCTGTATATAAACTGAACTTGCTCAACGTCCCGATTAAAAACTGAACTTTCTCAACATCTTGTATAAAAACAACTTTCTCAACGTGCCACTTAAACACTGAACTTTCTCAACGTCCTGAATAAAAGCTGAACTTTCTCAACGTCCTTTATAAAAACTGAACTTTCTCAATGTCCTGTATAAAAACTGAACATTCTCAACATCACGTTTCAACACTGAAATTTCTCAAAACCCTGTAAAAAAACTGAACTTTCTCAATGTCCCGTTTAAAAACTGAACTTTCTCAACATGCTGTATAAAAACTGAACTTTCTCAACGTCCTGTATAAAAACTGAACTTTCTCAACATCCCGTTTAAAAACTGAACGTTCTCAATGTCCAGTATAAAAACTGAACTTTCTCAACGTCCTGTATAAAAACTGAACGTTCTCAACGTCCCGTTTAAAAACTGAACTTTCTCAACGTCCTGTATAAAAACTGAACGTTCTCAACGTCCCGTTTAAAAACTGGACTTTCTCAATGTCCTGTATAAAAACTGAAGTTTCTCAACGTCCTGTAAAAAAACTTAACTTTCTCAATGTCCCGTTTAATAACTGAACTTTCTCAACATCCTGTATAAAAACTGAACTTTCTCAACGTCCTGTATAAAAACTGAACTTTCTCAACGTCCTGTACAAAAACTGAACTTTCTCAACGTCCCGTTTAAAAACTGAACTTATTCAAAGTCATGTATAAAAACTGAACTTTTTCAATGTCCTCTATAAAAACTGAACTTTCTCAACGTTCTGTTGAAAAACTGAACTTTGTCACATCCTGTATAAAAACTGAACATTCTCAACGTCCCGTTTAAAAACTGAACTTTCTCAAAGTCCTGTATAAAAACTGAACTTTCTCAACGTCCTGTTTAAAAACTGAACTTACTCAATGTCCTGTATAAAAACTGAACCTTCTCAACATCCTGTATAAAAACTGAACTTTCTCAACATCCTGTATAAAAACTGAACTTTCTCAATGTCCTGTATAAAAACTGAACTTTTCTCAATTTCCTGTATAAAAACTGAACTTTCTCAACGCCCGGTATAAAAACTGAACTTTCTCAATGTCCTGTATAAAAACTGAACTTTCTCAACGTCCCGTTTACAAACTGAAATTTCTCAACGTCCTGTATAAAAACTGAACTTTCTCAACGTCCCGTATAACAACTGAACTTTCTCAATGTCCCGTTTAAAAACATGATCTTTCTCAACATCCTGGAAAAAAAATGAACATTCTCAACATCCTGTATTTAAACTGAACACGCTCAACATCCCGATCAAAAACTGAACTTTCTCAACATCTTCTATAAAAACGGAACTTTCTCAACGTGCCATTTAAACACTGAACTTTTTCAACATCCTGTATAGAAACTGAACTTTCTCAACATCCTGTATAAAAACTGAACTTTCTCAACGCCCTGTATAAAAACTTAACTTTCTCAACCTCCCGTTTAAAAACTGAACTTTCCTAAGGTCCTGTTTAAAAACTGAACTTTCTCAACGCCCTGTATAAAAACTGAACTTTCTCAACGCCCTGTATAAAAACTGAACTTTCCTAACGTCCTGTATATAAACTAAACTTTCTCAACGTCCCGTTTTAAAACTGAACTTTCTCAACACCCTGTATAAAAACTGAACTTTCTCAAAGCCCTTTATTGCATCAGTTGGGCATGCGTGGTCGACTATGATTGCTGCTTCCGGCCACATGTCTCGTAACAACACAATTTCATACTGGCTTGCCAATTTAGGGCCAGCCAGTGTGAAATACGCCCCCACACTGGAAAAGGGCTGCCAGCAGGGGCGGGAATGTGGCGGTCACCTGGTGCAATGGGAAGTTGAGTGGGAGGCGGCGCGGGTGCGGCTGAAACTTAAATCATTTGAGGCAACACCCTAATGGAGTTCCAGAGGAGACACAGGGAGCTGTCCAGATATATGCTACAGTTAGGGTAACAGCACCTGCTCGACATGCAGGGAAGGAGGGAAATGCAGCTCCCTGCTTCGTGGATGAGTGCCTGCACACTTTTGTGAAGGCAGTGATTGCCAGTCGGGACATCCTGATGCCGCAGAATAGAAAAAGTTGGCCCACCCCTCCAAACGAAGTGGCCTGGGTAGATGTGGCAGGCCAGATCAGCGGGCACAACATGGTGTGCCACACCTAGATTCAGTGCCAAAAATAGTTTATGATCCTCTGCACTCAGGAAGGGTGTGTACCAATTTGGCATGGTACTGTGTGGAGAAGTCTTGAAGGGTGTCCTTCCTTCCTGGTGCTCAGGGGTGTAAGATCCAGAGTAACAGAAGGCATATATACCTGTGCCTGATAAGGTTGGGAGATCAACCGGTAGCTCTGGGTGCATATAAGCACCAGATATGTAAATATGATGGGCACTTGCTCAATGTCCTATGTAAATGCTAGATTATCTCAACATCCTGTATCAACACTGTATTTTCGGGTTGTCCTGGTCCATTTTCAAACAATATTGTTGAATTTTAACTTCATTCTGAAATAAGCTAGCAAAAACACTTAAGTTGTGAAAATTGCGGCACCAAAGTCAAGGAAGATGAACCGCATGGACTACCCAGTTTCAAATAGGCACTGGAAGCAACTTCGGTGCACCCAGCCCATTGACTAACATCTGGGGGCTTGCGCCAAAATTGGGACGGTGGTCTCATAGACTAATCAAGCAACAGCATGACACAGTCATACTCAAGGGATCATACTCACGGAGTCATATCTTACAATGTCCCAGACACCACCATCACTATCCCTGGGTATGTCCTGTCCTGTCCCAGCACCAGATCCATCAGAGCTGGTGGCACAGTGATATACAGTTGAGAGGGAGTTGCCCTGAAAGTCTTCAATATTGTAAACGTTGATATCCTCAAATCTAGTTTTCCAACGCACATGCCATCTCCTGCTCATCCCATACTCTTGTCTGGTTTAGAAGATGCAGACAGTATGAGCAACACATTTTGCTTTCCCTCTGTTCCAGGCACAAGACCCTACTCTTGTGTCTTTCTCCTTTCAGATAGCAAAGAAGTGCAACATGGCCAGGCAGTGGAGGGACAGCAACAAATGAGCGATAATGGAGACTTAGCACTATCACTCTATTTCACACTCAGACACCAATTCAGAAAAATGATGCTGTTCATAATTTAGAGGATAGTTTAGAAGTGGGATCTTATGTGGTAAGACACTGAGTATTGAGTGGCCGATAGGAACAACAGGGAACAAGGGTACTGAAAGTGCCAATTCACCAGAGGGCCAGATCATACAGGAGATATGCTGCAGACAGTTCAGCTGAACACCTTGATGAAATGATGTACAGAAGGACACTGTGCAATAAAATGCTTGGTGCATTGGGAAGCTTGACAGAAAGTCTCTCATTAATGTCGAAGAGCATTGAAGAGTCCAGCACCAACTTGGTACAGAGCTTGGTGCAGAGTTGGAGCCTATCCTTTCCAGTGTAAAAAGGTGGCCAACTCTGTTCACACACTTGTTGACCCAACCATGACGCAGTGTCTGATGGCCAGTGTTTCAGCTTCCATGATAATACAAGCAGAAACCATCCATTGTCTGGATGCTGCAGTCGAAGCTCAGGCTGCTGTGATGAAAGATCAGCTTGTTGCCATGCAAGCCGAGACTGCTGCCATTATGGTTGCAGATGAAAATGTTCAAATAGCCTTGCAGAGTCTCACAGCAGTCCCACAATTTGTCCTCCAATAGATTACAAAGATTGCTGAGGATTGGCAGTGGTCTGTGGGTTTGTCCTCCCAACACTGACACTATGCCAGGCTGCTGTTGCCTATGCTGAGATGGTGCCAGGCCTTCCAGGTCCCGAGCTGCTCCAAGACCATCTGCAGAGCTCCCACTGAAAGTCAACAGCTGGCACTAGCTATGCTGCAGCCACTGGGGTAGCAGTACACAGGAGCCCAAGGACAGGAAAACAGCAACGAAGACAGGTACTGAGGGAATCAATAAGCTTGATTAGTTAACTTATGTATGGCATATGGAATGATCTGATTTATAACTTTGGTTTGAAATGTTTATTTTATGCTGGTTTTATTTTTTGCATTGTGGTCATGCTGTGATGGTCAGTGATGGGGAAGGTAAGAGGTGAAACTGTTGATGGATTGGGAATTGAGATTACACTTATCGCACAGTGCTGAGCTCTTCATGGACAGTCCAGTCAGAAAGGGCGGTCCACGTTACCTCCACTCTTACTCTGGATCTTTCCCCATCTTCCACAAACAAACACTGGATCTTCCCTCCTCCTTGTACGAACACTGGATTTTCCCTCCTCCCTGTATGAATGCTAAACCATCCCTCCCTGTACAAACACTGGATCTTCCCTCCTCCTGTATGAACACTGGATCCTCCCTCCCCCCTGTACAAACACTGGATCTTCCCTCCTCGCTGTACAAACACTAGATCTTCCCTCCCTGTACGAACACTGGATCTTCCCTCCCTGTACGAACACTGGATCTTCCCTCCCTGTACGAACACTGGATGTTCCCTCCTCCCGGCACGAACACTGGATCTTCCCTCCTCCCTGCACGAACACTGGATCTTCCCTCCTACCTGCACAAACACTGGATCTTCCCTCCTCCCTGCACGGACACTGGATCTTCCCTCCTCCCTGTACGAACACTGGATCTTCCCTCCCTGTACGAACACTGGATCTTCCCTCCCTGTACGAACACTGGATGTTCCCTCCTCCCGGCACGAACACTGGATCTTCCCTCCTCCCAGCACGAACACTGGATCTTCCCTCCTACCTGCACAAACACTGGATCTTCCCTCCTCCCTGCACGGACACTGGATCTTCCCTCCTCCCTGCACGAACACTGGATCTTGCCCCCTCCCTGCACGGACACTGGATCTTCCCTCCTCCCTGTACGAACATTGGATTTGAGGTTGGAACTGATTGGCACTTCATGGCAATTCTGAAGCAATGGAGAAGTCACTGATGGCAATACAAAACTTCCTATGTTCATGTTCTGAGTTCATGGTTACTCAGGCACAGAACCTTTTAACCCAGACTTCCTTAAAAACTCCTTGTACTTTAAATCAATCATTCTCAACCAACAGAACTTGACAATGCCAAAGGCAGCCTACCACTTCATTTATTATCACTACACAACAATAACAACAACAGCAAAAACTTGCATTTATGTAGCAACTTCAGAGTAGTAAAACATTTCAAGATGCTTTATTAGTGTAATCAAACAGAAGTTGATTACAAGCCACAAAAGGCAGATAATCAAAAGTTTAGTTTTAAGGAGGGTGAGAATGTTAAAATTAAGGCATTCCTCAACCTGGAGTTAATGTAAGTCAGTGAGCACAGCAAGGTGGAGGGACAGCACTTGGTTCAGGTTGGGATATGAGTTTTGGATGAAGTCAAGTTTATTGAGGCTGGAAGATGGCAGGTTGGCAAAGAGTGCATTGGAATAGTCAAGTCTAGAGGGAACAAAGGCACGAATGAAGATTTCAGCAGCAGATGAGTTGAGGCAGGGGCAGAGTCAGGAGTATGGCGGCTGAAATAGGTGGTCTTAATGATGGTGCAGATATATGGTCGAAAGGTCAACATGGGATTAAATGAGACACTGGATTTGAGATTGGGACTGATTGGCACTTCATGGCAATTTCTGGTTGCAGGAACCCTATTTCAATGTCAGATGCCGGAGCAGGGAATGGAGTCAGGAGCAATGGAATAGAGATTGTGCTAGACACTGAATACAATGGCTTTGGTCATCCCAATATTTTGTGAGATGGTGGTGCAGTGGTAACGTCATTGGGTTGCTAATCCAGAGACCTGGGCTAACGCTCTGGGGATAGAGGTTCAAATCTCACCATGGCAGCTGGTGGAATTTAAGTTCAATTAGTCAATCAATTCAACTAATTGATAAAAAATATCTGCGATTTAAAGGTAGTCTCAGTAATCGTGATCATGAAACTCTCATCGATTGTTGTGAAAACTAATCTGGTTCACTAATGTCCTTTAGGAAAGGAAGTCTGTGTCCTTACCTGGTCTAGCCTACAATATGACTCCAGACCCACAGAAATCTTAACTGCCCTCTGAAATGGCCTAGCAAGCCGCTCAGTTTAAGGGCAATTAGGGGTGGGCAACAAATGCTGGCCCTGCTAGTGACACTCACATCCCATGAATGATTAGAAAAAAAATTGGAGGAAATTTCTACTCATCCAAGACTTGATGTCAGATAAGCAGCCTGATAAGCAAGCAACAGAAGAGAAGTCGAGAAAGGTGATGTTGAGGTAGAATTGGATGTCATCAGTGCGCATGTGGAAACTGATGCTGTACCGAAAGGGTGATGTCATCAAGGGGCAGCATGTAGATGAGAAATTGGAGGGGGTCAAGGATAGATGCTTGGGGCACACCAGAGGTAACGGTGCATGATTGGGAAGAGAAACTATTATAATTGATACTTCGGCTACAACTGGAAGCTAAGAATGGATGGAGGAGAGGTGTTGAAGGAGGATGGTATATTCAGCCATGTCAAAGGCTGCAGACTGGTGAGGGAGGATGAGAGGAGATAGGTTATCACAGTTACATTGTCACTTTAATAAGAGCTGTATCAGTACAAAGGCACAGCCAGAAAAATAAAATCATGGAATCCCATCAAAAATGGGCACAGATTTGGGAGGCAAACACATATTCAAGGACTTTAGGAAGGAAGCATGCGGTGGCATTTGCCAAGTATATAGGGGTCAAAGGTTGGTATAATTTGAGGAGACTGGCAATGAGGACAGATTGGAAGGGGAGCTGGATAATATAAAACCAATAATAAGACAACAAACAGGACTCTTCCCATTCACTCTTCCAATCCCTGACAGGACTCTCCCCATTCACTCTCCCAGTCGCTGACAGGACTCTCCCCATTCACGCTTCTAATCCCTGGTAGGACTCTCCCCATTCACTCTACCTATTCTTGACAGGACTCTCCCCATTCACTCCCTCAGTCCCTGACAAGTCTCTCCCCATTCACTCTTCCAGTCCCTGACAAGACTCTCCCCATACACTTTCCCAATGCCTGACAAGACTTTCCCCAGTAAGGGGCATATCTTTTTATTTTTCTTTATTTCTGTGGGACTATGGCTTTAAAATTTGGACTGTGGCTTTAAAACTACCATGGTCACAGCTGAATACATGTTCGCTGGAACAGGATGAGGAATACAGAATGTTGCTATCTCCTGCAACAGAGTGTGCCAGGTTGGACAAAATGGTGCCGGAAAGGGGTCCTGAACTAAGGGGAACTGCTTAGCAACAACATTTTAATTGGTTCCTGAGCAGGTGACCAGGGTTTTGTGTGATAACAGTGCAGACAGAACAGCTCCTAGGCTGTAAATAGGGAAGACCTGAAACCTCTTTCTCCTGTGTTTGTAAGATTCCACCAATTCTGCCATAATAGCTAGTTAGCTATCCTTTATGTGTCTAACCTGTTTTCTCTGAAAACCCCTGTCAAGAGAAAAAGGGGGAAAAAATCACAAGGAGAGACATTAAAAAGCAAGTTTATCCAACCAGTGAACCACGGATTGAAAGTGCTGGGACACACCACCTTGTGTCATCAATAACAAACTGCAAGGAATTTGGGAAGACATCAATCCAAATCAACCCATCTAATCCTGTACTCCAGATTGGTGCTATTGAACTGTTTTATCTCACCCTTAAAATCCATGTTTTGTATGTCTTATATATGTGTGTGTGTTTGTGTATAGCAGTTAAGAAGGGATAAAGTTTGAGTGAAAAGTTAGTTCATTGTTTTCTTTTTCCACTGGTTAAAGACAAATTGTTTAATAAACAGTTATTTACTTGTTAAGTTTACAAACTTGATGTTCGTATTCTGTTACCCTAAATTAAGCAGTTAGATAGTATTGTGTAATTTGGTGGTCTAATCAAACTTCTCACATTTGTCTCAGCTCGGGGAGCAATGGGGCTTGATATTACAGCACACTGTCCTCAGTGAGTCGTGACAAAGTTTGGGGGCTCATCTGGGATATTTTGGAACAAAAGACAACAAGAATTAGGTATACATTTAGTAAGTAATAAAATCTAAAAGGAAGGTTTGTACTATCGAAAATAAAATGGCACTGGAAAATGCTAAAACCTTCTTGCAAATGGAAGCGATGTCCCTGACAATTTTACAAGGGATCCCAAAAGCCAGGTTAATCAAATTGGCAAGTAAGTTAAGAGTAGGATTGCCTGCCAAAGTTAGGAAGGTAGAGATAATCAAAGAGATGGCACAGCATTTAAAACTGGAATGAATACCCAGGTGGATACGAGTACTAAGAATTGAAACTACCTATGAAGTTCCAGAGAGATTATTCTCTTGGAAGAACTTAAAAACTCCCTATCTTCTGTAATAAGAACCCATGTTGAAGACCAAAGGGTTGCAACTGCTCTACAAGCAGCAGTATTGGCTGATGATTATGAGCTGATCTATAAAACTAAACCTTTTTTCCATCACCCCCATAAATTTGAAAAGGATAGAAAGTGAGAGGAAAGGAAGGCGAATAGCCAGGGTAAAGAATGGATAGCTGGAAATATCTTGAGATCTCCTCCCCAGATCAGGAAGGAAGGTACTGAGGATGGAGGTGAAACTCGAAGGCCTAAATGTTTCCAATGTAATGAAGTGGAACACATTCGTTCAGAATGCTGGAAGTTGCAAGGGAAGCCAATGGGACTTATTGGAGTCCATAATAGTGAGTCCGAAAAGGGAACTCAAAAAGAAAATGCCATGTATCAAATTGCAGCTTTTAACTACAAATAAGGGTCTGGAGGTAAACACAGTTGTGAATGCAGGTGAAGTGAATAAAGTAGATGAGAGATATAAAGAGTTTTTGTCTAAAGGGAAGATAACCCCTTTCATCAAATGATGCAGCTAAACACATAACTACATTAAGGGGCACAGGAGATAATCAAACTCTTTTGCTGGAGAAGGACCTAGTCTTCCCTTCAGAGAGTTCAATATAAGCTAAAATATTGGTAAACGGGATAAGTGGAGAGTATATCCCAGTTCCATTGTACAAACTGCAATTAGAACATAATTTGTTGTCTGGATCGGTGGTTGTAGGAGTGGTTAAGATATTACCCATGGATGGAGTTGATTTACTCCTGGAGAACGATTTGGCAGGAGTGAAGTTTATAGCTTCGCCCATAATTACGGAAAGTCTGAGAAAGGCTAAAGAGATGGAGCAGTTACAAGAACAGGTTCCTGGTATTTTTCCATCATGTGTGGTGACAAGAGCAATGGCTAAACAAAGTCTATCACCAGAGGTCAAAGTAATACCATGAGCAGATGTTAGAGTAGCTGAAAATTTAAGAATGAGGATAATTCAAAGGAAGCGTTTCACAGGTCTTCATTAATTGAGGCTCAGAAAGCAGATCCAGAGTTAAACAAGTTAGCACAGTCAGCTCACACTGAAGCTGAGGCGGATGGAGTTCCAGAGAGCTATTACATTAAAATGTGGAAGTGGAGACATCTTCACAGACCTGAAGATGAGGAATGGACAGATAATTCATCAGATAGTGGTACTGCCCAAATATTGTAAGGAGATATTGCGAGTAGCACATGCAATCCCTATGACAGGACATGTAGGGATACGAAAAGCCCAAGCATCGATAAACAGGCATTTTACATGGCTAAGGCTTCATAAGGACGTGGTGCAATTTTGTAAAATGTGTCATGCATGTCAGGTAATAGGTAAACGTCAACATGTAATCAAATCGGCACCTTTAATAGCCATACCAGTTTTTGAAGAACCATTCAGTCGGGTACTAGTAGATTGTATAGGTCCATTACCCAAAACAAAAACAGGAGCATGTAAAGTAGCACAGGAGCAGACTAATGGAAAAGAGTTGGAGAAACAAGTCAAGTCAAAATCTAGCACACATAATCCAGAACAGAGTAACAGTAAAGAGGTGAAATCCAGAAGTAGAGATCGTAAACAGAGTAAAAGCAAAGAGAGAGCAAAACAGGCCAAATCGAAATCTAAAAGTCAAGAATGAAGTAAAAGCAGAGAGCAAGGAAAAAGAGCCAAATCAAAATCTAGAAGCCGAGATAGGGAACAGAGTAAAGACAAAGATAGAGGGAAAAGGGACAAATCTAGAAGTAAAGAGAGTGTAAAAGTAAGAAAGAGGAAAAGTGAACTCAAGAAGCAGAAGCAGGAAACAAAAACACAAAAAAAAACTGGGTTAATGATGTGGAACAGGGCAACAATAAAGATCGAGAAAAAAGAGCAAAATCCAAAAAGCAAGGGAGGTTAGTTCAAAAGGTTCAGACAATTGGTATCCATGGAGAGGTTGTAAACTGGATTTGAAATTGGCTGTGTGGGAGAAGACAGAGAGTGGTAGTGGATGATTGCTTCTCAGACTGGAGGTCTGTGACTAGTGGTGTGCCTCAGGGATCTGTGCTGGGACCATTGTTGTTTGTTGTCTATATCAATGATTTGGATGATAATGTGGTGAATTGGATCAGCAAGTTTGCTGATGACACTAAGATTGGAGGCGTTGTAGACAGCGAGGAAGGCTTTTAAAGCTTGCAGAGAGATCTGGACCCACTGGAAAAATGGGCCAGAAAATGGCAGATGGTATTTAATGCGGAAAAGTGTGAGGTGTTACATTTTGGAAGGTCAAACCAAGGTATTACATACACAGTAAATGGTAGGGCACTGAGGAGTGCGGAGGAACAAAGGGATCTGGGAGTTCAGCTACATAATTCCCTGAAAGTAGCGTTACAGGTAGACAAGGTTGTAATGAAAGCTTTTGGCATACTGGCCTTCATAAATCAAAGTATTGAGTATAGGAGTTGGAATGTTATGGTGAGGTTGTATAAGACATTGGTGAGGCCAACTTTGGAGTATGGTGTGCAGTTCTGGTCACCCATCTACAGGAAGGATATCAGTAAGATTGAGAGAGTGCAGAGAAGATTTACTAGGATGTTGCCGGGTCTTAAGGAGTTGAGTTACAGGGAAAGATTAAACAGGTTAGGACTTTATTCCTTGGAGTGTGGAAGAATGAGGGGAGATATGATAGAAGTTTACAAAATTATGAGGGGTATAGACAGAGTAAATGCGAGTAGGCTCTTTCCACTTAGATTAGGAGAAATAAACACGAGAGGACATGGCTTTAGGGTGAAAGGGGAAAGGTTTAGGGGGAACATTAGGGGGAACTTCTTCACTCAGAGAGTTGTGAGAGTGTGGAACAAGCTACCATCTGACGTGGTAAATGTGGGCTCACTCTTAAGTTTTAAGAATAAATTAGATAGATACTTGGATGGGAGAGGTCTGGAGGGTTATGGACTAGGTGTAGGTCAATGGGACTAGCGGAATAATATTTCGGCACAGACTAGAAGGGCCGAATGGCCTGTTTTCTGTGCTGTAGTGTTCTATGGTTCTATGGTTCAAGGAAAGGAATAGAGAAGCCGGTGGGTACTTTTCCAAAAAACTAAATCAATATCAAAGGAAGTACTCTACAGTACAAAAAGAAACTCTATCATCGTTATTGACTCTTCAACACTTTGAAGTTTATGTCCAACACGATAACAAAGAAACAATAATCTACACTGACCATAATCCACTGGCGTTTATTGAGAAGTTTAAAACTCGAAATGCGAGACTGTTTAGGTGAAGTCTATTGTTTCAATCATTCAAAGTAAAGATTGTTCCCATTGCTGGCAAAGATAATGTGATCGCGGATGCATTGTCCTAGGTGTAAATTACTGAAATAAGTAGAAGGGGAAAGAAGAATGAATGAATGGAAGTTCCGTGTTTTGTTGTCCCTGTGCCACATACCATGTGATGAAATGCATTTTTGAAATGGTGTTTCATCCCTTTCAAAGGTGTAGGCATGTAAGGAACATATCTTTTTATTTTTCTTTATTTCTGTGGTTTTAAAAATTGAACTGCGGGTTAAAAACTTCCATGGCTGCAGTTGAAAGCCATGTTCACTGGAACAGGATGAGAAATATACAGTGTTGCTATCTCCTGCAACAGAGTGTGCCAGGTTGGACAAAATGGTGCCAGAAAGGGGACCTGCTGAGCAATAACATTTTAATTGGCTCCTGACCAGGTGACCAGGGTTTTGTGTGGTAACAGTGTAGGCAGAACAGCTCCTAGCCTGTAAAGAGGGAAGACGTGAAACCTGTCTCTCTCCTGTGTGTGTAAAATTCCAGCAATTCTGCCATAATAGCTAGCTGGCTATCCTTCATATCTCTGTAACCTGCTTTCTCTGAAAACCCTTGTCAAGAGGAACAGGGGATAAACTCGCAAGTAGAAACATTAAAAAGCAAGATTTTTCAACCAGTGAACCACAGATTGAACTGCTGGGAGACCACTTCGTGTCATCAACAACAAACTGCAAGGAATTTGGGAAGACATCAAAATCAACAATCTAATCCCATACTCTAGGTTGGTGCTATTGAACTGTTTTATCTCACCCTTAAAATCTATATTTGTATTTCTTATGTGTGTGTGTATTTGTGTATAGGGGTTAGGAGGGGGTAGAGAGTTAAAAGCTAACCGTTCATCTTTCTTTCTTTTGCCACTAGTTAAAGACAATTTATTTCATAAATAGTTATTTATTTGTTAAGTTTACAAACTTGGTGCTCGTATTCTGATAACCTAAATTAAACAGTTAGATAGAATTGGGCAATTTGGTGGTCTAATCAAACTTTTCGCAATTGTCTCAGCTCATAGAGCAGTGGTGTATGATGTTACAGCACTCTATCCCCAGTGAGTCATGGCACTCGATTCAGCCTCATGGACCCTGACATGATTCTCCTCATTCACACACCAGTCCCTGACAGGACTCTCCCCATTTACACACCCAGTTGAAGACAGGACTCTCCCCATTCACACACCCAGTTGAAGACAGGACTCTCCTCATTCACTCTCCCAGTCCCTGACAGGACTCTCCCCATTCACTCTCCCAGTCCTTGACAGGACTCTCCCAATTCACTCTCCCAGTTGAAGACAGGACTCTCCCCAGTCACACTCCCAGTCCTTGACAGGACTCTCCCCAATCACATTCCCAGTCCTTGACAGGACTCTCCCCATTCACACTACCAGTCCTTGACAAGACTCTCCACATCCACTCCCCTGATCATTGACAGGACTCTCCCCATTCACTCTCTCAATCCTTGACAGGACTCTCCCCTTTCACTCTCCCAATCCCTGACAGACTTGTCCATCTCTCTTGTTCTATCATTAATTTGGCGTTCATAAATTGTGGGTACATGGACTGAGGATTGGTTAATGGATGGAAAACAGAGAACAATAAGCAGTTATTTTTTGGCTGTCAGGCTGTCACAAGTTGAGTGCCACAGTATCACTCCTGGGGCCTCCACTAATTGCAATCTAATTGTAAAGATTTTGATGAGGAGTCCAAGTGTAATATATCCAAATTTTCTGATTATACAAAGCTAGGTAGCAAAGTCATGCAAGCTTTGAGGAAGACCCAAACAGGCCTCAAAGGATACTGACACATTAATTAGGAAAGAAGGTGCTGGATAGAGTATAATGTGAGGGAAGTGTGAAATTATTCACTTTGTTAAGAAGAATGGAAAAGCAGAATATTTTTTAAAAGGTCAATGTCCAGTTTTCAGAGAGATTTGATAGTCCTTGCACAAGTCACAGAATGTAATATCAGGTAGAGCAGGCTATTAGGAAAGCAAAAGGTATTTGACCTTTTTCATAAGGGGACTAGAATGCAAGCATACGAAAGTTGTGCTCCAATTGTACAGTGCTTCAGTGAGTCTACACACAGAGTACTGTGTACAGTTTATGTCTCCTTACCTATGGAAGGATACACTTGCTGTAGAGGGGGTGCAAAGGTTTATTCATTTGAGATAGAATATTGCAAAGAGAGTCAAGAGATATGTGGAGAGGGCAGTCAGCTAGGTCTAGCTGATGTAGAGGATCAGCCATGATCTCACTGAATGGTGCAGCAAGTTCAATACAACCTACTCCTGCTGCTATTTCCCATTACTTACCAGTAGGTTGATTGTACTCTCATTGATAAATGTATCTAGAACTCTCAGTCTAGCACCCAAGTGTATTTATTCCTCTCATTTTCTGACCTCTCCATTGATCACTTGCTTTCTCACCTCCTAGTAAGTTTATCATTTCCTATTAAATGCTTCAGTATTCTTCGAATATTTTTCATGGTCTCCATTTACCCTCAAGCAGTTTCTATATTCTGCTAGGTATTTATTCCACTCTACTGTCAGAGGGGCGGGGGGGCCGCCGCACTGTCAGAGGGGTTGGCACTGAGGGGCCACTGCACCATCAGAGGGGCCAGCACTGAGGGGCCGCCGCACCATCAGAGGGGCTGGCACTGAGGGGCCACTGCACCATCAGAGGGGCCGGCACTGAGGGGCCACTGCACCATCAGAGGGGCCGGCAATGAGGGGCCGCCGCACCGTCAGAGGGGCCGGCACTGAGGGGCCACTGCACCATCAGAGGGGCCGGCACTGAGGGGCCGCCGCACCGTCAGAGGGGCCGGCACTGAGGAGCTGCCGCCCCATCAGAGGGGCCAGCACTGAGGGGCCGCCGCCCGTCAGAGGGACCGGCACCGAGGAGTGCTGCACTATCGAAGAAGCAGTGCTGAGGGAATGCAGCACTGTTGGAGGGCCAGTACTGAGGAGGTGCTGCACTTTGAGGGGATCAGCACTGAGGGAGTGCTACACCATCAGAGGGTCAGTACTAACTGAGTTCTGCACTGTTGGAGGGCATGATTTTAAGCAAGATTTATGAAATTTTTAGCCCCCTGTTGCCCCAGAGCTAAAAGGGCCCAGTTCAGTTGCTGGTTAATCCCAAATTACTCAATCTGAATCACTATCAAATTTATAGGTTATGGGTAGTGAGTGATTATATCACTGGACTAGTCAGCTGGATTTCACGCTCCCCGGCTGGCGTGTTTGAAATCAAGAAGCCTACCTGTCCCTGCCCCCCCCACCACTATACCACCAGTGGTGGGGCTGGTGTTGGACAGCCCACCAGCCATTGGCCCTATTGAGACCCTTATGTTGGCAATTAATACCCACTTAAGTGCCTCATGCCACTGGGCTTTAACCGGCGGGCAGTAGAGGCCTACACCAAGTAGCCAGCCCCTCAGGTTTTCCTGGGTGGGATCCCTCCTTAACAGGCCTGCTGAGCCCATTAGATAGCCACCCCTTCCCCCAAGTTGTTACCCCCTTCCCACATTGCCTCCTGCCATGGTCTCTCAAGCCGCAGCCCCACGCCCATCTGATATAATTCAGTCCTGTAATTCGGAGACCTGGACAAATGATCTAGAGACACGAGTTCAAATCCCGCCATGGCAGCACAGGAATTTAAATTCAGTTGAATAAATGAATCTGGAATTAAAAAAAAGCCAATATCAGTAATGGTTACCATGAAATCAGTGGATTGTAAAACCCCATTTGATTCAGTAATAGCCTTTAGGAACGAAAATCTGCTGTACTTTGGCCTGGTCTACTTTTGACTCCAAACCTAGAGGAATGTGGTTAACTCTAAACTGCCCTCTGAAATGGTCTAGCAAATTACTCAGTCGTATCCACAAGGCGGCTCACCAAGGTCAATGAGGGATGGTCTTGCCAGCAACTTCCACATCCTATAAATGAATTGAAAAGAACCTTATGCAGTAAATCCCATGTCACTTCCTCAGCCTGCAATCTCCTTGGCTGTAAACGTTGAAGTGTCAAGTCACAATCCTGAGCCAAAGTAAGATAGCTTTAGTTTTAGCCACCTCTTGCTCTGCCCCTATATAGGTCCAGGGAATGTCCTTGCACTGCAGATTGGTTTAATTTCACTGATGGCTGTGTGTTTGCATGACAATTATTTTGAAGCTGGCCAAAAGAGTGTTAAATGCTGATAAATATCTTTTGACGCTGACCCAAGCATGATCAAATAAAACCACACCTTAGCTTGAGAGAAAAACAAAAACAGTGGTGTTTTTAACAGTCGGTCACAGTCATTCTGCTGGCAGCCTTATCTCAGCAGATGCAGCTTCCTGTACTGTCCCTTAGCTCACCACTAAGTCCACGGTCTGGCCAACATTAACCCCAGCAAAATGTTAACACCCTCCTGGAGACTCAGACCCTTAAACCCAGCTCTTGGGAAACCCAGTCTGCAAGTCGCAGCCCGAGATGCTCATTGTGGAGTCTCTGCAAGGCAATAACTAAGTTTAGATCCAGCCAGTTATAAGCATGCAAAACACTGAATATCCTAAATTGGCACTGTTCTGAAAAGGTAGCATTGATTGGTAGCAACAGGCATAGCACCTGTTACCATTACCATAAACATGGCTTATGAAGCGAGGATCTCAGTCACACACTGGTTGCTGTACTTAGATTCATACAGCACAGAAAGAGGCCATTCAGCCCATTGTGCCTTGCTGGCTCATTGAAAGACCTGTTCAATTAGTTTTTCTAGCCTGACCTTTCCCCACAGCCCCATAATGTTTTCCACGTCAAGGCTGGAATCTTCCACTCTGAATTCAAGTTCAGTGGCAGGCATGGAAATATGAATGATTAGTGGGTGGGACGGCTGAATACGTGTAACCTTGCACTGTTCAGCTCATTACTCCTGTGTCCATGCAGAACACAACAAATCTTGTGGCAGGGGTGCACAGGAAGTCACCCTCCTTACCATTACTGCATGGGCTCAAAGATCCAGGTGCGATATTTAAAGGGCACCCAGACAGCCTTGCTCCCTGCCCCCTCTGCTTCATCCTACCCAGGTCCATCCTTCAGGCAACTTGTGCCACCGGTGCCCGATATGAGTGAAGTTATGAGCAGCTCCCAAGAAGACAAAAGCAGTATCTACTGACCTCAAAATCTTGGAAGAAGTGAAGGTCGCAAGTACATGCCACTTACATGTATCAATCTCTGAAGGTGGCAGAGCATCTTGAGAGAGTGGTTAGCAAAGCAAATGGGATCTTGGGCTTCATAAAGAGATAATGAGTGTTACTCACAATAATAGATTGGGGTGGAAGAATTAATTCAGGTTGGCGGGACCTCCAGAGATAAGATCCTAGTTAGCTGAAAGCGCAGTTTCCACTGGTGGTATGAAAAATTGGGGATGAAAGAGGTTATGGTAAGATTTAGGGCTAGGATTGGAGTTTTGATTGAGTTGGACTAGCACTGGTGTTAGGCTTGGGTTTAGGTTTTAGGGTTAGAATTAGAGATGGGGTAAGATTAGGGTTGAAGTTAGGTATAGGGTTAGTGTTATGGTTGGCATGAGGTTTAATGTTACAAATGATTTAGTATTTAGGCTACGTGCCCTCACTCTGAGAGACCTCATCGCATTTTCAATCCCCTGTCCTAATTCTCCATCGCCCGTGCTCCCTCTCTCTGAAGGACTCTCCCCTCAGTCCAATCGCTCATTCCCTCTTTCTGAAGGACTCTCCCCTCTGTCCCATCCCCCTTTCACCATGTTCCCTCTCTCAAAGACTCTCCCCTCAGTCTCATCATCGCTGTTCCCTCTCTCTGAAGGACTCTCCCCAGTCCAATCGCCCCTGTTCCCTCTGACATAATCTCCCCTCTATCCCATCCCCCATTGCTCTGTTCCCTCTCTAACAGCTTTCCCCTTAGTCCCATCCCCCCTTCCTTATTCCCTCACTCCGAAAAACTCTTGTTATACCTGCATGCTAACTTTGTTCCTTGTACGAACACACCCAAGTCTTTCTGAACATCAATATTTAGAAGTTTCATGCCTTTTAAAAAATATCCTGCTTTTTCATTTTTACTATACAGTGAATAACTTTACTCTTACCACATTATACCCCATCTGTCATCTTACTTAACCCATCTGTCTCTTTGCAATTTCTTTGTCTTCCTCACACCTTAAATTTGCACCTAGCTTTGTACCATCAGCAAACTTGGATACATTATTCTCTGTTTTTTTTGTCTAAGTCAATAATATAGATTGTAAATAGCTGAAGCCCCAGCACTGATCCTTGCAGCACTCAACTAGTTACAGCTTGCCAACTTGAAAATACCTAATTTATCCCTACTCTCTGCTTCCTCTCTATTAACCAATCCTCTATCCATGCTTATATCACCCCTGACTCCATGCACCCTTATCTTGTGTATTAACCTTTTGTGTGGCACATTATTGATTGCCTTTTGGAAACCCTAGTATCCTATATCTATAGGTTGCCCTTTATCTACCCGATTAGTTACATCCTCAAAAAGTCTAATAAATTTGTCAAACATAATTTCCTTTTGCAAAATCATGCTCAGCCTGATTTTCTAAGCATATCGTTAAGACTTCCTTAATAATAGATTCCAGCACTTTCCAAAGATTGATGTTTGGCTAACTGGCCTGTGGTTCCCTGCTTTCTCTATCCCTCATTCTTGAATAGCGATGTTATATTTCTTAACTTCCAATCCAGAGGTTTGCTTGTTTTATAATCCTGTTAACCTGCAATGCTAATTTTAGGGGTTTTAGTGACTTCTATATCTATTCCCCTAGATCCCTTTGCATCTCTAGGCTTTTATTACCAAGGAATATGTGGCTTCCTTATTCCTCCTACAAAAATGCACCACCTCCCACTTATCCATATTGAAGTTAATTTTCCAATCACATGCACATTCTGCCATTTTACAAAGAGGTTAATCTGTGAACTGCCTGCCACACTTTGTAAATTATTTCCAGCTAGCCCTTCAAGCATGCTGTTGCAGGTGGCAGGTGTGGGAACCACTGTTGGCGCGTCGCATGTCTGTGAGTGTCCAGGTCGCAGCCGATGCCATCCAAGACCTAAGGATGGTCGTGCTCGGACCTGAAGTAATTTTAGGTCTCGAGGTGCCCAGGTGCGCCATATGAGCCACCTCGGGGACATGCCCTCTGTGCCTTTTGGCACGGCAAAGAGGAGCTTTTTGTACGGACTGCTGCTTCACACCTTCCATTTTCTCGCCCTTGTCCGCCGCCCGGACACGCCCTGGCATGCCTTGTTGCCGTCCAGTGGTGGAGGCCCCCGATGGGAGGCCCTCTACGGAGGTGTCCTCCCCCTTTCTATCAGGGACCTGGGTTGGAGGGTATTGCATGCAGCAGTTCCTTATAATCGTAGAATGTGTAGGTTCACGGACTCCCGGGACACTTGCCCTTTTTGTGGTCTTGTGGAGTCCGTGGACCATGCTTATATAGGGTGTGGTAGGCTGCACTCCCTTTTTAGTTATTTGAAAAATATTTTATTAATGTTTTGTTTGCACTTCAGCCCTACGCTCCTGATCTATGGACATCCGGTGCGGAAGGGGGTCGGGAAGGAGGAGGACCTCCTCGTGAACCTGCTCTTGGGCTTGGCCAAGTTGGCCATTAACAGGTCCAGGCAGCGGGTGATCAACAGAGGAGTCCCGCCCGATTGTTTGTCCCTCTTCCGCGGCTACGTTTGCGGCCGGGTATCCTTGGAGAGGGTGCACGCAGTGTTTGACGGCACTCTCGAGGCCTTCCGTGCTCAGTGGGCACCTCACAGACTGGGGTGCTTTATTGACCCCTTTAATCACATTTTGGTTTAAAGTTTGTAAGTTTCCTTTAAACTTTGTTCTTAGTTTTACAGCTGACCTGAATTAGGGGCTGTGCTTGATTTATCCTAATTTTGTTAATTTAGTTTAATTGTTTTAACTTGAAAGAGTTACCCAAGTGTCTCTCCAATAGTATTAAATACACCAATTTATCAATACCAGAACAGCAGGAGTTCACTTTTTCCCCTGGAGCCTATTCAATTAGATCATGGCTGATCGTAACTCCATCTACTCCTCTTGGTGTGCTCGCTTCGGCAGCACATATACTAAAATTGGAATGATACAAAGAAGATTAGCATGGCCCCTGCGCAAGGATGACATGCAAATTCGTGGAGCGTTCCATATTTTAAATGTTCTGGACACCTGGTCGGCCCAGGGCAGATGGATCCCCTACCCGAGGACCAGCATCCTCTACCTGGGGGTCCATCTCTGCCCTGCTGAGGAATCTTGGCCAGTGAACTGGCAGGAACTGCAGATAAAAGTCACCGCTCACCTGCAGCGCTGGACAAGACTGCTCCGAGTGCTGTCTTACCGGGGTCAAGTCCTGGTCATAAAACAGCTGATCGCCGCCATGTTGTGCTATCGGCTGGTCACTTTGACCCCTCCCCCGGACTTTGTCACAAAAATCCAGAGAATGTTAGTCGACTTCTTCTGAGACTAAAGATTGCATTGGGTCGCTGCTGAAGTTCTGAGTCTCCCACTTAGGGTGGGTGGTCAGGCGCTAGTGTGCCTACGCACACAGGTGGCGACTTTCCGCCTTCAGACCCTGCAGCGATACCTTTACATTGAGCCTCCTCCGAGATGGTGTGCCCTGGCGACGTATTTCTTCCGTCAGGTGCACGGCCTGAATTATGATGTGCAGCTCCTGTTTATAGAGCAGAGGGGCCTCAGTGGCTCTTTGCAGGCATTGCCATCTTTTACCAGGACCTGATCAAAGTCTGGAACATGGTCGCCTCGTGACGCAGCTCTCCCCCATCAGGAGTAGCGGTGATCGTCAGAGAGCCGCTGCTCAGGAATCTGCCCCTCCGTCCCTTTCAGTGGCTGGTGGAGAGGAGGGCTGTGGCTGCCAGGGTGACCAGGATCGGGGACGTTCTGGGTGGCAGAGGACTAGGCTGGATGCTCCTGCAGGAGTTGGTGCATCGCGCGTCTGTGAGTGTCCAGCTTGCAGCTGATGCCATCCAAAACCTAAGGACAGTCGTGCTCGGACCCTATGTTTTTTCAGGTCTCGAGGTGGCCCAGGTGCGCGGTGGTCTTCCTGCTGAATGTTCCCCTGCACAGACGGAATTCCACATTGGCCCCAAGCCCTGAACCCTCCATCAGGTGCCGGAGCCCCGCAATACGAGCCGCTCAGGGACATGCCTTCCGTGCCATTTGGCATGGCGTGGAGGAGCTTTCTGTACGGACTGCTGCTGCACACCTTTCATTTTCTCGCCTCTGTCTACCGCCCGGACACACCCTGGCGTGCCTTGTTGCCGTCCGACGGCAGAGGCCCCCGATGGGAGGCCCTCTACGGAAGTGTCCTCCCACTTTCTATCAGGGACCTGGGTTGGAGGGTGTTGCATGCAGCAGTCCCCTATAATCACGGACTCCTAAAACACCTGCCCTTTTAGTGGTCTTGTGGAGTCCGTGGACCATGCATATATAGGGTGTGGTAGGCTGCACTCCCTTATTAGTTATTTAAAAAATCTTTTGTTACTGTTCTGTTTGCACTTCAGTCCCATGCTCCTGATCTATGGACACCTGGTGCAAAAGGGGGTCAGGAAGGAGGAGGACCTCCTCGTGAAACTGCTCCTGGGCCTGGCCAAGTTGGCCATTAACAGGTCCAGGAAGCGGGCGATCGAGGGGGGAGTCCCGCCCAATTGTTTGTCCCTATCCGCGGCTACGTTCGTGGCCGGGTGTCCCTGGAAAGGGAGCACGCGGTGTCTGCCGGCACTCTCGAGTCCTTCCGTGCTCAGTGGGCACCGTGGGGACTGGGGTGTTTTATTGACCCTTTTAATCACATTTTGGTTTAATGTTTGTAAGTTTCCTTTAAACTTTCTCCTTGGTTTTACAACTGACCTGACTTAGGGACTGTGCTTGATTTATCCTTTATTTTGTTAATTTAGTATAATTGGTTTAACTCCAAAAGAGTTACCCATGTGTCTCTCAATAGTATTACATACACCAATTTATCAATACCAGAACAGCAGGAGATCACTGGGTCCCCTGGAGCCTACTCAATAAGATCATGGCTGATCGTAACTCCATCTACCCCTCTTGGTGTTCTCGCTTCAGCAGCACATATACTAAAATGGGAACGATACAGAGAAGATTAGCATGGCACCTGCGCAAGGATGACACGCAAATTCGTGAAGCGTTCCATATTTTAAATGTTCTGGACTCCTGGTCGGCCCATGGCAGATGGATCCCCTACCCGAGGAGCTCAGGCCTTTCACCTGGAGCAGGACCTGCATCCTCTACCTGGGGGTCCATCTCTGCCCTGCTGAGGAATCCTGGCCGGCGAACTGGCAGGAACTGGAGACGAAAGTCACCGCTTACCTGTGGTGCTGGACAGGACTGCTCCGAGTGCTGTCTTACTGGGTTCGAGTCCTGGTCACAAACCAGCTGATCACCGTCATGTTGTGGTATTGGCTGGTCACTTTGACCACCACCTCCCCCCGGACTTTGTCACAAAAATCCAGAGAATGTTAGTCGACTTCTTCTGGGACAAAAGATTGCACTGGGTCGCTGCTGAGGTTCTGAGTCTCCCGCTTAGGGAGGGCGGTCAGGCGCTAGTGTACCTACGCACACAGGTGGCGACTTTCCGCCTTCAGACCCTGCAACGATACCTTTACGTTGAGCCTCCTCCGAGATGCTGTGCCCTGACGACGTATTTCTTCCATCAGGTGCACAGCCTGAATTATGATGTGCAGCTCCTGTTTATAGAACAGAGGGGCCTTGGTGGCTCCTTGCAGGCATTGCCCGTCTTTTACCAGGACCTGATCAAAGTCTGGAATATGGTCGCCTTGCGACGCAGCTCTCCCCCGTCAGGAATAGAGGCTATCGTCAGAGAGCCGCTGCTCAGGAATCCGCCCCTCCGTCCTTTTCAGTGGTTGGCGGGGAGGAGGACTGTGGCTGCCGGGGTGACCAGGATTGGGGACGTTCTGGGTGGCGGAGGATTGGGCTGGATGCTCCCGCAGAGTTGGCGCATCGCGCATCTGTGAGTGTCCAGCTCGCAGCCGATGCCATCCAAGACCTAAGGACGGTCGTGCTCGGACCCAATGTTATTTCAGGTCTCAAGGTGGCCCAGGTGCGCGGTGGTCTTCCTGCTGAACGTTCCCCTGTTCGGACGGAATTCCACATTGGCCCCAAGCCCCAAACCCTCCCTCGGGTGCTGGTGCCCCCACAATATTAGCTGCCTCGGGGACATGCCCTCTGTGACATTTGGCATGGCGCGGAGGAACTTTCTCTACGGACTGCTGCTGCACACCTTCCATTTTCTCGCCCTCATCCACCGCCCGTACACGCCCTGGCGTGCCTTGTTGCCATCCGGCGGCAGAGGCCCCTGATGAGAGGCCCTCTACGGAGGTGTCCTCCCACTTTCTATCGGGGACCTGGGTTGGAGCATGCAGCAGTCCCCTACAATTGGAGAATGTTTAGGTTCACGGACTCCCAGGACACCTGCCCTTTTTGTGGTCTTGTGGAGTCCATGGACCATGCTTATATAAGGTGTGGTAGGCTGCACTCCCTTTTTAGTTATTTAAAAAACCTTTTGTAACTGTTTTGTTTGCACTTCAGCCCCACGCTCCTGATCTATGGACACCCGGTGCGGAAGGGGGGCCGGGAAGGAGGAGGATCTCCTCGTGAACCTGCTCCTGGGCATGGCCAAGTTGGCCATTAACAGGTCCAGGCAGCAGGCGATCGACGGGGGAATCCTGCCCGATTGTTTGTCCCTCTTCCATGGCTACATTCGTGGCCGGGTGTCCCTGGAGAGGGAGCACACGGTGTCTGCCGGCACTCTCGAGGCCTTCCGTGCTCAGTGGGCACCGCGGGGACTGGGGTGTTTTATTGATCCCTTTAATCACATTTTGGTTTAATGTTTGTAAGTTTCCTTTAAACTTTGTCCTTAGTTTTACGGCTGACCTGAATTAGGGGCTGTGCTTGATTTATCTCTTATTTTGTTAATTTAGTTTAATTGTTTTAACTCCAAAAGAGTTACATGCAACCTTCCCGCAGGAGTTGGCGCATCGCGGGTCTGAGAGTGTACGGCTCGCTGCAGATGCCATCCAAGACCTAAGGACGGTCATGCTCAGACCCAATGTAATTTTAGGTCTCGAGGTGGCCCAGGTGCGTGCTGGTCTTCCGCCTGAATGTTCCCCTGTTCGGACGGAATTCCACATTGGCCCAAAGCCCCGAACCCTCCATCGGGTGCTGGTGCCCCTGCAATATGAGCCACCTCGGGGACATGCCCCCCGTGCCATTTGGCACAGTGTGGAGGAGCTTTCTGTAAGGACTGCTGCTGCACACCTTCCATTTTCTCGCCCTTGTCCGCCACCTGGACACGCCCTGGTTTGTCTTGTTGCCGTCCGGCGGTGGAGGCACCTGATGGGAGGCCCTCTACGGAGGTGTCCTCCTCCCCCTTTCTATCGAGGACCAGGGTTGGAGGGTGTTGCATGCAGCAGTCCCCTATAATCGGAGAATGTATAGGTTCACGGACTCCCAGGACACCTGCCCTTTTTGTGGTCTTGTGGAGTCCGTGGACCATGCTTATATAGGGTGTGGTAGGCTGCACTCCCTTTTCAGTTATTTAAAAAACATTTTGTTACTGTTTTGTTTGCACTGCAGCCCCACGCTCCTGATCTATGGACACCCGGTGTGGAGGGGGGCCGGGAAGGAGGAGGACCTCCTCATGGACCTGCTCCTGGGCCTGGCCAAGTTGGCCATTAACATGTCCAGGCAGCAGGTGATCGAGGGGGTCGTCCCGCCCGATTGTTTGTCCCTCTTCCGCGGCTACTTTCACAGCCGCATGCACCTGGAAAGGGAGCATGCGGTGTCTGCCGGCACTCTCGAGGCCTTCGTGCTCGGTGGGCACTGCGGGGACTGGAGTGTTTTATCGACCCCTTAACCACATTTTGGTTTAATGTTTGTAAGTTTCCTTTAAACTTTGTCCTTGGTTCTATAGCTGACCTGACTTAGGGGCTGTGTTTGCTTTATCCCTTATTCTGTTGATTTAGTTTAATTGGTTGACTCAAAGAGTTACATGCAACCTAACCAGCTGATCGCTGCCATGTTGTGGTAGCAGCTGGTCACTTTGACCCCTCCCCTGGACTTTGTCGCAAAAATCCAGAGAATGCTAGTCAACTTCTTCTGGGACTAAAGACTGCACTGGGTCGCTGCTGAGGTTCTGAGTCTCCCGCTTAGGGAGAGTGGTCAGGCGCTAGTGTGCCTACGCACACAGTTGGCAACTTTCTGCGTTCAGACCCTGCAGCGATACCTTTACGTCGAGCCCCCTCTGAGATGGTGTGCCCTGACGACGTATTTCTTCTGCCAGGTGCACAGCCTGAATTATGTCTCCTGTTTATAGAACAGAGGGGCCTCGGTGGCTCCTTGCAGGTGTTGCCCATCTTTTACCAGGACCTGATCAAAGTCTGGAACATGGTTGCCTCGCGCGCAGCTCTCCCCATCAGGAGTGGTGGCTATCGTCAGAGAGCTGCTGCTCAGGATTCCGCCCCTCTGTCCTTTTCAGTGGCTGGCAGAGAGAAAGGCTGTGGCTGCCGGGGTGACCAGGATCGGGGATGTGCTGGGTGGCAGAGGATTGGGCCGGATGCTCCTGCAAGAGTTGGCACGTCGCGCATCTGTGAGTGTCCGGCTCGCGGCCGATGCCATCCAAGACCTAAGGACAGTCATGCTCGGACCCAACGTAATTTTAGGTCTCGAGGAGGCCCAGGTGCGTGGTGGTCTTACGCCTGAACGTTCCTCTGTTCGGACGGAATTCCACATTGTTCCCAAGCCCGAACCCTCCCTCGGGTGCCGGTGCCCTGCAATATGAGCCACCTCGGGTACATGCCCTCCGTGCCATTTGGCACAGAGCGGAGGAGCTTTCTGTTCAGACTGCTGCTGCACACCTTTCATTTTCTTGCCCTCGCCCACCGCCCGGACATGCCCTGGCGTGCCTTGTTGCCATCTGGCGGCAGAGGTCCCAGATGGGAGGGCCTCTACGGTGGTGTCCCCCCGCTTTCCATCGTGGACCTAGGTTGGAGGGTGTTGCACGCAGCTGTCCCCTACAACTGGATAACATGTAGGTTCACAGACTCCCGGGACACCTGCCCTTTTTGTGGTCTTGTGGAACCATGGACCATGCTTATATAGGGTGTGGTAGGCTGCACTCCCTTTTCAGTTACTTGAAAAACCTTTTATTAATGTTTTGTTTACACTTCAGTCCCACACTCCTGATCTAGACCTCCTTGTGAACCTGCTCCTGGGCCTGGCCAAGTTGGCCATTAACAGGTCCAGGCAGCGGGCGATCGAGGGGGGAGTCCCGCCCGATTGTTTGTCCGTCTTCTGCGGCTACGTTCGCGGCCAGGAGTCCCTGGAAAGGGAGCACGCGGTGTCTGCCGGCACTCTCCAGGCCTTCCATGCTCGGTTGGCACCGCGGGAACTGGGGTGTTTTATTGACCCCTTTAACCACATTTTGGTTTAATGTTTGTAAGTTTCCTTTAAACTTTGTCCTTAGATTTACAGTTGACCTGACTTAGGGGCTGTGTTTGCTTTATCCCTTATTTTGTTGATTTAGTTTAATTGGTTGACTCTCAGAAGAGTTACATGCAACCTGTTCTCATCAATTAAAATTTTTGTCCTCATAATTTAGTCCCTCAAAACATGTGTGTACTTTCTTTCTTTAATTTTTTAAGAAGAGCCGTTCAAAGATTGACCTTAAAATTTATTGGATTATATTGTTTTGACACAGTTCTCAGAAGCTGACAATTTTGTCATTTATTGCCCATCCCTAGTTAACCTGAGAAGGTGATAGTGTTTTTTTCAATGTTTTCATGGGGTGTGGGCATCGCTGGAATTTATTGCCCATCCCTAATTCAGAGGGCATTTAAGAGTCAATCACATTGCTGTGGATCTGGAGTCACATGTAGACATGTAGGCAGGTCAGGTAAGGATGGCAGATTTCCTTCCCTAAATGGCATTAGTGAACCAGGTGGATTTTTACAACAATCGACAATAGTTTTGTGGTCATCATCAGACTTTTAATTCCAGATTTTTATTGAATTCAGATTTCACCACCTACCACGGTGGGATTTGAACCCGGGTCCACAAAGCATTACCCTGGGTATCTAGAATAAGGACATCAGTGAATTAGCTGGGTTTTGGCAACAATCCAAAGATTCATGGTCACTTTTACTGGTGTCAGTTCTTTAATCCAGATTTTTTTTTAACTCAAATCATCAAATACATGGTTGAAAAACCTGAAATGGTAGGCAGTAAACCATTAAAGACAATTTTCTTGCTGCAGGAAGCTGCAGTGTTATAACAAAGTGCAACCATTTGATTTAAGTTTTAACTTGGGATTCATGTTGTGGGTAACAGAAATCAGGCCACTTGAAGCAGTGTGAGTGATTGAGAAAAATTGATTACAACATATCCCGCAGGCCTTATCTCTGGGAGTCAGGAGCAGACCACAGTCATATGTGAATACCCACACAAATGGCAAACCGCAGCTGTTCCCAGTGCTCAATCTCAACGCATGGTGCAACCAGTTACCAAGGATCTGACACATCCCCAGTGCTGAGGAAAGAAAGGTGAAGGGGTGAGGTAGTTTAGGGAGGAAATTCCAGAGCTGAGGGCCTAAACAGCTAAATGTATGACTTTCAATAGTGTAACAAAAATAGAAAAGTGTTAAGAATTGCAGGAGTGTATTTGAGAGGGTTGCAGGACTGGAGGAGGTTACAACATTGGGGGAATGGCAGGGTGCAAAGTTCTTTGGAACAAGCAGTAAGATTCAGCAAGAAACATTCAGAATCAGAACTGCACGTGCTGCTTAAACATAGATTCCTTTATTCTTCCTCTAGATTCCCTCTACTAGTATAACAACATGGTAGCCTTTAAGTGGACAAAATGCACAATGCAATTTTCAATACACTCCGGGAGCAGGGCCATTCTTAACCCTCCACCAACCACAAGACTATCCATACTGTGTCCTGGGGGAGCCATATGAAATACAGAGAAATACCACTAAGACCAATTTAAGGAAAAATCTCAGCAAAGTTCCTCTCTGGACCGCTCAAGGTCCAGGAGACCATGATGTCATGGCACTGTAACCAGTGACACATTTGCCTTCAGAGAGTTGAATTTGTGCCACAAAGAATGTGGGAAACAGGGGTTTCAATTTATAAAGCACTGGTACCAACAATGAGGAAAGACGGAGGTATTCCAATAGCCAGAACTGTAGATAGGCTTTCAACTAAGAAAGGCAGGTGAGGGTTCAGATGAGAAAAAAATGGCAACTCAACATTTCTGGTTACAGGGATTTCTGACAGGTTGGGGGTGGGGGTAAAGATGGAGGAGATTTGAAATATTGGTTAAAGAAGCAATCGCAAATGTGAAGAGGGATGCTAGGAGGATTATCAAACAAGGCCATATTGGATGAACTGAGGAATGAAAAGGGGAAAATCGCACTGCTGGGAGAATACTATAGATCTCCAAATAGTCAGAGGGAGAGAGAAAAGCAAATATGTAGGAAAATTTCAGAGAGGGGCAGAAACAATGGGCAGAATTTTGCCCTCATTAGGGGTAAGCAGGGGTGGTTGGAAATCTGACTGCCTCCTGCAATTGGGGCCCGAATGCAATTTCAAGCTGGTGAGCCAATTAGGGCCCACCCTGTGTGAAACGTGGCTCGTCACCGGCCGGGAAGGGCTGAGCAGGGACAGGAGACTGTCCAATGGCGAGCCGGTAGCCTATTTAAAGACAGCCCAGGCAGCCCCAGGAAGGCTTCCAGGGAAGGTCATCATCTGCCCTGCAAAATGTTCCTCAGGTGGGACTGGCCAAGCTGCAATGGCGCTGCAGGTACAGAGTGGACTAATCAATGTTCCTCTGTCCTTGCAGGAGGTCTTGAAGCTTGAGAGGCGCCATGTACCTCGGTCAAGCAGCCATGGTGAGGCTGGGTTGTCAGCCAAAGATAAGAGTGCAGTGCACTGAGGTAAGAATTTCAGCTTGTGCAACAATCCTAGTATAGTCTCTTCATTGATGAGAGCCTCAAACCTAGAGTCCCCATTGATCATTGAAAGACCAGGGCACCATGATGCAGATCTCCATTGTCTCACCAGGGTGCCTGGCTTGCACAGTGACAGCATGATGACTTTAGCTAATAACATGTCCTTCTTCTCCCTTTTAGGTTCACCAGCAGGTGTTTGCTCCCTGGACTCTGAAGGGCCACCCCTGACGCTGGAGGACCTTGGAGCTTCCCAAGCAACTGCGTCACATCCGCTCTCTGAAGCAGGCACCAGCGCAGATACCAGCACCTCAGTGGGAATTAGTTCAGCGGCTAGTATCTCGGTGCACATTGGTGAGGGCACTTCACACTCACTTGAGGAGCAGGTGGAGGCAGTGAGTGCCTAGGGCACCGGCAGTCAGAGGGCTGCTGGAGACCAGGACGATGCCCAGTTGAAGGTTGATGATGGGTCTCTGGAGGCATCCATTAGGCGGAGTGTGTGGGAGGATCCGGCAGAGATCCAAAGGGTTATGCATATTATGGTCTCCGTGATGGAGGAGTCCATGTGGAATGTGAGCACCTCATTGACCCTCATGGCTGAGCACAATGCCTCTTCCATGGAGTGTCGACTCTCATAGAGAGGCAGCTCCAGGAACAGAGTGAGGGGTTCCTGGGGTTGCGCCCGGACCTGCAAGCCCTCACACAAGCACTGGTGGTCAGTGATCAGTGTCTGTGTGTGAGATGGATGGGGTATTTCAACCAAGTGCCCATCCATCAATAGGTGTGCAGGGAGGTCCAGAGCGACCTCACATTGGCGCATGAGCTGCTTGTTGTCTCTGTGGGCTCCTCTCAGGGCACTCTGGATGATGGCAGCAGCTCCTCCACCCCTCTGCCAGTGACCTTGGCATCTGATGAGGCTGAGGCGACTGGGGAGATGCCAGCCGTAGGACTGGCCGCTCCCTCCCAGGCACAGGCTCCACTGGCCAGAGGATGACAGCCAAGGTCATCAAAATCAACAGGACAGCAAAGTCAACAGGCTGTCTCCAATGCCGGTGCCAGTGAGGGCGGAGCACCAAGATGCAGCATCCGCAAACATAAGTTTAAAGCACCTTAAGCACAAGAGGTAGTCATGGGTCATCATTTGCTCTTCAATTTTGTTTTTCTTTTCTTAATGGTGTGACTACCAACACCGTTTTTTTTCTGTTCAAGACTATGTGAGTTCCAGCATAAAATTAAATTTGTTTTTGTGTTATTGGCCTGAGTATGCTTCATTTATTTTGCAGGTGCAGGGTAGGCCAGTATGTTATGCTGGACATGGGTGGCTTAAACCTATATTGGACAAACACTGAGTGTATCTTGGGGTTCAAGGAAAGTGTCATTTTTGTGATCCACGATGGAGGCAGCAGCCCTGGCATGAAGTGGCAGTTCTTATTTGGCAGCCTAGTTGAAGGAGCGTTGGACCAAAGCGTCTCTGCCTCCCTGGAGGTTGCCGAGGTCTGGCTCCACACTCTCAGCGTTCTCCTCACCGTGCTCATCTGTGGCCTGTGCAGCTGCATCAAGATCCTCTTCCTCCAGTGGGTCCCCACTTGCCAGTGTCAGATTGTGTAGAGCGCAACATGCAACCACTATCAGTGACACCCACTCTGGAGGGCACTGGAGTGCACCCCCTGAACAATCCAGGCATCGGAAGCGCATCTGGAGAATACTGCTGGTCCTTTCCACACCACCCTTGTGGAAGCATAGCTCCTGTTGTCCTGCTGCTCCACCTCTGTTCTTGGGTGGCAGAGAGGCGTCATGAGCCACTTTTCAAGGGATAGCCCTTGTCACCCAGACACCATCCATCTAGCCGGGCTGGAGACGCTAAGAGCCTCAGCACCTGGGAGTGTCTCAGGATGTACATGTCATGGGAACTGCCAGGGTACCTTGCACAGATTGCAGAATCTGCATCCTATGGTCACACATTATCTCACGGTCGTAGAATGAAATCCCTTCCTGTTGACAAAGGCATCCAGCTGATCCGCTGGCGCCTTGATGGCTGCATGTGTACAGTCAATGGCACCCTGGAAGTGGGGGAAGCCAGAATCAGGAGTGTCGCAGTGGAGGGGGAATCAGGAGTGTCGCGGTGGAGTAGAAATCAGGAGTGTCGCGGTAGCGTGGGAATCAGGAGTGTTGCGGTGGACGAGGAATCAGGAGTGTCACGGTAGAGTGGGAATCAGGAGTGTCGCAGTAGAGTGGGAATCAGGAGTGTCGCGGTGGAACGGGAATCAACAGTGCGGTGGTGGGGATACTCGGGTGTTTTCTGCTGGGGGAAATCTGGAGTTCCCTGCTGGAAGTAACCGGGAGTGTCGTATCAATTAGAGTAATGGTAATGGAGGTTTTTGACTGAGTGGAATGGGCAGTGTTGCAATGGGAGGGGTGATGGGTGTTTTTGACAGTGAGGGGGCAGTGTTACAGTGGGAGGGGTATTGGGGGTTTTCGACTAAGTGGAAGGGGCAATGTTGCAATGGGAGGGTTAATGGGTGTTTTTGACAGTGTGGAAGGGGCAATGAAGCAGTGGGAGGGTAATGGTGTTCTTTGAAAGAGTGCAAGCCGAAGTTTTGCAGAGGGAGGGTTAACATGGGTTTTCGACAGAGTGGAAGGAGCAGTGGTGCCATGGCAAGGGTACTGGTTGTTTGGACAGAGTGGAAGGGGCAGGGTTGCACTGGGGAGGTGTAACGTGGGCGTTTGACAGGGTAGCAATGGCAGTGTAGCAGTCGGAGGGGCAATGGAGGTTTTTGACAGAGTGGAAACGGCAGTGTCGCGGTGGGAGCAATAAGGGTTTTTTGACAAAGTGCAAGGGACCGTGTTGCAGTCGGAGGGGTAATGGTGGATTTTTGACAGACTGAAATGGGCAGTGCTGCAGTGGGAGGGGTAACGGGGGTTGTTCACAGAGAGGAAGGGGCAGTGTTACAGTGGGAGGGGTAATGGGGGGTTTCCAGAGTGGTAGGGGCAATGTTACCGTGGGAGGGGTAATGGGGGATTTTCCAGACTGGAAGGTGCAGTGTTGCAATCAGAGGGGAAATGGTTTTTTTTTGTCAGGCTGGAAGGAGCCATGTTGCATTGGGACCGATAATGGGGGTTTTTGACAGACTGGAAGGGAAGTGTTGCAATGGGATGGGTATTGGGGATTTTTGAGAAAGTGGAAGGGGCAGTGTTGCAATGTGCAGGGGTAATGGGTATTTTTCTAAGAGTGGAAGGGGCCAGGTAATGGGTGTTTTTCACAGAGTGGAAGGGGCAGGGTTGCAGTGGGAAGGTTAATACGGGTTGTTGACAGAGTGGAAGGGGCAGTGTTGCAGTGGGAGGAGCAATGGAGGTTTTTGACAGAGTGGAAGCGGCAGTGTTGCGGTGGGAGGGGTAAGGGGGATTTTTGACAAAGTGCAAGGGGCTGTGTTGCAGTGGAAGGGTTAATGGGGGTTTTTTGACAGACTGAAAGGAGCAGTGTTGCAGTCGGAGGGGTGATGGGAGTTTTTTGTCAGATTGGAAGGAGCCGTGTTGCATTGGGAGGGGTAATGGGGGGGCAGGGGCAGTGTTCCAGAGGGAGGGGTAATGGGGGTTTTTGACAGCCTGAAAGGGGCAGTGTTGCAGTCGGAGGGGTAATGGGGTTTTTTTTGTCAGATTGGAAGGAGCTGTGTTGCATTGGGAGGTGTAATGGGTGTTGGAGACAGAGTGGAAGGGGCAGTGTTGCGGTGGGAGGGGAAAGGGGGATTTTTGACAAAGTGCAAGGGGCTGTGTTGCAGTGGAAGGGTTAATGGAGTTTTTTGACAGAGTGGCAGGGGCAGTGTTGCAGAGGGAGGGGTAATGGGGGTGGTACACAGAGTGGAAGGGGCAGTGTTGCAGTGGGAGGGGAAAGGTAAGTTTTTGACAGACGGAGCGGGGCAGTTAGAAGGGTAATGGGGGTGATTGACCGAATGGATGGGGCAGTGATGCAGTGGGAGGGGTAATGGGGGTTTTTGAGAGAGTGGAAGGGGCAGTGTTGTAAAGTGCAGGGGTAATGGATATTTTTCTAAGAGTGGAAGGGGCCGGGTAATGGGGGTTTTTGACAGAGTAGAAGCGGCAGTGCTGCGGTGGGAGGGGTAAGGGGGATTTTTGACAAAGGGCAAGGGGTGTGTTGCAGTGGAAGGGTTAATGGGGGTTTTTTGACAGACTGAAAGGAGCAGTGTTGTAGTCGGAGGGGTGATGGGAGTTTTTTGTCAGATTGGAAGGAGCCGTGTTGCATTGGGAGGGGTAATGGGGGTTTTTGACAGAGTAGAAGGGGCAGGGTTGAAGAGGGAAGGGTAATGGGGGTTGTAGACAGAGTGGAAGGGGCAGTGTTGCAGTGGGAGGGGAAAGGGGAGTTTTTGACAGACGGAACAGGGCAGTTAGAGGGGTAATGAGGGTTTTTGACAGAGTGGCAGGGGCAGTGTTCCAGAGGGAGGGGTAATGGGGGTTGCAGACAGAGTGGAAGGGGCAGTGTTGCAGTGGGAGGGGAAAGGGCAGTTTCTGACAGACGGAGCGGGGCAGTTAGAGGGGTAATGGGGGTGTTTGACCGAATGGATGGGGCAGTGTTGAAGTGGGAGGGGTAATGGGGGTTGAAGACAGAGTGCAAGGGGCTGTGTTGCAGTGGAAGGGTTAATTGGGGTTTTTGACAGACAGAAAGGGGCAGTGGTGCACTGGAAGGGGTAATGTGGGTTTTTGACACAACGGAAGGGCAGTGTTGCAGTTGGAGGGGTAATGGTGGATTTTTGACAGACTGAAATGGGCAGTGGTGCACTGGGAGGGGTAATGAGGGTTTCTAACACAGTGGAAACAGCAGTGTTGCAGTGGGAGGGGTAATGGGCGTTTTTCACAGAGTGGAAGTGGCAGTGTTACAGGGGGAGGGGTAATGGCGGTTTTCCAGAGTGGTAGGGGCAGTGTTACAGTGGGAGGGGTAATGGGGGTTTTCCAGAGTGGAAGGTGCAGTGTTGAAATCAGAGGGGAAATGGGGGTTTTTTGTCAGGCTGGAAGGAGCAGTGTTGCATTGGGACCGATAATGGGCGTTATTGAGAGAGTGGAAGGGGAGTGTTGCAATGGGAGGGGTATTGGGGATTTTTGAGAGAGTGGAAGGGGCAGTGTTGCAATGTGCAGGGGTAATGGGTATTTTTCAAAGAGTGGAAGGGGCCGGGTAATGGGTGTTTTTCACAGAGTGGAAGGGGCAGTGTTGCAGTGGGAGGGTTAATATGGGTTGTTGACAGAGTGGAAGTGGCAGGGTTGCAGTGGGAGGGGCAATGGAGGTTTTTGACAGAGTGGAAGCGGCAGTGTTGCGGTGGGAGGGGTAAGGGGGATTTTTGACAAAGTGCAAGGGGCTGTGTTGCAGTGGAAGGGTTAATGGGGGGTTTTGACAGCCTGAAAGGGGCAGTGTTGCAGTCGGAGGGGTAATGGGGGTTTTTTTGTCAGATTGGAATGAGCTGTGTTGCATTGGGAGGGGTAATGGGTGTTGGAGACAGAGTGGAAGGGGCAGTGTTGCAGTGGGAGGGGAAAGGGGCGTTTTTGACAGACGGAACGGGGCAGTGTTTCTGTTAGAGGGCTAATGGGATTTTTTGACAGAGTGGAAGGGGCAGTGGTGCAGTGGGGGGGCTAATGGTGGATTATGGCAGATTGGAAGGAGCCGTGTTGCATTGGGAGGGGTAATGGGGGGTTTGACAGAGTGGAAGGGGCAGTGTGACAGTGGGACGGGTAATGGGGGTTTTTCACAAAGTGGTAGGGGCAGTGTTACAGTGGGAGGGGTAATGGGAGGTTTTCCAGAGTGGAAGGAGCCGTGTTGCATTGGAGGGATAATGGGGGTATTTGACACAGTGGAAGGGGCAGTGGCAATCGGAGGGGTAAAGGGTTTTTTTTGTCAGACTGGAAGGAGCAATGATGCATGGGTGGGGTAGTGGGGGATTTTGACAGAGTGGAAGGGGCAGGGTTGTATTATGAGGGGCAATGGAGGTTTTTGACAGAGTGGAAGCGGCAGTGTTGCGGTGGGAGGGGTAAGGGGGATTTTTGACAAAGTGCAAGGGGCTGTGTTGCAGTGGAAGGGTTAATGGGGGTTTTTTGACAGACTGAAAGGAGCAGTCTTGTAGTCGGAGGGGTGATGGGAGTTTTTTGTCAGATTGGAATGAGCCGTGTTGCATTGGGAGGGGTAATGGGGGTTCTTGACAGAGTAGAAGGGGCAGGGTTGAAGAGGGAAGGGTAATGGGGGTTGTAGACAGAGTGGAAGGGGCAGTGTTGCAGTGGGAGGGGAAAGGGGAGTTTTTGACAGACGGAACAGGGCAGTTAGAGGGGTAATGAGGGTTTTTGACAGAGTGGCAGGGGCAGTGTTCCAGAGGGAGGGGTAATGGGGGTTGCAGACAGAGTGGAAGGGGCAGTGTTGCAGTGGGAGGGGAAAGGGCAGTTTTTGACAGACGGAGCGGGGCAGTAAGAGGGGTAATGGGGGTGTTTGAACAAATGGATGGGGCAGTGTTGAAGTGGAAGGGGAAATGGGGGTTGAAGACAGAGTGCAAGGGGCTGTGTTGCAGTGGAAGGGTTAATTGGGGTTTTTGACAGACCGAAAGGGGCAATGTTGTAGTCGGAGGAGTGATGGGAGTTTTTTGTCAGATTGGAAGGAGCCGTGTTGCATTGGGAGGGGTAATGGGGGTTTTTGACAGAGTAAAAGGGGCAGGTTTGAAGATGGAAGGGCAATGGGGGTTGCAGACAGAATGGAAGGGGCAGTGTTGCAGTGGGAGGGGAAAGGGCAGTTTTTGACAGACGGAGCGGGGCAGTTAGAGGGGTAATGGGGGTTGAAGACAGAGTGCAAGGGACTGTGTTGCAGTGGAAGGGTTAATTGGGGTTTTTGACAGACAGAAAAGGGCAGTGGTGCACTGGAAGGGGTAATGTGGGTTTTTGACACAACGGAAGGGCAGTGTTGCAGTTGGAGGGGTAATGGTGGATTTTTGACAGACTGAAATGGGCAGTGGTGCACTGGGAGGGGTAATGAGGGTTTCTAACACAGTGGAAGTAGCAGTGTTGCAGTGGGAGGGGTAATGGGCGTTTTTCACAGAGTGGAAGTGGCAGTGTTACAGTGGGAGGGGTAATGGGGGTTTTCCAGAGTGGTAGGGGCAGTGTTACAGTGGGAGGGGTAATGGGGGGTTTTCCAGAGTGGAAGGTGCAATGTTGAAATCAGAGGGGAAATGGGGGTTTTTGTCAGGCTGGAAGGAGCAGTGTTGCATTGGGACCGATAATGGGGGTTTTTGACAGAGTGGAAGGGGAGTGTTGCAATGGGAGGGGTATTGGGGATTTTTGAGAGAGTGGAAGGGGCAGTGTTGCAATGTGCAGGGGTAATGGGTATTTTTCAAAGAGTGGAAGGGGCCGGGTAATGGGTGTTTTTCACAGAGTGGAAGGGGTAGTGCTGCAGTGGGAGGGTTAATATGGGTAGTTTACAGAGTGGAAGTGGCAGGGTTGCAGTGGGAGGGGCAATGGAGGTTTTTGACAGAGTGGAAGCGGCAGTGTTGCGGTGGGAGGGGTAAGGGGGATTTTTGACAAAGTGCAAGGGCGTGTGTTGCAGTGAAAGGGTTAATGGGGGTTTTTGACAGCCTGAAAGGGGCAGTGTTGCAGTCGGAGGGGAAATCGGGTTTTTTTTGTCAGATTGGAAGGAGCTGTGTTGCATTGGGAGGTGTAATGGGTGTTGGAGACAGAGTGGAAGGGGCAGTGTTGCAGTGGGAGGGGAAAGGGGCGTTTTTGACAGACGGAACGGGGCAGTGTTTCTGTTACAGGGGTAATGGGATTTTTTGACAGAGTGGAAGGGGCAGTGGTGCAGTGGGAGGGCTAATGGTGGATTATGGCAGATTGGAAGGAGCCGTGTTGCATTGGGAGGGGTAATGGGGGGTTTGACAGAGTGGAAGGGGCAGTGTGGCAGTGGGACGGGTAATGGGGGTTTATCACAAAGTGGTAGGGGCAGTGTTACAGTGGCAGGGGTAATGGGAGGTTTTCCAGAGTGGAAGGAGCCGTGTTGCATTGGAGGGATAATGGGGGTTTTTGACACAGTGGAAGGGGCAGTGGCAATCAGCGGGGTAAAGGGGTTTTTTTGTCAGACTGGAAGGACCAGTGTTGCAGTGGGTGGGGTAGTGGGGGATTTTAACAGAGTGGAAGGGGCAGGGTTGCATTATGAGGGGCAATGGAGGTTTTTGACAGAGTGGAAGCGGCAGTGTTGCGGTGGGAGGGGTAAGGGGGATTTTTGACAAAGTGCAAGGGGCAGTTTTGCAGTGGGAGGGGCAATGGAGCTTTTTGGCAGAGTGGAAGCGGCAGTGTTGCGGTGGGAGGGGTAAGGGGGATTTTTGAAAAAGGGCAAGGGGCAGTGTTGTAGTCGGAGGGGTGATGGGAGTTTTTTGTCAGATTGGAAGGAGCCGTGTTGCATTGGGAGGGGTAATGGGGGTTTTTGACAGAGTCGAAGGAGCAGGGTTGAAGAGGGAAGGGTAATGGGGGTTGAAGACAGAGTGGAAGGGGCAGTGTTGCAGTGGGAGGGGAAAGGGGAGTTTTTGACAGACGGAACAGGGCAGATAGAGGGGTAATGAGGGTTTTTGACAGAGTGGCAGGGGCAGTGTTCCAGAGGGAGGGGTAATGGGGGTTGCAGACAGAGTGGAAGGGGCAGTGTTGCAGTGGGAGGGGAAAGGGCAGTTTTTGACAGACGGAGCAGGGCAGTTTTTGACAGACGGAGCGGGGCAGTTAGAGGGGTAATGGGGGTGTTTGACAGAATGGATGGGGCAGTGTTGAAGTGGGAGGGGTAATGGGGGTTGAAGACAGAGTGCAAGGGACTTTGTTGCAGTGGAAGGGTTAATTGGGGTTTTTGACAGACAGAAAAGGGCAGTGGTGCACTGGAAGGGGTAATGTGGGTTTTTGACACAACGGAAGGGCAGTGTTGCAGTTGGAGGGGTAATGGTGGATTTTTGACAGACTGAAATGGGCAGTGGTGCACTGGGAGGGGTAATGAGGGTTTCTAACACAGTGGAAGTAGCAGTGTTGCAGTGGGAGGGGTAACGGGCGTTTTTCACAGAGTGGAAGTGGCAGTGTTACAGTGGGAGGGGTAATGGGGGTTTTCCAGAGTGGTAGGGGCAGTGTTACAGTGGGAGGGGTAATGGGGGGTTTTCCAGAGTGGAAGGTGCAGTGTTGAAATCAGAGGGGAAATGGGGGTTTTTTGTCAGGCTGGAAAGAGCAGTGTTGCATTGGGACCGATAATGGGGGTTTTTGACAGAGTGGAAGGGGAGTGTTGCAATGGGAGGGGTATTGGGGATTTTTGAGAGAGTGGAAGGGGCAGTGTTGCAATGTGCAGGGGTAATGGGTAATTTTCAAAGAGTGGAAGGGGCCGGGTAATGGGTGTTTTTTACAGAGTGGAAGGGGCAGTGCTGCAGTGGGAGGGTTAATATGGGTAGTTGACAGAGTGGAAGTGGCAGGGTTGCAGTGGGAGGGGCAATGGAGGTTTTTGACAGAGTGGAAGCGGCAGTGTTGCGGTGGGAGGGGTAAGTGGGATTTTTGACAAAATGCAAGGGCGTGTATTGCAGTGAAAGGGTTAATGGGGGTTTTTGACAGCCTGAAAGGGGCAGTGTTGCAGTCGGAGGGGTAATGGGGGCTTTTTTTGTCAGAGTGGAAGGAGCTGTGTTGCACTGGGAGGGGTAATGGGTGTTGGAGACAGAGTGGAAGGGGCAGTGTTGCAGTGGGAGGGGAAAGGGGGATTTTTGACAGACGGAATGGGGCAGTGTTTCTGTTAGAGAGGTAATGGGATTTTTTGACAGAGTGGCAGAGGCAGTGGTGCAGTGGAAGGGCTAATGGTGGATTACGGCAGATTGGAAGGGGCCGTGTTGCATTGGGAGGGATAATGGGGGGTTTGACAGAGTGGAAGGGGCAGTGTGGCAGTGGGACGTGTAATGGGGGTTTATCACAAAGTGGTAGGGGCAGTGTTACAGTGGCAGGGGTAATGGGAGGTTTTCCAGAGTGGAAGGAGCCGTGTTGCATTGGAGGGATAATGGGGGTTTTTGACACAGTGGAAGGGGCAGGGTTTCAGTAGGCACGGGTAATGGGTGTTTTTCACAGAATGGGAGTGTTGCAGAGGGAGGGGTAATGGGGGTTGTAGACAGAGTGGAAGGGGCAGTGTTGCAGTGGGAGGGGCAATGGAGGTTTTTGACAGACGGAGCGGGGCAGTAAGAGGGGTAATGGGGGTGTTTGACCGAATGGATGGGGCAGTGTTGAAGTGGGAGGGGTAATGGGGGTTGAAGACAGAGTGCAAGGGGCTGTGTTGCAGTGGAAGGGTTAATTGGGGTTTTTGACAGACAGAAAGGGGCAGTGTTGCAGTGGGAGGGTTAATATGGGTTGTTGACAGAGTAGAAGGGGCAGGGTTGCAATTGGAGGAGCAATGGAGGTTTTTGACAGAGTGGAAGCGGCAGTGTTGGGCTGGGAGGGGTAAGGGGGATTTTTGACAAAGTGCAAGGGGCTGTGTTGCAGTGGAAGGGTTAATGGGGTTTTTTGACAGCCTGAAAGGGGCAGTGTTGCAGTCAGAGGGGAAAGTGGCGTTTTTGACAGACGGAACGGGGCAGTGTTTCTGTTAGAGGGGTAATGGGATTTTTTGACAGAGTGGAATGGGCAGTGGTGCAGTGGAAGGGCTAATGGTGGATTATGGCAGATTGGAAGGAGCCGTGTTGCATTGGGAGAGGTAATGGGGGGTTTGACAGAGTGGAAGGGGCAGTGTGGCAGTGGGACGGGTAATGGGGGTTTTTCACAAAGTGGTAGGAGCAGTGTTACAGTGGGAGGGGTAATGGGAGGTTTTCCAGAGTGGAAGGAGCCGTGTTGCATTGGAGGGATAATGGAGGTTTTTGACACAGTGGAAGGGGCAGTGGCAATCAGAGGGGTAAAGGGTTTTTTTTGTCAGACTGGAAGGACCAGTGTTGCAGTGGGTGGTGTAGTGGGGGATTTTGACAGAGTGGAAGGGGCAGGGTTGCATTATGAGGGGCAGTGGAGGTTTTTGACAGAGTGGAAGCGGCAGTGTTGCGGTGGGAGGGGTAAGGGGAATTTTTGACAAAGTGCAAGGGGCTATGTTGCAGTGGAAGGGTTAGTAGGTGTTTTTGACAGACTGAAAGGAGCAGTTTTGTAGTCGGAGGGGTAATGGGGTTTGAAGACAGATTAGAAGGGGCAGTGTTGCAGTGGGAGAGGTAAAGGGAGTTTTTGACAGACGGAACGGGGCAGTAGTGCCGTGGGATGGGTAATGGGGAATTTTTCCACACAGTGGAAGGGGCAGTGTTGCAGTTGGAGGGGTAATGGTCGATTTTTGACAGACTGAAATGGGCAGTGTTGCAGTGGGAGGGGTAATGACGGTTTCTGACACAGTGGAAGTGGCAGTGTTGCAGTGGGAGGGGTAATGGGGGTTTTTCACAGATTGGAAGGGGCAGTGTTGCAGTGGGAGGGGTAATAGGGTGTTTTCTCAGAGTGGTAGGGGCAGTGTTACAGTGGGAGGGGTAATGGTGGATTTTTGACAGACTGAAAGGGGCAATGTTGCAGTGGGCGGGCTAATGGGGGATTATGGCAGATTGGAAGGAGCTGTCTTGCATTGGGAGGGGTAATGGTGGATTTATGACAGACTGAAAGGGGCAGTGTTGCAGTGGGCGGGCTAATGGGGGATTCTGGCAGATTGGAAGGAGCTGTCTTGCATTGGGAGGGGTAATGGGGGGTTTTGACAGAGTGAAAGGGGCAGTTTTGCAGAGGGAGGGATAATGGGGGTTGCAGACAGAGTGGAAGGGGCAGTGTTGCAGTGGGAGGGGAAAGGGGAGTCTTTGACAGATGGAACGGGGCAGTTAGAGGGGTAATGGGGGTTTTTGACCGAATGGAAGGGGCAGTGTAGCAGTGGGAGGGGTAATGGGGGTTGAAGGCAGAGTGGAAGGGGCAGTGTTGCAGTTGGAGGGGTAAGGGTGGATATTTGACAGACGGAAATGGGCAGTGGTGCAGTGGGAGGGGTAATGAGGGTTTTCCAGAGTGGTAGGGGCAGTGTTACAGTGGGAGGGGTAATGGGGGTTTTCCAGAGTGGTAGGGGCAGTGTTACAGTGGGAGGGGTAATGGGGGGTTTTCCAGAGTGGAAGTGCAGTGTTGCAATCAGAGGGGAAATGGGGGTTTTTTAGTCAGACTGGAAGGAGCCATGTTGCATTGGGAGGGATAATGGGGTTTTTTGACAGAATGGAAGGGGAGTGTTCAGTGGGAGGCGTATTGGGGGCTTTTGACAGAGTAGAAGGGGCAGGTTTGCAGAGGGAGGGGTAATGGGGGTTGTAGACAGAGTGGAAGGGGCAGTGTTGCAGTGGGAGGGGAAAGGGGAGTTCTTGACAGACGGAATGGGGCAGTGTTTCTGTTAGAGGGGTAATGGGGTTTTTTGACAGAGTGGAAGGGGCAGTGTTGCAGTACGAGGGGTAATGGGGGTTTTCCAGAGTTGAAGGTGCAGTATTGCACTGGGAGGGGTAATGGTGGATTTTTGACAGACTGTAAGGGGCAGTGCTGCAGTGGGAGGGCTAATGGGGGATTTTGGCAGATTGGAAGGAGCCTTGTTGCATTGGGAGGGGTAATGGGGGTTTTTGACAGTGGAAGGGGCAGTGTTGCAGAGGGAGGGGTAATGGGTGTTGTAGACAGAGTGGAAGGGGCAGTGTTGCAGAGGGAGGGGTAATGGGGGTTGTAGACAGAGTGGAAGGGGCAGTGTACAGTAGGAGGGGAAAGGGGAGTTTTTGACAGATGGAACAGGGCAGTTAGCGCGGTAATGGGGTTTTTTGTCCAAATGGATGGGGCAGTGTTGCAGTGGGAGGGGTAATGGGGGTTGAAGACAGAGTGGAAGGGGCAGTGTTGCAGTTGGAGAGGTAATAGGGTTTTTTCTCAGAGTGGTAGGGGCAATGTTACAGTGGGAGTGGTAATGGAGGGTTTTCCACAGTGTTGCAATCAGAGGGAAAATGTGGGTTTTTTGTCAGACTGGAAGGAGCTGTGTTGCATTGGGAGGGATAATGGGGGTTTTTGACAGAATGGAAGGGGAGTGTTGCAGTGGGAGGCGTATTGGGGGTTTTTGACAAAGTGGAAGGGGCAGTGTTTCGCTGGGAGGGGTAATGGTGGATTTTTGACAGACTGAAAGGGGCAGTGTTGCAGTGGGAGGGCTAATGGGGGATTTTGGCAGATTGGAAGGAGCCATGTTGCATTGGGAGGGTTAATGGGGGGTTTTGACCGAATGGAAGGGGCAGTGTAGCAGTGGGAGGGGTACTGGGGGTTGAAGGCCGAGTGGAAGGGGCAGTGTTGCAGCGGGAGGGGAAAAGGGACTTTTTGACACACAGAACGGGGCAGTTAGAGGGGTAATGGGGGTTTTTGACCGAATGGAAGGGGCAGTGTAGCAGTGGGAGGGGTAATGGGGGTTGAAGGCCGAGTGGAAGGGGCAGTGTTGCAGCGGGAGAGGTAAGGGGAGTTTTTGACAGATGGAACAGGCCAGTAGTGCAGTGGGACGGCCAATGGGGGATTTTTCCACAGAGTGGAACGGGCAGTGTTGCTGTTGGAGGGATAATGGTGGATTTTTGACAGACGGAAATGGGCAGTGTTGCAATCAGAGGGGTAATGAGGGTTTCCAAAACAGTGGAAGTGGCTGTGTTGCAGTGGGAGGGGTACCGGGCATTTTTCACAGAGTGGTAGGGGCAATATTGTTACAGTGGGAGGGGTAATGGGGGGTTTTCAAGAGTGGAAGTGCAGTGTTGCAATCAATGGGGAAATGGGGTTTTTTTGTCAGAGTGGAAGGAGCCGTGTTGCATTGGGTGGGATAATGGGGGTTTTTGACAGAATGGAAGGGGCAGTGTTCAGTGGGAGGCGTATTGGGGGTTTTTCACAGAGTAGAAGGGGCAGGTTTGCAGAGGGAGGGGTAATGGAGGTTGTAGACACACAGGAAGGGGCAGTGTTGCAGTGGGAGGGGAAAGGGGAGTTTTTGACAGACGGAATGGGGCAGTGTTTCTGTTAGAGGGGTAATGGGGTTTTTTGACAGAGTGGAAGGGGCAGTGTTGCACTGGGAGGGGTAATGGTGGATTTGTGACAGACTGAAAGGGGCAGTGTTGCAGTGGGAGGGGTAATGGGGTATTCTGACACAGCAGAAGGGGCAGTGTGGCAGTGGGAGAGGTAATGGGGGTTTTTTCACAGAGTGGTAGGGGCAGTGTTACAGTGGGAGGGGTAATGGGAGGTTTTCCAGAGTGGAAGGAGCCGTGTTGCATTGGAGGGATAATGGGGGTATTTGACACAGTGGAAGGGGCAGTGGCAATCAGAGGGGTAATGGGGTTTTTTGTCAGACTGGAAGGAGCCGTGTTGCAGTGGGAGGGGTGTTGGGGGTTTTTGACAGAGTGGAAGGGGCAGGGTTGCAGTAGGCGCGGGTACTGGGTGTTTTTCACAGAATGGGAGTGTTGCAGAGGGAGGGGTAATGGGGGTTGTAGACAGAGTGGAAGGGGCAGTCTTGCAGTGGGAGGTGAAAGGGGAGTTTTTGACAGACGGAATGGGGCAGTGTTTCTGTCAGAGGGGTAATGGCGTTCTTTGACAGAGTGGAATGGGCAGTGTTGCACTGGGAGGGGTAATGGTGGATTTTTGACAGACTGAAAGGGGCCGTGGTGCAGTGGGAGGGGTAATGGGGGTTTCTGACACAGCGGAAGGGGCAGTGTGGCAGTGGGAGAGGTAATGGGGGTTTTTCACAGAGTGGCAGGGGCAGTGTTACAGTGGGAGGGGTAATGGGAGGTTTTCCAGAGTGGAAGGAGCCTTGTTGCATTGAGGGATAATGAGGGTTTTTGACACAGTGGAAGGGGCAGTGGCAATCAGAGGGGTAATGGGGGTTTTTTGTCAGACTGGAAGGAGCCGTGTTGCAGTGGGAGGGGTGTTGGGGGTTTTTGTGAAAGTGAAAGGGGCAGTGTTGCAATGGGTGGGGGTAATGGGTGTTGTAGACAGAGTGGAAGGCGCAGGGTTGCAGTGGGAGGGGCAATGGAGGTTTTTGACAGAGTGGAAGCAGCAGTGTTGCGGTGGGAGGGGTAAGGGGGATTTTTGACAAATTGCAAGGGGCTGTGTTGCGCTGGAAGGGTTAATGGTGGATTTTTGACAGACTGAAAGGGGCAGTGGTGCAGTAAGAGGTGTAATGGGGGTGTCTGACACAGTGGAAGGGGCAGTGTTGCAGTGGTGGGGGTATTGGGGGTTTTTCCACAGAGTGGAAGGGGCATTACTACAGTGGGGGGGTTAATGGGTGTTATTGACAAAGTGGAAGTGGCAGTGTTCCAGTGAGAAAGGTAATGGGGATTTTTTATCAGATTGGAAGGAGCTGTGTTGCATTGCGAGGGGTAATGGTGGATTTTTGACAGACTGAAAGGGGCCGTGGTGCAGTGGGTGGGGTAGTGGGGGTTTTTCACAGAGTGGAAGGGGTAGTGTTGCATTGGAGGGATAATGGGGGTATTTGACACAGTGGAAGGGGCAGTGGCAATCAGAGGGGTAATGGGGATTTTTTGTCAGACTGGAAGGAGCCGTGTTGCAGTGGGAGGGGTAGTGGGGGTTTTTGTGAAAGTGGAAGGGGCAGTGTTGCAATGGGCGGGGGTAATGGGTGTTTTTGCCAGAGTTGGAAGGGGCAGGGTTGCAGTAGGAGGGGTAATGGGGGTTTTTGATAGAGTGGAAGGGGCAGTGTTGCAATGGGTGGGGGTAATGGGGGTTGTAGACAGAGTGGAAGGGGCAGTGTTGCAGTGGGAGGGGAAAGGCGAGTTTTTGACAGACGGAACGGGGCAGTGTTTCTGTTAGAGGGGTAATCAGGTTTTTTGACAGAGTGGAAGGGGCAGTGTTGCACTGGGCGGGGTAATGGTGGATTTTTGACACTGAAAGGGGCAGTGTTGCAGTGGGCAGCGTAATGGGTGTTTTTGACAGAGTGGAAGGGGCAGTGCTGCAGTAGGAGAGTTAATACGGGTTGTTGACAGAGTGGAAGGGGCAGGGTTGCATTGGGAGGGACAATTGAGGTTTTTGACAGAGTGGAAGCGGCAGTGTTGCGGTGGGAGGGGTAAGGGGAATTTTGACAAATTGCAAGGGGCTGTGTTGTAGTGGAAGGGTTAATGGTGGATTTTTGACAGACTGAAAGGGGCAGTGGTGCAGTAAGAGGGGTAATGGGGCTTTCTGACAGAGTGGAAGGGGCAGTGTTGCAGTGGTAGGGGTAATGGGGGATTTTCCACAGAGAGAAGGGGCATTACGACAGTGGGTGTATTAATGGGTATTATTGACAAAGTGGAAGTGGCAGTGTTGCAGTGAGAAAGGTAATGGGGATTTTTTGTCAGATTGGAAGGAGCTGTGTTGCATTGCGAGGGGTAATGGGGGTTTTTGACAGAGTGGAAGGGGCAGTGTTGCAGAGGGAGGGGTAATGGGGGTAGGAGACAGAGTGGAAGGGGCAGTGTTTCTGTTAGAGGGGAAAGGGGAGTTTTTGACAGACGGAACAGGGCAGTGTTTCTGTTAGAGGGGTAATGGCGTTCTTTGACAGAGTGGAATGGGCAGTGTTGCACTGGGAGGGGTAATGGTGGATTTTTGACAGACTGAAAGGGGCCGTGGTGCAGTGGGAGGGGTAATGGGGGTTTCTGACACAGCGGAAGGGGCAGTGAGGCAGTGGGAGGGATAATGGGGGTTTTTGACACAGTGGAAGGGGCAGTGGCAATCAGAGGGATAATGGGGTTTTTTTTGTCAGACTGGAAGGAGCCGTGTTGCAGTGGGAGGGGTAGTGGGGGTTTTTGATAGAGTGGAAGGGGCAGTGTTGCAGTAGGCGCGGGTATTGGGTGTTTTTCACAGAATGGGAGTGTTGCAGTGGGAGGGGTGTTGGGGGTTTTTGTGAAAGTGGAAGGGGAGTGTTGCAATGGGCGGGGTAATGGGTGTTTTGACAGAGTGGAAGGTTTGCAGTGGGAGGGGTAATGGGGCTTCTTGACAGAGTGGAAGGGGCAGTGTTGCAGGGGGAGGGGTAATGGAGGTTTATGACAGAGTGGAAAGAGCAGTGTTGCAATGGGCGGGGGTAATGGGTGTTTTTGACAAAGTGCAAGAGGCTGTGTTGCAGTGGGAGTGTTAATGCATGTTGTTGACAGACTGGATCGGGCAGTGTTGCAGTGTACAGGGGTAATGGGTATTTTTCTAAGAGTGGAAAGGGCCAGGAAATGGGTGTTTTTGACAAAGTGGAAGGGGCAGTGTTGCAGTGGGAGGGTTAATACGGGTTGTTGACAGAGTGGAAGGGGCAGTGTTGCAGTGGGAGGGGCAATGGAGGTTTTTGACAGAGTGGAAGCCGCAGTGTTGCGGTGGGAGGGGTAAGGGGAATTTTTGTCAAAGTGCAAAGGGCTGTGTTGCAGTGGAAGGGTTAATGGGGGGTTTTTGACAGATTGAAAGGGGCAGTGTTGCAGTCGGAGGGGGAATGGGTTTTTTTTGTCAGATTGGAAGGAGCCGTGTTGCATTGGGATGGGTAATGGGGGTTTTTGACAGAGTGGAAGGTGAAGTGATGCACAGGGAGGGGTAATGGGGGTTGTAGACTGAGTGGAAGGGGCAGTGTTGCAGTGGGAGGGGAATGGGGAGTTTTTGACAGACGGAACGGGGCATTGTTCCTGTTAGTGGGCTAATGGGTGTTTTTGACAGACTGGAAGGGGACTGTTGTAGTGGGAGGGGTATTGGGGGTTTTTCCACTGAGTGGAAGGGGCATTACTACAGTGGGGGGGTTAATGGTGTTATTGACAAAGTGGAAGTGGCAGTGTTGCAGTGGGCGGGTGTGATGGGTGTTTTTAACAGAGTGGGAGTGTTGCAGTGGGAGGGGTGTGGGCGAATTTGAGAAAGTGGAAGGGGCAGTGTTGCAACGGGCAGGAGTAATGGGTGTTTTTGACTGAGTGGAAGGGGCAGTGTTGCAGTGGGAGGGTTAATGCGGGTTGTTGACAGAGTGAAAGGGGCAGTGTTGCAGTGGGAGGGGTAGTGGGGATTTTTGTGAAAGTGGAAGGGGCAGTGTTGCAATGGGCAGGGGTAATGGATGTTTTTGACAGACTGGAAGGGGCAGTGTTGCTGGGAGAGAGGTAATGGGGGTTTTTGAAAGAGTGTAAAGGGCAGTGTTGCAGTGGGAGGGGTAATGGGGGTTTTTTGTCAGATTGGAAGGAGCTGTGTTGCATTGGGACGGGTAATGGGGGTTTTTGACAGAGTGGAAGAGGCAGTGTTGCAGAGGGAGGGGCAATGGGGGTTGTAGACAGTGTGGAAGGGGCAGTGTTGCAGTGGGAGGGGAAAAGGGACTTTTTGACACACAGAACGGGGCAGTTAGAGGGGTAATGGGGGTTTTTGACCGAATGGAAGGGGCAGTGTAGCAGTGGGAGGGGTAATGGGGGTTGAAGGCCGAGTGGAAGGGGCAGTGTTGCAGCGGGAGAGGTAAGGGGAGTTTTTGACAGATGGAACAGGCCAGTAGTGCAGTGGGACGGCCAATGGGGGATTTTTCCACAGAGTGGAACGGGCAGTGTTGCTGTTGGAGGGATAATGGTGGATTTTTGACAGACGGAAATGGGCAGTGTTGCAATCAAAGGGGTAATGAGGGTTTCCAAAACAGTGGAAGTGGCAGTGTTGCAGTGGGAGGGGTACCGGGCGTTTTTCACAGAGTGGTAGGGGCAGTGTTACAGTGGGAGGGGTAATGGGGGGTTTTCCAGAGTGGAAGTGCAGTGTTGCAATCAATGGGGAAATGGGGTTTTTTTGTCAGTCTGGAAGGAGCCGTGTTGCATTGGGTGGGATAATGGGGGTTTTTGACAGAATGGAAGGGGAGTGTTCAGTGGGAGGTGTATTGGGGGTTTTTGACAGAGTAGAAGGGGCAGGTTTGCAGAGGGAGGGGTAATGGAGGTTGTAGACACACAGGAAGGGGCAGTGTTGCAGTGGGAGGGGAAAGGGGAGTTTTTGACAGACAGAATGGGGCAGTGTTTCTGTCAGAGGGGTAATGGGGTTTTTGGCAGTGTTGCACTGGGAGGGGTAATGGTGGATTTTTGACAGACTGAAAGGGGCCGTGGTGCAGTGGGAGGGGTAATGGCAGTTTCTGACACAGCGGAAGGGGCAGTGTGGCAGTGGGAGAGGTAATGGGGGTTTTTCACAGAGTGGTAGGGGCAGTGTTACAGCGGGAGGGGTAATGGGAGGTTTTCCAGAGTGGAAGGAGCCGTGTTGCATTGGAGGGATAATGGGGGTTTTTGACACAGTGGAAGGGGCAGTGGCAATCAGAGGGGTAATGGGGATTTTTTGTCAGACTGGAAGGAGCCGTGTTGCAGTGGGAGGGGTAGTGGGGGTTTTTGACAGAGTGGAATGGGCAGTGTTACAGTGGGTGGGGGTAATGGGGGTTTTTCACAGAATGCGAGTGTTGCAGTGGGAGGGGTGTTGGGGGTTTTTGTGAAAGTGGAAGGGGCAGTGTTGCAATGGGTGAGGGTAATGGGTGTTTTTGACAGACTGGAAGGGGCATTGTTGCTGGGAGAGAGGTAATGGGGGTTTTTGATAGAGTGTAAAGGGCAATGTTGCAGTGGGAGGGGTAATGGGGTTTTTTTGTCAGATTGGAAGGAGCTGTGTTGCATTGTCACGGGTAATGGGGGTTTTTGACAGAGTGGAAGGGGCAGTGTTGCACAGGGAGGGGTAATGGAGGTTGTAGACAGAGTGGAAGGGGCAGTGTTGCAGTGGGAGGGCTATTGGGGTTTTTCCACAGAGTGGAAGGGACATTGTTGCAGAGGGAGGGGTAAAGGGGTTGTAGATAGAGTGGAAGGGGCAGTGTTGTAGTGGGAGGTTAAAAGCGAGTTTCTGACAGACGGAACGGGGCAGTGTTTCTGTTAGAGGGGTAATCAGGTTTTTTGACAGAGTGGAAGGGGCAGTGTTGCACTGGGCAGGGTAATGGTGGATTTTTGACACTGAAAGGGGCAGTGTTGCAGTGGGTGGGGTAATGGGGTTTGTAGACAGAGTGGAAGGGGCAGTGTTGCATAGCGAGAGGTAAGGGGAATTTTTGACACACGGAACGGGGCAGTCATGCAGTGGGACGGGTAATGGGGGCTTTTCCAGAGTGGAACAGGCAGTGTTGCATTTGGAGGGGTAATGGGGGGTTTTCCAGAGTGGCAGGTGCAGTGTTGCAATCAGAGGGGTAATGGGGGTTTTTTGTCAGACTGGAAGGAGATGTGTTGCATTGGAGGGATAATGGGGGTTTTTGACAGAGTGGAAGGGGCAGTGTTGCAGTGGGAGGGTTAATACGGGTTGTTGACAGATTGGAAGGCGCAGGGTTGCAGTGGGAGGGGCAATGGAGGTTTTTGACAGAGTGGAAGCGGCAGTGTTGCGGTGGGAGGGGTAAGGAGGATTTTTGACAAATTGCAAGGGGCTGTGTTGCACTGGAAGGGTTAATGGAGGATTTTTGACAGACTGAAAGGGGCAGTGGTGCAGTGAGAGGTGTAATGGGGTATCTGACACAATGGAAGGGGCAGTGTTGCAGTGGTGGGGGTATTGGGGGTTTTTCCACAGAGTGGAAGGGGCATTACTACAGTGGGGGGGTTAATTGGTGTTATTGACAAAGTGGAAGTGGCAGTGTTCCAGTGAGAAAGGTAATGGGGATTTTTTGTCAGATTAGAAGGAGCTGTGTTGCATCGCGAGGGATAATGGGGGTTTTTGACAGACTGAAAGGGGCCGTGGTTCTGTTAGAGGGGTAATGGCGTTCTTTGACAGAGTGGAATGGGCAGTGTTGCACTGGGAGGGGTAATGGTGGATTTTTGACAGACTGAAAGGGGCCGTGGTGCAGTGGGTGGGGTAATGGGGGTTTCTGACACAGCGGAAGGGGCAGTGTTACAGTTGGAGGGGTAATGGGAGGTTTTCCAGAGTGGAAGGAGCCGTGTTGCATTGGAGGGATAATGGGGGTATATGACACAGTGGAAGGGGCAGTGGCAATCAGAGGGCTAATGGGGTTTTTTTGTCAGACTGGAAGGAGCCATGTTGCAGTGGGAGGGGTAGTTGGGGTTTTTGACAGAGTGGAAGGGGCAGTGTTGCAGTGGGCGGGGGTAATGGGTGTTTTTCACAGAATGGGAGTGTTGCAGTGGGAGGGGTGTTGGGGGTTTTTGTGAAAGTGGAAGGGGCAGTGTTGCAATGGGTGGGGGTAATGGGTGTTTTTGCCAGAGTTGGAAGGGGCAGGGTTGCAGTGGGTGGGGTAATGGGGGTCTATGACATACTGGAAGAGGCACTGTTGCAGGGAGAGAGGTAATGGGGGTTTTTGATAGAGTGTAAAGGGCAGTGTTGCAGTGGGAGGAGTAATGGGTGATTTGACAGAATGGAAGGGGCAGTGTTGCAATGGGAGGGGAATTGCGGGTTTTTGAGAGAGTGGAAGGGGCAGTGTTGCAATGGGCGGGGGTAATGGTGGGTTGTAGACAGAGTGGAAGGGGCGGTGTTGCAGTGGGAGGGGAAAGGCGAGTTTTTGACAGACGGAACGGGGCAGTGTTTCTGTTAGAGGGGTAATCAGGTTTTTTGACAGAGTGGAAGGGGCAGTGTTGCATTGGGCGGGGTAATGGTGGATTTTTGACACTGAAAGGGGCAGTGTTGCAGTGGGAGGGGTAATGGGTGTTTTTAACAGAGTGGAAGGGGCATTGTTGCAGTGCGAGAGGTAAGAGGAGTTTTTGACACGCGGAACGGGGCAGAAGTGCAGTGGGTAGGGTAATGGGGGGTTTTCCAGAGTGGAACGTGCAGTGTTGCAGTTGGAGGGGTAATGGGGGGTTTTCCAGAGTGGCAGGTGCAGTGTTGCAATCAGAGGGGTAATGGGGGTTTTTGTCAGACTGGAAGGAGATGTGTTGCATGGAGGGATAATGGAGTTTTTTGACATAGTGGAAGGGGCAGTGCTGCAGTGGGTAGGTTAATACGGGTTGTTGACAGACTGGAATGGGCAGGGTTGCAGTGGGAGGGGCAACGGAGGTTTTTGACAGAGTGGAAGCGGCAGTGTTGCGGTGGGAGGGGTAAGGGGGATTTTTGACAAATTGCAAGGGGCTGTGTTGCAGTGGAAGGGTTAACGGTGGATTTTTGACAGACTGAAAGGGGCAGTGGTGCAGTGAGAGGTGTAATGGGGATTTCTGACACAGTGGAAGGGGCAATGTTGCAGTGGTAAGTGTATTGGGGGTTTTTCCACAGAGTGGAAGGGGCATTACTACAGTGGGTGGGTTACTGGGTGTTATTGACAAAGTGGAAGTGGCAGTGTTGTAGTGAGAAAGGTAATGGGGATTTTTTGTCAGTTGTTAGAAGCTGTGTTGCATTGCGATGGGTAATGGGGGTTTTTGACAGAATGGAAGGGGCAGTGTTGCAGTGAGAGGGGAAAGGGAGTTTTTGACAGACGGAATGGGGCAGTGTTTCTGTTAGAGGGGTAATGGCGTTCTTTGACAGAGTGGAATGGGCAGTGTTGCACTGGGAGGGGAAATGGTGGATTTTTGACAGACTGAAAGGGGCCGTGGTGCAGTGGGAGGGGTAATGGGGGTTTCTGACACAGCGGAAGGGGCAGTGTGGCAGTGGGAGAGGTAATGGGGGTTTTTCACAGAGTGGTAGGGGCAGTGTTACAGTGGGAGGGGTAATGGGAGTTTTTCCAGAGTGGAAGGAGCCATGTTGCATTGGAGGGATGATGGGGGTTTTTGACACAGTGGAAGGAGCAGTGGCAATCAGAGGGGTAAAGGGTTTTTTTTGTCAGACTAGAAGGAGCCGTGTTGCAGTGGGAGGGGTGTTGGGGGTTCTTGTGAAAGTGGAAGGGGCAGTGTTGCAATGGGCAGGGGTAATGGGTGTTTTTAACAGAGTGGAAGGGGCAGGGTTGCAGTAGGAGGGGTAATGGGGGTTTTTGACAGAGTGGAAGGGGCAGGGTTGCAGAGGGAGGGGTAATGGGGTTGTAGACAGAGTGGAAGGGGCAGTGTTGAAGTGGGAGGGGAAAGGCGAGTTTTTGACAGACGGAACGGGGCAGTGTTTCTGTTAGAGGGGTAATCAGGTTTTTTGACAGAGTGGAAGGGGCAGTGTTGCACTGGGCGGGGTAATGGTGGATTTTTGACACTGAAAGGGGCTGTGTGGCAGTGGGTGGGGTAGTGGGGTTTGTAGACAGAGTGGAAGGGGCAGTGTTGCAGAGCGAGAGGTAAGGGGAGTTTTTGACACGTGGAACGGGGCAGTCGTGCTGTGGGACGGGTAATGGGGGCTTTTCCAGAGTGGAACGGGCAGTGTTGCAGTTGGAGGAGTAATGGGGGATCTTCCAGAGTGGCAGGTGCAGTGTTGCAATCAGAGGGGTAATGGGGGTTTTTTGTCAGACTGGAAGGAGATGTGTTGCATTGGAGGGATAATGGGGGTTTTTGACAGAGTGGAAGGGGCAGTGTAGCAGTGGGAGGGTTAATACGGGTTATTGACAGAGTGGTAGGCGCAGGGTTGCGGTGGGAGGGAAAAGGGGGATTTTTGACAAATTGCAAGGGGCTGCGTTGCGCTGGAAGGGTTAATGGTGGATTTTTGACAAACTGAAAGGGGCAGTGGTGCAGTGAGAGGTGTAATGGGGGTTTCTGACACAGTGGAAGGGGCAGTGTTGCAGTGGTGGGGTATGGGGGGTTTTTCCATGATTGGAAGGGGCATTACTACAGTGGGGGGGTTAATGGGTGTAATTGACAAAGTGGAAGTGGCAGTGTTCCATTGAGAAAGGTAATGGGGATTTTTTGTCAGATTGGAAGGAGCTGTGTTGCATTGTGAGGGGTAATGGGAGGGGTAATGGGGCTTTTTCACAGAGTGGTAGGGGCAGTGTTACAGTGGCAGGGGTAATGGGAGGTTTTCCAGAGCGAAAGGAGCCGTGTTGCATTGGAGGGATAATGGGGGTATTTGACACAGTGGAAGGGGCAGTGGCAATCGGATGGGTAAAGGGTTTTTTTTGTCAGACTGGAAGGAGCAGTGTTGCATGGGTGGCGTAGTGGGGGATTTTGACAGAGTGGAAGGGGCAGGGTTGTATTATGAGGGGCAATGGAGGTTTTTGACAGAGTGGAAGCGGCAGTGTTGCGGTGGGAGGGGTAAGGGGGATTTTTGACAAATTGCAAGGGGCTGTGTTGCAGTGGAAGGGTTAACGGTGGATTTTTGACAGACTGAAAGGGGCAGTGGTGCAGTGAGAGGTGTAATGGGGATTTCTGACACAGTGGAAGGGGCAGTGTTGCAGTGGTAAGGGTATTGGGGGTTTTTCCACAGAGTGGAAGGGGCATTACTGCAGTGGGGGGGTTAATGGGTGTTATTGACAAAGTGGAAGGGGCAGTGTTGCAGTGAGAAAGGTAATGGGGATTTTCTGTCAGATTGGAAGGAGCTGTGTTGCATTGCGAGGGGTAATGGGGGTAGGAGACAGAGTGGAAGGGGCAGTGTTGCAGTGGGAGGGGAAAGTGGAGTTTTTGACAGACGGAATGGGGCAGTGGTTCTGTTAGAGGGGTAATGGCATTCTTTGACAGAGTGGAATGGGCAGTGTTGCACTGGGAGGAGTAATGGTGGATTTTTGACAGACTGAAAGGGGCCGTGGTGCAGTGGGAGGGGTAATGGGGGTTTCTGACACAGCGGAAGGGGCAGTGTGGCAGTGGGAGGGGTATTGGGGTTTTTTCACAGAGTGGTAGGGGCAGTGTTACAGTGGGAGGGGTAATGGGAGGTTTTCCAGAGTGGAAGGAGCCGTGTTGCATTGGAGGGATAATGGGGGTATTTGACACAGTGGAAGGGGCAGTGGCAATCAGAGGGGTAATGGGGTTTTTTTGTCAGACTGGAAGGAGCCGTTTTGCAGTGGGAGGGGTAGTGGGGGTTTTTGACAGAGTGGAAGGGGCAGTGTTGCAGTGGGCGGGAGTAATGGGTGTTTTTCACAGAATGGGAGTGTTGCAGTGGGAGGGGTGTTGGGGGTTTTTGTGAAAGTGGAAAGGGCAGTGTTGCAATGGGCGGTGGTAATGGGTGTTGTAGACAGAATGGAAGGGGCAGGGTTGCAGTGGTTAGGGTATTGGGGGTTTTTCCTCAGAGTGGAAGGGGCATTACTACAGTGGGTGGGTTAATGGGTGTTATTGACAAAGTGGAAGTGGCAGTGTTGCAGTGAGAAAGGTCATGGGGATTTTCTGTCAGATTGGAAGGAGCTGTGTTGCATTGCGAGGGGTAATGTGGGTTTTTGACAGAGTGGAAGGGGCAGTGTTGCAGTGGGAGGCGAAAGGGGAGTTTTTGACAGACGGATTGGGGCAGTGTTTCTGTTAGAGGGGTAATGGCGTTCTTTGTCAGAGTGGAATGGGCAGTGTTGCACTGGGAGGGGTAACGGTGGATTTTTGACAGACTGAAAGGGGCCATGGTGCAGTGGGAGTGTTAATGGGGGTTTTTGACAGAGTGAAAGGCGCCGTGTTGCAGTGGGAGGGGAAATGGGGGTTTTTGACAGAATGTAAGGGTTAGTGTTGCAGTGGGAGAGGTAGTGGGTGTTTTTGACAGAGTGGAATGGGCAGTGTTGCACTGGGAGGGGTAATGGGGGTTTTTCACAGTGTGGAAGGGGCAGTCATACAAAGGGAGGTGTAATTGAGTTTTTATAAAAAAAGTGGAAGGGCCAGTGTTGTAATGGGATGGTTAAGGGGTGTTATCGACAAAGTGTAAGAGGCAGTGTTGCAGTGGGAGGGGTAATGGGTGTTTTTGACAGAGTGGATGGGACTGTGTTGCAGTGGGAGAGGTAATGGGTGTTTTTGACAGAGTGGATGAGCTGTGTTGCAGTGAGAGGGGTAATGGGGGTTTTTGACACAGTGGAAGGGGCAGTGCTGCAGTGGGATGGGTAATGGGGGTTTTTGTCAGACTGAAAGGGGCAGTGCTGCAATCGAAAGGGTAATGGGGGTTGTTGACAGAGTGGAAGGGGCACTGTTGCAATGGGAGGTGTAATTGGGTTTATCACAGAGTGGAAGGGGCAGTGTTGTAATGGGACGGTTAACAGGTGTTTTTGACAAAGTGTAAGAGACAGTATTGCAGTGGGAGGGGTAATGTGTGTTTTTGACAGAGTGGGAGGGGCAGTGTTGCAGTGGTAGGGTTGATGGGTATTTTTGACAGGGGGCAAGGGGCAAGCTTGCAGTGGGAGAGCTAATGGGTGTTTTTGACAGAATGGAATGGGCAGTGTTGCAATGGGAGAGATAATGTGTGATTTTGACAGAGTGGATGGGGCTGTGTTGCAGTGGGAGGGGTAATGGGTGTTTTTGAACGAGTGAAAGGGGCAGTGTTGCAGTGGGAGGAGTAATGGGGTTTTTTGATAGAGTGGAAGGGGTAGGGTTGCAGTGGGAGTGGTAATGGGAGATACTGACACTATGGAAGGGGCAGTGTTGCAGCTGGATGGGTAATGGGGGTTTTTTGACAGAGTGGAAGGGGCATTGTTGCAGTGGGAGGGGTAATGGGGTTTTTTGACAGAGTGGAAAGGGCATTGTTGTAGTGGGAGGGGTAATGGGGTTTTTTGACAGAGTGGAAGGGGCAGTGTTGCACTGGGAGGGGAAATGGGAGTTTTTGATACAACGGAAGGGGCAGTGTTGCAGTGGGAGGGGTAATGGGATTTTTTGACAGAGTGGAAAGGGCAGTGTTGCACTGGGAGGGGAAATGGGGGTTATTGACAGAGTGGAAGGGGCAGTGTTGCAGTGGGCGGTGTAACGGGGGTTGTAGACAGAGTGAAAGGCGCCGTGTTGCAGTGGGAGAGGTAAGGGGAGTTTTTCACAGACGTAACGGGGGCAGTAGTGCAGTGGATGGGTAATGGGGGATTTTTCCACAGAGTGGAACGGGCAGCATTGCAGTTGGAGGGGTAATAGGATTTTTTGACAGAATGGAAGGGGCAGTGTTGCAGTGGGAGGGTAATGGGGTTTTTTGACACATTGGAAGGCGCAGTATTGCAATGGGAAGGGGTAATGGGTGTTGTTGATAGAATGGGAGTGTTGCAGTGGGAGGGGTGTTGGGAGTTTTTGAGAAAGTGGAAGGGGCAGTGCTGCAATGGGCGGGGGTAATCGGTGTTTTTGACAGAGTGGAAGGGGCAGGGTTGAGTGGGAGGGGTAATGGGGGTTTTTGACAGAGTGGAAGGGGCAGTGTTGCAGTGGGAGGGGTAATGGGGTTTTTTGACAGAGTGGAAAGGGCAGTGTTGCACTGGGAGGGGAAATTGGGGTTTTTGACAGAGTGGAAGGGGCAGTGTTGCAGTGGACAGTGTAATGGGGGTTGTAGACAGAGTGAAAGGCGCCGTGTTGCAGTGGGAGAGGTAAGGGGAGTTTTTCACAGACGTAACGGGGCAGTAGTGCAGTGGATGGGTAATGGGGGATTTATCCACAGAGTGGAACGGGCAGCATTGCAGTTGGAGGGGTAATAGGGTTTTTTGACAGAATGGAAGGGGCAGTGTTGCAGTGGGAGGGGTAATGGTGGATTTTTGACAGACTGAAAGGGGCAGTGATGCAGTGGGAGGGGTAATGGGGATTTTGACAGAATGTAAGGGTTAGTGTTGCAGTGGGAGAGGTAGTGGGTGTTTTTGACAGAGTGGAACGGGCAGTGTTGCACTGGGAGGGGTAATGGGGGTTTTTCACAGTGTGGAAGGGGCACTCTTACAAAGGGAGGTGTAATTGAGATTTTTTCACAAAGTGGAAGGGCCAGTGTTGTAATGGGATGGTGTTATCAACAAAGTGTAAGAGGCAGTGTTGCAGTGGGAGGGGTAATGGGTGTTTTTGAATGAGTGAAAGGGGCAGTGTTGCAGTGGGAGGAGTAATGGGGTTTTTTGATACAACGGAAGGGGCAGTGTTGCAGTTGGAGTGGTAATGGGAGATACTGACAGTATGGAAGGGGCAGTGTTGCACTGGGAGGGGAAATGGGGGTTTTTGACAGAGTGGAAGGGGCAGTGTTGCAGTGGGCAGTGTAATGGGGGTTGTAGACAGAGTGAAAAGCGCCGTGTTGCAGTGGGAGAGGTAAGGGGAGTTTTTCACAGACGGAACGGGGCAGTAGTGCAGTGGATGGGTAATGGGGGATTTTTCCACAGAGTGGAACGGGCAGCATTGCAGTTGGAGGGGTAATAGGGTTTTTTGACAGAATGGAAGGGGCAGTGTTGCAGTGGGAGGGGTAATGGTGGATTTTTGACAGACTGAAAGGGGCAGTGATGCAGTGGGAGGGGTAATGGGGATTTTGACAGAATGTAAGGGTTAGTGTTGCAGTGGGAGAGGTAGTGGGTGTTTTTGACAGAGTGGAACGGGCAGTGTTGCACTGGGAGGGGTAATGGGGGTTTTTCACAGTGTGGAAGGGGCACTCTTACAAAGGGAGGTGTAATTGAGATTTTTTCACAAAGTGGAAGGGCCAGTGTTGTAATGGGATGGTGTTATCAACAAAGTGTAAGAGGCAGTGTTGCAGTGGGAGGAGTAATGGCTGTTTTTGACAGAGTGGGAGGGGCAGTGTTGCAGTGGTAGGGGTGATGGGTGTTTTTGACAGGGGGGAAGGGGCAAGGTTGCAGTGGGAGGGCTTATGGGTGTTTTTGACAAAGTGGAGGGGGCAGTGTTGCAATGGAAGAGATAATGTGTGATTTTGACAAAGTGGATGGGGCTGTGTTGCTGTGGGAGGGGTAATGGGTGTTTTTGAATGAGTGAAAGGGGCAGTGTTGCAGTGGGAGGAGTAATGGGGTTATTTGATACAACGGAAGGGGCAGTGTTGCAGTTGGAGTGGTAATGGGAGATACTGACAGTATGGAAGGGGCAGTGTTGCACTGGGAGGGGAAATGGGGTTTTTTGACAGAGTGGAAGGGGCAGTGTTGCAGTGGGCAGTGTAATGGGGGTTGTAGACAGAGTGAAAGGCGCCGTGTTGCAGTGGGAGAGGTAAGGGGAGTTTTTCACAGACGGAACGGGGCAGTAGTGCAGTGGATGGGTAATGGGGGATTTTTCCACAGAGTGGAACGGGCAGCATTGCAGTTGGAGGGGTAATAGGGTTTTTTGACAGAATGGAAGGGGCAGTGTTGCAGTGGGAGGGGTAATGGTGGATTTTTGACAGACTGAAAGGGGCAGTGATGCAGTGGGAGGGGTAATGGGGATTTTGACAGAATGTAAGTGTTAGTGTTGCAGTGGGAGAGGTAGTGGGTGTTTTTGACAGAGTGGAACAGGCAGTGTTGCACTGGGAGGGGTAATGGGGGTTTTTCACAGTGTGGAAGGGACACTCTTACAAAGGGAGGTGTAATTGAGATTTTTTCACAAAGTGGAAGGGCCAGTGTTGTAATGGGATGGTGTTATCAACAAAGTGTAAGAGGCAGTGTTGCAGTGGGAGGGGTAATGGGTGTTTTTGAATGAGTGAAAGGGGCAGTGTTGCAGTGGGAGGAGTAATGGGGTTTTTTGATACAACGGAAGGGGCAGTGTTGCAGTTGGAGTGGTAATGGGAGATACTGACAGTATGGAAGGGGCAGTGTTGCACTGGGAGGGGAAATGGGGGTTTTTGACAGAGTGGAAGGGGCAGTGTTGCAGTGGGCAGTGTAATGGGGGTTGTAGACAGAGTGAAAAGCGCCGTGTTGCAGTGGGAGAGGTAAGGGGAGTTTTTCACAGACGTAACGGGGCAGTAGTGCAGTGGATGGGTAATGGGGGATTTTTCCACAGAGTGGAACGGGCAGCATTGCAGTTGGAGGGGTAATAGGGTTTTTTGACAGAATGGAAGGGGCAGTGTTGCAGTGGGAGGGGTAATGGTGGATTTTTGACAGACTGAAAGGGGCAGTGATGCAGTGGGAGGGGTAATGGGGATTTTGACAGAATGTAAGGGTTAGTGTTGCAGTGGGAGAGGTAGTGGGTGTTTTTGACAGAGTGGAACGGGCAGTGTTGCACTGGGAGGGGTAATGGGGGTTTTTCACAGTGTGGAAGGGGCACTCTTACAAAGGGAGGTGTAATTGAGATTTTTTCACAAAGTGGAAGGGCCAGTGTTGTAATGGGATGGTGTTATCAACAAAGTGTAAGAGGCAGTGTTGCAGTGGGAGGGGTAATGGCTGTTTTTGACAGATTGGGAGGGGCAGTGTTGCAGTGGTAGGGGTGATGGGTGTTTTTGACAGGGGGGAAGGGGCAAGGTTGCATTGGGAGGGCTAATGGGTGTTTTTGACAAAGTGGATGGGGCTGTGTTGCTGTGGGAGGGGTAATGGGTGTTTTTGAATGAGTGAAAGGGGCAGTGTTGCAGTGGGAGGAGTAATGGGGTTTTTTGATACAACGGAAGGGGCAGTGTTGCAGTTGGAGTGGTAATGGGAGATACTGACAGTATGGAAGGGGCAGTGTTGCACTGGGAGGGGAAATGGGGGTTTTTGACAGAGTGGAAGGGGCAGTGTTGCAGTGGGCAGTGTAATGGGGGTTGTAGACAGAGTGAAAGGCACCGTGTTGCAGTGGGAGAGGTAAGGGGAGTTTTTCACAGACGGAACGGGGCAGTAGTGCAGTGGGATGGGTAATGGGGGATTTTTCCACAGAGTGGAACGGGCAGCCTTGCAATTGGAGGGGTAATGGGGGTTTTTCACAGTGTGGAAGGAGCACTCTTACAAAGGGAGGTGTAATTGAGATTTTTTCACAAAGTGGAAGGGCCAGTGTTGTAATGGGATGGTGTTATCGACAAAGTGTAAGAGGCAGTGTTGCAGTGGGAGGGGTAATGGCTGTTTTTGACAGAGTGGGAGGGCAGTGTTGCAGTGGTAGGGGTGATGAGTGTTTTTGACAGGGGGGAAGGGGCAGTGTTGTAATAGGAGGTGTAATTGGGTTTTTACACAGAGTGGAAGGGCCAGTGTTGTAAGGGGTCGGTTAATGGGTGTTTTTGACAAAGTGTAAGAGGCAGTGTTGCAGTGGGAGGGGTAATGGCTGTTTTTGACAGGGGGGAAGGGGTAGTGTTGCAGTGGGAGGGCTAATGGGTGTTTTTGACAGAGTGGGAGGGGCAGTGTTGCAATGGTAGGGGTGATGGGTGTTTTTGACAGGGAGGAAGGGGCAAGATTGTAGTGGGAGGGCTAATGGGTGTTTTTGACAAAGTTGAGGGGGCAGTGTTGCAATGGAAGAGATAATGTGTGATTTTGACAGAGTGGATGGGGCTGTGTTGCTGTGGGAGGGGTATTGGGTGTTTTTGAATGAGTGAAAGGGGCAGTGTTGCAGTGGGAGGAGTAATGGGGTTTTTTGATACAACGGAAGGGGCAGTGTTGCAGTTGGAGTGGTATTGGGAGATACTGACAGTATGGAAGGGGCAGTGTTGCAGTTGGAGGGGTAATGGGGGTTTTTGACAGAGTGGAAGGGGCAGTGTTGCAGTGGGAGTGGTAATGGAAGATACTGACAGTATGGAAGGGGCAGTGTTGCAGTTGGAGGGGTAATGGGGGTTTTTAACAGAGTGGAAGGGGCAGTGTTGCAGTGGGAGAGGGAACGGGAGTTTTTCACAGACGGAACTGGGCAGTAGTGCAGTGCGATGGGTAATGGGGGATTTTTCCACAGAGTGGAATGGGCAGCGTTGCAGCTGGAGCGGTAATAGGGGTTTTTGACAGAATGGAAGGGGCAGTGTTGCAGTGGGAGGGGTAATGGTGGATTTTTGACAGACTGAAAGGGGCAGTGGTGCAGTGGGAGAGGTAAGGGGAGTTTTTCACAGACGTAACGGGGCAGTAGTGCAGTGGATGGGTAATGGGGGATTTTTCCACAGAGTGGAACGGGCAGCATTGCAGTTGGAGGGGTAATAGGGTTTTTTGACAGAATGGAAGGGGCAGTGTTGCAGTGGGAGGGTAATGGGGTTTTTTGACACATTGGAAGGCGCAGTATTGCAATGGGAAGGGGTAATGGGTGTTGTTGATAGAATGGGAGTGTTGCAGTGGGAGGGGTGTTGGGAGTTTTTGAGAAAGTGGAAGGGGCAGTGCTGCAATGGGCGGGGGTAATCGGTGTTTTTGACAGAGTGGAAGGGGCAGGGTTGAGTGGGAGGGGTAATGGGGGTTTTTGACAGAGTGGAAGGGGCAGTGTTGCAGTGGGAGGGGTAATGGGGTTTTTTGACAGAGTGGAAAGGGCAGTATTGCACTGGGAGGGGAAATGGGGGTTTTTGACAGAGTGGAAAGGGCAGTGTTGCAGTGGGCGGTGTAATGGGGGTTGTAGACAGAGTGAAAGGCGCCGTGTTGCAGTGGGAGAGGTAAGGGGAGTTTTTCACAGACGTAACGGGGCAGTAGTGCAGTGGATGGGTAATGGGGGATTTTTCCACAGAGTGGAACGGGCAGCATTGCAGTTGGAGGGGTAATAGGGTTTTTTGACAGAATGGAAGGGGCAGTGTTGCAGTGGGAGGGGTAATGGTGGATTTTTGACAGACTGAAAGGGGCAGTGATGCAGTGGGAGGGGTAATGGGGATTTTGACAGAATGTAAGGGTTAGTGTTGCAGTGGGAGAGGTAGTGGGTGTTTTTGACAGAGTGGAACGGGCAGTGTTGCACTGGGAGGGGTAATGGGGGTTTTTCACAGTGTGGAAGGGGCACTCTTACAAAGGGAGGTGTAATTGAGATTTTTTCACAAAGTGGAAGGGCCAGTGTTGTAATGGGATGGTGTTATCAACAAAGTGTAAGAGGCAGTGTTGCAGTGGGAGGGGTAATGGCTGTTTTTGACAGAGTGGGAGGGGCAGTGTTGCAGTGGTAGGGGTGATGGGTGTTTTTGACAGGGGGGGAAGGGGCAAGGTTGCAGTGGGAGGGCTAATGGGTGTTTTTGACAAAGTGGAGGGGGCAGTGTTGCAATGGAAGAGATAATGTGTGATTTTGACAGAGTGGATGGGGCTGTGTTGCTGTGGGAGGGGTAATGGGTGTTTTTGAATGAGTGAAAGGGGCAGTGTTGCAGTGGGAGGAGTAATGGGGTTATTTGATACAACGGAAGGGGCAGTGTTGCAGTTGGAGTGGTAATGGGAGATACTGACAGTATGGAAGGGGCAGTGTTGCACTGGGAGGGGAAATGGGGGTTTTTGACAGAGTGGAAGGGGCAGTGTTGCAGTGGGCAGTGTAATGGGGGTTGTAGACAGAGTGAAAGGCGCCGTGTTGCAGTGGGAGAGGTAAGGGGAGTTGTTCACAGACGGAACGGGGCAGTAGTGCAGTGGATGGGTAATGGGGGATTTTTCCACAGAGTGGAACGGGCAGCATTGCAGTTGGAGGGGTAATAGGGTTTTTTGACAGAATGGAAGGGGCAGTGTTGCAGTGGGAGGGGTAATGGTGGATTTTTGACAGACTGAAAGGGGCAGTGATGCGGTGGGAGGGGTAATGGGGATTTTGACAGAATGTAAGTGTTAGTGTTGCAGTGGGAGAGGTAGTGGGTGTTTTTGACAGAGTGGAACAGGCAGTGTTGCACTGGGAGGGGTAATGGGGGTTTTTCACAGTGTGGAAGGGACACTCTTACAAAGGGAGGTGTAATTGAGATTTTTTCACAAAGTGGAAGGGCCAGTGTTGTAATGGGATGGTGTTATCAACAAAGTGTAAGAGGCAGTGTTGCAGTGGGAGGGGTAATGGGTGTTTTTGAATGAGTGAAAGGGGCAGTGTTGCAGTGGGAGGAGTAATGGGGTTTTTTGATACAACGGAAGGGGCAGTGTTGCAGTTGGAGTGGTAATGGGAGATACTGACAGTATGGAAGGGGCAGTGTTGCACTGGGAGGGGAAATGGGGGTTTTTGACAGAGTGGAAGGGGCAGTGTTGCAGTGGGCAGTGTAATGGGGGTTGTAGACAGAGTGAAAGGCACCGTGTTGCAGTGGGAGAGGTAAGGGGAGTTTTTCACAGACGGAACGGGGCAGTAGTGCAGTGGGATGGGTAATGGGGGATTTTTCCACAGAGTGGAACGGGCAGCCTTGCAATTGGAGGGGTAATGGGGGTTTTTCACAGTGTGGAAGGAGCACTCTTACAAAGGGAGGTGTAATTGAGATTTTTTCACAAAGTGGAAGGGCCAGTGTTGTAATGGGATGGTGTTATCGACAAAGTGTAAGAGGCAGTGTTGCAGTGGGAGGGGTAATGGCTGTTTTTGACAGAGTGGGAGGGCAGTGTTGCAGTGGTAGGGGTGATGAGTGTTTTTGACAGGGGGGAAGGGGCAGTGTTGTAATAGGAGGTGTAATTGGGTTTTTACACAGAGTGGAAGGGCCAGTGTTGTAAGGGGTCGGTTAATGGGTGTTTTTGACAAAGTGTAAGAGGCAGTGTTGCAGTGGGAGGGGTAATGGCTGTTTTTGACAGGGGGGAAGGGGTAGTGTTGCAGTGGGAGGGCTAATGGTTGTTTTTGACAGAGTGGGAGGGGCAGTGTTGCAATGGTAGGGGTGATGGGTGTTTTTGACAGGGAGGAAGGGGCAAGATTGCAGTGGGAGGGCTAATGGGTGTTTTTGACAAAGTTGAGGGGGCAGTGTTGCAATGGAAGAGATAATGTGTGATTTTGACAGAGTGGATGGGGCTGTGTTGCTGTGGGAGGGGTATTGGGTGTTTTTGAATGAGTGAAAGGGGCAGTGTTGCAGTGGGAGGAGTAATGGGGTTTTTTGATACAACGGAAGGGGCAGTGTTGCAGTTGGAGTGGTATTGGGAGATACTGACAGTATGGAAGGGGCAGTGTTGCAGTTGGAGGGGTAATGGGGGTTTTTGACAGAGTGGAAGGGGCAGTGTTGCAGTGGGAGTGGTAATGGAAGATACTGACAGTATGGAAGGGGCAGTGTTGCAGTTGGAGGGGTAATGGGGGTTTTTAACAGAGTGGAAGGGGCAGTGTTGCAGTGGGAGAGGGAACGGGAGTTTTTCACAGACGGAACGGGGCAGTAGTGCAGTGCGATGGGTAATGGGGGATTTTTCCACAGAGTGGAATGGGCAGCGTTGCAGCTGGAGCGGTAATAGGGGTTTTTGACAGAATGGAAGGGGCAGTGTTGCAGTGGGAGGGGTAATGGTGGATTTTTGACAGACTGAAAGGGGCAGCGTTGCAGTGGGAGGGCTAATGGGTGTTTTTAACAGAGTGGAGGGGGCAGTGTTGCAATGGGAGAGATAACGTGTGATTTTGGCAGAGTGGATGGGGCTGTGTTGCAGTGGAAGGTGTAATGGGTGTTTTTGTTAGAGTGGAAGGGGCAGTGATACTGTGGAAGGGCTAAAAGGGGTTTTTGACATTGTGGAAGGGGCACTGTTGAAACGGGAGGTGTAATTGGGTTTATTCACACAGTGGAATGGACAGTGTTGTAATGGGACTGTTAATGGGTGTTTTTGACAAAGTGTAAGAGGCAGTGTTGCAGTGGGAGGGGTAATGTGTGTTTTTGACAGAGTGGGAGGGGCAGTGTTGCAGTGGTAGGGGTGATGGGTGTTTTTGACAGAGTGGGAGGGGCAGTGTTGCAGTGGTAGGGGTGATGGGTGTTTTTGACATGGGGGAAGGGGCAGTGTTGCAGGGGGAGGGATATGGGGTTTTTTGACAGACGGATTGGGGCAGTGTTTCTGTTAGAGGGGTAATGGCGTTCTTTGTCAGAGTGGAATGGGCAGTGTTGCACTGGGAGGGGAAATGGGGGTTTTTGACAGAGTGGAAGGGGCAGTGTTGCAGTGGGCGGTGTAATGGGGGTTGTAGACAGAGTGAAAGGCGCCGTGTTGCAGTGGGAGAGGTAAGGGGAGTTTTTCACAGACGTAACGGGGCAGTAGTGCAGTGGATGGGAAATGGGGGATTTTTCCACAGAGTGGAACGGGCAGCATTGCAGTTGGAGGGGTAATAGGGTTTTTTGACAGAATGGATGGGGCAGTGTTGCAGTGGGAGGGGTAATGGTGGATTTTTGACAGACTGAGAGGGGCAGTGATGCAGTGGGAGGGGTAATGGGGATTTTGACAGAATGTAATGGTTAGTGTTGCAGTGGGAGAGGTAGTGGGTGTTTTTGACAGAGTGGAACGGGCAGTGTTGCACTGGGAGCGGTAATGGGGTTTTTTCACAGTGTGGAAGGGGCACTCTTACAAAGGGAGGTGTAATTGAGATTTTTTCACAAAGTGGAAGGGCCAGTGTTGTAATGGGACAGTTAATGGGTGTTTTTGACAAAGTGTAAGAGGCAGTGTTGCAGTGGGAGGGGTAATGTGTGTTTTTGACAGAGTGGGAGGGGCAGTGTTGCAGTGGTAGGGGTGATGGGTGTTTTTGACAGAGTGGGAGGGGCAGTGTTGCAGTGGTAGGGGTGATGGGTGTTTTTGACAGACTGGAAGGGGCAGGGTTGCAGTGGGAGGGGTAATGGTGGATTGTTGACAAACTGAAAGGGCAGTGGTGCAGTGGGAGGGGTAATGTGGGTTTTGACAGACTGGAAGGGGCAGTGTTGCAATCAGAGGGGTTATGGGGGTTTTTTGTCAGACTGGAAGGAGCCGTGTTACATTGGGAGGGATAATTGGGGTTTTTGACACAGTGTAAGAAGCAGTGTTGGAGTGGGAGGGGTAATGAGTGTTTTTGACAGAGTGGGAGGAGCAGTGTTGCAGTGGTAGGGGTGATGGGTGTTTTTTACAGCGGGGAAGGGGCAGTATTGCAGTGGGAGGGCTAATGGGTGTTTTTAACAGAGTGGGAGGGGCAGTGTTGCAGTGGTAGGGGTGATGGGTGTTTTTGACATGGGGGAAGGGGCAGTGTTGCAGGGGGAGGGATATGGGGTTTTTTGACAGAGTGGGCGGGGCAGTGGTTGGGGTGATGGGTGTTTTTGACATGGGGGAAGGGGCACTGGTGCAGTGGGAAGGGTAATCATTTCTTTTTGTCAGTTTGGAAAGAGCTGTCTTGCATTGGGAGCGGTAATGGGGGTTTTTGACAGAGTGGAAGGGGAAGTGTTGCAGAGGGAGGGCTAATGGGGGTTTTTGACAGAGTGGAAGGGGCAATGTAGCAGTGGGAGGGTTAATACGGGTTATTGACAGAGTGGTAGGCGCAGGGTTGCGGTGGGAGGGAAAAGGGGGATTTTTGACAAATTGCAAGGGGCTGTGTTGCACTGGAAGGGTTAATGGAGGATTTTTGACAGACTGAAAGGGGCAGTGGTGCAGTGAGAGGTGTAATGGGGTGTCTGACACAATGGAAGGGGCAGTGTTGCAGTGGTGGGGGTATTGGGGGTTTTTCCACAGAGTGGAAGGGGCATTACTACAGTGGGGGGGTTAATTGGTGTTATTGACAAAGTGGAAGTGGCAGTGTTCCAGTGAGAAAGGTAATGGGGATTTTTTGTCAGATTAGAAGGAGCTGTGTTGCATCGCGAGGGATATTGGGGGTTTTTGACAGACTGAAAGGGGCAGTGTTTCTGTTAGAGGGGTAATGGTGTTCTTTGTCAGAGTGGAATGGGCAGTGTTGCACTGGGAGGGGAAATGGGGGTTTTTGACAGAGTGGAAGGGGCAGTGTTGCAGTGGGCGGTGTAATGGGGGTTGTAGACAGAGTGAAAGGCGCCGTGTTGCAGTGGGAGAGGTAAGGGGAGTTTTTCACAGACGTAACGGGGCAGTAGTGCAGTGGATGGGAAATGGGGGATTTTTCCACAGAGTGGAACGGGCAGCATTGCAGTTGGAGGGGTAATAGGGTTTTTTGACAGAATGGATGGGGCAGTGTTGCAGTGGGAGTGGTAATGGGGGTGTTTGACACAGTGGAAGTGACAGTGTTACAGTGGGATGGGTCATGGGTGTTCTTGACAGACCGGAAGGGGCAGTAGTGGAGTGGGAGTGGTAATTGTTTTTTTGCCAGAGTGGAAGCTGCAGTGTTGCAGTGGGAGGGGTAACGGTTGTTTTTGACAGAATGGGAGGGGTAGTGTTGCAGTGGGAGGGGTAATGGGAGTTTTTGACTGAGTGTAAGGGTTAGTATGGCAGTTGGAGAGGTAATGGAGGTTTTTGACAGAGAGGAATGGGCAGTGTTGCACTAGGAGGGGAAGTGGGGCTTTTTCACAGTGTGGAAGGGGGAGTCTTACAAAGGGAGGTGTAATTGGGTTTTTTTTCACATAGTGGAAGGGCCAGTGTACTAATGGGATGGTTAATGGGTTTTATCGACAAAGTGTAAGAGGCAGTGTTGCAGTGGGAGGGGTGATGGGTGTTTTTGACAGAGTGGAAGGGGAAGTGTTGCAGAGGGAGTGCTAATGTGGGTTGTAGACAGAGCGGAAGGGGCAATGTTGCAGTTGGAGGCGTAATGGGGGTTTTTGACAGAGTGGAAAGGGAAGTGTTGCAGAGGGAGGGCTAATGGGGGTTGTAGACAGAGTGGAAGTGGCAGAGTTGCAGTGGGATGGGTAATGGGGGTTTTTGACGGACCGAAAGGAGCAGTGGTGGAGGGGGAGTAGTAATTGTATTTTTCACCGAGTGGAAGGCACAGTGTTGCAGTGGGAGGGGGGTAATGGGTGTTTTTGACATAATGGGAAGGGCAGTGATGCTGTGGGAGGGTTAATAGGGGTTTTTGACACTGTGGAAGGGGCATTGTTGCAATGGGAGGTGTAATTGGGTTTTTTCACACAGTGGAATGGACAGTGTTGTAATGGGACTGTTAATGGGTGTTTTTGACAAAGTGTAAGAGGCAGTGTTGCAGTGGTAGGGGTGATGGGTGTTTTTGACAGAGTGTGCAGGGCAGTGGTTGGGATGATGGGTGTTTTTGACATGGGGGAAGGGGCAGTGTTGCAGGGGGAGGGGTTATGGGGGTTTTTCACAGACTGGAGGCGAAGTGTTGCAGTGGGAGGGGTATTGGGGGTTTTTCCAAAGAGTGGAAGTGACATTACTAAAGTGGGAGGGTTACTGGGTGTTATTAACAAAGTGGAAGTGGCAGTGCTGCAGTTGGAAGGGTAATTGTTTTTTTTTTGTCACTTTGGAAAGAGCTGTGTTGCATTGGGAGTGGTAATGGGGGTTTTTGACAGAGTGGAAGGGGAAGTGTTGCAGAGGGAGGGCTAATGGGGGTTTTTGACAGAGCGGAACGGGCAGTGTTGCAGTGGGACGGGTAATACTGGATTTTTGACAGACTGAAAGGGGCAGTGATGCAATGGGAGGGCTAATGCGGGTTTTTGACACAGTGGAAGTGGCAGAGTTGCAGTGGGATGGGTAATGGGGGTTTTTGACAGACCGAAAGGAGCAGTGGTGGAGTGGGAGTGGTAATAGTATTTTTCACAGCGTGGAAGGTACAGTGTTGCAGTGGGAGGGGGTAATGGGTGTTTTTGGCAGAATGAATGGGGCAGTGATGCTGTGGGAGGGGTAATAGGGGTTTTTGACAGTGTGGAACGGGCGATGTTGCAATGGGAGGTGTAATTGGGTTTTTACACAGACAGGAAGGGCCAGTGTTGTAAGGGGTCGGTTAATGGGTGTTTTTGACAAAGTGTAAGAGGCACTGTTGCAGTTGAAGGGGTAATGGGTGTTTTTGACAAAGTGAAGGGCACAGTGTTGCAATGGGAGGGCTAATATGTGATTTTGACAGAGTAGAAGGGGCATTGTTGCACTGGGAGGGGTGATAGTTGTTTTCACAGAGTAGAAGGGGCAGTGTTGTAGTGGCGAGGGGTAAACGGGGTTTTTGACTGAGTGGAAGGGGCAGTGTTGCACTGGGAGGGGTAATGGGGGTGTTTGACGGTTAATGGGTGTTTTTGACAGAGTGGGAGGGGCAGTAATGCAGTGGTAGGGGTGATGGGTGCTTTTGTTAGAGTGGAAGGGGCAGTGATGCTGTGGGAGGGGTAATAGGGGGTTTTGACAGTGTGGAAGGGGCACTGTTGCAATGGGAGGTGTAATTGGGATTTTTCACAGTGTGGAAGGGGCAGTCTTACAAAGGGAGGTGTAATTGGGTTTTTTTTCACATAGTGGAAGGGCCAGTGTAGTAATGGGATGGTTAATGGGTTTTATCGACAAAGTGTAAGAGGCAGTGTTGCAGTGGGAGGGGTAATGGGTGTTTTTGACAGAGTGGGAGAGGCAGTGTTGCAGTGGCAGGGGTGATGGGTGTTTTTGACAGAGTGAGAGGGGCATTGTTGCAGTAGTATGTGTGATGAGTGTTTTTGACAGAGTGGGCGGGGCAGTGGTTGGGGTGATGGGTGTTTTTGACATGGGGGAAGGGGCACTGGTGCAGTGGGAAGGGTAATCATTTCTTTTTGTCAGTTTGGAAAGAGCTGTCTTGCATTGGGAGCGGTAATGGGGGTTTTTGACACAGTGGAAGTGACAGTGTTACAGTGGGATGGGTCATGGGTGTTGTTGACAGACCGAAAGGGGCAGTAGTGGAGTGGGAGTGGTAATTGTTTTTTTGCCAGAGTGGAAGGTGCAGTGTTGCAGTGGGAGGGGTAATGGGTGTTTTTGATAGAATGGGAGGGGTAGTGTTGCAGTGGGAGGGGTAATGGGAGTTTTAGACTTAGTGAAAGGGTTAGTGTGGCAGTGGGAGAGGTTATGGAGGTTTTTGACAGAGTGGAAAGGGCAGTGTTGCACTAGGAGGGGAAGTGGGGCTTTTTCACAGTGTGGAAGGGGGAGTCTTACAAAGGGAGGTGTAATTGGGCTTTTTTTCACATAGTGGAAGGGCCAGTGTAGTAATGGGATGGTTAATGGGTTTTATCGACAAAGCGTAAGAGGCAGTGTTGCAGTGAGAGGGGTAATGGGTGTTTTTGACAGAATGGGAGGGGCAGTGTTGCAGTGGGAGGGGTGATGGGTGTTTTTGACAGTGGGGAAGGGGCAGTTTTGCAGTGGGAGGGCTAATGGGTGTTTTTGACAGAGTGGAGGGGGCAGTGTTGCAATGGGAGAGGTAACGTGTGATTTTGACAGAGTGCATGGGGCTGTGTTGCAGTGGGAGGGGTAATGGGTGTTTTTGTTAGAGTGGAAGGGGCAGTGATGCTGTGGGAGGGGTAATAGGGGCTTTTGACAGTGTGGAAGGGGCACTGTTGCAATGGGAGGTGTAATTGGGTGTTTCTGACAGAGTGGGAGAGGCAGTGTTGCAGTGGTAGGGGTGATGGGTGTTTTTGACAGAGTGGGAGGAGCAGTGTTGCAGTGGTTGGGGTGATGGGTGTTTTTGACATGGAGGAAGGGGCAGTGTTGCGGGGGAGGGGTTATGGGGGTTTTTGACAGACTGGAAGGCGAGTGTTGCAGTGGGAGGGGTATTGGGGGCTTTTCCAAAGAGTGGAAGGGACATTACTAAAGTGGGAGGGTTACTGGGTGTTATTAACAAAGTGGAAGAGGCAGTGATGCAGTTGGAAGGGTAATCGTTTTTTTTTTGTCAGATTGGAAAGAGCTGTCTTGCATTGGGAGCGGAAATGGGGGTTTTTGACAGAGTGAAAAGGGAAGTGTTGCAGAGGGAGGGCTAATGGGGGTTGTAGACAGAGCGGAAGGGGCAGTATTGCAGTGGGACGGGTCATGCTGGATTTTTGACAGACTGAAAGGTGCAGTGATGCAATGGGAGGGGTAATGCGGGTTTTTGACACAGTGGTCGTGGCAGTGTTGCAGTGGGATGGGTAATGGGGGTTATTAACAGACCGAAAGGAGCAGTGGTGGAGTGGGAGTGGTAATTGTATTTTTCACAGAGTGGAAGGAACAGTGTTGCAGTGGGAGGGGGTAATGGGTGTTTTTGAGAGAATGGGAGAGGCAGTGATGCTGTGGGAGGGGTAATAGGGGTTTTTGACACTGTCGAAGGGGCAGTGTTGCAATGGGAGGTGTAATTGGGTTTTTACACAGACAGGAAGGGCCAGTGTTGTAAGGGGTAGGTTAATGGGTGTTTTTGACAAAGTGTAAGAGGCACTGTTGCAGTGGGAGGGGTAATGGGTGTTTTTGACAAAGTGAAGGGCACAGTGTTGCAATGGGAGGGCTAATATGTGATTTTGACAGAGTAGAAGGGGCATTGTTGCACTGGGAGGGGTGATAGTTGTTTTCACAGAGTAGAAGGGGCAGTGTTGTAGTGGCGAGGGTTAAACGGGGTTTTTGACTGAGTGGAAGGGGCAGTGTTGCAGTGGGAGGGGTAATGGGGGTGTTTGACGGTTAATGGGTGTTTTTGACAGAGTGGGAGGGGCAGTGATGCAGTGGTAGGGGTGATGGGTGCTTTTGTTAGAGTGGAAGGGGCAGTGATGCTGTGGGAGGGGTAAAAGGGGGTTTTGACAGTGTGGGAGGGGCACTGTTGCAATGGGAGGTGTAATTGGGATTTTTCACAGTGTGGAAGGGGCAGTCTTACAAAGGGAGGTGTAATTGGGTATTTTTTCACATAGTGGAAGGGCCAGTGTAGTAATGGGATGGTTAATGGGTTTTATCGACAAAGTGTAAGAGGCAGTGTTGCAGTGGGAGGGGTAATGGGTGTTTTTGACAGAGTGGGAGGGGCAGTGTTGCAGTGGTTGGGGTGATGGGTGTTTTTGACATAGGGGAAGGGGCAGTGTTGCAGGGGGAGGGGTTATGGGTTTTTCACAGACTGGAAGGCGAGTGTTGCAGTGGGAGGGGTATTGGGGGTTTTTCCAAAGAGTGGAAGGGACATTACTAAAGTGGGAGGGTTACTGGGTGTTATTAACAAAGTGGAAGTGGCAGTGCTGCAGTTGGAAGGGTAATCGTTTTTTTTTTGTCAGGTAGGAAAGAGCTGTGTTGCATTGGGAGCGGTAATGGGGGTTTTTGTCAGAGTGGAAGGGGAACTGTTACAGGGGGAGGGCTAATGGGGGTAGTAGACAGAGCGGAAGGGGCAGTGTTGCAGTGGGACGGGTAATACTGGATTTTTGACAGACTGAAAGGTGCAGTGATGCAATGGGAGGGGTAATGCGGGTTTTTGACACAGTGGAAGTGGCAGAGTTGCAGTGGGATGGGTAATGGAGGTTTTTCACAGACCGAAAGGAGCAGTAGTGGAGTGGGAGTGGTAATTGTATTTTTCACAGCGTGGAAGGCACAGTGTTTCAGTGGGAGGGGGTATTGGCTGTTTTTGGCAGAATGGGAGGGGCAGTGATGCTGTGGGAGGGGTGATGGGTGTTTTTGACAGAGTGGGCAGGGCAGTGGTTGGGGTGATGGGTGTTTTTGACATGGGGGAAGGTGCAGTGCTGCAGTGGGAAGGGTAATCGTTTCTTTTTGTCAGTTTGGAAAGAGCTGTCTTGCATTGGGAGTGGTAATGGGGGTTTTTGACAGAGTGGAAGGGGAAGTGTTGCAGAGGGAGGGCTAATGGGGGTTGTAGATGGAGCGGAAGGGGCAGTATTGCAATGGGACGGGTAATGCTGGATTTTTGAAAGACTGAAAGTGGCAGTGATGCAATGGGAGGGGTAATGCGGGTTTTTGACACAGTGGAAGTGGCAGAGTTGCAGTGGGATGGGAAATGGGGGTTTTTGACAGACCAAAAGGAGCAGTGGTGGAGGGGGAGTGGTAATTGGATTTTTGACAGAGTGAAGGCACAGTGTTGCAGTGGGAGGGGATAATCGGTGTTTTTGACAGAATAGGAGGGGCAGTGATGCTGTGGGAGGGGTAATAGTGGTTTTTGACAGAGTGGAAGGGGCACTGTTGCAATGGGAGGTGTAATTGGGTTTTTACACAGACTGGAAGGGCTAATGTTGTAAGGGGTCGGTTAATGGGTGTTTTTGACAAAGTGTAAGAGGCACTGTTGCAGTGGGAGGGGTAATGGGTGTTTTTGACAGAGTGAAGGGGGCAGTGTTGCAATGGAACTCATAACACGTGAATTTCACAGAGTGTAATAGGCACTGTTGCAGTGGGAGGTGTAATGGGTGTTTTTGACCGAGTGAAAGGGGCAGTGTTGCAGTGGCAGGGGTAATGGGTGTTTCTGACAGAGTGGAGGGGGCAGTATTGCAATGGGAGGGCTAATGGGTGTTTTTGACAGAGTGGAAGGGGCATTGTTGCACTGGGAGGGTTGATAGTTGTTTTCACAGGGTAGAAGGGGCAGTGTTGTAGTGGCGAGGGGTAAACGGGGTTTTTGACTGAGTGGAAGGGGCAGTGTTGCAGTGGGAGGGCTAATGGGTGTTTTTTACAGAGTGGAGGGGGCAGTGTTGCAATGGGAGAGATAAGGTGTGATTTTGTCAGAGTGCATGGGGCTGTGTTGCAGTGGTAAGGGTAACGGGTGTTTTTGTTTGAGTGGAAGTGGCTGTGTTGCAGTGGGATGGGAGTGATACTGTGGGTGGGGTAATAAGGGCTTTTGACAGTGCGAAAGGGGCACTGTTGCAATGGGAGGTGTAATTGGGTTTTTACACAGATTGAAAGGGGCAGTGTTGTAATGGGACGGCTAATGGGTGTTTCAGACAAAGTGTAAGAGACAGTGTTGCAGTGGGAGGGGTAATGGGTGTTTTTGACAGAGTGGGAGAGGCAGTGTTGCAGTGGTTGGGGTGATGGGTGTTTTTGACATGGGGGAAGGGGCAGTGTTGCAATGGGAGGGCTAATGTGTGATTTTGACAGATTGGAGGGGGCAGTGTTGCAATGGGAGATATAACATGTGATTTTCACAGAGTGGATGGGGCTGTGTTGCAGTGGGAGCTGTAATGGGTGTTTCTGACCGAGTGAAAGGAGCAATGTTGCAGTAGGAAGGCTAATGGGTCTTTTTGACAGAGTGGAAGGGGCATTGTTGCACTGGGAGTGGTGATAGTTGTTTTGACAGAGTGGAAGTGGCAGTGCTGCAGTGCCGAGGGGTAAACGGTGTTTTTGTTAGAGTGGAAGGGGCAGTGATGCTGTGGGAGGGGTAATAGGGGCTTTAACATTGTGGAAGGGGCACTGTTGCAATGGGAGGTGTAATTGGGTTTTTTCACAGAGTGGAAGGGGCAGTGTTGCAGTGGGAGGGGTAATGTGTGTTTTTGACAGAGTGGGAGAGGCAGTGTTGCAGTGGTAGGGGTGATGGGTGTTTTTGACAGAGTGGGCACGGCAGCGTTGCAGTGGTTGGGGTGATGGGTGTTTTTGACATGGGGGAATGGGCAGTGTTGCAAGGGGAGGGGTTATGGGGGTTTTTCACAGACTGGAAGGTGACTGCTGCCGTGGGAGGGGTATTGGGGGTTTTTCCAAAGAGTGGAAGGGACATTAGTAAAGTGGGAGGGTTACTGGGTGTTATTAACAAAGTGGAAGTGGCAGTGCTGCAGTTGGAAGGGTAATCGTTTTTTTTTGTCAGATTGGAAAGTGCTGTGTTGCATTGGGAGCGGTAATGGGGGTTTTTGACAGAGTGGAAGGGGAAGTGTTGCAGAGGGAGGGCTAATGGGGGTTGTAGACAGAGCGGAAGGGGCAGTGTTGCAGTGGGACGGGTAATGCTGGATTTTTGACAGACAGAAAGGGGCACTGATGCAATGGGAGGGCTAATGCAGGTTTTTGACACAGTGGAAGTGGCAGAGTTGCAGTGGGATGGGTAATGGGGGGTTTTCACAGACCGAAAGGAGCAGTGGTGGAGTGGGAGTGGTAATTGTATTTTTCACAGAGTGGAAGGCACAGTATTGCAGTGGGAGGGGGTAATGGGTGTTTTTGACAGAATGGGAGGGGCAATGATGCTGTGGGAGGGGTAATAGGGTTTTTTGACAGTGTGGAAGGGGCAATGTTGCAATGGGAGGTGTAATTGGATTTTTACACAGACTGGAAGGGCCAGTGTTGTAAGGGGTCGTTTAATGGGTGTTTTTGACAAGGTGTAAGAGGCACTGTTGCAGTGGGAGGGGTAATGGGTGTTTTTGACAGAGTGAAGGGGACAGTGTTGCAATGGGAGGGCTAATATGTGATTTTGACAGAGTAGAAGGGGCATTGTTGCACTGGGAGGGGTGATAGTTGTTTTCACAGAGTAGAAGGGGCAGTGTTGTAGTGGCGAGGGGTAAACGGGGTTTTTGACTGAGTGGAAGGGGCAGTGTTGCAGTGGGAGGGGTAATGGGGGTGTTTGACGGTTAATGGGTGTTTTTGACAGAGTGGGAGGGGCAGTAATGCAGTGGTAGGGGTGATTGGGTGTTTTTGACAGGGGGGAAGTGGCAGTGTTGCAGTGCGAGGGCTAATGGGTGTTTTTGACAGAGTGGATGGGGCTGTGTTCCAGTGGGAGAGGTAATGGGTGTTTTTGACAGAGTGAAGGGGACAGTGTTGCAATGGGAGTGCTAATATGTGATTTTGACAGAGTGGAAGGGGCATTGTTGCACTGGGAGGGGTGATAGTTGTCTTGACAGAGTTGAAGGGGCAGTCTTGCAGTGGCGAGGGGTAAACGGGGTTTTTGACTGAGTGGAAGGGGCAGTGTTGCAGTGGGAGGTGTAATGTGGGTTTTTGACAGAGTGGAAGGGGCAGTGTTGCAGTGGGAGGGGGGTAATGGGTGTTTTTGAGAGAATGGGAGGGGCAGTGATGCTGTGGGAGGGGTAATAGGGGTTTTTGACAGTGTGGAAGGGGCACTGATGCAATGGGAGGTGTAATTGGGTTTTTACACAGACTGGAAGGGCCAGTGTTGTAAGGGGTCGGTTAATGTGTGTTTTTGACAAAGTGTAAGAGGCACTATTGCAGTGGGAGGGGTAATGGGTGTTTTTGACAGAGTGAAGGGGGCAGTGTTGCAATGGGAGGGCTAATGTGTGATTTTGACAGAGTGGAAGTGGCATTGTTGCACTGGGAGGGGTATTGGGGGTTTTTGACTGAGTGGAAGGGGCAGTGTTGCAGTGGGAGGGATAATCAGGGTGTTTGACGGTTAATGGATGTTTTTGACAAAGTGTAAGAGGCAGTGTTGCAGTGGGATGGGTAATGGGTGTTTTTGACAGGGACGAAGGGGCAGTGTTGCAGTGGGAGGGTTAATGGGTGTTTTTCACAGAGTGGAGGGGGCAGTGTTGCAGTGGGAGGTGTAATGGGTGTTTTTGACCGAGTGAAAGGGGCAGTGTTGCAGTTGGAGGGGTAATGTGGGTTTTTGACAGAGTGGAAGGGGCATTGTTGCAATTGGAGGGGTGATAGTTGTTTAACAGAGTGGAAGGGGCAGGGCTGCAGTGGCAAGGGGTAAACGGGGTTTTTTCATTGAGTGGAAGGGGCAGTGTTGCAGTGGGAGGGGTAATGGGAGATATTGACAGTGTGGAAGCGACAATGTTGCAGTGGGATGGGTAATGCGGGTTTTTGACAGGTGGAAGGGGCAGTGTTGCAGTGGGAGGGGTAATGGGGGTGTTTGACATAGTGGAAGTGGCAGTATTGCAGTGGGAGGGGTAATGGGAGTTTTTGACAGAGTGGAAAGAGGCAGTGTTGCAGTAGGAAGGCTAATGGAGGTTTTTGACAGAGTGGAAGGGGCAGTGTTGCACTGGGAGGGGTAAAGATGTTTTTCACAGTGTGGAAGGGGCAGTCTTACATAGGGATGTTTAATTGGGTTTTTTTTCACATAGTGGAAGGTCCGGTGTTGCAATGGGATGGTTAATGGGTGTTATCGACAAAGTGTAAGAGGCAGTGTTGCAGTGGGAGGGGTAATGGGTGTTTTTGACAGAGTGGGAGGGGCAGTGTTGCAGTGGTAGGGGTGATTGGGTGTTTTTGACAGGGGGGAAGTGGCAGTGTTGCAGTGCGAGGGCTAATGGGTGTTTTTGACAGAGTGGATGGGGCTGTGTTCCAGTGGGAGAGGTAATGGGTGTTTTTGACAGAGTGAAGGGGACAGTGTTGCAATGGGAGTGCTAATATGTGATTTTGACAGAGTGGAAGGGGCATTGTTGCACTGGGAGGGGTGATAGTTGTCTTGACAGAGTTGAAGGGGCAGTCTTGCAGTGGCGAGGGGTAAACGGGGTTTTTGACTGAGTGGAAGGGGCAGTGTTGCAGTGGGAGGTGTAATGTGGGTTTTTGACAGAGTGGAAGGGGCAGTGTTGCAGTGGGAGGGGGGTAATCGGTGTTTTTGAGAGAATGGGAGGGGCAGTGATGCTGTGGGAGGGGTAATAGGGGTTTTTGACAGTGTGGAAGGGGCACTGATGCAATGGGAGGTGTAATTGGGTTTTTACACAGACTGGAAGGGCCAGTGTTGTAAGGGGTCGGTTAATGGGTGTTTTTGACAAAGTGTAAGATGCACTGTTGCTGTGGGAGGGGTAATGGGTGTTTTTGACAGAGTGAAGGGGGCAGTGTTGTTAGGGGTCGGTTAATGGGTGTTTTTGACAAAGTGGAAGAGGCACTGTTGCAATGGGAGGGCTAATGGTTGTTTTGACAGAGTGGAAGGGGCATTGGTGAACAGGGAGGGGTGATAGTTGTTTTGACAGAGTGGAAGGCGCAGTGTTGCAGTGGCGAGGTGTAAACGGGGTTTTTGACTGAGTAGAAGGGGCAGTGTTGCAATGGGAGGTGTAATGTGGGTTTTTGACACAGTGGAAGGGGCAGTGTTGCAGTGGGATGGGTAATGGTTGTTGTTGACAGAGAGGGAGGGGCAGTGCTGCAGTGGGAGGGGTAATGCTGAATTTTTGACAGACTGAAAGGGGCAGTGTTGCACTGGGAGGGGTAATGGGGGTTTTTGACAGAGTGGAAGTGGCAGTGTTACAGTGGGATGTGTCATGGGTGTTGTTGACAGACCGAAAGGGGCAGTGGTGGAGTGGGAGCGGTAATTGTTTTATTGCCAGAGTGGAAGGTGCAGTGTTGCAGTGGGAGGGGTAATGGGTGTTTTTGATAGAATGGGAAGGGTAGTGTTGCAGTGGGAGGGGTAATGGGAGTTTTAGACTTAGTGAAAGGGTTAGTGTGGCAGTGGGAGAGGTAATGGAGATTTTTCACAGAGTGGAAAGGGCAGTGTTGCACTAGGAGGGGAAATGGGGCTTTTTCACAGTGTGGAAGGGGGAGTCTTACAAAGGGAGGTGTAATTGGGTATTTTTTCACATAGTGGAAGGGCCAGTGTAGTAATGGGATGGTTAATGGGTTTTATCGACAAAGTGTAAGAGGCAGTGTTGCAGTGGGAGGGGTAATGGGTGTTTTTGTTAGAATGGAAGGGGCAGTGATACTGTGGGAGGGGAAATAGGGGCTTTTGACAGTGTGGAAGGGGCACTGTTGCAATGGGAGGTGTAATTGGATTTTTTTCACAGAGTGGAAGGGGCAGTGTTGTAATGGGATGGTTAATGGGTGTTTTTGACAGAGTGGGAGAGGCAGTGTTGCAGTGGTAGAGGTGATGGGTGTTTTTGACAGAGTGGGAGGAGCAGTGTTGCAGTGGTAGGGGTGATGGGTGTTTTTGACAGCGGGGAAGGGGCAGTGATGCTGTGGGAGGGGTAATAGGGGCTTTTGACAGTGTGGAAGGGGCACTGTTGCAATGGGAGATGTAATTGGGTTTTTTCACAGAGTGAAAGGGGCAGTGTTGTAATGGGATGGTTAATGGGTGTTTCTGACAGAGTGGGAGAGGCAGTGTTGCAGTGGTAGGGGTGATGGGTGTTTTTGACAGAGTGGGCGGGGCAGTGTTGCAGTGGTTGGGGTGATGGGTGTTTTTGACATGGGGGAAGGGGCAGTGTTGCAGGGGGAGGGGTTATGGGGATTTTTCACAGACTGGAAGGCGAGTGTTGCAGTGGGAGGGGTATTGGGGGTTTTTCCAAAGAGTGGAAGGGACATTACTAAAGTGGGAGGGTTACTGGGTGTTATTAACAAAGTGGAAATGGCAGTGCTGCAGTTGGAATGGTAATCGTTTTTTTTTGTCAGATTGGAAAGAGCTGTGTTGCATTGGGAGCGGTAATGGGGGTTTTTGACAGAGTGGAAAGGGAAGTGTTGCAGAGGGAGGGCTAATGGGGGTTGTAGACAGAGCGGAAGGGGCAGTGTTGCAGTGGGACGGGTAATGCTGGATTTTTGACAGACTGAAAGGTGCAGTGATGCAATGGGAGGGGTAATGCGGGTTTTTGACACAGTGGTCGTGGCAGTGTTGCAGTGGGATGGGTAATGGGGGTTTTTGACAGACCGAAAGGAGCAGTGGTGGAGTGGGAGTGGTAATTGTATTTTTCACAGAGTGGAAGGCACAGTGTAGGGGGTAATGGGTGTTTTTGACAGAATGGAAGGGCAGTGATGCTGTGGGAGAGGTAATAGGGGTTTTTGACACTGTGGAAGGGGCATTGTTGCAATGGGAGGTGTAATTGGGTTTTTACACAGACTGGAAGGGCCAGTGTTGTAAGGGGTAGGTTAATGGGTGTTTTTGACAAAGTGTAAGAGGCAGTGTTGCAGTGAGAGGGGTAACGGGTGTTTTTAACAGAGTGGAAGGGGACAGTGTTGCAATGGGAGGGCTAATAGGTGATTTTGACAGAGTGGAAGGGGCATTGTTGCACTGGGAGGGGTGATAGTTGTTTTCACAGAGTAGAAGGGGCAGTGTTGTAGTGGCGAGGAGTAAACGGGGTTTTTGACTGAGTGGAAGGGGCAGTGTTGCAGTGGGAGGGCTAATGGGTGTTTTTTACAGAGTGGAGGGGGCAGTGTTGCAATGGGAGAGATAAGGTGTGATTTTGACAGAGTGCATGGGGCTGTGTTGCAGTGGTAAGGGTAACGGGTGTTTTTGTTTGAGTGGAAGTGGCAGTGTTGCAGTGGGATGGGAGTGATACTGTGGGAGGGGTAATAGGGGCTTTTGACAGTGCGAAAGGGGCACTGTTGCAATGGGAGGTGTAATTGGGTTTTTACACAGACTGAAAGGGGCAGTGTTGTAATGGGACGGCTAATGGGTGTTTTAGACAAAGTGTAAGAGACAGTGTTGCAGTGGGAGGGGTAATGGGTGTTTTTGACAGAGTGGGAGAGGCAGTGTTGCAGTGGTTGGGGTGATGGGTGTTTTTGACATGGGGGAAGGGGCAGTGTTGCAGGGGGAGGGGTTATGGGGGTTTTTGACAGACTGGAAGGTGAGTGTTGCAGTGGGAGGGGTATTGGGGCTTTTTCCAAAGATTGGAAGTGACATTACTAAAGTGGGAGGGTTACTGGGTGTTATTAACAAAGTGGAAGTGGCAGTGCTGCAGTTGGAAGGGTAATCGTTTTTTTTTTGTCAGATTGGAAAGAGCTGTGTTGCATTGGGAGCGGTAATGGGGGTTTTTGACAGAGTGGAAGGGGAAGTGTTGCAGAGGGAGGGCTAATGGGGGTTGTAGATAGAGCGGAAGGGGCAGTGTTGCAGTGGGACGGGTAATGCTGGATTTTTGACAGACTGAAAGGGGCAGTGATGCATTGGGAGGGCTAATGCGGGTTTTTGACACAGTGGAAGTGGCAGTGTTGCAGTGGGATGGGTAATGGGTGTTTTTGACAGAATGGGAGGGGCAGTGATGCTGTGGGAGGGGTAATAGGGGTTTTTGACAGTGTGGAACGGGCAATGTTGCAATGGGAGGTGTAATTGGGTTTTTACACAGACTGGAAGGGCCAGTGTTGTAATGGGACGGTTAATGGGTGTTTTTGACAGAGTGGGAGAGGCAGTGTTGCAGTGGTAGGGGTGATGGGTGTTTTTGACAGTGTGAGAGGGGCAGTGTTGCAGTACTATGTGTGATGGGTGTTTTTGACAGAGTGGGTGGGGCAGTGGTTGGGGTGATGGGTGTTTTTGACATGGGGGAAGGGGCAGTGCTGCAGTGGGAAGGGTAATCGTTTCTTCTTGTCAGTTTGGAAAGAGCTGTCTTGCATTGGGAGCGGTAATCGGGGTTTTTGACAGAATGGAAGGGGAAGTGTTGCAGAGGGAGGGCTAATGGGGGTTGCAGATGGAGAGGAAGGGGCAGTATTGCAGTGGAACGGGTAATGCTGGATTTTTGAAAGACTGAAAGTGGCAGTGATGCAATGGGAGGGGTAATGGGTGTTTTTGACACAGTGGAAGTGGCAGAGTTGCAGTGGGATGGATAATGGGGGTTTTAGACTTAGTGAAAGGGTTAGTGTGGCAGTGGGTGAGGTAATGGAGGTTTTTGACAGACTGGAAAGGGCAGTGTTGCACTAGGAGGGGAAGCGGGGCTTTTTCACAGTGTGGAAGGGGGAGTCTTACAAAGGGAGGTGAAATTGGGTATTTTTTCACATAGTGGAAGGGCCAGTGTAGTAATGGGATGGTTAATGGGTTTTATCGACAAAGTGTAAGAGGCAGTGTTGCAGTGGTAGGGGTGATGGGTGTTTTTTGACAGCGGGGAAGGGGCAGTGATGCTGTGGGAGGGGTAATAGGGGCTTTTGACAGTGTGGAAGGGGCACTGTTGCAATGGGAGGTGTAATTGGGTTTTTTCACAGAGTGGAAGGGGCAGTGTTGTAATGGGATGGTTAATGGGTGTTTCTGACAGAGTGGGAGAGGCAGTGTTGCAGTGGTAGGGGTGATGGGTGTTTTTGACAGAGTGGGCGGGGCAGTGTTGCAGTGGTTGGGGTGATGGGTGTTTTTGACATGGGGGAAGGGGCAGTGTTGCAGGGGGAGGGGTTATGGGGATTTTTCACAGACTGGAAGGCGAGTGTTGCAGTGGGAGGGGTATTGGGGGTTTTTCCAAAGAGTGGAAGGGACATTACTAAAGTGGGAGGGTTACTGGGTGTTATTAACAAAGTGGAAATGGCAGTGCTGCAGTTGGAATGGTAATCGTTTTTTTTTGTCAGATTGGAAAGAGCTGTGTTGCATTGGGAGCGGTAATGGGGGTTTTTGACAGAGTGGAAAGGGAAGTGTTGCAGAGGGAGGGCTAATGGGGGTTGTAGACAGAGCGGAAGGGGCAGTGTTGCAGTGGGACGGGTAATGCTGGATTTTTGACAGACTGAAAGGTGCAGTGATGCAATGGGAGGGGTAATGCGGGTTTTTGACACAGTGGTCGTGGCAGTGTTGCAGTGGGATGGGTAATGGGGGTTTTTGACAGACCGAAAGGAGCAGTGGTGGAGTGGGAGTGGTAATTGTATTTTTCACAGAGTGGAAGGCACAGTGTAGGGGGTAATGGGTGTTTTTGACAGAATGGAAGGGCAGTGATGCTGTGGGAGAGGTAATAGGGGTTTTTGACACTGTGGAAGGGGCATTGTTGCAATGGGAGGTGTAATTGGGTTTTTACACAGACTGGAAGGGCCAGTGTTGTAAGGGGTAGGTTAATGGGTGTTTTTGACAAAGTGTAAGAGGCAGTGTTGCAGTGAGAGGGGTAACGGGTGTTTTTAACAGAGTGGAAGGGGACAGTGTTGCAATGGGAGGGCTAATAGGTGATTTTGACAGAGTGGAAGGGGCATTGTTGCACTGGGAGGGGTGATAGTTGTTTTCACAGAGTAGAAGGGGCAGTGTTGTAGTGGCGAGGAGTAAACGGGGTTTTTGACTGAGTGGAAGGGGCAGTGTTGCAGTGGGAGGGCTAATGGGTGTTTTTTACAGAGTGGAGGGGGCAGTGTTGCAATGGGAGAGATAAGGTGTGATTTTGACAGAGTGCATGGGGCTGTGTTGCAGTGGTAAGGGTAACGGGTGTTTTTGTTTGAGTGGAAGTGGCAGTGTTGCAGTGGGATGGGAGTGATACTGTGGGAGGGGTAATAGGGGCTTTTGACAGTGCGAAAGGGGCACTGTTGCAATGGGAGGTGTAATTGGGTTTTTACACAGACTGAAAGGGGCAGTGTTGTAATGGGACGGCTAATGGGTGTTTTAGACAAAGTGTAAGAGACAGTGTTGCAGTGGGAGGGGTAATGGGTGTTTTTGACAGAGTGGGAGAGGCAGTGTTGCAGTGGTTGGGGTTATGGGGGTTTTTGACAGACTGGAAGGTGAGTGTTGCAGTGGGAGGGGTATTGGGGCTTTTTCCAAAGATTGGAAGTGACATTACTAAAGTGGGAGGGTTACTGGGTGTTATTAACAAAGTGGAAGTGGCAGTGCTGCAGTTGGAAGGGTAATCGTTTTTTTTTTGTCAGATTGGAAAGAGCTGTGTTGCATTGGGAGCGGTAATGGGGGTTTTTGACAGAGTGGAAGGGGAAGTGTTGCAGAGGGAGGGCTAATGGGGGTTGTAGATAGAGCGGAAGGGGCAGTGTTGCAGTGGGACGGGTAATGCTGGATTTTTGACAGACTGAAAGGGGCAGTGATGCATTGGGAGGGCTAATGCGGGTTTTTGACACAGTGGAAGTGGCAGTGTTGCAGTGGGATGGGTAATGGGTGTTTTTGACAGAATGGGAGGGGCAGTGATGCTGTGGGAGGGGTAATAGGGGTTTTTGACAGTGTGGAACGGGCAATGTTGCAATGGGAGGTGTAATTGGGTTTTTACACAGACTGGAAGGGCCAGTGTTGTAATGGGACGGTTAATGGGTGTTTTTGACAGAGTGGGAGAGGCAGTGTTGCAGTGGTAGGGGTGATGGGTGTTTTTGACAGTGTGAGAGGGGCAGTGTTGCAGTACTATGTGTGATGGGTGTTTTTGACAGAGTGGGTGGGGCAGTGGTTGGGGTGATGGGTGTTTTTGACATGGGGGAAGGGGCAGTGCTGCAGTGGGAAGGGTAATCGTTTCTTCTTGTCAGTTTGGAAAGAGCTGTCTTGCATTGGGAGCGGTAATCGGGGTTTTTGACAGAATGGAAGGGGAAGTGTTGCAGAGGGAGGGCTAATGGGGGTTGCAGATGGAGAGGAAGGGGCAGTATTGCAGTGGAACGGGTAATGCTGGATTTTTGAAAGACTGAAAGTGGCAGTGATGCAATGGGAGGGGTAATGGGTGTTTTTGACACAGTGGAAGTGGCAGAGTTGCAGTGGGATGGATAATGGGGGTTTTAGACTTAGTGAAAGGGTTAGTGTGGCAGTGGGTGAGGTAATGGAGGTTTTTGACAGACTGGAAAGGGCAGTGTTGCACTAGGAGGGGAAGCGGGGCTTTTTCACAGTGTGGAAGGGGGAGTCTTACAAAGGGAGGTGAAATTGGGTATTTTTTCACATAGTGGAAGGGCCAGTGTAGTAATGGGATGGTTAATGGGTTTTATCGACAAAGTGTAAGAGGCAGTGTTGCAGTGGTAGGGGTGATGGGTGTTTTTGACAGCGGGGAAGGGGCAGTGATGCTGTGGGAGGGGTAATAGGGGCTTTTGACAGTGTGGAAGGGGCACTGTTGCAATGGGAGGTGTAATTGGGTTTTTTCACAGAGTGGAAGGGGCAGTGTTGTAATGGGATGGTTAATGGGTGTTTCTGACAGAGTGGGAGAGGCAGTGTTGCAGTGGTAGGGGTGATGGGTGTTTTTGACAGAGTGGGCGGGGCAGTGTTGCAGTGGTTGGGGTGATGGGTGTTTTTGACATGGGGGAAGGGGCAGTGTTGCAGGGGGAGGGGTTATGGGGATTTTTCACAGACTGGAAGGCGAGTGTTGCAGTGGGAGGGGTATTGGGGGTTTTTCCAAAGAGTGGAAGGGACATTACTAAAGTGGGAGGGTTACTGGGTGTTATTAACAAAGTGGAAATGGCAGTGCTGCAGTTGGAATGGTAATCGTTTTTTTTTTGTCAGATTGGAAAGAGCTGTGTTGCATTGGGAGCGGTAATGGGGGTTTTTGACAGAGTGGAAAGGGAAGTGTTGCAGAGGGAGGGCTAATGGGGGTTGTAGACAGAGCGGAAGGGGCAGTGTTGCAGTGGGACGGGTAATGCTGGATTTTTGACAGACTGAAAGGTGCAGTGATGCAATGGGAGGGGTAATGCGGGTTTTTGACACAGTGGTCGTGGCAGTGTTGCAGTGGGATGGGTAATGGGGGTTTTTGACAGACCGAAAGGAGCAGTGGTGGAGTGGGAGTGGTAATTGTATTTTTCACAGAGTGGAAGGCACAGTGTAGGGGGTAATGGGTGTTTTTGACAGAATGGAAGGGCAGTGATGCTGTGGGAGAGGTAATAGGGGTTTTTGACACTGTGGAAGGGGCATTGTTGCAATGGGAGGTGTAATTGGGTTTTTACACAGACTGGAAGGGCCAGTGTTGTAAGGGGTAGGTTAATGGGTGTTTTTGACAAAGTGTAAGAGGCAGTGTTGCAGTGAGAGGGGTAACGGGTGTTTTTAACAGAGTGGAAGGGGACAGTGTTGCAATGGGAGGGCTAATAGGTGATTTTGACAGAGTGGAAGGGGCATTGTTGCACTGGGAGGGGTGATAGTTGTTTTCACAGAGTAGAAGGGGCAGTGTTGTAGTGGCGAGGAGTAAACGGGGTTTTTGACTGAGTGGAAGGGGCAGTGTTGCAGTGGGAGGGCTAATGGGTGTTTTTTACAGAGTGGAGGGGGCAGTGTTGCAATGGGAGAGATAAGGTGTGATTTTGACAGAGTGCATGGGGCTGTGTTGCAGTGGTAAGGGTAACGGGTGTTTTTGTTTGAGTGGAAGTGGCAGTGTTGCAGTGGGATGGGAGTGATACTGTGGGAGGGGTAATAGGGGCTTTTGACAGTGCGAAAGGGGCACTGTTGCAATGGGAGGTGTAATTGGGTTTTTACACAGACTGAAAGGGGCAGTGTTGTAATGGGACGGCTAATGGGTGTTTTAGACAAAGTGTAAGAGACAGTGTTGCAGTGGGAGGGGTAATGGGTGTTTTTGACAGAGTGGGAGAGGCAGTGTTGCAGTGGTTGGGGTGATGGGTGTTTTTGACATGGGAGAAGGGGCAGTGTTGCAGGGGGAGGGGTTATGGGGGTTTTTGACAGACTGGAAGGTGAGTGTTGCAGTGGGAGGGGTATTGGGGCTTTTTCCAAAGATTGGAAGTGACATTACTAAAGTGGGAGGGTTACTGGGTGTTATTAACAAAGTGGAAGTGGCAGTGCTGCAGTTGGAAGGGTAATCGTTTTTTTTTTTGTCAGATTGGAAAGAGCTGTGTTGCATTGGGAGCGGTAATGGGGGTTTTTGACAGAGTGGAAGGGGAAGTGTTGCAGAGGGAGGGCTAATGGGGGTTGTAGATAGAGCGGAAGGGGCAGTGTTGCAGTGGGACGGGTAATGCTGGATTTTTGACAGACTGAAAGGGGCAGTGATGCATTGGGAGGGCTAATGCGGGTTTTTGACACAGTGGAAGTGGCAGTGTTGCAGTGGGATGGGTAATGGGTGTTTTTGACAGAATGGGAGGGGCAGTGATGCTGTGGGAGGGGTAATAGGGGTTTTTGACAGTGTGGAACGGGCAATGTTGCAATGGGAGGTGTAATTGGGGTTTTTACACAGACTGGAAGGGCCAGTGTTGTAATGGGACGGTTAATGGGTGTTTTTGACAGAGTGGGAGAGGCAGTGTTGCAGTGGTAGGGGTGATGGGTGTTTTTGACAGTGTGAGAGGGGCAGTGTTGCAGTACTATGTGTGATGGGTGTTTTTGACAGAGTGGGTGGGGCAGTGGTTGGGGTGATGGGTGTTTTTGACATGGGGGAAGGGGCAGTGCTGCAGTGGGAAGGGTAATCGTTTCTTCTTGTCAGTTTGGAAAGAGCTGTCTTGCATTGGGAGCGGTAATCGGGGTTTTTGACAGAATGGAAGGGGAAGTGTTGCAGAGGGAGGGCTAATGGGGGTTGCAGATGGAGAGGAAGGGGCAGTATTGCAGTGGAACGGGTAATGCTGGATTTTTGAAAGACTGAAAGTGGCAGTGATGCAATGGGAGGGGTAATGGGTGTTTTTGACACAGTGGAAGTGGCAGAGTTGCAGTGGGATGGATAATGGGGGTTTTAGACTTAGTGAAAGGGTTAGTGTGGCAGTGGGTGAGGTAATGGAGGTTTTTGACAGACTGGAAAGGGCAGTGTTGCACTAGGAGGGGAAGCGGGGCTTTTTCACAGTGTGGAAGGGGGAGTCTTACAAAGGGAGGTGTAATTGGGTATTTTTTTCACATAGTGGAAGGGCCAGTGTAGTAATGGGATGGTTAATGGGTTTTATCGACAAAGTGTAAGAGGCAGTGTTGCAGTGGTAGGGGTGATGGGTGTTTTTGACAGCGGGGAAGGGGCAGTGATGCTGTGGGAGGGGTAATAGGGGCTTTTGACAGTGTGGAAGGGGCACTGTTGCAATGGGAGGTGTAATTGGGTTTTTTCACAGAGTGGAAGGGGCAGTGTTGTAATGGGATGGTTAATGGGTGTTTCTGACAGAGTGGGAGAGGCAGTGTTGCAGTGGTAGGGGTGATGGGTGTTTTTGACAGAGTGAGAGGGGCAGTGTTGCAGTGGTAGGGGTGATGGGTGTTTTTGACAGAGTGGGCGGGGCAGTGTTGCAGTGGTTGGGGTGATGGGTGTTTTTGACATGGGGGAAGGGGCAGTGTTGCAGGGGGAGGGGTTATGGGGATTTTTCACAGACTGGAAGGCGAGTGTTGCAATGGGAGGGGTATTGGGGGTTTTTCCAAAGAGTGGAAGGGACATTACTAAAGTGGGAGGGTTACTGGGTGTTATTAACAAAGTGGAAATGGCTGTGCTGCAGTTGGAATGGTAATCGTTTTTTTTTTTGTCAGTTTGGAAAGAGCTGTGTTGCATTGGGAGCGGTAATGGGGGTTTTTGACAGAGTGGAAAGGGAAGTGTTGCAGAGGGAGGGCTAATGGGGGTTGTAGACAGAGCGGAAGGGGCAGTGTTGCAGTGGGACGGGTAATGCTGGATTTTTGACAGACTGAAAGGTGCAGTGATGCAATGGGAGGGGTAATGCGGGTTTTTGACACAGTGGTCGTGGCAGTGTTGCAGTGGGATGGGTAATGGGGGTTTTTGACAGACCGAATGAAGCAGTGGTGGAGTGGGAGTGGTAATTATATTTTTCACAGAGTGGAAGGCACAGTGTTGCAGTGGGAGGGGGTAATGGGTGTTTTTGACAGAATGGGAGGGGCAGTGATGCTGTAGGAGGGGTAATAGGGGTTTTTGACAATGTGGAAGGGGCAATGTTGCAATGGGAGGTGTAATTGGATTTTTACACAGACAGGAAGGGCCAGTGTTGTAAGGGGTCGGTTAATGGGTGTTTTTGACAAAGTGTAAGAGGCAGTGTTGCAGTGGGAGGGGTAATGGGTGTTTTTTGACAGAGTGAAGGGGACAGTGTTGCAATGGGAGTGCTAATATGTGATTTTGACAGAGTGGAAGGGTCATTGTTGCACTGGGAGGGGTGATAGTTGTTTTCACAGAGTAGAAGGGGCAGTGTTGTAGTGGCGAGGGGTAAACGGGGTTTTTGACTGAGTGGAAGGGGCAGTGTTGCAGTGGGAGGGGTAATGGGGGTGTTTGACGGTTAATGGGTGTTTTTGACAGAGTGGGAGGGGCAGTAATGCAGTGGTAGGGGTGATGGGTGCTTTTGTTAGAGTGGAAGGGGAAGTGATGCTGTGGGAGGGGTAATAGGGGGTTTTGACAGTGTGGAAGGGGCACTGTTGAAATGGGAGGTGTAATTGGGATTTTTCACAGTGTGGAAGGGGCAGTCTTACAAAGGGAGGTGTAATTGGGTTTTTTTTCACATAGTGGGAGGGCCAGTGTAGTAATGGGATGGTTAATGGGTTTTGTCGACAAAGTGTAAGAGGCAGTGTTGCAGTGGGAGGGGTAATGGGTGTTTTTGACAGAGTGGGAGGGGCAGTGTTGCAGTGGTAGGGGTGATGGGTGTTTTTGACATCGGGGAAGGGGCAGTGTTGCAGTGGGAGGGCTAATGGGTGTCTTTTACAGAGTGGAGGGGGCAGTGTTGCAATGGGAGAGATAAGGTGTGATTTTGACAGAGTGCATGGGGCTGTGTTGCAGTGGTAAGGGTAACGGGTGTTTTTGTTTGAGTTGAAGTGGCAGTGTTGCAGTGGGATGGGTAATGGGGGTTTTTGACACACCGAAAGGAGCAGTAGTGGAGTGGGAGTGGTAATTGTATTTTTCACAGCGTGGAAGGCACAGTGCTGCAGTGGGAGGGGGTAATGGGTGTTTTTGGCAGAATGGGAGGGGCAGTGATGCTGTGGGAGGGGTAATAGGGGTTTTTGACAGTGTGGAACGGGCAATGTTGCAATGGGAGGTGTAATAGGGTTTTTACACAGACTGGAAGGGCCAGTGTTGTAAAGGGTCGGTTAATGGGTGTTTTTGACAGAGTGGGAGAGGCAGTGTTGCAGTGGTAGGGGTGATGGGTGTTTTTGACAGAGCGAGAGGGGCAGTGTTGCAGTGGTATGGGTGATGGGTGTTTTTGACAGAGTGGGCGGGGCAGTGGTTGGGGTGATGGGTGTTTTTGACATGGCGGAAGGGGCAGTGCTGCAGTGGGAAGGGTAATCGTTTCTTCTTGTCAGTTTGGAAAGAGCTGTCTTGCTTGGGAGCGGTAATGGGGGTTTTTGACAGAGTGGAAGGGGAAGTATTGCAGAGGGAGGGCTAATGGGGGTTGTAGATGGGTGTTTTTGACAGAATAGGAGGGGCAGTGATGCTGTGGGAGGGCTAATAGGGGGTTTTGACAGTGTGGAAGGGGCACTGTTGCAATGGGAGGTGTAATTGGGTTTTTACACAGACTGGAAGGGCTAGTGTTGTAAGGGGTCGGGTAATGGGTGTTTTTGACAAAGTGTAAGAGGCACTGTTGCAGTGGGAAGGGTTATGGGGGTTTTTGACAGACTGGAAGGCGAGTGTTGCAGTGGGAGGGGTATTGGGGGTTTTTCCACAGAGTGGAAGGGACATTACTAAAGTGGGAGGGTTAATGGGTGTTATTGACAAAGTGGAAGTGGCAGTGCTACAGTGGGAAGGTTAATCATTTTTTTTTGTCAGATTGGAAAGAGCTGTCTTGCATTGGGAGCACTAATGGAGTTTTTTGACAGAGTGCAAGGGGAAGTGTTGCAGAGGGAGGGCTAATGCGGGTTGTAGATAGAGCGAAAGGGGCAGTATTGCTGTGGGACGGGTAATGCTGGATTTTTGACAGACTGAAAGTGGCAGTGATGAAATGGGAGGGGGAATGCGGGTTTTTGACACATTGGAAGTGGCAGAGTTGCAGTGGGATGGGTAATGGAGGTTTTTGACAGACCGAAAGGAGCAGTGGTGGAGCGGGAGTGGTAATTGGATATTTGACAGAGTGGAAGGCACAGTGTTGCAGTGGGAGGGGTTAATGGGTGTTTTTGACAGAATAGGAGGGGCAGTGATGCTGTGGGAGGGGTAATAGGGGTTTTTGACAGTGTGGAAGGGGCACTGTTGCAATGGGAGGTGTAATTGGGTTTTTACACAGACTGGAAGGGCTAGTGTTGTAAGGGGTCGGTTAATGGGTGTTTTTGACAAAGTGTAAGAGGCAGTGTTGCAGTGGGAGGGGTAACGGGTGTTTTTGACAGAGTGAAAGGGGCAGTGTTGCAGTGGGAGAGGTAATGGGGGTTTTTGACAGAGTGGAGGGGGTAGTGTTGCAATGGGAGGTGTAATGGGTGTTTTTGACCGAGTGAAAGGGGCAGTGTTGCAGTGGGAGGGGTAATGGGTGTTTTTGACAGAGTGGAGGGGGCAGTGTTGCAATGGGAGGGCTAATGGGTGTTTTTGACAGAGTGGAAGGGGCATTGTTGCACTGGGAGGGGTGATAATTGTTTTCACAGAGTAGAAGGGGCAGTGTTGTAGTGGCAAGGGGTAAACGGGGTTTTTGACTGAGTGGAAGGGGCAGTGTTGCAGTGGGAGGGGTAATGGGGTTGTTTGACGGTTAATGGGTGTTTTTGACAGTGGGAGGGGCAGTGTTAAAGTGGTAGGGGTGATGGGTGTTTTTGTTAGAGTGGAAGGGGCAGTGATGCAGTGGGAGGGGTAATAGGGGTTTTTGACAGTGTGGAAGGGGACTGTTGCAATGGGAGGTGTAATTGGGTTTTTTCACAGAGTGGAAGGGGCAGTGTTGTAAGGGGTCGGTTAATGTGTGTTTTTGACAAAGTGTAAGAGGCACTATTGCAGTGGGAGGGGTAATGGGTGTTTTTGACAGAGTGAAGGGGGCAGTGTTGCAATGGGAGGGCTAATGTGTGATTTTGACAGATTGGAGGGGGCAGTGTTGCGATGGGAGATATAACATGTGATTTTCACAGAGTGAATGGGGCTGTGTTGCAGTGGGAGCTGTAATGGGTGTTTTTGACAGAGTGAAAGGAGCAGTGTTGCAGTGGGAGGGGGAATGGGTGTTTTTGACAGAGTGGAGGGGGCAGTGTTGCAATGGGAGGGCTAATGGATGTTTTTGACAGAGTGGAAGTGGCATTGTTGCACTGGGAGGGGTGATAGTTGTTTTGACAGAGTGGAAGTGGTAGTGCTGCAGTGCCGAGGGGTAAACGGGGTTTTTGATTGAGTGGAAGGGGCAGTGTTGCAGCGGGAGGGGTAATGGGTGTTTTTGTTAGAGTGGAAGAGGCAGTGATGCTGTGGGAGGGGTAATAGGGGCCTTGACAGTGTGGAAGGGGCACTGTTGCAATGGGAGGTGTAATTGGGTTTTTTCACAGAGTGGAAGGGGCAGTGTTGTAATGGGACGGTTAATGGGTGTTTTTCACAAAGTGTAAGAGGCAGTGTTGCAGTGGGAGGGGTAATGTGTGTTTTTGACAGAGTGGGAGAGGCAGTGTTGCAGTGGTAGGGGTGATGGGTGTTTTTGACAGAGTGGGAGGAGCAGTGTTGCAGTGGTAGGTGTGATGGGTGTTTTTGACAGAGTGGGCGGGGCAGTGTTGCAGTGGTTGGGGTGATGGGTGTTTTTGACATGGGGGAATGGGCAGTGTTGCAAGGGGAGGGGTTATGGGGGTTTTTGACAGACTGGAAGGTGAGTGTTGCAGTGGCAGGGGTATTGGGGGTCTTTCCAAAGAGTGGAAGGGACATTACTAAAGTGGGAGGGTTACTGGGTATTATTAACAAAGTGGAAGTGGCAGTGCTGCAGTTGGAAGGGTAGTCGTTATTTTTGTCAGATTGGAAAGAGCTGTGTTGCATTGGGAGCGGTAATGGGGGTTTTTGACAGAGTGGAAGGGGAAGTGTTGCAGAGGGAGGGCTAATAGGGGTTGTAGACAGTGCGGAAGGGGCAGTATTGCAGTGGGACGGGTAATGCTGGATTTTTGACAGACTGAATGTGGCAGCGATGCAATGGGAGGGGTAATGCGGGTTTTTGACACAGTGGAAGTGGCAGAGTTGCAGTGGGATTGGTACTGGGGGTTTATGACAGACCGAAAGGAGTAGTGGTGGAGTGGGAGTGGTAATTGTTTTTTTGCCAGAGTGGAAGGTGCAGTGTTGCAGTGGGAGGGGTAATGGGTGTTTTTGATAGAATGGGAGGGGTAGTGTTGCAGTGGGAGGGGTAATGCTGGATTTTTGACAGACTGAAAGGGGCAGTGATGCAGTGGGAGGGGTAATGGGGGTGTTTGACAGACCGAAAGGGGCAGTGGTGGAGTGGGAGTGGTAGTTGTTTTTTTGACAGAGTGGAAAGCGCAGTGTTGCAGTGGGAGTGGTAATGGGTGTTTTTGACAGTGTGCAAGGGGCTGTCTTACAAAGAGAGGTGTAATTGGGTTTTTTTCACAGAGTGGAAGGGCCAGTGTTGTAATGGGATGCTTAATGGGTTTTATCGACAAAGTGTAAGAGGCTGTGCTGCAGTGGGAGGGGTATTGGATGTTTTTGACAGAATAGATGGGGCAATGATGCTGTGGGAGAGTTAATGGGTGTTTTTGACTGAGTGGATGGGGCAGTGTTGCACAGGGAGGGGTGATAGTTGTTTTGACAGAGTGGAATGGGCACTGTTGCATTGGCGAAGGGAAAATGGGGTTTTTGACTGAGCGGAAGGGGCAGTGTTGCAATTGGAGGGGTAATGGAGGTTTTTGACAGAGTTGAAGTGGCTGTGTTGCAGTGGGAGGGGTAATGGGGGTGTTTGACACAGTGGAAGTGGCAGTGTTGCAGTGAGATGGGTAATGGCAGTTTTTGACAGACCGAAAGGGGCAGTGGTGGAGTGGGAGTGGTAATTGTTTTTTTGACAGTGTGGAAGGTGCAGTGTTGCAGTGGGAGTGGTAGCGGGTGTTTTTGACAGAATGGAAGGGATAGTGTTGCAGTGGAAGGGGTAATGGGTGTTTTTGACAGAGTGGAGAGGGCAGTGTTGCAATGGGAGATATAATGTGTGATTTTGACAGTGTGGATGGAGCTGTGTTGCAGTGGCGGGGGGTAATGGGTGTTTTTGACTGAGTGAAAGGGGCAGTGTTGCAGTGGGAGGGGTAATGGGGGTGTTTGACAAGTGGAAGTAGCAGTGTTGAAGTGGGATGGGTTATGGGTGTTTTTGACAGAATGGGAGGGGTAGTGTTGCAGTGGGAGGGGTAATGGGAGTTTTTGACAAAGTGTAAGGGTTAGTGTTGCAGGGGGAGAGGTAATGGGTGTTTTTTGACAGAGTGGAAGGGGCAGTGTTGCAGTTGGAGGGGTAATGGGGGTTTTTGTCAGAGTGGAAGTGACAGTATTGCAGTGGGTGGGAAAATGGGGGTTTTTGACACAATTGAATGGGCAGTGTTGCAGTGGGAGTGGGAGTGGGGGTTATGCACAGCGTGGAAGGTGCATTGCTGCAGTGGAAGGTTTCATGGGGTTATCGACATAGTGGGAGAGGCAGTGTTGCACTGGGAGGGGTAATGGGGATTTTTGACAGAGTGGAAGGGGCAGGGTTGCAGTGGGAGGTTTCATGGGGTTATCGACATAGTGGGAGAGGCAGTGTTGCACAGGCAGGGGTAATTGGGGTTTTTGATAGAGTGGAAGGGGCAGTGGAAGGGGCAGTGGTGGAGTGGGTGTGTTAATTGTTTTTTTGACAGAGTGGAAGGGGCAGTGTTGCAGTGGGAGGGGTAACTGGTGTTTTGACAGAATACGAGAGGTAGTGTTGCAGTGGGAGGGGTAATGGGAGTTTTTGTCAGAGTGGAGGGGGCAGTGTTGCAATGGGAGAGATAATGTGTGATTTTCACAGAGTGGATGGGGCTGTGTTGCAGTGGGAGGGGTAATGGTTGTTTTTGAACGAGTGGAAGGGGCAGTGTTGCAGTGGGAGGGGTAATGGGGGTTTTTGACACGATGGAAGGGACAGTGTTGCAGTTGGAGGGGTAATGTGGGTTTTTGACAGAGTGGAAGGGGCACTGTTGCAGAGGGAGGTGTAATGGGGGCTTTTTGTCAGAGTGCAAGGGGCAGTGATGCATTGGGAGGGGTGATGGGTGTTTGTGACACTGTGGAAGGGGCAGTGTTGCAATGGGAGGGGTAATGGTTCATTTTGTCAGAGTGGAATGGGCAGTGTTGCAGTGGGAGGGGTAATGGTGTTTTTGACAGAGTGGAAGGGGCAGTGTTGCAATGGGAGGGTAATGGTGTTCTTTGAAAGAGTGCAAGCCGAAGTTTTGCAGAGGGAGGGGTAACATGGGTTTTCAACAAAGTGGAAGGAGCAGTGGTGCCGTGGCAAGGGCACTGGTTGTTTTGGACAGAGTGGAAGGGGCAGGGTTGCACTGGGGAGGGGTAACGTGAGCGTTTGACAGGGTAGCAATGGCAGTGTAGCAGTGGGAGAGGTAGTGGGGGTTTATGACAAAATGGAAGGGGCAGTGATACTGTGGAAGGGTTAATAGGGGTTTTTGACAAGAGTGGAAGGGGCACTTTTGCAATGGGAGGCGTAATTGGGTTTTTTCACAGAGTGGAAGGGGCAGTGTTGTAATGGGACGGTTAATGGGTGTTTTTGACCAAGTGAAAGGGGCAGTGTTGCAATGGGAGGGGTAATGGATGTTTTTGACAGAGTGGAATAGGCAGCGTTGCAGAGGAAGGCGTAATGGGGGCTTTTTGTCAGAGTGGAAGGGACAGTGATGCAGTGGGTGGAGTAATGGCGGATATGGACACAATGGAAGGGGCAGTGTTACAGTGGGAGGGGTAATGTGGGTTTTTAACGGAGTGGAAGGGGCAGTGTTGCTGTGGGGTGGGGTAAATGGGGTTTTTGACAGAGCGGAAGGGGCAGCGTTGCAGTGGGAGTGGTAATGTGTGATTTTGACAGAGTGGAAGGGGCAGTGTTGCAGTGGGAGGGGTGATGGGTATTTTGACAGAGTGGAAAGGGCAGTGTTGCAGTGGAGAAGGGTAAAGGGGGTTTTTGACAGAGTGGAAGGGTCATTGTTGCAGTGGGAGGGGTGATGGGTATTTTGACAGAGTGGAAGGAACAGTGTTGCAGTGGGGAGGGGTAAGGGGGTTTTCGTCAGAGTGGAAGGGGCAGTGTTGCAGTGGGGAGGGGTAAGGGGGTTTTTGTCAAAGTGGAAGGGGCAGTGTTGCAGTGGGTGTGGTAATGGGCATTTTTGACACAATGGAAGGGGCAGTGTTGCAGTGGATGGGGTAATGGGGGTTATTGACAGAGTGGAAGGGGCAGTGTTGCAGTGGGAGGGGTAATGGGGGTTTTTGACTGCATGGAAGAGGCAGTGTTGCAGTGGGAGGGTTGCAGGGGGTGGTTGTGTGTGTCTGCTTCACCTCTGACTTCTGAGTGGTCCGAATTGCTCCCACTCCCTGGGTTCTAGACCGTGGACTTATTTGTGGGTTGTGATAAAGTGCAGCAGACAACTGGTTTTGGTGCAAGAGAGAAAAAAACTGGGTTTATTGAAGTCACAAATGAATTTATAACATCAGGATTACACTGAGATTATACAGACCTGCACAGTACACTTAGTTAAGAATGGGGAACACATGGCATAACGAGGGAATATCACGCTACTAATCCCCTTACCCTTGTGCCACCCCCAAAACCTAACTAAATTGAACTAGGAGAGGTCAGGGATCATGCTCACCAACCAGGGTTCCTTGATAGTTCAAAATCCAGACAGGTAAGCCGGTTGCAATTTTGGGTATGCTCTTTGTGTCCTCTGGGGCCTGCCATCCCCACGTGGTCCTGGTCTGTGGAATCTGCAAAGGTTCTTCACTTGGGTGGAGGGCACGGTTGTGGGTGGTCGATCTTCATGGAGGGCTGCGGTTGTGACCTTGTTGTCTTTGGTTGATCCTGCCACCCCATATCCCATGCCGTGATGTTGCCTGCAGGCCTGAAAACCTCCAGATCTCCTTCCACTGCTTGGCTCAGCTACCTCTCCCTGCTTAAACTCCGCTCAACCACTGCTCACCCCTCAGATCTCCTCCCTTTTGTAACTGGTGGCCCAGTTATACTTTTTTCGAATTTCTTTTCTCAATCCAAATCAAGGTTAGTTCTTTATCTAATTTTGGTTGGTTTCTTCAGCTAATTGTTGTCTCATTGTTTTTAATGGGCTTGAAAGATGTTCATCATTGTCTTCCTGTCCCTGTAACTCGTCTTGAACTGAAATCCATTGTATATGCGGAGTACTGATGGGTTTGCATAATTGCATTGATTCCTGCCTTCCTGCCTTAGTAGTTAGTAGCGATTATTTATGCAAGATTTTGATGGACTTTAGTTTTGTGTAAGATGAAGTCTTTCTCTGGGTTGATTGTTTTAAAGGGAAGAATGCGTATTCTGTCTCCTCTCATTGTCTGGTTCCAGGCAACAATCCACACTGCACTCAACAAGCCCGGGCATGTCTAGTCCCAGGCCTTCATGGGCCTAGCCTCCTATCTGCAGGGTTCTACACTTAACTCAGCAATTGGGTCCTCTGCCATAAAAGTCCAAAAGTCATATCCTTGTTGATGATATGAAAAATGTGGGAATTTTGAGAACCCTTCATGGGTAATGGGGTTTTTTGACAGAGTGGAAGGGGCAGTGTTGCAGTGGGAGGGGTAATGTGTGTAACACAGGGCACTACAGGAATCAGGAAATACACAGTGTCTCTGGACAGTGAAAGCAGGAGAGTCAATCCTTACTACACCCAGATGGAGGCAATAGTGTAGTGGTACTGTCACCGGACTAGTAATCCATTGCTCTGGGGACACAGGTAGATTTTGAATTCAATAAAAAAAAGACCATGAAATCATTGTCGATTGTTGTTTAAAAAAAAACCCATCTGGTTCACTAATGAGAAGGAAATCTGCTGTCCTTACTTGGTCTGGCCTACATGTGACTCCAGGCCCACAGCAATGTGGTTTACTCTTAAAGAGTCTAGCAAGCCACTCAGTTGTGTCAAACTACTACAAAGCCTCAAAAAAGGAATGAAACTGGATGGACCACCTGGCATTGACCTGGGCACCGAAAATGACAATGGCAAACTCAGCCTCGTAGACCCTATAAAGTCCTCACTCTAGGCAAGCAGCAGAATCATCTCTTACAGATAATGTCCCAGACACAACCATCTCCATCCCTGGGTATCTCCTGTCCCACCCAGCAGAGGTGGCGGCACAATGTATTACAGTCGAGAGGGAGTTGCCCTGGGAATCCTCAACATCGACTCCGGACACCGTGATGTCTCTTGGCATCAGGTCAAACATGGACAAGGAAACCGCCTGCTGATTACCACATACCGCCCACCCTCAGCTGATGAATCAGTGCTCCTCCATGTTGAACACCGCTTGAAGGAAGCACTGAGGGTGACAAGGGTGCAAAATGTACTCTGGGTGGGAGACTTCATTGTCCATCACCAAGGGTGGCTCGGTAGCACAACTACAAACCGAAGCTGGCTGAGTCCTAAAGGACATAGCTGCTAGGCTGGGTCTGTAGCAGCTGGTGAGGGAACCAAAGAGAGGGAAAAACCTCATCCTCACTAACCTCGATAGGAGTGAGCACCACAAGGTCCTTGTGGAGATGAAGTCCCGTCTTCACATTGAGGATACCCTCCATCATGATGTGCGTCACTACCACTGTGCTAAATGGGATAGATTTCGAACAGATCTAACAACTCAAGACTGGGCGTTCATGAGGCGCTGTGGGCCATCAGCAGCAGCAGAATTGTACTTGAACACAATCTGTAACCTCATAGCCCGGCATATCCCCCACTCTACCATTACCAACAAGCCAGGGGATCAACTCTCGTTCAATAAAGAGTGTAGGTGGGCATGCCAGGAGCAGCACTAGTCATACCTAAAAATGAGGTGTCAACCTGGTAAAGCTATAACACAAGGCTACTTGCATGCCAAAAAGCACAAGCAGCAAGTGATAGACAGAGCTAAGCAATCCCATAATCAATGGATCAGATCAAAGCTCTGCATTCCTGCCACATCCAGTTGTGAATGGTGGTGGACAATTACAGGGAAGGAGGCTCCACGAATATCCCCATCCTCAATGATGGGGAAGCCCAGCGCATTAGTGCAAAAGATAAGACTGAAGCATTTGCTACAATCTTCGGCCAGAAATGCCGAGTGGATGATCCATCTCAGTCTCCCCTGGAGGTCCCCAGCATCACAGATCCCAGTCTTCAGCCAATTCAATTCACTACACGTGATATCAAGAAATGGATGAAGGCACTGGATACTGCAAAGGCTATGGGGTCTGACAATATTCCAGCAATAGTACTGAAGACTTGTCTCCAGAAGTTGCCACGCCCCTAGCCAAGCTGTTCCGGTACAGAAACTGCTTGATTGACACCACATAGACAATCATCGCTCCCTGCACATCGACGAACGGTAGCAGCAGTGTGCACCATCTACAAGATGTGCTGCAGAAACTCACCGAGGCTCCTTAGACAGTGCCTTCCAAACCCAAGACCACTACCAAGGGCACCTACCTAGCAATGTGGAAAATTGCCCAGGTATGTCCTGTACACAAAAAGCAGGACAAATCCAATCCAGCCAATTACCATCCCATCAGTCTACTCTCTGTCATTAGTAAAATAATGGAAGGGGTCATCAACAGTGCTATCAAGCAGCACTTGCTACGCAATAACCTGCTCACTGACACCCAGTTTGAGTTCTGCCAGGGCCACTCAGCTCCTGACCTCATTACAGCCTTGATTCAAATATGGACAAAAGAGCTGAACTCCTGAGGTGAGGTGAGAGTGACTGCCCTTAACATCAAGGCAGCATTTGACCGAGTGTGGCAAGAAGGAGCCCGAGCAAAACTGGAGTCAACAGGGATCAGGGGCAAAAACTCTCCACTGGTTGCAGTCATACCTCGCACAAAGGGAGATAGTTGTGGTTGTTGGGGTCAGTCATCTCAGTTCCAGGACATCACTGCAGGAGTTCCTCAGGGCAATATCCCAGGCCCAACCATCTTCAGCTGCTTCATCAATGACCTTCTTTCCATCATAAGGTCAGAAGTGGAGATGTTCTCTGATGATTGCACAACATTCAGCACCATTCACGACTCCTCATTCTGAAGCAGTCCATGTCCAAATGCAGCAGGACTTGGACAATATCCAGGCTTGGGCTAACAAGTGGCAAGTAACATTTGTGCCACACAAGTGCCAGGCAATGACCATCTCCAACAGGAGAGAATCTAACTTTCACCCCTTAATGTTCAGTGGTATTAACATCATTGCATCCTCCACTATCAATACCCTTATGGTTACCATTGACCAGAAACTGAACTGGACTAGCCATATAAATACTGTGGCTACAAAAGCAGGTCAGAGAGTAGGAATCCTGCGGCGAGTAACTCATCTCCTGACTCCCTAAAGCCTTCCCACCATCTACAAGGCACAAGTCAGGAGTGTGATGGAATACTCCCCAAATGCCTGGATGAGTGCAGCTCCCATAACACTCAAGAAGCTTGACATCGTCCAGGACAAAGCAGTCCACTTGATTGGCAGCACACAGACAAACATCACTCCCTGCACCATCGACGCAGGGTAGCAGCAGTGTGCACCATCTACAAGATGTGCTGCAGAAACTTACCGAGGCTCCTTAGACAGTGCCTTCCAAACCCACAACCACAAGGGCAACAGATGGATGGGAACAACACCACCTGGAAGTTCCCCACCAAGTCACTCACCATCCTGACTTGGACATACATCACTGTTCCTTCACTGTTGCTGGGTCAAAATCCTGGAACTCCCTCCCTAACAGCACTGTGGGTGTACCTACACCACATGGACTGCAGCGGTTCAAGAAGGCAGCTCACCATTACCTTCTCAAGGGCAACCAGGGATGGGAAATAAATGCTGGCCCAACCAGCAAAGCCCACATCCCGTGAATGAGTTAAAAAAAACACCCAGGCAGATCTGTGTTGACACTTCAGGTGTATGACTTGTGACTGAAATTCTCACTCCTCAGATGACAACCAGAATCACTGGAAAGTCATGCACTGCTTAGCGCTGGACTAGTAAGTGCGAGTCTCTGGCCAGTCCAGCTCTTAGGGTCAGTGGTCCATTAGCATAGAGCTTTGGGCTGAAATAAATGTGAGCTTCCTGGAGACTTTGCAGTCAGTTTCAAGTTACATGAACTGCCAGCTACAGTCTGACTCATTCTGGAAAGAGTGCTTACTCTACGGGAAAGAGGAAGCAATCACACGGACCCTGATCTCTACTGGAGTCAGAATGCTGTAAGATCCAAAAATGGGTTCTCAGTATCACTGTTGACTCAACACTGTATACAGTTGAAACACAACGCACAGTCACTTTCTTTCTCGCCTGAGACTGGGACACACATATCTCTCACCATCAATTCAGCCAATTCTGATCTCTTTGTTTAGATAGTCAACACACAATGCAGAGAGAGCAGACCAACGTGACAGCGCTCCCCCTTCCACTCTGTCAAAAACCACCATCACCCGTCCCACCTCAACACTCCCCCTTACCCCATATCAGAAAACCCCATTATCCCTCTTGCTGCAATTCTCCCACCATAGGTGGGACCATAAGTCATAGGAGCAGAAATTAGACCAATCGGCCCATTGAGTCTGCTCTGCCATTCAATCATGGCTGATAAGTTTCTCAACCCGATTCTCCTGCCTTCTCCCCGTAACCTTTGATCCCCTTACCAATCAAGAACCTATTATCTCGGTCTTAAATACACTCAATGACCTGGCCTCCAAAGCCTTCTGTGGCAATGAATTCCATAGATTCACCACTCTCTGGCTAAACAAGTTTCTCCTCATCTCTGTCCTCAAAGGTCTTCCCTTTACTCTGAGGCTGTGGCCTCGGGTCCCAGTCTCTCCTACTAATGGAAACATCTTCCCCACGTCCGCTCTATCCAGGCCTTTCAGTATTCTGTAAGTTTCAATCAGATCCCCCCCTCATCCTTCTAAACTCCATCGAGTATAGACACAGAGTCCTCAAACATTCCTCATATGTTAAGCCTTTCATTCCTGGGATCACTCTTGTGAACCTTCTCTGGACCCTCTCCAGGGCCAGCACATCCTTCCTGAGACACGGGGCCCAAAATTGCTCACAATATTCTAAATGTAGTCTGACCAGAGCCTTATAAAGCCTCAGCAGCACATCCCTGCTTTTATATTCTAGTCCTCTCGAAATAAATGCCAACATTGCATTTGCCTTCCTAACTACTGACTCAACCTGCAAGTTAACCTTAAGAGAATCCTGGCCTAGGACTCCCAAGTCCCTTTGCACTCCAGATTTCTGAATACTCTCCCCATTTAGAAAATAGTCCATGCCTCTATTCTTCCTACCAAAATGCATGACCTCACACTTCCCCACGTTGTATTCCATCTGCCACTTCTTTGCCCGTTCTCCTAACCTGTCCAAATCCTTCTGCAACCTCCCCGCCTCCTCAAATACTACCTGTCCCTCCACCTATCTTTGCATCATCTACAAACTTAGCCAAGATGCCATCAGTTCCTTCATCTAGATCATTAATGTATAAAGTGAAAAGTTGTGGTCCCAACAATGACCCCTGCGGAACTCCACTAGTCACCGGCCACCATCCTGAGAAGGACCCCCTTATCCCCACTCTCTGCCTCCTGCCAGACAGCCAATCTTCTATCCATGCTAATACCTTGCCTCTAACATCATGGGCTCTTATCTTACTGAGCAGCCTCCTGTGTGGCACCTTGTCAAAGGCCTTCTGGAAGTCCAAGTAGATAACATCCATTGGCTGTCCTTTGTCTAACCTACTCGTTACCTCCTCAAAGAATTCTAACAGATTTGTCAGGCATGACCTCCCCTTGATGAAACCATGCTGACTTTGCCTGATTTTACCATGCACTTCTAAGTATTCTGAAATCTTATCCTTAATAATGGACTCTAAAATCTTACTAACGACCAAGGTCAGGCTACTCGGCCTGTAATTTCCTGTCTTTTGCCTCACTCCCTTCTAAAACAGGGGTGTTACATTAGTGATTTTCCAGTCCTCTGGGACCCTCCCTGACTCTAGTGATTCCTGAAAGATCACCACTAACGCCTCCACTATCTCTTCAGCTATCTCCTTCAGAACTCTGGGGTGTAAAACATCTGGTCCAGGTGATTTATCCACCTTCAGACCTTTCAGTTTTCCTAGCACATTCTCCTTGGTAATGGCCACCATACTCACCTCTGCCCCCCGACTCTCTTGAACTTTAAGGATGTCACTTGTGCCTTCCACTGTGAAGACTGATGCAAAGTACGTATTCAGTTGCTCCGCCATTTCTTTGTTCCCCACTACTACTTCTCCAGCGTCATTTTCCAGTGGCCCAATGTCCATTTTTGCCTCTCTCTTACCCTTTATATATCTAAAAAAACTCTTGCAATCTTCTTTTACATTACTGGCTAGTTTACCCTCATATTTAATCTTCTCCCTCCTTATTTCTTTTTTAGTTGTCCTCTGTTGGTCTTTGTAGGCTTCCCAATCCCCTGGTTTCCCACTGCTCTTCGTCACATTGTATGCTTTCTCTTTAGCTTTTATGCTGTCCCTGTCAGCCATGGTTGCCTCGTCCTCCCTTTAGTGTGCTTCTTCTTCCTAGGGATGAATTTTTGCTGTGTCTCCCAAATTATTCCCAGAAACTCCTGCCATTGCTGTTCCATTGTCTTTCCTGCTAGGCTCATCTCCCAGTCAATTCTAGCCAGCTCCTCCCTCATGCCTCTGTAGTTGCCTTTGTTCAACTGTAATACCGTTACATCTGATTCCAGCTTTTTCCTCACAAATTGCAGGGTAAATTTTATCATATTATGGTCACTTCCTCCTCAGGGTTCCTGCACCTTAAGCTCCCTTATCAAAGCTGCCTCATTACTAAATCTAGAATTGCCTGTTCCCTAGTGGGCTCCACCACAAGCTGCTCCAAAAAGCCATCTCATAGACATTCCACAAATTCCTTTTCTTGGGATCCACTATCAACCTGATTTTTCCAGTCTACCTGCATATTGAAATCCCCCATGATCACTGTAACCTTGCCTTTCTTACACACCTTTTCTATCTCCTGGTGTATCTTGTGCCCCACATCCTGACTACTGTTCGGAGGCCTGTACATAACTCCCATTATGGTTTTTTTACCTTTGCGGTTCCTCAACTCTACCCACACAGATTCTACCTCATCTGACCCTACATCATTTCTTGCTAACGATTTAATTTCATATCTTACCAACAAAGCAATCCCACCCCCTCTGCCAACCTGCCTATCTTTTCGATAGGATGTATATCCTTGGATATTTAGCTCCCAGTCCTGATCCCCTTGCAGCCATGTCTCCGTAATGGAGGGACCTTCCCTCTTCGGAATTAGAAGGGATGGGTTTGAGTGTCATTCCGGACATCAACCATTGAGTAGAGACCAGAGTCCTGACATTGAACACTAGGTTGAGCTCCGGCAAGGTTACTTGTGATATGTCAGTTAATATCATAAAGTAGTGCTCTTTTGCCTTGGCTATAGCTCACCTCAGAGAAGGCACTCCAAATAGCAAAATCCCTTTCCTAGTTAAAGCTTCAAGAATCTCTTGTGAGTGATTTAAATTAAAACCTGCCCTGGGGCAGTGCACAACAGATTAACTGTTGGATCAATATTCTTCTCAAATCTCCAGGCATAAGAGATCCAACAAAATCTGCTGCTATCTTGCGCCTCAGGATATAATTAAATGTGTGTTTAATTATTGTCATATGCTTAATAAATCTGTAAATGTCTACTTGTAATACTGTGAAACCTTCCACATTGAGGTGTCACTTAGCAGTAGAACATCAACCCTGGAATAACCTAGTCCACACTTTCTTAGTGAAGCTCTTTCAAGATCATTGAAAATGCCTTGTAAAGAGCCAGATGCAGCTGTAGAGCTGGGAATCACCTCTCCCAACCTCATTACAAGAAAGCATTAGGCCTTGCTCAATTACCATTCAGGAAATCTTGAGGTTGAACTTGGTAACTCAGTTGTCAGTTTCCCCTTTTACGCACCTGGGAACCAAGCAATGCTGAGGGATAATAAAAGGCATTTGGCCTATCCAAATTCTACCTATGCAAACAGGAGTGACTGCAGGGATTCTGTGAGCACAGTGCACTCTATGAACTCCAACACTTTTCTTTTGAAGGCAACATCTTTCAGTTCACAGCCTATAAAGTAGCCTTGTAACACAAACTCTAACCACCCACCGAAGACTACCAGTCACTCAATGCCCTTTGATCGCAGAACTCTAGATTATCTCTACAGATTAAATCAGCTGACAAACACTGTCACTCAGTGACCATTCTCCCCAGCACCAGGTTAGTGGCTGTAGTTCTATCGATGTTAAATCAGCTGCATTACATTGTTACTAGATAATTGCTCAATTTAGTGCTCTTGTGTTATTATCTGTACTGATGTTAATCCAGCTTCCACACACACACTCAGTAACCCCACCCCCAATGCCCTATGTTACTGACTGTATCTCTATTGATGTTCATACACCTCCCTCACACTGTCACTCAGTAACCCCTCTCCACCCAGGGATGTTACTTGCTGTATCTATGTTGAGGTCCCTAACAGTGTTACTGAAAAACCTCCACTCCCATTCCCCTTTATGAATCACAAAAGATTTTAAACAAATATATTAAAGACGAATGCTAATTTAGCAAGAGTTAATTCTGCGGTCAGGGATTTCATTATGATGCCTGTTTACCTGGACCCTATCCATGATTCTTTGAATAAGGACAGGATGTCTATCCACAAAAAAATCAATGGAGAAAACTAAACAATGAATATAAAATAAAGTAAGAGGTGAGAGGGAAATACTGAGTGTGTTTCATTGGTCAGTTAAAGGAAGAAGTTAGAAAAAAGATGGAAAATATTCTAGATATTTCTACAAACGTTCTGTGACAAACTCCCCTCTCCCAGACTTCCTCTCTGTAACAAACTCCCCTTTCCCAGACTCTTTGTGTAACAAACTCCCCTCTCCCAGACTCTCTCTGTAACAAACTCCCCTCTCCCAGACCCTCTCTCCGTAACAAACTCCCCTCTCCCAGACCCTCTCTCTGTAACAAACTCCCCTCTCCCAGACCCTCTCTCTGTAACAAACTCCCCTCTCCCAGACTCTGTATAACAGACTCCCCTCTCCCAGACCCTCTCTGTAACAAACTCCCCTCTCCCAGACCTTCTCTGTAGCAAAATCTTCTCTCTCAAACTCCCTCTCTGCAACAAACTCCCCTCTCCCAGACCTTCTCTCTGCAACAAACTCCCCTCTCCCAGACTCTCTCTGTAACAAACTCCCCTCTCCCAGACTCTGTGTAACAAACTCCCCTCTCCCAGACCCTCTCCCTGTAACAAACTCCCTTCTCCCAGACCCTCTCTCTGTAACAAACTCCCCTCTCCCAGACTCTCTCTGTAACAAACTCCCCTCTCCCAGACACTCTCTCTCTGTAACAAACTCCCCTTTCCCAGACTCACTCTCTGTAACAAACTCCCCTCTCCCAGACCCTCTCTCTGTAACAAACTCCCCTCTCCCAGACCCTCTCTCTGTAACAAACTCCCCTTTCCCAGACTCACTCTCTGTAACAAACTCCCCTTTCCCAGACTCACTCTCTGTAACAAACTCCCCTCTCCCAGACCCTCTCTCTGTAACAAACTCCCCTCTCCCAGACCCTCTCTCTGTAACAAATTCCCCTCTCCCAAAATGTCTGTAACTGACTCCCCTCTCCTGGATTCTACCTGTAACAAATTTTCCTCTCCCGAGCTATCAGTAACAAATGTTAGGGAACAGTTAATGAAATTCAATTGCTAATTATTAGATTGTTTAACTAAGTACGCACTTGGTTGTATAAAAGCTGAGACAACAGCTGAGACTAGTTCTTACTGTGGAGAGTTTTATGACAAGCAATAAAATCTGTCTGAAGGAGTTTGTCTTGTTTTTGGTCTACGTTTCGAAACAACTATTAGAACTTGACAGTGGTAGCAGAGAATGGTTGCTGTGTGTAAGTAAATGATTGGAAACTGAGCTTTCTTTGGACAAAAGATTGTATTTGGAGTTAATTTTAAGAGCTGAGTGGCTCGGAGTCACTCAAAGGAAAAGAAGAATGGCTGAATCAAAATATAGAGTTTTGGGTTATAATTACCCACCGATGTTTTCTGAGTGAACCCTATGAGCAATGGAAGAATTAAGTAATTATGTGGACATGAGTTATGTCCTTGCCATATAAAAAACAGGGAATAGCCTTGGAACTTCTGTTACCATACAAAAGCAAAATAAGATGCAAAGTATTTTCAGAGCTGGAGCTTGAGCATTTGGACATGGATGAAGGTTTGGAAACATTATTAGATTTTATGGATAAGATCTATCAAAAAGATGATTTATTAAGTGCTTACCAAGCAAGCATGGTCTGATTTTGAAACATTTAGAAAGTCGGAAGAAAGTTCCAAAGAAGATTACATAATAGAATTCAATAGGCTATATGCAAAAGTTCTGTCTAGAAATTCCCTAATCGGTGCTGGTGTTCAAGTTACTAGACTGTGCCAAAGTATCGAATATGGATAGGATTCTAGTTCGGATGGGAGTTAAGTTTGCAGAAAGATACATACTGCTAGAACAGAAGTCAGAAGCTCTTTTTTAAAAGAAAATAAAATTCCTTGGAAAACATTCCTTTCCGGCAACAATCATGGTGCAAATGAGCCATTTAGCGATAAGACAGAAAATGGAGGATACAATGATAACGGAATGGTGAGATGGTTTAGAAACCAGATGCAGGCATCAGTACAAAAGAAGATTCGTAACTAGAAACAATAGGGACAGAAACACCTTGGACAATTATGGCAAGAGAAAAGAATTAGGGAATTATAACGAACCCCAGAAATGCCCAGGGTGTGGTCAATCGGTGTTTTATATGGGATTCAAAATTCCATTATGCAATGGACTTTCCTAAACGATATAAGGTGTTCTAAATTAAACATGAAACACATGGCTCAAAGAAGAAGATGGAGATATTGACCAAAAAGAGGGCATTGTATTAGTTACAAGATGTTTTAGCCCGGTGATGAATGTCTTAGTGGCAGAGTCCTTCAACTCTGCAGTGCTAGATAGCGGATGCACATCTACAGTCTGTGGACTAGACTGGTTAAAATACTACCTGGATTCCTTAAATTACAAGAACCAGAATAAAATTAAAGAATTTGAGAATTCCACCAGTTTTAGATTTGGAGATGATAATACCTTAAAATCTTTAAAAACAGTAGTGATTCCCTGTAGGATTGCTGGAGTCAGTCATTTCATCAGCACAGACGTAATGTCCAGTGAAATACCATTACTGTTGAGCAGACCATCAATGAAGAAAGCTTAAATGAAGCTGGACATGGGAAATGACAAGGCCATTATATTTGGAAAACCGGTGGATTTACAATTTACACAATCTGGACACTACTGTATTCCTTTAATGAAACCTAACTTTTCTACTAAGGAGATTAAAGTGTTATTAACGTCAAGGGATAGGAATTTGGAAGACAAAAAGCAAATTGTGTTAAAATTGCATTGGCAGCTTGCCTGCCCTTCATAAAGATTAAAAATTTTGCTAAGGGATGGAGAGTAACACTAAACTTAGAGGAGATAAGTGATATATGTAAGAAATGCAGGACACCGTCACAGCTAATAGTGAATCTACCTTTAGCGAGTGATTTCAATGAAGTCGTGCTGATGCATTTAACGATGTGGGATAAAGGAAAGAACATTTTATTTGGCAACAAGGTTTAGCCAATCGATTATCAGGTACAGTGAAGAAAAGAAAATAATTGTGGATCAGGTAATGGAGAAGTGGATAGGGACCGGTTTGGGACCACCAGCGAAATTCCTCACTGATAATGGTGGGGAATTTGCTAACACAGCTGAAACTCCCTTTAGTAACAGTGTGTGTGGAAGGAATCACATAGTTTTAGATGAGATGCTTCATAAAATATTGGCAGATAGACCAAACTGTAAATTAACATCAGCTCCCGCATAGGCTGTCCATGCCAAGAATTCACTGGAGATGGTTGTGGGACCTATAGTCCATACCAGTTGGTTTCTGGTAGAAGCCCAAAAATTCCTTCAGTCCTGAGTGAACATCCCTGAGCTGGGGAGGGAACTATGATTAGCTCTACCTTTTCTGAGCATTTAAATGCACTCCACGCAGGTAGAAGAGCGTTCCTTAAAGCCAAAGTTTCAGAGAATTTGACAAGCTCCAAGATACAATGTACATCCATTGGGAAATTATTATCAATCAGGGAGACATGGTATACTGTAAAAAAGAAGGACTTAATCAATGGAAAGGCCCGGGAAAGATTACAGGTAAAGATGGTAAAACAGTCATTTTACAACATGGGAACCAGACTATTCGGCTACACGTCGAGGTTTGATGGCGCGGACTACAAATCTGCGGTTCCAGAAAGGATAGTAGGAAGGGACGAGGAAGTATGTACTTCTCATACCTATATGATGCATGACTGTGAGGACCAGGTAGCTGAAGTTGACAGGGCATCTGAAGATGGAGATGGTAAATTGGACGAACAAGATGAGGCAATTTGTCCCAGAGGACAACTGCCAAAAGCTGGCATTAAAGTTACATACTCGCCAAGGGGCCAGTCAATGGCAAGATGCAACAATTGTAGGTAGAGCAGGGAAGGCCACTGGAAAATATAAAAGCTGGTTAAATGTACGAGATAAAGGACAGGAGGTTAGGCCTATGGATTGGGAACATGAAATACAAAAATGGAAGGCACAGAAATGCAGTATCAGTTCAGACAATGGGTCTGGGAGTGAACATGCCTCTAGGGAGAGATTGCAAATTGTTGAAAGAACTTCCATAAATGGAAGAGGGAGATCAAACAGTAACAGTCCAGAGCGGGATACGGGGCAGGATAGAGTACATAGCTTAACAAGGTCAAGGAATATGGCACAGACTGGTAACGCTACAGGAGCAGAAGCCCATGTGATCGAGAAGTCTGAGTAGCTTCAAACAAATTAGATGATAAATTAATAAAGGATGCCAAACAGCAAGAACTACATAGTTAGAAAGAATTTAGGGTATACACATAGGTGCCAGATAGGGGACAACCAGCTCTGTGTCTCAGATGGATATGCACAGAAAAGGTGCTTCCTGATAGGGCTCATAAAGCTAAAGCCAGGCTAATGGCACAAGGGTTTGAAGAAACATTGGATGACCAGGATATAAGAGTGGATTCACCCTCAGCAGGAAAAGTTACGTTGAAGACCTTTTTAGCTCTATTAGCTACAAATGCTGGGAAAGTAAGTCCATTGATATTAAAGCTGTTTTTTTTTTGCAGGGACACCAATTTCAACTTCAAAGGGAAGTTCTCCTCTGTCCACCAAAAGAGGTGCCAAATGCAGAAGGGACTCTTTGAAAGCTAAATAAATGAGTATAAGGTTTAAATGATGCCTCCAGAGTTTGATATTTTTCATGTTTTATTAGCACCATGGAGGAAACTTGCAGGCAACTTTATGATGTATGTAGATGATGTTTTTGTGGGGTGATAGTAGTGAATTTGAAACAGTTGTCATTAATGGGCTCAGAACAGAGTTTAAAATTGGAAGCCAGGCTTCTGGTGCATTAAGTGGAAATCGGGTAAAGCGGATCACATATCCGTTTACATCAGCAATCCTGTTTTGAGAACATCAATCCCATTGCAATTTGTCATAGTAGGGCCTCCCAGAAAGATACAGCAGCTTCTAACACTGAAAAAGAGGAACTCCGAAGTCTAATTGGGCAGTTGAATTGGATAGGCAAACAAACAAGGCCAGGCGTCAGTTTTGACATTTTGGAATTGAGCGCTAAAATGAATGATCCCAAGGTTGGAAAAAATCATTCAGGCAAATGAAACATTGACAAACTTCAAATGGAGCAGTGTGTTTTGAAATTCCCATCTTTGGGTGATGTTAGAAAAATGAAACTGATTGTGTTCAGTGATGCGTTTTATGCAAATCTGTGATGCATTGTCGAATGTGGGAGGATTTATAATATTTCTCATGGGGGGAGGGCGAAGGCAAATGCTGCCCTTTGGCATAGGTATCTAAAAAGATAAGTGTAAAAAGTACATTGGCAATGGAGACTCTCGCCCTTGTTGGGGCTGTAGATATGGCATTCTTTGATATAAAGATACTGGCAGAAGTTTTAAATGGAAAAGGGTATTCAGGAATGGTACCTATCGAATGTCTTATAGATAATAAGTCACTTTGGGAAAATGTTTACTCTATTTAGTGCGTTAATGAGAAGGGATTGCCAATTGACATTGCAAGCTTAAAACAGGTGCTCGAGAATAAGGAAATTGCCAAGATCAAATGGGTTGAAAGCAGCTACGAATTATCTGATTGCCTCACCAAAAGAGAAGCGAGCTCCAAGAGTTATTAGAAATCCTCAAAGGGATGTCTTTTTCTTTAAGAAAAAGTACTTATTTTTTCTGGACGTATGTTTTTTAAGGAGGGGAATGAGGTCAATTTATTGAATTAAAAATATATTGATGTTTGTTATTACCATTAGTTTTTTTTGTGATTATATAAACTCAGGGTTACTTTCTCTTTAAGAGGGGAATCTGTTTTTGTAGGAAGGAAACAGTTAAAGAAGTTCAATTGCTAATTATTAGGTTGTTTAACTAAGTACCCACTTGTTTAACTAAGTACCCACTTGTTGTATAAAAGGGGTAACAGCTGAGATTAGTTCTCACTGGAGAGTTTTATGACAAACAATAAAACTCTGTCTGAAGGAGTCTGTCTTGGTTTCAGTCTTCGTTTCTGAACAACTATTGGAACTTAATAACAAACTCCCACTGCCTGGACTCTCTAACAAAATGTAATCTTTTCAGCTTTGATTCAAAGAAGAACTGATCCTATTGCATGTTGAATTCCATTCTGTTCTTTCAGCTTAAGACTAAAATTGCTCCTCTAAAAGGAAGTTAATGGATGATGATCAGGGGCAGGGCCCTATGGAATTCCTTCCCTTTTGAACAATTGCAGCAGACCCCCTGAGCCCCACTGGTTCTGCCTGCTCTATGAAAGAAGCCTGGCACCTTCTCTCTTAGAGTTGCTAATTCTATTTGAACCAGGTTTTTTCATCCTTTGACCTCCTGCTTCTGATAGCTACCCACCCCATGCTCCTAACCATTGATCATCAGCTCATTTCTTTCCTCCACCTCAATCAATCAGTAATAATCAATAATGGGCCATGATACTCACAATCTTTTATTCTACAGATCGCCTCTTTCTGCACCAGTTGTTTGTTTGCAGTAGCAAATCTGGGCCATATTGTCCAGCCAGAGCAAAAGGATGCAGTAAACGTCTCATGGGATTTTTCTCCCAGGCTCGCTCGCAGAAATGTCTGGCAGATTAATCTTTATATCCAGGAGATTCTGGGACATTCTGAGAAGGGTAAAGACAGAAAAACGCAGTATTTATGTCGTGCCTTTCATGTTTTCTAGCTTTTCCAAGGCGCTTCAGTCAATTGAGTACTTTTTGTAGGTCATTGTTGTAATGTAGGAAATATGACAGCCAATTTACACACAAGCTCCCACAAACAGCAATGACATAATGACCAGGTAATCTGTTTTGTGACATTGATTGAGGGATAAATATTAACCAGAACACTAGTGCCATAGGATCTTTTAAAGCAAGACTACACAAGTAACAATGCAGTGCTCCCCTGGCTATGGTTCCTCGACAGTGCAACTCTCTCAGATATTGAATAGGCATTTGATAAAATGCTGCACAAGAGGTTGTTACACACGATTATGGCTCATGCTATTAAGGTAATAGTTAACAAACAAAAAACAGCAGTAACAAAGGGATGATTTTTGGAATGACGGGATGTAACTAATGGAGTACTGCAAAGAATAGCGCTTGGGCCTCAGCTACATCAAACTCAGTGACTTAGATCGAGGAGACCAAGTATAAAATATCCAAGTTTACTGACAATGCAAAACTAGGTGAGAAAGTAAACTGTGAGGAAGACTCAAGGAGGCTGAAAGTAATACAGACCGCTTAACTGATTGGACAAGGTGGCCAATGGAGTAAACTGTGGGCAAGTAGGAAATTATCTGCCTTGTTAGGAAGGATGGAAAAGCAAAATATTTCTCAAAGGTAGGAGACTAGTAAATGTTGATGCTCAGAGGGAAATGGGGGTCCCTGCACACAAATCACATAAAGTCAACATATCAGGAAGCAAAATAGCAAATGGTACATCCACCTTCATTGCAAGAAGGTTAGGGTATAAGGGCTTTGGTGAGACCACAACTGGAGTCTCGAGACACACTCATTGCCTTAGAAGGGGTGCGACGGTAGTTCACTAGATTGATTCCTGAAATGAGTGGGCTGTCCTATGAGGAGAGATTGTGTAGAATAGGCTTATGTTCTCTGGTATTTAGAAAAATATGGGGTAATTACATTGAAACTTCAAGGGTTAACAGGGTAGATGCTATGAGTGGAATAGTCCCAGAATTGCGCTAAGTGTGGTAGTGGGCGTGAAAATAGATGTTTTACCTACTAGCCATAATGGCGGATGTTCAGTGTATCGTCCGCTTCCTGCCTCATTAATTATGCAGCCACAGGAAACATGTGTCGCTGGTGGGCAGCCTCTCAATCACCCATCACCTCACTTTCTTCACATGGTGCCATATCTAAACTGCAGCCACACACACAGCTCTCAACACTTGCAGCCCAGGACTGCTCCAGTGAAGGCATGGCACAGAAAGCCAAGAAGAGTTCAGTAACCCGTCACTGGAATGCCTTTTGGAGGCCCATCATGATGTCCTCTATCCCTGCTCTGGCCACAGGAAGTCCAGCAATCTTACCACTGTGGCTTGGGAGGTGATGGCAGTGGTGATCAATGCCAATGCTGCACAGAAGAGGTTGGCCATCCAGTGCAGAAAGAGGATGAATGATCTCTGTATCGCCAGGGTAAGGCAACCATCTCATCACTCTATGCTCACACACTCAAGCCCATCACACATTCACTGGCATCTCACTCACTGCCAGCTCAAGGGACATCACCACTCACTCTCTCACCCACACACACCCTCACATCTCCATCTGGCCTCATCTCCTCTTGCACAGATCAACATGCTCCCATACACACTGATCTCAGCCCTAAATATACGCATGAACAGAGCATCCACAACTCTCTGGGATAAAGAATGCCAAAGATTCACAAGCCTATGAGTGTGGAAAGTTCTCCTCACTCAGTCCTAAAAAGCCAACCTCTTATCCTGAGTCTAGTTCGAGACTCCTCAACCAAGAGACATAGGGTGGAATTTTCTGCTTCCATTGGTGGCGGGTGTGTTTGGCAGTGTGAGCAGACAATATACGGGAATACCCCACCTTCCCCAGTACAACCTCTTCCCTTGCCTGAGGCCATTTCTCCCCCTTCCCCAAGCAAGCCCTCGCCCTGCAGTCATTGAAAAGCCACCCCCACCTTATGGCTGGTCTTGTAGGTAGAGAACTGCCTGTGAGACCCCCTAAAAGTGACGTGCTGCTGTCTGCATACGTGGTGCTGATGACCACAAGTGCTGCCCGAGACAAGGTAGGCAAACAAACCCCGAAGTCCCAAGCGAAGTGCAGCTCGCCAGGTGCATGAGGCTTATGTTCAGTTGTGAAACACGTCAGCGTGATGCCAGATGATCCAGTGTGCGGGGAATGAGATGCTAAAGCATTGAAATTAGGTTCGCAATGTGCAGTGGCAAGAATCACGACCCAACACTGATGGGTGGAGCAGACGATCGCAAACCTGTTTCACGATGGCGTCAAACCGATTTTTGGTCATTCGGCCATATTGTTCGCACACACCGCCAAACACAACTGCTGCCAATAATGGCTCACAACAACATAGCACTCTCTCTGTACTGCCCCTCCAACAATGTAGCACTCTCTCTGTACTGCCCCTCCAACAATGTAGCACTCTCACTGCTCCTCCAACATGCAACAATCCCTGTGTTTATCCTCCGACAGTGCAGCACTCCCTCAATACTGACCCTCCAACAGTGATGCACTCCCTCAGTACTAACCCTCCAACTGTGATGCACTTCCTCAGTACTGCCCTTTCAGCAGTGCAGCACTCCCTCAATACTGCCCCTCCGACAGTGCAGCACTCATTCAGTGTTGATCCTCCGACAGTGCAGCACTCCCTCGGTATTGACCCTCCGACAGTGCAGCACTCCCTCAATACTGACCTGACAGTGCAGCAATCTCAGTACTGACCCTCCGACAGTGCAGCGCTCCCTCAGTACTGACCCTCCAACAGTGCAACGCACCCTCAGTAGTGACCCTCGGACAATGCAGCACTCCCTCAGTACTGAACCTTGGACAGCGCAGATTACCTCAGCAATGGAGTGACAGACTAGGTTACATAATGTAGTCTCTGAAATGGAGCTTGAATTCATGATTTTCTCATTGAGAAGCAAACATACTACCACTGAGTAATGAGGCTGACACAGTAGTGGCCTTATTGCTAATCTGTATAATTTAGTACAAAAACAAAAATACCTGGAAAAACTCAGCAGGTCTGACAGCATCTGTGGAGAGGAGTCTGCAGATGCTGATAGACCTGCTGAGTTTTTCCAGGTAGTTTTGTTTTTGTTCTAGATTTCCAGCATCCCGAGTATTTTGCTTTTATCTTAGTGTATAATTTAGTGGATGGCTGGTGTGAATGGGACTGACTCTTCCATTTCCCTATCACATCTCTCATTCATTCTGCTCACTTGAAGCTCTCTCAATAAGCCTGCAGCTCCCCCTTCTGTTTCATATTAATATAACACTACTGCTTACAACAACAACTTGTGCTTGTACAACATTTTTCATGTAATTAAACATCCCAAGGTGCTTAACTCCAAGCTACTCAAGGGGATATTAGGACAAATGACCAAAAATGTAGTCATTGGTTGCCTTATGGTGTGTCCGATAAGTGAGGGGCTTGAGTGTGGAAGTGGTTTCCATTCAAATATTTGAATTAGAAGCAGAAGTAGGCCATTCTGCCCCTCAAGCTTGATCCGTTATTCAATAAGATCATGGCTTAGTGAGGGAATTAGGCCTGGGAAGCTTAAAGCATAGCCGTAGAGTGATTAATATCAGGAATACGCAAGGAACCCGACTGGAAGAGCAGAGGTCTGAATGTTGTAAACACTCAATGCGCAAGAGGCTGCAGTGCATGTAGAACATAGAAATGTAGGAGCTGGAGTCGGCCAATCAACCCATCGACCCTGCTGTGTCATTCAATATGACCATGGCTGATCATCCACTTCAATGCCTTTTCCCCACACTATCCCCATATCCCTTTATGTTACTGGTATTTAGAAATCTGTCAACATTTGCTTTAAGTATGCTTAATGACTGAGCTTCCATGGTCCTCTGGGGTACAGAATTTTAAACATTCACAACCCACTGAGTAAAAAAAATTCTCATCTCTGTCCTTATTTTAAAATTGTGCCCCTGGTTAAACATCTTTGCTGCATCTATCCTGTCTATCCCCTTAAGTATTTTGTAGATTTCAATGAGATCATCTCTCATTCTTCGAAACTCTAGAGAATACAACCTCAGTTTCTCCAATCTCTCTTTGTAAGACAGTCCTGCCATCCCCAGAGCAAGTCTAGTGAACCTTCGTTGCATTCCCTCTATGGTAATAATAAGCTTCCTAAGGTAAAGGGACCAAAACTGCACACAGTACTCCAGGTGCTGTCTAACAAAGGTTCTATACAATTGAAGCAAGACTTCACTGCTCCTGTACTCAAAGCCTCTTGCAATAAAGGCCAACATACTATTAACCTTCTGAGCTGCATGCTGTACCTGCATATTAGCTTTCAGTGACTTATTAATGAGGACACCCAGGTCCCTTTGTTCATATACACTTTCTAATCGCTCACCATTTAAGAAACGCTCCGCACATCTGTTCCTCCTACCAAAGTGGATAACTTCACATTTTTCCACATTATATTCCATTGCCATGTTCTTGCCCACTCACGAAGTCTGTCCAGATCCCCTTGAAGCTGTTTTGCATCTTCCTCACAACACACATTCCCATCTAGCTTTGTGTCATCCGCAAACTTGGAAATATTACATTTGGTCTTCATCCAAATCAGTGATATATTTTGTGAATAGTTGGTCCCAAGTACTGATCCTTGTGGTACACCACTAATCACAGCCTGCCAACATGAGGATGACCCATTTATTCTTGCTGTGTGTGCTCTGTATGAGATGATATCCACACCGGAGTCAAGAGAGACTGTCATCAAATTATTCCCCCAATTATTCAGCACCCTGCTCATTTATCACAGCTCCTCCATCAATGTTCATCTGCCCAAGGTTTTTGTTCCTCATCATGAATCGAAGCAGAGAGATTTCTCTGCTGAGCCCCAATCATTGAGCAGCAGAGATCTGTGTGTGAACTGTGTAGAGATACTAGTGGAACTGCTGAATATGTCAAACATTAAACAAGTGGTATATTTCACGGTGGAAAGTGGAGGTTGGAATCAGATGATGGACCTACGCAAGTTGCACAGAGGGGTTATTCTGCTGGCTAAAGCAATGGTCCAATATGCCAGCCCTAGTCTGACAGGGATTGTAGTGCAACTCTCAGCTCTCATCCTTACAGTAGAAGAATATCAGAAAGTCACTGTGGCTGCCTTCTTTGGAGAACTTTTAAAGTCTCCATTGGCCTTACAGCTTCAGCTGACTGATACTCTGATGAACAGACTGCTTCGATGTCTGTTTAATTCTTCTTCAGTTGTCCAGTTTCTGTGTGTTCAGGGCCTGAGCCATGTTACAACTGGAGCTCCTCACAGAATAGAAAAATATTCACGGCCAGTGCTTTGTGCAATGACTAGTCTGATGGAAACCGGGGAGAATGACAACGAGCTGCTAATGTTTGAGATGTCGTTATGCCTCTCAAAGCATTTGGATCAGCTGAGACCAAATACTATGAGACCCTTTGTCCTGAAAATCATCAGTGGGATCCAACCATTCTTTGAAGCTAAGTGTGAGAAGGTGCGGGCTGTAGCATTTAGCGTGTTGGGGAGCTTAGCAAAATGTGGATGTTCAGATCCCAGGACCTATTTTTACCGACAAATCCATTCACACCTGGGTTGTTTATTGCTGCAACTGGGTGGAAACAACAAAGAAGTGTCTAGACCTTGTAACTCAACACTTGGTTTGGTCATTCCCCTTATTGGCTCAACATCTTCCTCAACAACTTCTTCAACACAAGTCCTATCTTTCACGACCTTCTCTTAAGCCCGTACCCTACTCAACCTTCTCTTTAACACAGGCCCTGATCCTACTCGATCTTCTCTTCAACAGAGGCCCTGATCCTACTCGACCTACTCTTCAACATAGGCCCTGATTCTCCTCGACCTTCTCAACTACACAGGCCGTGGTCCTCCTTGTTCTCCTCTTCAACACAGGCACTGATCCAACTGGACCACTTCCTCTTCAAAACAGGCCCTGATCCTCCTCAGCCTTCTCTCCACCTCAGGCCTTGCTCCTCCTCGACCTTCTCTTTCATTGGACACTGATCCACCTCAACCTTCTCTTCAACACAGCCCCTGATCCTCCTCGACCTTCTCTACAACACAGGCCCTGTTACTCCTTGAAGTTCTCGTCAACATAGGCCATGCTCCTCGTCATCCTTCACATATTCACAGACCTTAGTCCTCCTCGACTTCTTTTCAAAGGAGGCCCTGATCCTCCACAACCTTCTCTTCAAAGGAGGTCCTGATCCTCCCCGACCTTCTTGACAACATAGGCCCCAATCATTCTCAATCCTTGCTTCAACACAGGCCTTGATCCTCCACGACGTTCGCTTCAGCACAGGCCCTGATCCTCCGTGACTTTCTCTTCAAAAAAGGTGCATACTATCCTCAACCTCCTCCTCAACATACACCCTGATCCTCCTCGAACCTCTCGTCAACACAGGCCTGATGCTATATGACCTTCTCTTCAACACAGGCCCTGATTATCCTCGACCTTCTCGTCAATACAGACCCTGATCCACCTAGACCTTTTCCTCAACAAAGGCCCTGATCTTCCTTGACCTTCCCTTCAACACAGCACCTGATCCTCCTCGACCTTCTCTTAAACACAGGCTCCAATCGTCCTCAACCTTCCTTCAATACAATCTTCCACAACCTTCTCTTAAACAAAGCCCCTGATCCTCCTCGACCTTCTCTTAAACGCAGCCCCTGATCTTCCTCAAACCTCTCTTCAACACAGACCCTGATCCTCCCAAACCTTCTCTTCTACAGAATCCATGATCCATCTCTACCTCCTCTTCAACACAGATCCTGATCTACTTCGAACCCCTCCCTTTCAATACAGGCCCTGATCCTCCTCAATATTCTCTTCCACACAGGGCTGATTCTCTTCAACCTCCAACCCTAATCCACACAGACCTTCTCATCAACAAAGGCCCTGATCCTCTTTGCCCTCCTATTCAAAACCTCCTCGCACTTCTCGTCAAAAGAAGCCCTGATCCTCCACGAGCTTCTTGTCAACACAGGCCCTGATCCACCTCAACCACCTCCTCTTCAACACACAACCTGATCCTCCTCGATATTGTCTTCAACAAAGGTCACGATCCTCCTCAAACTTCTCTTCAACAGAGCCAGAATCCTCCTTAACCTTGTCATCAACACAGGCCCTGATCTACCACGACCTCCTCCTCTTCAACACACAACCTGAACCTCCTCTACCTTCTCTTCTACAAAAGTCCTGATCCTCGTTAACCTGATCTTCATCCCAGGCTGATATGCTCCTCTTTAACACAGGCCCTGATCCTCCTCAACATCTTCTTCAACACAGGTCCTATCTTCCACGACCTTCTCTTAAGCACAGGCCCATACCCTACTCAACCTCCTCTTCAACACACGCCCTGATCCTCCTCGATCTTCTCTTCAACACAGGCTCTGATCCTCCTTGACCTTCTCTTCAATACAGACACTGATCCTCCTCGACCCCCTCCTACAAACATACAAAATAGGACAGAAGTAAGCCATTTCGACTCTCAAGACTGCTCCACCATTCATTAAGATCATTCCTGATCTGTTTATATTTCAAATTCCACATTCCCAACTTCCCGCAATAACCTATGATTCCCTTGCCCAACAAGAATCTATCTGCCTCTTCCTTAAAAATATTCAATGACCCTACCTCCACCACTTTCTGAGTCAGAGTTCCAAAGTTGCACCTTCACAGAGAAAAAATTTCTCCTCATATCTGTCCTAAAAAGGTGAACTCTCATTTTAAAACAGTGCCCCTGAGTTCTGTACCCACCGACAAGAGGCAATATCCTTTCCACATCCACCTTGTCAAGACCGTTCAGGATCTTATACACTTCAATCAAATTACCCCTCACTCTTCTAAACTCCAGTGGAAATAAACCGAGTCTGTCCAATCATTCCTCATAAGACAACCTGCTCATTCCAGGTGCCAATCTAGTAAACCTGCTCTGAACCGCTTCCAATGCATTTACATCTTTCCTTAAATAAGGAGACCAAAACTGCACCATATTCGAGAATGGTCTCACCAATACCCTGTATAACTGAAGCATAACATCCTTACTTTTATGTTCAATTCCTCTCATAATAAAGGATAGCATTCCATTAGCCGCCTTAATTACTTGCTGTACTTGCATACAAACTTTTTGTGACTCATGCACTAGAACACCTAGATCCCTCTGCACCTTGGAATTCTGCAGACGTTCTCTGTTTAAGTTATACTCTGCTTTTTTATTCTTCCTGCAAAAGTAAACAACTTCACATTTTCCCACATTATGATCCACCTGCCAGATTTTGGGCCCACTCACTCATCCTACCTATATCCATCTGCAACCTCGTCATGTCCTCTTCACAACATATGTTCCTACCTATTTTTGTATCATCTGTAAATTTAGCTATCGGCCTTCACTCCCCTCATCTAAGTCATTGATATAAATTGAAAAAAGTTGAGACGCCAGTAAAGACACCTGTTAGACTCCACTCGTCACATCCTGCCAATCAGAAAAACCCCCATTTATGCATACTCTGTTTTCTGCTAGCCAGCCAATCTTCTATCCACACTAATATGTTACCCCCAACACCATGAGCTTTTATTTTCCACAATAACCTTTGATGCGGCACCTTATCAAATGCCTTCTGGAAATCCAAGTGCAGTACATCAACAGGTTCCCCTTTATCCACAGTGCATGTTACTCCCTCAAAGAACTCCAATAAATTGGTTAAACATGATTTCCCTTTCACAAAACCATGCTGACTCTTCCCGAATACCTTCAGTTTCTCTAAGTGCCCAGCTATAACCTCCTTAATGACCGATTCTAGCACCTTCCCCATGACAGACGTCAAGCTAACTGGCCTATAGTTTCCTGATTTCTGCCTCCCTCCCTCTTTGAATAGAGGGGTTATATTTGCTATTTTCCAGTCTGATGCAGCCTTTCCAGAGTACAGCAAATTTTGGAACATTAACACCAACGCATCTATTACTTCATTAGCCACCTCTTTTAAGACCCCAGGATGAAGTCCATCAGGACCTGGAGATTTGTCAGCCCACAGCTCCATCAGTTTACTCAGTACTGCTTCCCTAGTGATTATAATTTCACCAAGTTCCCCTCTCCCTTTCACGTCCTGATTTACAGCTATTACTGGAATGTTCTTGTATCCTCTATGGTGAAGATAGAAGCAAAATACTTAACAGAAACAGAATTACCTGGAAAAACTCAGCAGATCTGGCAGCATCGGCGGAGAAGAAAAGAGTTGACGTTTCGAGTCCTCATGACCCTTCGACAGAACTTGATTTCGAGTCCAAGAAAGAGTTGAAATATAAGCTGGTTTAAGGTGTGTGTGTGGGGGGCGGAGAGATAGAGAGAGAGAGAGGTGGTTGTGTGGACAAACAAGCAGTGATAGAAGCAGATCATCAAAAGATGTCAGCGACAATGGTACTATAGAACACACAGGTGTTAAAGTTAAAGTTGGTGATATTATCTAAACGGATGTGCTAATTAAGAATGGATGGTAGGGCACTCAAGGTACAGCTCTAGTGGGGGTGGAGGGAGCATAAAAGATTTTAAAATATTTAAAAATAATGGAAATAGGTGGGAAAAGAAAAATCTATATAAGTTATTGGGAAAAAAAAGGGGAGGGAAACAGAAAGGGGGTGGGGATGGGGGAGGGAGCTAAAGTTGTTGAATTCAATATTCAGTCCGGAAGGCTGTAAGGTGCCTAGTCGGAAGATGAGGTATTGTTCCTCCAGTTTGCGTTGGGCTTCACTGGAACAATGCAGCAAGCCAAGGACAGACATGTGGGCAAGAGAGCAGGGTGGAGTGTTAAAATGGCAAGCGACAGGGAGGTTTGGGTCATTCTTGCGGACAGACCGCAGGTGTTCTGCAAAGCGGTCGCCCAGTTTACGTTTGGTCTCTCTAATGTAGAGGAGACCACATTGGGAGCAACGAATGCAGTAGACTAAGTTGGGGGAAATGCAAGTGAAGTGCTGCTTCACTTGAAAGGAATGTTTGGGCCCTTGGACGGTGAGGAGAGAGGAAGTGAAGGGGCAGGTGTTACATCTTTTGTGTGGGCATGGGGTGGTGCCATAGGAGGGGGCTGAGGAGTAGGGGGTGATGGAGGAGTGGACCAGGGTGTCCCGGAGGGAGCGATCCCTACGGAATGCCGATAAGGGGGGTGAAGGGAAGATGTGTTTGGTGGTGGCATCATGCTGGAGTTGGCGGAAATGGTGGAGGATGATCCTTTGAATGCGGAGGCTGGTGGGGTGATAAGTGAGGACAAGGGGGACCCTATCATGTTTCTGGGAGGGAGGAGAAGGCGTGAGGGCGGATGCGCGGGAGATGGGCCGGACACGGTTGAGGGCCCTGTCAACGACCGTGGGTGGAAAACCTCGGTTAAGGAAGAAGGAGGACATGTCAGAGGAACCGTTTTTGAAGGTAGCATCATCGGAACAGATGCGATGAAGGCGAAGGAACTGGGAGAATGGGATGGAGTCCTTACAGGAAGCGGGGTGTGAGGAGCTGTAGTCAAGGTAGCTGTGGGAATCGGTGGGTTTGTAATGGATATTGGTGGACAGTCTATCACCAGAGATTGAGACAGAGAGGTCAAGGAAGGGAAGGGAAGTGTCAGAGATGGACCACGTGAAAATGATGGAGGGGTGGAGATTGGAAGCAAAATTAATAAATTTTTCCAAGTCCCGACGAGAGCATGAAGCGGCACCGAAGTAATCATCGATGTACCGGAGAAAAAGTTGTGGAAGGGGGCCGGAGTAGGACTGCAACAAGGAATGTTCCACATACCCCATAAAGAGACAGGCATAGCTGGGGCCCATGCGGGTACCCATAGCCACACCTTTTATTTGGAGGAAGTGAGAGGAGTTGAAGGAGAAATTGTTCAACGTGAGAACAAGTTCAGCCAGACGGAGGAGAGTAGTGGTGGATGGGGATTGTTCGGGCCTCTGTTCGAGGAAGAAGCTAAGGGCCCTCAGACCATCCTGGTGGGGGATGGAGGTGTAGAGGGATTGGACGTCCATGGTGAAGAGGAAGCGGTTGGGGCCAGGGAACTGGAAATTGTTGATGTGATGTAAGGTGTCAGAGGAATCACGGATGTAGGTGGGAAGGGACTGGACAAGGGGAGAGAGAAGGGAGTCAAGATAACGAGAGATGAGTTCTGTGGGGCAGGAGCAAGCTGAGACGATCGGTCTACCGGGGCAGTTCTGTTTGTGGATTTTGGGTAGGAGACAGAAGCGGGCCGTCCGAGGTTGGGTGACTATCAGGTTGGAAGCTGTGGGAGGGAGATCCCCAGAGGAGATGAGGTCAGTGACAGTCCTGGAAACAATGGCTTGATGTTCAGTGGTGGGGTCATGGTCCAGGGAGAGGTAGGAGGAAGTGTCTGCGAGTTGACGCTCAGCCTCCGCGAGGTAGAGGTCAGTGCGCCAGACAACAACAGCACCACCCTTGTCAACGGGTTTGATGACAATGTCAGGGTTGGACCTGAGAGAATGGAGTGCAGTAAGTTCAGAGAGAGACAGGTTAGAATGGGTGAGAGGAGCAGAGAAATTGAGACGACTAATGTCGCGCCGACAGTTCTCAATGAAAAGATCAAGAGAAGGTAAGAATCCAGAGGGAGGGGTCCAGGTGGAGGGAGAATATTGGAGATGGGTAAAAGGATCCGTTGAACTGGGAGAGGACTCCTGCCCAAAGAAGTGAGCCCGGAGACGAAGACGGCGGAAGAAGAGTTCAGTAATACTTGTTCATTTCATCCACTATTTCCTTATTATCTACAATTAATTCCCCACTGTCACTCTCTAGAGGACCAACACTCATTTTACTTACTCTTTTCCATCTTAAATACTGTAGAAACTCTTACTATCCATTTTTACATTTCTAGTGAGCTTCCTCTCATACTCTCATTTTTTTCTCCTGATTAACCTTTTAATTATTCTCTGCCATTCTTTATATTCTGACAAATCATGGGACCTGCAACTTATCTTTATTTATTCATTCATGGGATGTGGGCTTCGCTAGCTGGGCCAACATTTATTGCCCATCCCAAGTTGGCCTTGAGAAGGTGGTGGTGAGCTGCCTTCTTGGACCGCTACTGTCCATGTGGTGTAGGTACATCCATAGTGCTGTTAGGGTGGGAATTGCAGGGTTTTGGCCCAGTGACAGTGAAGGAATGGCGATATATTTCCAAGTCAGGATGGTGAGTGACTTGGAATGGGCCGTCCGGGCAATGGTGTTCCATTAATCTGCTGCCCTTGTCCTTCTAGATGGTAGTGTTCATGGGTTTGAAAGATGCTGTCGAAGGAGCCATGGTGAATTCCTGCAGTGCATCTTGTAGATGGTACACACTGCTGCTACTGTGCATCGGTGGTGGAGGGAGTAAATGTTTGTGGATGGGGTGCCAATCATTCGGGCTGCTTTATCCTGGATGGTGTCAAGCTTCTTGAGTGTTGCGGGAGCTGCACTCATCCAGACAAGTGGAGAGTATTCCATCACACTCCTGACTTGTGCCTTGTAGATGGAGGACAGGCTATGGGGAGTCAGAAGGTGAGTTACTCACCACAGGATTCCTAGCCTCTGACCTGCTCTTGTAGCCACAATATTTACCCCCATGGTGTTCATAGTTGGGTATTCAGTGATTATAATGCCACTGAATGTCAAGGGGCGATGGTTAGGTTTTCTCTTGTTGGAGATAGTCATTGCCTGGCATTTGTGTGGCATGAATGTTACTTGCCACTTTTCAGCCAAAGCTTGGATATTGTCCAGGTCTTGCTGCATTTGGACATGGACTGCTTCAGTATCTGAGTCATCACAAATGGTGCTGAACATTGTGCAATCATCACCAAACATATCCACTTCTGATCTTATGATGGAGGGAAGGTTATTGATGAAGCAGTTGAAGATGGTTGGGCCAAGGACGCTACCCTGAGGAACTCCTGCAGTGATGTTCTGGAGCTGAGATGACTGACACCATCTTCCTTTTTGCTAGGTATGACTCCCATTGACTCCAGTTTTGCTAGGGCTCCTTGATGCCACACTCGGTCAAATGCTGCCTTGATATCAAGGGCAGTCACTCTCAATTCACCTCGGGAGTTCATCTCTTTTGTCCATGTTTGAACCAAGGATGTAACAAGGTCAGGAGCTTAGTGGCCCTGGTGGACCCCAAACTGGGCATCAGTGAGCAAGTTATTGCTAAGCAAGTGCCGTTTAATAGCACTGTTGATGATCCCTTCCATTACTTTACCGATGATGGGGAGTAGACTGACGGGGCAGTAATTGGCCAGGTTAGATTTGTCCTGCTTTTTGTGTACAGGACATGCCTGGGCAATTTTCCACATAGCCGGGTAGATGCAAGTGTTGTAGCTGTACTGAACCAGCTTGGCTAGGGGCGTGGCAAGTTCTGGCGCACAAGTCTTCAGTACTATTGCCAGAATATTGTCAGGAGTCATAGCCTTTGCAGTATGCAGTGCCTTCAGCAGCTTCTTGATATCACATGAAGTGAATCAAATTGGCTGAAGATTGGCATCAGTGATGCTGGGGACCTTCAGATGAGGCTGAGATGGATCATCCACTCAGCACTTCTGGCTGAAGATTGTAACAAATGCTTCAGCCTTATCTTTTGCACTGCTGTGCTGAGTTCCCCCATCATTGAGGATGGGGATATTTGTGGAGCCTTTTCCTCCAGTAAGTTGTTTAATTGTCCACCACCATTCATGACTGGATTTGGCAGGACTGCAGAGCTCGGATCTGAACCATTGGTTGTGGGGTCGCTTAGCTCTGCCTGTTTGCTTGCTGCTTATGCTGTTTGGCATGCAGGTAGTCCTGTGTTGTAGCTTCATCAGGTTGACACCTCATTTTTAGGTATACTTGGTGCTGCTCCTGGCATGCCCACCAGCACTCATCATTTGCGCAGTTATACGCTTTTTCCTTCAGTTTGATGCTTTCCTTAACTTCTTTAGTTAATCAAGGGTCGTGGGTCCTCCCCTTAGACTATTTCTTTATAGTAGCAAATACTTATTCTGAATATTCTGAAATATCCCCTTAACTATCTGCCACTGCTTTTCTATTGATCTACCCCTTGCCGAATATCCCATTTCACTTCAGCTAGCTCAGCTTTCATGCCCTCAAGGTTGTTCTTATTTAAGTTTAAAATATTAGTCTTAGACCCAGTCTTCTCTCTTTCAAACTGGATGTAAAATTCAATCATATTGTGGTTGCTGCTACCTAGGGGTGTCTTTACTCTGTAGTCATTAATTAATCCTGTCACATTACACAATATCAGGTCTAATATAACCAGCTCGTTGATTGCTCTAAGAAACTATCTCGAAAGCATTTTATGAACTCCTCATCCAGGCTACTACTACCAATCTGATTTTTCCAGTTTATATGTAGATTAACATCACCCATGATTATTACTGTCCCTTTATCACAAGCACACAATATTTCTTCTTGTATTCTTTGTCCTAAATTCTGGTTACTGTTAGGGGCCCTGTAGACTCTCCTACTAGTGACTTCTTTCCCCCACTACTCCCATCTCCACCCAAACCAATTCTACAACATGAACTCTTAAACCAAGGTCACGTCTAACTATTGTACCAATGCCATCCTTGATCAACAGTGCTACCCCTCCATTTTTACCTAGCTTCCTATTCTTCTTAAATATCATATACCCCTCAATACTCAGGACCCAATCCTTGTCATCCTGCAGCCATGTCTCCATAATGGCTATGAGATCATATTTATTTACTTCAATGTGTGCTATCAATTCATTTATTTTGTTATGAAAGCTACCCAAAATCAGATACAAAGCCTTTAGTTTTGTTTTTATGTTATCTTTGAAACATCTAGTCTTGAATTTGGTGTATTCTTAGGTTTTATCTCTTTGCCCCTCCCTGCTAGTCTATGACCCTCATTTCCCATATTACTATTATGGTCTTCTGCCTTGAATCTACCCCCTTGACTTGTCACATGTACCCAAGCTTGATCCCTCACTCCCCCACTCCCTTGTTTAGTTTAAAGCCCTCTTTACTTCCCTAGTTATGCGATTTGCAAGTACACTGGTCCCAGCACAGTTTAGGTATTGACCGTCCCAACGGTACAGCCCCGACTTTCCCCAGTACTGGTGCCAGTGCCCCACTTCTCCCATACCAGTCTTTGAGCCACGCATTAATCTCTCTAATCTTATTTGTCCTATGCCAATTTGCACATGGCTCAGGTAATAATCTAGAGATTATTACCTTTGAGGTTCTGCTTTTTAATTTGGTACCTAGCTCCTCATACTGACTATGAAGAACCTCTTTCCTTGTCCTGCCAATGTCGTTGGTACCTACATGAACCACAATAACTGGATCCTTCCCCTCCACTGCAAGTTTCTCTCCAGCCCTGAGCAATGTCCTGAACCCTGGCACTGGGCAGGCAACACAGCCTTCTGGACTCTTGCTCTTTGCTGCAGAGAACAGTGTCAATCCCCCTCACTATACCCTCCCCTATTACCACTATGTTCCTATTTGCTCCTCCTGCTTGAAAAGCTTCCTGTACCATGGTGCAATTGCCAGCCTGCTCATCCACCTTGTAGACCTCGCTTTCGTCCACACAGGTTGTGAGCACCTCAAACCTGTTTGACAATTGCAAAATCTAAGGCTCCTCCATTACTGTCTGCTTGGGCCCATTACTTGCCTCACTCACAGTCACGTCCTCCAAAACAGATGATCCTGTTCTAAGAGGCATGACCATCTCCTGGAACAAAGTGTCCAGGTATTTCTTCCCCTCTCTTATGTTGCACAGTGTCTGCAGTTCAGCTTCCAGATCATTAATCCTGATCTTGAGTTCCTCTACTTGCTTACACTTTCTGCAGATGTGTTTGCCCCTGATCACCTTGGCTTCCAAAAGCTCCCACATTCCACAGCTTCAACATAAAACCTTCCCTACCATTGTTACGTAGGTTATTTAGTTAACTTAATTTAGCTACTCACTTGATTAACTTAGAATAATTCCTTTCTATACCACACCTCTTTCCCTGTGCACCGAATTCTCACGTGAACCTAATTCGCTACTCACTCAGTCTCTGTCTCACTCAAATGTCGACGCCTGTCCCCTCATGCACCCCTTGCTGCCTGTGTTAAAGAGAAGATCGAGGAGGATCAGGGTCTGTGTTGAGAGGAGGAGCCTGAGATGGAACAATGCCTGTGTTGACGAGAAGGTTGAGGAAAATCAGGGCCTGTGTTGTGGAGGATAACACGCACCCTGATCCTCCTCTTCAACGCACGCCCTGATCTTCCTCCACCTTCTCTTCAACACAGACCCTGATCCTCCTCAGCTTCCTCCTTTTCAACGCAGACCCTTATCCTCTTCAACGCACATCCTGATCCTCCTCTTCAACGCACACCCTGATCCTCCTCTTCAATGCACACCCTGATCCTCCTCCACCTTCTCTTCAACACAGACCCTGATCCTCCTCGACCATCTATTCTTCAACACAGGCCCAACCTTCTCTTCAACACAGTTCCTGATCCTTCTCTATCTTTTATTCAACACAAACCCTAGCCCTCCTCCAGCTTCTCTTCAGCACAGGCCTGATGTTCCTCCAGCTTCTCTTCAACCCAGGCCCTGATCCTCCTCGACCTCCTTCTCAACACAGACTCTAATCCTCCACTGTGGCGTGCTGTGTTTGGCTGCAGTGGAGAGCTTCAGTTGGAGTTTGGTGACTGAGGAGGTTTAAATGTTAAATTAAGGGTTAAATTCTGTCTAAAATCTAATCTTTCTTTATCTTAGCAATAAACTAAATGTTGCTGTTAGGGTTGCAAGAAGGTGAGTTTTAGTCCAGCCTTAAAACAGGGCTCATACAGGCTCAGCTTGCAACTGTAACTAGTTAATTAGATAACTGGTTCGGAGAGAATAAAAATAGGCTATCTTATGTTTTGACTTTGACTTTATGACTTTGTTTGCACTGATGTGCTGTGTTTGCCTGCAGTAGAGAGCTTCCATTGGAGTTTGGTGACTGAGGGAGGAGGTGCTCTTTTCATTTTCTACCTTCGCTCAAAGAAGAGCGGCGGCCTTGGTAAGTAGGAACTGGTGAGTAAATTAGAAAAATGTAAGATTTTTGAAGTTCAAATACTTGGATTTAACAGTGAAGCACCAGGAATAAGGGAAGTTTAAGACCCAATATAATAAAGTAATATAAATACTCTAAAGTAGAATAAAATTAACGTAAAGGAAGTAAAGTTAAGACATGGTAGGGCAGCTCAGTCAATGCGTGTCCTGTAATTTGTGTGAAGACACGGACGCTACCAGTGTCCTAGCTGACCACATATGCAGGAAGTGCTGCAAGCTGCAGAAACCTGAGCTCCAGGTTTTAGAGCTCGAGTGGCAGCTGAAGTCACGGTGGTGCATCCGTGGATAGCGCATTCAGAGAGGTGGTCATACCTGCAGCTTAAGGGCCTGGAGACAGAGAGGGAATGGGTGACCACCAGGCAGTCCAAGAGAAATAGGCAGGTAGTGCAGGAGTCCCCTGAAGTTCCGCTCACAAAATGGTTTTCTGTTTTGGAAGCTGGTGAAGGTGCTGGCTCCTCAGAGGAGTGCAGTCACAGCCAAGTTTATGGCACCACGAGTTGCTCGCTGTACAGGAGGGGAGGAAGGAGAAAGGAAGAGCTATAGTGATAGGGGATTCAATCGTTAGGGGAACAGACAGGCGTTTCTGTGGCCATAGACATGACTCAGGGATGGTATGTTGCCTCCCTTGTGCCAGGATCAAAGATATCACAGAGCGGCTGCAGGACATCCTTCTGGGGGAGGGTGTGTAGTAATCTCTGGATTACTCCCAGTGCCATGTGCCAGTGAGTACAGAAATAGGAGGATAAGGCAGATGAATGTGTGGCTGGAAAGATGGTGCAGGAGGGAGGCCTTTAGATTCCTGGGACACTGAGATTGGATCTGGGGGAGATGGCACCTGTCCAAGCCGGACGGGTTGCACCTGAACAGAGCTGGGGCTGAGTTCCTTGCAGGTCGTTTTGTTATGACTGCTGGAGAGGGTTTAAATTAACTTGCAGGGGTGTGGGAACCTAGAGAAAATGTTAAAGAGGAATACCAGGGTGCACAAAATACTGGGAGGGGCAGATAGCACTAGTATAGAGAATAGTAAGCTAATATGTAAAGTCGGGGTGAGGGAGAAAGTAAAAAAATCTAAATCAGGATTACTCTGCTTGTATGTGAACGCACGGAGTACAGTAAATAAGATTGGTGAGTTACAGGCGCAGGTTACCATGTGGAAATATGATGCTGTGGCAATAACAGGCCTGGCTCAAGGAAGGGCAGAACTGGGTGTTAAATATCCCTGGGTACAAGGGGTTCAGAAAAGATAAGAAAGGAAGGAAAGGAGGAGGGGTGGCGATATTAGTTCAGGAGAGCATTGCAGTGTTGAAGAAAGAGAATGTCCCAGAGGGTTCAAGGACAGAATCAATTTGGCTACAGCTAAGAAACAAAAAGGAACATTGCTTGGTGTAGCCTGTAGACCACCAAATAATGAGAAGGACATAAAGGAACAAATCTCCAGGGAAATTAGAGATGCAGGCACTATAGTTATAATGGGGGACCTTAATTACCCAAATGTAGACTGGGACAGTGATGGTGCAAAGGGTGGAGAGGAGCAAAAGCTCCTAGATTGTGTTCAGGAGAATTTTCTATAGCAATATGTGTCCAATCCAACAAGAAATGACTCATTGTTGGACCTGGTTCTTGGAAATGAAGCAGGCCAAGTAGATAAAGTGTCAGTGGGGGAACATTTAGGAGAGTGATCATTTACTGTATGTTTTAGGATGATGATAGAAAAGAACGATAGGCAAGCAGAGTAAAAATAATTAATTGGACAAGAGCCAACTTCGATGGGGCAAGAACGGAGCTGGGCCAGATAGACTAGAATGAAAGATTGGCAGGAAAGACTGTAGCTGAACAATGGGCTACCTTCAAAAAAGAATTGGGTTCAGGCACAGTGAAGGTATTTTCTATCGGAAGGGAAAGGTAGGGCGAACAAATCCAGAGCTCCCTGGATGAAAAAGGAAATTGAAATTAAGATAAAGAAGAAAATGTGCGCTTATGACCACGGTCAGGTAGAAAATACAATTTAAAACCAAGAGGAATACAGAAGGTTCAGAGAGGAGGAGGGGAGGTGAAAAGACTGGCAGCCAACATAAAGGAAATCCCTAAGTCTTCTATAGGCATATAAATAGTAAAAGGGTGGTCAAAAGGAGGAGTATGGCCAATTAGGGACCTAAAAGGGAATTTACACATAGACGAAAATACATAGGTATTAAATGAATACCTTGCATCCGTCTTTACCAAGAGGTTAGATGCTACCCAGGCCATGGCGACAGACAAGAAAACTCTGTCACTAGAAGGGTTCAAAGTTAATAAGGAGGAAGTGTTGAATAAACTGCTGGTACTTAAAGTTGACAAGGCACTGGGACCGGATGAGATGCATCCAAGGGTATTGAAGGAAGCGAGAGTAGAAATTGCAGGGGTACTGGCCACAATCTTTCAGTCTTCCCTAGACTCAGGGGTGGTGCCAGAGGACTGGAGAATTGCAAACATTACGGCCCTTGTTCAAAAAAGGTCGTAAGCATAAGCCCAGCAACTACAGACCAGTCAGTTTAACTTCAGTGGTGGGAAAAGTTTTAGAAACAATTATTTGGGATAAAATAATTAGTAGTCACATGGAAAAATATGGGTTGATAAGCAAGAGACAGCATGGATTTCTAAAGGGGAAATCATGTTTAACTAACTCGCAGGAGTTTTTTGAAGAGGTCACAGAAAAAGTCAATGAGGGTAATGCTGTTGATGTGGTGTACATGGACTTTGAAAAGGCATTTGACACAATGCTATACAACCGACTTGTGAGAAAAGTTATTGCTCATGGAATAAAAGGGACAGTAGCAACATGGATACAAAATTGGCTGAAAAATAGGAAGCAGAATCATGGGCAATGGATATTTTTCGGGCTGGAGGAAGGTTTGTCATGGAGTTCCCCAGGGGCCCATATTGGGACCCTTGCTTTTCCTGATAATATATTAATGATCTAGATCTTATTGTGCAGGGGACAATTCAAAGTTTGAGGATGATACGAAGCTTGGGAGTGTTGTGAACTGTGAGGAGGACGGTGTGGAACTTCAAGAGGACAGAGACAAGTTGGTGGAGTGGGCAGATAGATGGCAAATGAAGTTCAATGTGGAGAAGTGTGAGGTGGTGCATTTTGGTAGAACGAACATGGACAGACAATATAAAATAAGGGATGAAATTTTGAAGGGGGAGCAGGAGCAGAAAGACTGGGGTGTATAAGTGGCAGGACAGGTGGAGAGAGCAGTTAATAAAGTATATAATATCCTGGGCTTTATTAATAGGGGCATAGTAGGGAGGTTATGCTGAATTTATATAAGACACTCGTTGGACCTCAGCTGGAGTATTGTGTACAGTTCTGGGCACCGTATTATAGGAAGGATGTGAACACTTTGGAGAGTAGAGGATAGTGTAGAGGATAGCCATAATCTCCAAAACGATATAGATGGGTTGTTGGAGTGGGCGGTGAAGTGGCAGATGGATTTTAACATAGAGAAGTGTGATACATTTAGGGGGGTCAAACAATTAGAGATTACAAAATGAATGGGAGTATACTAAGAGGGGTAGATGAAGTGAGAGATCTTGGCGTACAAGCACACAGGTCCCTGAAGGCAGCAGTTTAAGTAGACAAGGTTGTAAATAAGGCATATGGAATGCCCTCCTTCACTGGCAGAGGTATAGCATATAAAAGGATATAATGTTGGAATTGTATAAAACACTGGTGAGGCCACAACTGGAGTATTGTGTGCAGTTCTGGTCACCACATTACAGGAAAGACATAAAAGTTCCAGAGAGAGTGCAGAGGAGGTTCACAAGAATGTTGCTAGGATTAGAAAAGTGTAGCTATGAGGAGAGATTGGATAGGTTGGGGTTATTTTCCTTAGAACAAAGAAGGCTGATAGGTGACTTGATTGAGGTGTACAAAATTATGAGGGGAATAGATAGAGTGGACAGGATAAAATTGTTTCCCTTGATGGAGAATTCTAGAACCAGGGAACATAGATTCAAGATAAGTGGCAGAAGGTGTAGGGGGGACATGAGGAAGAACTTTTTTACGCAGAGGGTAGTGGGTGTCTGGAATTCACTGCCCAAGTTGGTGGTAGAGGCAGAAACTTTAAACTCTTTTAAAGAGTACCTGGATCTGCACCTAAAGTGCTCTAAGCTACAGGGCTATGTGCTAGGTGCAGGAAGGTGGGATCAGAAAGCGCACCTGGGTGTCCTCGGGCTGGCATAGACAAGATGGGCCGAATTGCCTCCTTCTGTGCTGTAACTTTTCTGTGGCTCTATGGAGTGCAGAAGAGGTTCACAATAATGGTTCGAGGGATGAGAAACTTCAGCGATGAAGATGGATTGGAGAGGTTGGGACTGTTCTCCTTGGAGAGAAGGCTGAGGGGAGATTTGATAGAGATGTTCAAAATCATAAGGGGTCTGGACAGAGTAGATAGGGAGAAGTTGTTCCCAGTCGTAAAAGGGTCAAGAACAAGAGAGCACAGATTTAAAGTGATTTGCAAAAGAAGCAAGTGTGACGTGAGCAAAAACTTTTTCACACAAAGAGGTTCAGGTCCAGAATGCACTGCCTGCAAGTGTGATTGAGGCAGATTCAATCGAGGCATTCAAGAGGACATTAGATGATTGTTTCTATTAAAATAATGTGCAAGGGTGAGGGGAAAAGGCAGGGCAACAGAGTCATGAGGTCATAATGCCCATTTGGAGAGCCAGTGCAGACATGATAGGCTGAATGGCCTTCTGTGGTGTTAAGATTCTGTGATTCTTCGACATTTTCTTCCACATCGGCCCTGGTCCTCTTCAATGTTCCCTTCATCACAGGCCCTGATCCTCCTCTACCTCCTCCTGTTCAATACAGTCCCTGATTCTCCTCAACATTCTCTTCAATACAGTTCCTGATCCTCCTCTACCTCCTTCTCAACACAGGCTCTGATGCTCCTCGAGCTCCTCTTCCACACAGACTCTGGTCCTCTTTGACGTTCTCTTCAACACAGGCCCTGATCTTCCTCAACCTTCTCTTCAATACAAGCCGTGACCCTCCTCGCCCTTTTCTTCTTCAACATGTCCTGATCCTTCTCCACTTTCTTTTCTCCAACACAGGCCCTGATCTCCCTCATCCTTCTCTTCAACACAGGCCCTGATCCTCTTCTACCTCCTCCTGTTCAATACAGTCCCTGATTCTCCTCGACATTCTCTTCAATACAGTTCCTGATTCTCCTCTACCTCCTTCTCAACACAGGATCTGATGCTCCTCGAGCTCTTCTTCCACACAGACCATGGTTCTCTTTGATGTTCACTTCAACACAGGCCCTGATCCTCCTCTACCCTCTCCTGTTCAGCATAGGCCCTGATCCTCCTCACCCTTCTTTTCAATACAAGCCCTGACCCTCCTCACCCTTCTCTTCCTCGACACAGGGCCTGATCCTTTTCGACTTTCTTTTCTTCAACACAGGGCCTGACCCTTCTCAACCTCCTCTTTCCCAACACAGGCCCTGATCATCCTCCAGCTTCTCCTCTACTTTGCAATAAATTGTTGATTGTTTCTGAATTATGTTATGTAATTTTCTTTATTATAAATTAACTGAAATCCTGTTGTTCCGTTATAATCATTGGTTAAACTTCAAACTGTGCAGTGCTAAATTCTGATGCAGAGTCATATTCTATCCTTCAGTCAATGGAATTCTTCACAGGATCAGGAGGCTATTTTATTTACGGAAACAGTTCCCATTCTTTAGCTCACTGAGTATCTTGGAACAAATTCATTGCACACACTACTGCCTGGACAGAACCTGACGCTGTCTTGGTGATTGGGACAACACCGTTCTTTCTGTCCTGGTATTGTATGGATTTATTTTCCCAGCTGCCCAATCGTGGTGCTGGACAGATGCTTCTGTTGTTTGCACTGAGTGAGTCTTGGTACAATATGGTGTACTGGGGCATCAACATGGTCTAGAGTGCAGATTTAAACCCTGGCAAGGCCTCACTCCAGAAAATGCAGGATACCTGCACCTGCAGACCTGGTCACAATGGGCAGTACAGGTCTAATTCGTCATGTCTGAGCCTTGCCCCAGCAAATGGGGTGGCTTACAGTTTCAATTCTGCTCACCTGAACTGATACTGCTGCTGAAGTAGTGTCAGAGCTCGTGGGTCCATGGGCCAAAGATCTGGAGAGAGCTGAAAATAATATTTTCCTCACCCACCCACATGGTGAGGAAGAGCATGGGTGGGATTTGAGAGAGTGCCTCCCAAAGAGAGGGGTGTCCCAGCTTCTGAAAGGAAGTTTTCCTCCAGCTATACAACGTCCTGGTTAGATCGCTTCTGGAGTAGTTTGAGAAGTACTGTGCACAGTTCTGGGCAACGTACCTTAGAAAGGATATATTGGCAATGGAAAGAGTGCAATGCAGATTCATCAGAATGTTATCAGGGCCCCAAAGCGCAGTAATAAGGAGAGATTACATAAACAAAGCTTATTCCCTGGAATACAGAAAGTTTTGGGATGATTTTATTGAGGTTTGTTCAGGATTTTTAAAGGAATTGTTAGGCAAATTGTTTTTTTTTCCATTGGTGGGGGAGTTTTAAATAAATAAACTTAAGCTTTAAATGAGAGCCAATCATTCAGGAGAACAGTTCAAAAACATTTCTTCACAAACGATGGTACAAATGTGGAACTCTTTCCTACAACAAGTACTGACGCCAGCTAAATCATTTTAAATCTGAGCTAGGCAAGGCAAAAAAAGCATCTGGGGCCAAGAGAGATGATGGAGTTAAGATAAAGATTAGCCATGACCTAATTGAATGGCTTACCCCTCAGTAATCACTTCTCTGACACAGCTCTGGAAAGAGAGACACAGGTCCCTAAAGAGGGGTGGGTATTTGCTGGCTGAGCTGACCAAATCTGAGAGGACATAGTTGGCAGCTTGGGCTTGGCAGGTGCTGAGAGAACCAACATGAGCAAATCAACATTTGAATTTTGTTCTCACCAAGCTACTTGCTGAAGAGGCATTTGTCCACGGTAGTCTAGATAAAGTGAACCAAGTCTCATTGTCACAGTGACAATCCGCCACTTGGAGGTTGTTAGGCGTGCCTTTTCTGTTCCTACAGAAATGGTGTCATGTAGTAGTAACACCGTGTTATGTCAGATTGATTAAGGACAACCTGCATTTATATTGAACTTTTAACGTAGTAAAGCTTCCCAAGACAGCAGTATCAATAAAAACCCCAAGCCACAGGAGGAGATATCAGAACAGATGATCAAATGTTTGATCAAAGCGTTAGTTTTAAAGAATAGAAGTAACACAGAGGTAGAGGCAGAGAGATTGAAGGAAAAAATTTTAGAACTTAGGGCCTTGTCCAAGCATGGCCATCGATGGTGGGGAGATTTAAACTGGAGATGCACAAGAGGCCATATCTGGAAAAGTGTGGAGATCCTGAAGGCTCCCAGAACTGGAAGAGGCTACAGGATTAGGAATGAGTCCATGAAAGCAAGATTGGGGAGTTTAGAGTTGTGGCACTGTCAGGCCAGAAGCCAGTGAACAAGATTTGGACTGGGTTAAAGATCTGTGCAGCAGAGGTTTGGATAAGTACAAGTTTATGTAGGATGGAAGATGGGAGGCAGCCAGGAGATCATTGGGATAGTCATGTCTCGAGGTAATAAATGAACGGATGAGGGTTTCAGCAGCTGGTGGGCTAAGGCAGGGCTGGAGTCAAGCAATGTTAGGGAGGTGGAAGGCAGTCTTGGTGATGATGTAAATACATGATTGCAAAATTCATCTCAACAAAAATAACACCATGGCTGTCAACAGTCTTAATCAAACTTCAAATGGTTGCCAATTACAGAAATGGTGGTCAGGGATCAGTTTGTGGGGAGGTCCAGAAGTAATCTCAGGCAGTGACACAAAACAGGCAATGTTGGATTAAAAACAAAAAAACTGCAGATGCTGGAAATCCAAAACAAAAACAGAATTACCTGGAAAAAGCAGGTCTGGCAGCATCGGCGGAGAAGAAAAGAGTTGACGTTTTTTTCTATCACTGCTTTTTGTCCATACAACCACACCTCTCTCTCTCTCTATCTCTCCGCCCCCCACACACACACCTTAAACCAGCTTATATTTCAACTCTTTCTTGGACTCGAACTCAAGTTCTGTCGAAGGGTCATGAGGACTCGAAACGTCAACTCTTTTCTTCTCCGCCGATGCTGCCAGACCTGCTGAGTTTTTCCAGGCAATGTTGGATTGTCTGCCCATTGTATACAACAGCAGGTATTCTATTGATTGCAATGGAACCTAATGCCAGGCACTGTAATCAATGGGCAGTAAATCTGAGATCACCCATTTTGAGCTACTGCCCCAGGTGAATTTCTACACCCATGGCTTCATCTTCCCAATGTTTAGTTGGAGGAAATTTCTGCTCATCCAACATTGGATGTCAGGCAAGTAGTATGATTAATCAGATACTAGGAGACTCTAAAGAACAGATTTAGCAACTCAAAGCTGAGTATACAGGAGATGCTGAGGGGCCCCTCGACACACAATGGGAACTGTATACCACCAGTCTATTACTGCATGACCCAACATATTCCTCATTCCTCCCAACGCCATAAAGCCAGATGATCAACCCTGTTGCAATGAAGTATGTAAACAAATGTGCCAAGAGCACCACTAAGTGTACCTGAAAATGAGGTGACAAGCAGATAAAACTACAGCACAATACCACACATGTTAAACAATGGAAAGGGCATGTGATAGACAGAGCTAAGCTAACCCACAATAAACAGATCAGATTAAATTACTGCAGTCCTGCTGTTCTGTTCACAATTCCTCATAATGAGGCAGACCATGCAGCTAGATCTGGACAACATCCAGATATGGGATGATAAGTGGCAAGTACCATTTTTGTGATGCAAGTCTCAGGATGTGACCATTTCCAATGAGAAAGAGAATTCCCACACCCCTTGAAACCTAAGGACATTACCATTGCTGAGTTCCCCATCAATATCCTAGAAACCCACAAATGACTAGAAACTCAACCAGACCAGCCACAATAATACTGTGGCTACAACTGTAGATTAGTGAGCACTTCACTGCCTGACCCACCCCCCACCCATCCCAAAACCCTGTCCATCATCTACAAGTCACTTGCCTGGATGAGTGCAGCTCCAACAACACTCAAGAAGCTCAATGCCACCAAGGATGAACCAGCCCACTTGATTGGCACCCCAGGCACCACTTTAAACATCCAACCCCTCTATCACTGGCTGCAGTGTTTACCATCTATAGGATCCACCACAGCAAGTCCCCAGGCTAGACAATGCAATCTGTGCTCGTAGATTCTAAACTCTGGTATCTTAAGATCATTATAACTAACCCCCTTTTAATACCCTGCAGTGAAAACCTACTCGTCCTGGAGATTTATCCATTTTAAGTCCTATTATATTTTCCATCACTTATTTTAACTTACATTAAATTCTCTCATTGAAATATTTGAGTTTCCCTTCTATCAGAGATATTTTATACTGATACTCCAGTGGGGAAATAGATCCTCTGAATACATCTGCCATTACTTTCTTATCAGCTGGACCTAGCTTTAATAGGCCCACATTTCTCCTATCTTATTATATTTGTTCAAGTTTTCATTATTACTTTTGAATTGATAATTAATCTGAGCTGTTTCAGTTTTCTCTATTTTCCTGCTACTCCTTGCCTCTCTTTCCTGCGTGACAGACTTTGGAGGGAAATGGTTCCCATCTGGAAAGGATGGGGCTTCCAACACTGCTCTGCAAGGGCCTGACCCAGTGACGCACTGATGCCATGACGTCGAGCCTATTTAAAAATTATTGACGTGATGACGTCACGACGCAGTCAGCTCCTGTTGGACCCGGAGTGGAGGAAAGAGGCGCACGCACAGCAAGGGCCCAGCTCGGAGAGAGAGATCCCAGCTCGGAGAGAGAGAGAGGGGCCCAGCTCGGAGAGGGGGAGAGAGGGCCCAGCTCGGAGAGGGCGGGCCCAGACCGAGCCAGAGAGCGAGACGCGGCCTGTTCCGAGTCTGAGTTGAAGAGGCCGAGCTGCGGCCTGGAAGCCGGTTTCGATGGGGAAGAAGACACGGATCAACCTGCAGCAGAGCCGGCGGCGGCCCATCCTGCAGCTGGAGCCCGGCCATAAGAAGGAGGAGCGCGGCTCGGGCTCGGGCTCAGAGGGTGAGTTGGAGAGGCCTGGTCAGAACTGGCCGGAGGCCGCGGGGCTGCCCTGGGACTCTCCTCCCGGCCCGCGGAGAGGGGCACATGCCCTATTCCCAGGAGCGGGCCCCTTGTAGCCATTGGTACTGGGTTTGCCTGTTCAGCCTGTCCATTCATATAGAACAGGGCTAAAGTACACCTCGGCACAGCCTGAACTCCAGATCCCACCATAGGCAAGAATAACAAAAAGACTAATCATCTCAATCTAGAAAATTCCCAATTGTCCTCACCCAGGAAACTTTCCACAATGTTCAGTGTCAACCTTACTTAGATACAGAGTAAAGCTCCCTCTACACTGTCCCATCAAACATTCCCAGGACAGGTACAGCACGGTGTTAGATGCAGAGTAAAGCTCCCCCTACACTGTCCCATCAAACACTCCCAGGACAGGGTTAGATGCAGAGTAAAGCTCCCCCTACACTGTCCCATCAAACACTCACAGGGCAGATACAGCACGGTGTTAGATACAGAATAAAGCTCCCTCTACACTGTCCCCATCAAACACTCCCAGGACAGGTACGGCACGGGGTTAGATGCAGAGTAAAGCTCCCCCTACACTGTCCCATCAAACACTCACAGGGCAGATACAGCACGGTGTTAGATACAGAGTAAAGCTCCCTCTACACTGTCCCCATCAAACACTCCCAGGACAGGTACGGCACGGGGTTAGATACAGAGTAAAGGTCCCTCCACACTATCCTATCGAACACTCCCTGGGCGGGTACCACAACATATCTAAATGGAGAGATTGTAGAATTCTGTGGTACAGAGTGATCTGGGTGTCCTGGTGCATGTATCACAGAAAGTTGGTATGCTGTTATACAGCAAGTGATTAGCCAAGCAAATGGAATGTTGGTGAAAGCAAAATATCACGGCTGCTGGAAAAACTCAGCACGTCTAGCAGCATCTGTGGAAAGAAAAATAGTTAATGTTTCGAGTCCATATTACTCTTTTTCAGAACTTTGAAGAAGTCATATGAAATGGAATGTCGGTGTTTATTGCAAGGAAAACGGAATATAAAAACCAGGACTTTTTTCCCAGTTGTTCAGGGCCTTGATGAGATCCCCTTCTGGAGTACTGTGTTCAGTTTTGGTTTCCTTATTTGAAAACCAACATGAATGAAGCTATTCACTGAAGTTTCACTTGACTGATTCCTTGGATGAGGGGATATCTTGTGATGAAAGATTGAGCAGGCTGGACCTCTATCCATTGGAGTTTAGAAGAATGAGTGGTGATCTTATTGAAACATATAAGATCCTGAGGGGACTTGACAGGGTGGATGCTGAAAGGCTGTTTCCCTTGTGGGAAAGACTAGAACTACGGGGCGAAGTTTTAAATTAAGGGGTCTCCCATGTAAGACGGACACTAGAAGAATTTTTCTGAGGTTTGTGAATCTGTGACTCTTCCCCGGAATGTGGTAGAGGCAGGATCTCTATTGAATATTAACAAGGGAGTCGAAGGTTATCAGGGGTAGGCAGGAATGTGCAGTTAAGGCCACAATCAGATCAGCCGTGATGTTGTTGAATTGTGGGATGGGCTCAAGGGGCCGAAAGGCCAACTCTTGCTCCTAAATCCTTTGTTTATGTATACATATGTTTGTCTGCACAGGTTAGATGCAGTAGCAAAACTGAAATAAACCTTATCAAAGACATACAATATCCTATGTGACTGCTGCTGAATGATTCCCCTCGTTGTTCTTGATTTGTCTGCCCCCTTTGATAAAGTTGGCCACAGCACTCCGCCCAGTTCCTCCATCATCCAGCTGAGTGAGATTGCAGTTGCCTGGTTTTGTTCTCATCTATCCATTTGTAGTCAGGGAATCACTTACAATGGCTTCTTTTCTGTTCCTGTAGCATTATTGCTGGTTTCCCCAAGGGTCTGTCCTTCTATTTTCCATATACCTGCTGCCCCTCAGCAATATCGCTGAGAAACACCTCAGGTTCCACACATACATTCCAGCTCTACCTCAGCGCCATCTCTCACAGTCTCTTCATTTTCTGATTTGTCACATTCCCTCCAGTTTGAGATTGGGAAGACTGAAGTCATTGTATATTGCTGAAAAGAGAGACACGTTGTTGAAGCTTTTTGTCCCACTCATCAGAACAAATGCAAGAATGCCAGATTTCAAACTATTATAATAATTAATACAACAGGAAAAAAGGATGCTGATTGGTTGGCAAGTTGACTCTGATTGGCCAAGGCGTTGCCAAGGAGAAAACAGTTCTCCAAGCTCCCTGGTAATTCAAAGTAAAGTGCAAGGCTTGAACAAATTCCTTTTGTTTGCAGTGAACGGGCCCCTGTGTATGAATATAAAATAATCCATCGATCTTGCAACATGGCCCATTTATGCTTGCTGGAAGCAACATACGTTCATACATTCAGCCTGCGAGGCTGTGAAAACAATCAATATATATTAAAACAAATTAACCTTCCTACCTCAACACACCTCCATGATACCCATAGCCTGTTCCCAGATAGAAATGCAAATTAATTATCTTTAACTTTAAACCTGTTCTTTGGTCTGCAAAATATATGGATACTTTCAAACCTTCATTTGTTCACCAGGTGCCTTCAAACCTTTCTCTGATCTGGGGAAATTTGATGAAGAATTTAAACCGCCGCAGTCTGGGCAGTACCTTTCATTCAAACCTCTTGCTGAGGTGCCTAAAACAGACTATCCTCAAGGTATTCAGAGATAATCCCAGGTGTGAATACCTCACATCAGCATCCCAGCCACATAGCAGGGCTTCCCCTTTGATCTGCAATTGTAGGCCCATCTGATAAGTCTTTTGTACCAGGCATTCTTTTTAATAATCCTACATTTTAAAAATTACAATTTCCAAACTAAAAGTAATCTTAATTATGTGTTTGTAACAGTTGATATTTGCTCTCAGATGATCTGTAGAAGTGACTGATTGCAGCCTTCTGGACTGATGGTGCAGGGGGGGATTGTTCTTGCAGTGCTTTGTGATTGATAGATTCTTAACCATTCATTGAAGCAGGAATTTGGACTGCTGCCAGCTGAGAAACTCCAGCCTGTAGTCTGTGTATTCAGGAGAGCATTGTGGATTTATCTTCTTCTTTGGTTCCTGAGTTGCATGACCTCCCCACACCTGTCTCAGTTTGCCATCTTTTGAGAACTCAGCTCAGACTGGAATGAAGGCAAAAAACTGCAGATGCTGGAATTTATTCATTTTGGTTTATATTTTTTTAAATATTTTTTCTCCAGTGCCCCCCCCCCCCCCCCCCCCCCCCCCCCGCCGCGCAAACCCCACAACGGGCCATGGGCCATCTGTCACTTGTTTCTATGCTGTGCTCTTACAGAGCGCTGACCCTTGTTCTGCTATTAGCACATTGCTTCCTTAGCTTTATGCTGCTATCAGCACCTACTTTAGTCTTTAACACTCCCTTTGTCTTGTGTCCATTACATCTTTGTCCATCTCTCCTGAGCTCCCACCTATCCCTGACCTATTTTGCTTCACCTGCTCCACCTCCTCTTCAACAGTATAAAATCCATCACATTTCTACTCTTTAGCTCTGAAAAAGAGTCACGTGGACTTGAAACATTAACTAGTTCTCTCTCCACAGATGCTGCCAGACCTGCTGAGTTTTCCAGCTGTTTTTATTTCAGCTGAGACTGAAACCTGATGGGACTCGTCATTACAATCGCATCGCTCCCAGTCACTTCTTTATATTCAGTTACTGCCTGCACCATTTTTGATAATGCTCAGTGTTTTCGCTGACCTCTAATTGTCAGTAAGTCTGAAATATTTTCACTGATATGATTCAAATAAACAGACATTGTTCTGTCTGCACCTGGAGCAAATAGTGCTAAGTTTCAGGGGAAGTAGTGCAGCTCTTGGGTTGCAGCTTTTGGTTTGCCACAGATCTTGCCTGTTTCCCCACCACCCAGCTAATTCTCTCAGCCCCTGTGCCCATGCTGGGCCATCTATTTCTGCCTTGGGGGTTTGTGAGAAGTTGCTGAATTTCCAGCTTGTGTCCTTCTAATTGTGACCTTGCACCATGATTGTTTGATTCTGCCCTGGGGGAGCCCCATGGGGAGATTTCAGCATCATGACAGCTGGGAGCGATAGCAGGGAGCACGATTCCTCGAATGATATTGTTTGTCAATGATAATACCATGACTCCCCTGTAGTGGTTTATTATACAGACTGCCACCTTGTTCAGATTGTAACATCCATCCTTCTCTGCAGATGAACAAGAAGACGCATCCGATCAATTATTTGTTAATTCAAGTTCAAACAGTACAAACAATGGGACAGCAAAGGAATCTGCAGTCCGGACTACAGGTAACAGTTTCCTCATTACACCCCTGAACAGTGTAACTAGAGTAAGATTGTACCCTCTTGTTCTGGATTCCTCCAGCTGAAACTGTTTCCCTGTCTCTAGCCGATAAATCATTTTAGGCACTCGCCATTTAGAAAATGCTCTGTATCTTGGGTCCAAAGTGAATGACCGGACTTGCCCATATTGAACTCCATTTCTGCAGTTTGACCACTCACTTACTATTACAGTCCATTTGCAAGTTTCTACTCCCATCTCATTCCTCCCAACTGAGGTGAGCTGCTTGATGTGAACTATTGACAGGGGATTGTTGCTGAATGAAGTGATGGTGATATCACTGCTATGGCAGGTATAAGGAGGAGGAGCGGGACGATAGCTGTTTTAATGTATTGTCCTGACTTGCAGGTGGGCTGGGCTTACTCGGAACTTACACAGACAGCGAGGACGATGATGGTGCTGACACTGAGCCACAAGAGGCAGAGCCACGGCCCACCAAGTCTGCAGACATCGACAGCACGTTGGCAAACTTCATGGCGGTAAGGATTAGGTTGACCTTGCCTCCCCCAAGCATAGCCTGCATATTCCCCTTCCCCTCTGCCCAGCACCCCAAGAACAACCTGCATTTCACCCAGCTTCCTTTCCTGGCTCCCATGTTAGCTAATAGCAAGAGTTCTCTATCCTCAGGTACTCTCCCCTGTCCTTCAGATCAGTCAACATCAACCCTACCCTCAAAAATTAACTCGTGACCCTTCCATGCAAACTATCGCCCCAGCTCCAACCTCTCTCTCCCCTTCAATCCTTAAACATGTTGCCTCCCAAATGTGTGACATCTTTCCTGGAACTGTATTTGAATTCCTCCAGTCAGATTTCCTCCCTTAACCTCTCTACCTTTCCTTCATTTTCATCCTTTAAGATACTCCTTAAAACCTACTTCTTACTTTAAAGGCGCTTTATAAATACAAGGTATTGTCACCTATTTCCCTCTCCATTTGCCCCTACACCAAACACTAACCATGGCAGTCCTTCCTGTGCACTGTCGGAGTCTCCGCTTCCACTCAACTCACAGCTGCCCTTCTCCGTTACCCACTACCTTCACGCCCCTGCCCTGCAGCCTATGTTGTCCATTGCTACCCTCTCCCTCAGCATGAGACTGACTATTCCAGGTACATTTTATATCTTGGTTTTAACTGCTAGAGTTTTGAATGCTGTAATGCTTTATGGTTAATGAGTTACTGTTGTAACCCCTTTACCTTGTCTATACGCACACCAATTCATTAGATTGCTCGTTATATTCCACAGTCTGTGATTCTTCAGTTACATTTGTACTCAAACCGTCCAGAATCTTGTCATTTTGCCTTGTGATTTTATTCAAGGGCTAACTGTTAATCTGTGCTAAACCCCTGGCCGGTTTACATTTGTGCCAGTGGCTTGCAGCTGGATGTGAACAAGTGCTGATGGTAGTTTTTCTGAAATTTTGTGTGCCCTAAAGTAAGGATTACTGCTGTGAGCAAGTAGAGCCAATGATTTACCTTTACCTGGAATCTTCAATCAGTCACCTATTTCTCCCAACACCAAGTTGGAATCTCATGGTCACGCACTATCTCAGCGTTTCCTGTCACTTCATTCCCAGCATTCACCATTTCTTTTTTGAACTGGGAAAGCTGTAGTTTCTGGTTTTCTGGTACAACCAGGTGATGGATGCATTCACCAGAGCAGTTTCCCTAAATCTGCACATTGAGCCTAGTCTGTGTGTTGATGTGTGGTCTTTAGGTTTACTTGAAGTAGCAGGTATTCTGTGGTGGGTAACTCACCTCCTGCCTCCCCAAAGCGTGTCCACCTTCTACAAGGCACAAGTCAGGAGTGTGGTGGAATATTCCTCACTTGCCTGGATGAGCATGGCTCTCACAACACTCAAGAAGCTTGACACTATCCAGGACAAAGCCTGCTTGATTGGCACCACATCCACATTCACTCCCACCAGCACCAACGCACAGTAGCAACAATGTGTACCATCTACAAGATACACTGCAGGAATTCACCCAAGGCTCTTTTGACAGCAAGTTCCAAACGTGCAACCTCTACCACCTAGAAAGACCAGGGCAGCAGTCACATGGGAAAATCATTACCTGCAAGTTCCCTTCCAAGTCATTCACCATCCTGACTTGGAACTACAGAACCATGGAAAAGTGACAGCACAGAAAGAGGCCATTCAGCCCATATCTGCAGTGGCTCAAAAAAACTAGCCACCCATTCTAATCCCACCTTCTAGCACCCAGCCCATAGCCTTACAGCTTACAAAACCTCAGGTGCAGATCCATGAGCTGGGGGGTTCTGCCTCAACCAGCAATGCAGACAGTGAATTCCAGACACTTACCACCCTCTGGATGAAAAGGTTTTTCCTAATATCCACTCTAACCCTTCTACCAATCACCTTAAATCTATGCCCACTGATAATTGACCTCTTTGCTAGGGGAAAGAAGTCTTCTCTGTCTACCCTATCTAGGCCCCTCATAATTTTGTACATCTCAATCAGGTCACCCTTCAGCCTCCTCTGTTCTAAGGGAAACAACCCCAGCTTATCCAATCTCTCCTCATAGCTGCATTTTTCATAAATCTCCTCTGTACTCTATCGAGAGCAATTATGTCCTTCCTGTAATGTGGTGACCAAAAAATTCCAGCTTTGGCCTAAGCAGCGTTTTATACAGTTCCAGCATTCCATCCCTGCACTTGTATTCCATACCTCATACAATAAAGGAAAGCATACCATGTGCTTTCATAACCACCTTATCTACTTGTCCTGCCACCTTCAGGGACCTATGGACATGTACTCCAAGGTCTCTCACTTCCTCTACCCTTTTCAATATCCTCCTGTTTATCATCTATTCCCTTTGTTTGTCCTCCCAAAATGCATTACCTCACACTTCTCCTGACTGAATTCCATTTGCTACTTTTCCGCCCACTCAACCAAATTATTGATGTCATTGAGTCTTCAGCTATCCTCTTCACTATCAACTACACAGCTGATTTTTGTGTCATGTACAAATTTCCCACTCTCGCCTCCCGCATTTAAGTCTGAATTATTAATAAATAAATGACAATCAACAAGTGCCCCAACACTGAGCCCTGTAGAACACCACTGGAAACTGTTTTCCATTCACAAAAGCATCTATCAACCGTTATGCTTTGTTTCCTGTCACTGAGTCAGTTTTGGATCCAACTCACCACATTCCCCTGTATCCCATGGGCTTTTATTTTTCAGATCAGCCTTCTATGCGGGATCTTGTCAAATGCCTTGCTAAATTCCATGTAAACCACATCCAGTCATCAATCCTCCTTGTTACTACCTCTAAAAATTCTATTAAATTAGTAAGACACAACTTTCCCTTAACAAAACCATGCTGACTATCCCTGATCAATCGTGCCTTTCTAAGTGACAGTTTATCATGCCTCTCAGGATTGATTCCAATAATTTGCCTACCACCGAAGTCAGACTGACTGGCCTATAATTTTCTGGCCTATCCCTTGCACCCATTTTAAATAAAGGTACAATGTTTTCAGGCCTCCAATCCTCTGGTACCTCACCTCTATTTAGTGAGGATTGGAAAATCATCCTCAGAGTACCTGCTATTTCCTCCCTGGCTTCCTTCAACAGCTTGCGATACAATCCATCTGACCCTGGTGATTTATCCACCTTCGAGGATGCCAGTCCCTCCAATACTTCCTCTCTCATTATACTTATTGTATCTAATATTTCGCACTCCTCCTCTTTAACTAGAATGTCTGCATCATCCCTCTCCTCTCCTTACTGAAGACAGAGACAAAGTACTCATTTAGAACCCTGCCCACATCTTCAGTATCAACCCACAAGTTACCATGATCACCTCTGATAGGCCCTACCCTTTCCTTAGTTATTCTCTTCCTTTAATGTGCTGATAAAACAGCTTTGGATTTTCTTTGATTATACCTGTAATTTTTTTTGTATCATCTCTTTGCTTTCGTAATTTCCTTTTTAACTTCACCCCTGTAGTTTCTATACTCCTCTAGACTTTCTAATGTATTTATTTTTTTTGTGACTGTCATACACTTTCTTTTCCTGTTCTACCTTATCCTGAATGCCTCTGGATAAGTAGTGGTTCTAGATTGGGCAGTACCACCTTTTTTCTTTGTGGGGGCGTGTCTATACTGTGCCCGTTGAATCTCGCTTTTGAATGCCTCCCATGGTCTGTCACTGATTTCCCTTCAAGTAGCTGTAACCATGCAGTTTCGCTAGCTCTCATCTTTGTAAAATTTGCCATCCCCCAATTTCGAACTCTTACTCTTGTTCTATCTTTATTCTTTTCCATAATCATGCTAAATCTAACTGTATTTGGTCACTATCTCCAAAATGGTCACCCGCTGCTACTTCGTCCACTTGCTCAGCTTCATTTCCTAAGACTAAATCTAGAATTGTGACCCCTCTTGCTTGCTATGTGCTGGCTAAAGAAGTTTTCCTGAATGCAGTTCAAGAATTTTGTGCCCTCCACACTGTATGTATGTATCCCAATTGCTATTAAGGTAGTTGAAGTCCCCAACGATTATAGAAACATAGAAAATAGAAGCAGGAGTAGGCCATTCAGCCCTTTGAGCCTGTACCGCCATTCAGTATGATCATGGCTGATCATCTCCCCATATCCTTTGATCCCTTTCGTCCCAAGAGCTATATCTACTCCTTCTTGAAAACATACAATGTTTTGGTCTCAACTACTTTCTGTGGTAGCAAATTTCACAGGCTCACCACGCTCTGGGTAAAGAAATTTCTCCTGATCTCAGCCCTAAATGGTCTACCCCGTATCCTCAGACTGTGACGTCTAGTCCTGTTAGAATTTTATAGGTTTCTACAAGATCCCCCCTCGTTCTTCTGAACTCCAGCGAATATGATCCCAATTGACTCAATCTCTCCTCATATGTCAGTCCCACCATCCTTGGAATCAGTTTGGTAAACCTTCGTTGCACTCCCTCTGTAGCAAGAGCATCCTTCCTCAGATAAGGAGACCAAAACTGCATACACTATTCCAGGTGTGGCCTCACCAAGGCCCTATATAATTGCAGCAAGACATCTTTGCTCCTGTACTTGAATCCTGTCACTATGAATGCCTACCATGGTCTGTCACTGATTTCCCTTCAAGTAACTGTTACCAGTCCACTTTCACTTGCCTTTTTGTTTTTGCACTGAGAAATCTGTATACATATTTGCTCTTCTAACTCCCTTCCACTATTTGGGGATCTGTAATACATGCTTAGCAGTGTGGCTGCCCCTTTTTTATTTCTGAGTTCAATCCATATGGCCTCATTTGATACTTCATTTAGTATATCATCCCTCCTCGCAGCTGTAATTAATTCTTTAACCAGTAATGCTACACCCCCCACTCTTTTTTTTCCTCCTCCCTACCCTGCCTGAAAACACTATATCCAGGGATGTTGAGCTGCCATTTTTGCTTCTTCTTAAGCCAAATTTCCCTAATAGCAATGATATCATGCTGACCTGTGTCTATCTGTGCCCTCAGCTCATCAGCTTTGTTTGCCATACTCCTTGCATTTAAATATATGTCTTATAACACTGCCAAATTCCTGTGCTGTGCAATTTTTAACCTTTGCTTCTACTGTCTTTCAGAGTCATTCACTAATTTTCTGCCTCCCGTTCCCTACTCTGAATTTTTCCTATCTGAATCTGCCCTCAGGTTCCCATCCCTCTGCTAATCTAGTTTAAACCCTCGCCAACAACACTAGCAAATCTCCCTGCAAGGACATTTTTCCAGGTCCTGTTCAGGTGTAGATCGCCCAGCTTGTAAAGATCCCACTTTCCCCAGAACTGGTCCTAATGCCCCAGAAATCTGAATCCCTCCCTCCTGCACCATCTCTCCAGCCACCATGCATGCACATGGCGGATTCTCCTATTTCCATATTCACTAGCACGTGGTCTTGGGAGTAATCTGGAGATTACTATCTTTGTGGTCCTGCTTGCAAATCTCTTTCCTAACACCCTAAACTCAGCTGCACAACCTCATCCCTTTCTCTACATATAATGTTGGGGCTGATGTGTGGGTTAATTGTTGACCAACTTTGAATAGTACAGCGCTCTTGGCATTTGAGAAACAACTCAAATTCTGTCTTCAAGCCCAGGACTGCATGTGTGGCTGACTAAGTTCAGCTACATTTCCCATGCAGAAACCAATCCTCTCAATGTGTATGCTTACTCCTGGTTCTACTGCAGACCCTGGATCAGGGCACGACGATTCTTCCTATGGATTTGTGTCACCTGCTTGTTGGGTGCAGGTAAAAAGCATGTACGTTTTTGAGGAAGCTTGTCTGGGCACATACTGAAAGGTTGTTTTCTTCTGTGGATGTTATCTAGAATTAGGGGGCACAGTTTTAAAATAAGGTGTCTCCCATTTAAGACTGTGCTGAGGAGGAATTTCTTCTCTGATGGTCTTTAGTCTTTGGAATTCTAGAGCAGTGGAGGCGGAGTCACTGAATGTATTCAACCCTGAGTTTGATTTTTGATCTACAACGGATTCGTGGGTTATAGAGGCAGGCAGGTCGCAATCAGATCAGCTGAATGACCACCTCCTTCTATTTCTTATACTTTCATTGAACTATTTGTGAGATCAAGTCCTAAAGGCAGTATTAGGTTATGTAATGGGCTCCGCCTATGCTCAGTCCAAGTGTCATGTCTGTGTTTCTATAACCTCAGGAGATTGATGCAATTACAGCACCCTTACCTGTTTCTGAGTCAAGTCCCACTGAGTCACCCGTGTCAGCACCCACACCACCGCGACCAGAACCCAAAACTGAACCGAATGGTCAGAAACCAGCAAACAACCACAACGGCAATGAGGCGAATGCCACTGTGGAAGGCAGTAATGTGGCAACTGATTGGCACTACGATACACAGTACTCACTCTCTGGAGGTAGGTAACTGGTACATGTACAGTGTTCATTGCAGGTATCTGTTAGATTAATACTGTATATATAGTGCCCATTGGAGGTGTTAGATTAATACTGTATATACAGTGCCCATTGGAGGTGTTAGATTAATACTGTATATACAGTGCCCATTGGAGGTGTTAGATTAATACTGTACTTACAGTGCCCATTGGCGGTGTTAGATTAATGTATATACAATGTTCATTGCAGGTATTTGTTAGCTTAATACTGTATATACAGCTCATTGAAGGTATGTTAGATTAACACTATACAGTGCTCATAATACTGTATATTTAGTGTTCATTGGAGGTTTGTATTAGGTTAATACAATATTAACACAGGTATGTATTAGATTAATACTGTATGTACAGTGCTCATTGGAGGTATGTAAGATTACCGAACCTAGTGCTCATTGGAGGTGTTAGATTACTACAGTATTAACAGTGCTCATAGGAGGTATGTGTTTAATACTGTATATACAGTGCTCATTGGGGGTATGCTAGATTAATACAGTATTAACACCAGTATGTTAGATTAATACTGAATATACAGTGCTCATTGGAGGTGTTAGATTAGTACAGTATTAACACATGTTGGATTAATACTGTATATACAGTGCTCATTGGAGGCATGTTAGATTAATACTGTATATGCAGTGCTCATTGGCTGTAACTGTTCAACATCTTTGCTTGCAACAATCCCAATCGGACTGTTGTGCCTCTGTCTCTTTGAAAATACTTTCCAATGTTATTCCACCTCCCAGCGTTTCCACATAAACCTACAATTAGTCCTGTTTAAGTACATGTACAATTACCATTTGAAAGTTCCTATGGAATCTGATTCCACTATTATTTTAGGCAATGCGTTATGACCTGAAAATCTGTGGGCGGGAGAATTCTCCCTGTTTCACCTCTCGTTCTTTTGTCAATTATTTTCAATCTATGACCACTGCTTGGTGCCACACTTTCAAAAGAGATGCAGTTTTTCCATACCTCCTCCATCAAAACCCTTTTCTTTTGAATACCTGTTAGGTCTCCTCTTAACCTTCTCTACTCTTAAGGAGAACAATCCAGCTTTATCAATCTCTACACTTAATTGAACTCCATAATGAGGTGTAACCAGTAATTTGCGAAGGTTTAACCCGATTGTTTTGTTTTTGTATTCAATACCATGGGTATCCCTGTACATTTTAACAGTTTATCAACTTGCCCTGTCACCGTCAAGGATTTATAAATTTTCTCCCTTCAAAATAGTATTTGGATTATATTGAAATAAAAACAGAAAATGCTGGTAAGGCTCAGTAAGTCTGACAGCATCTGTGAGAGAAACAGAGTTAATGTTTCGAGTCCATTTGACTCTTCAGAGCTGACCTATCAACTTTCTAGTTCTCTTGGCTCTGAAGAACAGTCGTACGGACTTGAAACATTAACTCTGTTTCTCTCTCCACAGATGCTGTCGTTTTCTGTTTTTATTTGGGATTTCCAGCATCCTTAGTATTTTGCTTTTAACTTTGGATTTTTTTTTTGAAAAATATACTTTATTCATAAAATATCTGGAAGAACATTACAAAACATTTCTAAGTCACCATCACAAAAAGTGCAATCAGATTCAACTTTTACACATGGATCACGAGGTACTTCAATACAATCAATGAGTGTTACAATCATTTCAATATGGTCATTACAGACAATCAGACAATGGTATTGGAGTTATCATTGCACTCTGAGGTACTTCAGTACAAATATAATACAATTGGTATTCGATGAGTACATTCATTGTGAGCTATACAGCCTGAGGGGCTCTAAACAATTCCCAGCCCCTTGGTGCCCTATGGCAGAAAGGTCTTAGATGGCGACCTTTTCCCATTGCGCCTTTGTGGCGGCTGCCCCAAGCTTTAGTGCGCCCCTCCGCAAGTAGTCCCGGACCTTGGAATATGCCAGTCTGCAACACTCGGTCGGGGACAACTCATTGCGCTGGAAGACCAACAAGTTTCGGGCAGATCAAAGAGCGTCTTTCACCGAGTTGATGATCCTCCAGCTGCAGTTGATGTTTGTCTCGGTGTGTGTTCTTGGGAACAGCCCGTAGAGCACAGAGTCCTGTGTCACAACTGCTCGGGATGAACCTCGACAGAAATCACTGCATCTCTCTCCAGACCTTCTTTGCAAAGGCATAATCCACAAAGAGGTGAACAACGGTCTCGTCCCCACCACAGCCACCTCGAGGGCAAAGTGCAGAGGGGTGAGACTCCTGGCGTGTTGGAAGGATCTGACAGGCAGGACCTTTCTCGCCGCCAGCCAAGCTACATCTTGTTGGAAAGTTCTGGTGATGAGGCATTCTGCCAAATGACTTTGACAGTCTGCTCGGGGAACCATCCCACAGGATCCACCCTCTCCTTTTCCCACAGGGCCTCTAAGACGTTACGTGCCGACCACTGCCTGATGGACTTGTGGTCTCTGCATAAATTTTTCCATGAGGGACAGGTGGTGCGGCACGGTCCAACTACTTGGCGCGTTCCGCGGCAGCGTGGCCAAACCCATCCTTCGCAACACCGGGAACAGGTAGAACCTCAGCAAGTAGTGACACTTGGTGTTTGGGTACCAAGGATCTACGCACAGCTTGAAGCAGCCGCACACACGGGTGGCCATCAGTACGAGGACGATGTTGGGCACGTTTTTTCCCCCTTTATCTTGAGGCTTGTACATCGCGTCCCTGCGGACGCAATCCATTTTTGACCTCCAGATAAAGTGAAAGATGGCTCAGGTGATCGCCATCGCACAGGAGTCTGGAACGGGCCAGACCTGCGCCACGTACAGCAACAGCGATAGTGCCTCACACTTGATGACCAGATTATTACCTGCAATGGAGAGGGAGCGGCACTCCCACATGTCCAGATTTTTTTGCACCATAGATACTTGCTCCTTCCAGTTTCTAACGCATGCCCTGGTCCCTCCGAACCATATCCCCAGCACTTTCAGGCCATCGCCCTGATGGTGAAGGGGACAAAGGATCGGTCAGCCCAGTTCCCAAAGAACATGGCCTCACACTTCCCATGATTTACCTTGGCTCCCGAGGCCAGTTCGAACTGGTCGCAGATGTGGATCAGTCTGCGCACCGACAATGGATCCAAGCAGAAGACGGCGTTATCGTCCGTGTACAGGGAGGCTTTGACCTGAGTGCCTCCGCTGCCTGGGATTGTCACTCCTCTTATGCCCGGATCCTTCCTGATGAACTCAGCAAAGGATTCTATGCAACACACAAACAGAACAGAGGAGAGAGGGCAGCCCTGCCTGACTACAGATTTAATAGGAAAGCTATCTGATTCCCACCCATTGATTCAGATTGCGCTACTGATGTTAGTGTAGAGCAGCTGGATCCAGTTGTGAATTCCTTCCCCAAACCCCATTTTGGAGAGCACACCCACCATGTAGGTGTGCAATATTCTGTCAAAGGCTTTCTCCTGACCCAGGCTGATGAGGCAGGTGTCCACACCCCTGTCCTGCACATAGGCAATCATATCCCTGAGTAGCATAAGGCTGTCAGAGATCTTTCTCCCGGGCACAGCGCAGGTCTGGTCAGCGTGGATCACCAATTCCAAAGCAGACTTGACCCAATTGGCAATGACCTTGGACAGAATCTTATAGTCCACATTCAACAGTGAAATGGGTCGCCTTTTTCTAATTTTCTCCCTTTCCCCCTTGTGCTTGTAGATGAGGGTGATGATGCCTTTTCTGATGGATTCTGACATGCTGCGGCCAGGAGCATACTCTCATACACTTCCATCAGGTCTGGGCTGATCCAGTCCCACAGAGCCAAATACAAGTTGGCTGACAAGCCGTCGCTTCCGGGAGTTTTACTCTTCTCAAAGGACTCAAGAGCCTTAGTCGGTTTGTCCAGGCTCTCCCGTGTACTGTCATCTAAGACCTCCGTGATAGAGGACAGGAAGGACTGGGAGTCCATGCTGTCTGTGGGCTTCACGTCATACAATCTGGCATAAAAGGATTTGCTGATCCTCAAAATGTCAGACTGTGATGACTTTACTGAGCCGTTTTCTTCCTTCAGGCTGCTGATCACAGAGCTCTCTCTGTGTACCTTTTGGAAGAAGAAACGTGAGCACATCTCAACCTGCTTCACGGAGTGGACTCTGGAACGGAAGATGATCCTGAAGGCCTCCGAGGCAAGGAGCGAGGCTTGCTAGCTCTTCACCACTTGGAGTTCCTCCTTGACATCAACCCCCATCAACTGCAGCCGGAGCAGGTTCTGCATATTTTGCTGGAGTCAAGACATTTCCCTCTGTTCCTTTCTAGCTTTCTGGACGCCTCTGAGGATGAAAAACCTCTTGATATTTTCCTTGATCGCTCCCCACCAGTGTGTCAGGGACTCAAAGAGGGGTTTCACAGTTCTCCAAACTTTGTAATCCCTCTTGAGCTCCTCAATGTTCTATGGGGTCAGCAGTTGCACATTCAGCTTCCATGCCCCCTGCCAACCCTCTGGTCTTCCTCTAAGTGTCAGCCAGAAGCAGGCAGCGGTCAGAGAAGAACACCGGCTTGACATCAGTGGATCTGACTGCGAATGCACAGGAAGCAAACAGGAAGTCTATCCTGGAAGGGATGGACCCATCTGGCCGTGACCAGGTGTATCTACGCTGCGCTCCATCTGCAGAGTTTCTGAAGACATCGTGCAGCTTGGCATCCTTTACTGTTTCTATCAGGGATCTGGACATAGTGTCCAATCTGCTGTCAGCCCTACCGGATCGCCCAGCTGCATCGGTTTTGCAGTTGAAGTCACCGCCCAGAATGACTGGCCTGGAGGTCGCCAGAAGCAGTGGGAGATGCTGAAAAACTGCCAGCCGCTCGCTATTTTGTGCTGGGGCGTACACGTTAATTAACCGGAATGGAGCATTACATCTGCTACGAGGAGACGCCCGCCCACCACCTCCTTAACCTCGGAGATGGTGAAGTTGCTTCCCCACAGCAGAATACCCAGGCCAAAGGAACGTGAGTCGTTTCCTCCCGACCAGATCGATGGCCCATGGGACCAGTATCGTGACCATTGCCTGTAGGAGCTGAGGTGCGGTATCGCACACTCCTGCAGAAACAGCAGATCAGCTTTGATAAAAGCAAAATACTGCGGATGCTGGAAATCTAGAACAAAAACAAAAATACCTGGAAAAACTCAGCGGGTCTGACAGCATCTGCGGAGAGGGATACAGTTAACGTTTTGAGTCCGTATGACCCTTCATCAGAACTAGGAAATGTAGAAATGAGATGAAATATAAGCTAGTAGAAGGGGGTAGGACAGGTAGAGCTCGATAGGGGGCCAGTGATAGGTGGAGGCCAAGAAGAGACTGCCAAAGATGTCATGGACAAAGGGGTGTTGACTGTAGTGATATTATCTAAAGGGTGTGCTAATGGGGACATTAAGGGTAGCAAGCAAGACAAGCTAGTGGCAGATGGCCTGGGTGGGGTGGGGTGGAGGGAAGGGATCGAAATGGGCTAAAAGGTGGAGATGAAACAATAGATCGAAATAAATTTAAAAATAGGTGGGAAAAGAAAAATATATTTGTTATAACATTATAAATTATGGGGGAAAGTGGGATCGGAACGGGGATGGAGGAGAGAGTTCATGATCTGAAATTGTTGAACTCAATATTAAGTCCAGAAGACTGTAAAGTGCCTGGTCGGAAGATGAGGTGTTGTTCTTCCAGTTGGCATGGAACTTCAGTGGAACATTGCAGCAGGCCAAGGACAGACGTGGACATGAGAGCAGGGTGGTGTGTTGAAATGGCAAGCGACAGAGAGGTCTGGGTCATGCTTGGGGACAGACCGAAGGTGTTCTGCAAACTGGTCACCCAGTCTGCGTTTGGGAGCAACGAATGCAGTAGACTAAGTTGAGGAAAGTGCAAGTGAAGTGCTCCTTCACTTGAAAAGAGTGTTTGAGCCCTTGGTCGGTGAGGAGGGAGGGGAGTAAAGGGGCAGGTGTTGCACCTTCTGCAGTTGCATGGGAAGGTGCCGTGGGAGGGGTTTGAGGTGTAGGGGGTGATGGAGGAGTGGACCAGGGTGTCCCGGAGGGAACGATCCCTGCGGAAAGCCGCCGGGGGGATGAAGGGAAGATGTGTTTGGTGGTGGCATCATGCTGGAGTTGGTGGAAATGGTGGAGGATGATCCTTTGAATGCAGAGGCTAGTGGGGAGATAAATGAAGCCAAGGGGGACCCTATCATGTTTCTGGGAGAGAGATGAAGGTGTGAGGGCGGATGGGTCGGACACGGTTGAGGGCCCTGTCAACTACCGTGGGTGGAAAACATCGGTTAAGGAAGAAGGAAGACATGTCAGAGGAACTATTTTGGAAAGTGGCATCATTAGAACAGATGCGACGGAGGCGAAGGAACTAAGAGAATGGGATGGACTCTTTACAGGAAGCTAGTGTGAGGAGCTGTAGCCGAGGTAGCTGTGGGAGTCAGTAGGCTTGTAATGAATATTGGTGGACGGTCTATCACCAGAAATTGAGACTGAGGGGTCAAGGAAGGGAAGGGAATTGTCAATGATGGACCACGTGAAAATGATGGAGGGGTAGAAATTGGAAGTAAAATTAATAAATTTTTCCAGATCCAGACAAGAGCATGAGGTGGCACCAAAGCAGTCATCGATGTACTGGAGAAAAAGTTGTGGGAGGGGGCCTGAGTAGGACTGGAACAAGGAATGTTCCACATACCCCACAAAGAGGCAGAACTGGGGCCCATGCGGGTACCCATAGCCACACCTTTTATTTGGAGGAAGTGAGACGAGTTTAAGGAGAAATTGTTCAGTGAGAGAACAAGTTCAGCTTTGACCTTGGCAAGGTAGTCCATCGTGTAGTAGATTTAATGCTATAGATTTATGGATATAATCTTTACACCCATTTTAAAGCATTTTGTCGTTATCAAACCTGTTGTCTTTGAGAGTTCCAGCCCTTTGGTCTGCTCCTGCATACCCATAGTGTTCACGAATTGTCTCACTTTGGATGGGCTGAGGAAACTGCCCTGTATCACCCCATTGGAGATGTTCCACTTAGGTGGTATCTGGGGATTTGTGCAAGGAACGATCTTTGAAATGTTCTCTGGAGAAGGCTCTCCGATCCTCTCCCCCTCTGGGCCGTTGCTGCTTCCGGCTTCCCGGAGCTGGGGTGCGCTGAGCGCTTCACTGCTCCCAGATTCCTGAGGCTGGGGTGCGCTGACCTCTTCGAGTTGTGGGCAAAGTTGGGGTGCGCTGGTCTCTTCAATGTCTCCAATGTTCTGGAGCTCTGGTGTCTCGTCCTCCAACTGCCTAGAGCTTTGCCGTTTCTTCTGTAGGTGCCACCCTTGCCCTTTCTTCATCCGAAGAGCAGCTGCCCTTGTCATCCGTGTCGGATGGGAGGTGCCTCTTGCCATTTGTCTGGGAAGTGGCTTGGTCCCCCCTTAGCCCGTTCTTCTTTTTGGCTCTCTTAACCAGCTGTTACTCCCCCTGCTGATTTTCCACTGCTTCCTCCTCCATTGATTTGCTCTCCTGAGGAGTGGGAGGTTCAGGGGGCAGTGCAGTTGATTAGCTGTCTGCTGCCTCAATCTTTTCCTCCACCTTGTCTCTCTCCATGTCCTCCTTTGTCTCATTGTTCTCATTGGGGGTCTTGATGGTTGGAGTGTTGCGAGTGGCCTTGGTAGTAGTGACACGAAGTATTTCATCTGCTTCCCCCTCATTGGCTTTGGCTGCCTGTGCATAAGTGAGGCAGCATTTGGGGCAGGTCTTATAGAGGCGGCCTGCCTCGCCACACAGCTTGAAGACTTAGTCTGTTTGCAGTCCTTTTGCCTGGTGCCCTTCCTACTTGCAGTTCTTGCAGAGGGCGGCGCTGCAGTTGGCCGCCACATGACCAAACTTGCCGCATGAGCGACAAAGTTTGGGCTGCCCAGCGTAGACAAAGTAGCCACGGCTTCCCCCGATTGCGAAGCTGGAAGAAGGGTGGAGGATGGCTCCCTTACCATTGGCCTTGAGCGTGACCTTGACATGGCGTTTGCTTGTCCAAATCTCGAAGGCTTCTTTAACCTCGGTGCAACTCCCAGCCATGTCGACATACCTGGCGAGGAAGGTGAGCACATCGGCAACAGGGATGTGGGGGTTGTTGAGGTACGCAGACACCACACGGTCCCGTTGCAACGGCAGGGCAAATCGGGGGAAGCCATGGCTACTTTGTCTACGCTGGGCAGCCCAAACTTTGTCACTCATGCGGCCAACTGCAGCGCTGCCCTCTGCAAGACCTTCATCTGCAGCTGGTCTCTCTTCTCCTCGAACACCTTCAGGAACTTGATGCAAGCAGCCACACTCCTGAAGGTCACGTTGAAATATTCAGCACTGGGGAAGTCTTTCAGGCAGTGGTTCTCCGCAGCTTCAAATCCACACAACTGCAACAGGATCTGCTTGATGAAGAAGACACGATCCATGGGTGCTCGTCCTCTGCTGTCCTTCACTGCCACCCTAACGGTATTACGTACCTCATGGTTTGGGGCTCGACTGGTTATAGCCATCGCTACACTTGATCTTAGCCAAAAGGCCGAGAAGCACTTTGGATTCCATTACTTTGCCATGATGTACCACCCTCATCCATCGCTTCACACTTACCAACATTGCATTTAATTTTCCTCAAATCTGCCCATTTCACCACCAGTCTGCCCTTCTAACGTCTCTTTCTATTTCACAGTTTACTTACGCTGTATATTTTTATATCATTTGTAAACTTCATAATTGTGCTCCCTTTACCCAAATTGTGTTCTGATTGTGACTTCAACTGTCTTTCCTTGTCATTTACTTACCTCTGAGGGAACCCTACTGAATACTCCTCCCCAATCAAATGTCCTTTCACCACGATGCTCTGATTCCTATCCCTCAGCCAATTACACACCCAAGTTACCACCATTCCTTCAATCCCATGCGCTTCTAATTTTCCAAATAAAACTTTCTCAAATGCCTTTTGAAGGTCTGTTTATACAACATGTATCACTGCATACCTTCACATCAACACTGTTAGCTTATGAAGGTTGGTCTGACACCATATGCTTTTAACAAATCCATGCTGGCTGTCCTTCATGCTTTTCCAAATGAGAATATATTTTACTCTTGATGATGGTCTTTGTATCGTTGGACTTGAACCTGGTAACAACAGGACATCATGCATCTTTCTGTTTTTTGAACAAGAGTTTCTTATCCACTACCTTTACACCCCCCACACCCTTTTTATCTACTGTGACATTAATTTGATCCTCCTCCTCCTGTGAGACATGCAAAGTACTCATTTAGTACCTCAATAATGCCCTTTGCCTCCACAAGAAGATTTTCTTTTTTTGTCCCTTATCTCCCCACACTTCCTTTAACTATATTTTTATTTTTTATATCTTTTTATAAAAGACTTTCCATTTTATCTAACATACTATTTGTTTTCTCAAATTGTGCCTTGATTTTTTTTCCAAGTTTCCACTGCACTCTCTCTCTCATTCTGCCTAGTTTTCAAATGTGTTCTGTATCTGACTTTGTCAAGGACCTTTTTAGCTTTGGATGCCCTATCTCTCCTCTTTATGGGGATGTGTTTGGCTTCTATGTGAATTATCTCCACCTCAAAAACTTTCCATAGGCCAGGAAAGCAGCAAACTGGCAATTGTTTCTTGTCCCTAATCACTAAAGTTGCCTACTATTCAGTTTGGTTTTATTTCATGATTAATTTTTGCTTTGGCCCTTTTCATAATGACTGTAAACTTCATTATATTTTGATCACTATTACCCAGACACTCCTCCACTGAAGCACACACTGTTTACCCTACTTCATTCTCCAAAACTGCAGCACATTCTTACTCAATGGGCTGATTAAGAAAGTTTTTCTGTACACATTTTAGGAGTTCTTCACCCTCCTTGGCCTTTATTGTGTCTTTTTCTTCAACCTTTAATAAGATAGTTGAAGCCTCCTGCACTTACGTTACCTGAATATTTGTCTGAAATTTGTTTACAGCTTTGCTGCTTGATCTATTCACTATTTGGGGATCTGTAGTAAGCACCCAGAAATGTAACAGATCAGAGTTGATTGCATGGCTCAAAGATTGCAGTGGGAGAAATTACTTTCAATTCGTGGGGCACTGGCACCGCTAGGGAAAGAGGGAGCTGTACCATTAGAACATCGTTACATACAGTCAGCATGGTTTTATGAAGGGGAAATCATGTTTAACTAATTTAGTAGCATTCTTTGAGGAAGTACATGCAATGTGCATAAAGGGGAACCTGTAGATGTAATGTACTTGGATTTCCAAAAGGTAGTTGGTAAGGTGCTACATCAAAGGTGTATACGCATACTGTCGGGATAACATAATAGCATGGATAAAGGATTGGTTGACTAACAAGAAGCAAAGAATAGCAGAAAATCTGGAATTATAAGTCTGATGATGACCGTGAAACCATTGCCAATTGTCATAAAAACCCATCTGGTTCACTAACGTCCTTTAGGGAAGGAAATCTGCCAACTTTACCTGGTCTGGCCTACATGTGACTCCAGACCCACAGCAATGTGGTTGACTCTTAAATGCCCCCTGAGAAAGGGCAATAAATGCTGGCCTAGCTAGTGACAACCACATCCACATGAACAAATTTTAAAAAAGGAATAAGTGGGTCTTTTTCAGGTTGGCAAGCTGGGATCATTGCTGGGCTCTCTACTATTTACAATCTATATCAACATCTTGGATGAAGGGACCAAATATTGTAGCTAAATTTTCCAATGACACCAAGATAGGTGGGGCAAGTAAATTGTGATGGAGAGGTAGAGTGTCTACAAAGAGAGAGAGGTTAAGTGGGCAAAGTTTAGCAAATGGAGTATAATGTGGGAAAATGTGAACTTGCCCACTTTGGTAGGAAGAATAGAAAAACAGAATGCTATTTAAATGCAGAACTCTGGTACAGAGGGATCTGGGTGTCTTGGTACATGAATCACTAAAAGTTAGCATGCAGGTACAGCAAGTGATTAGGAAGGCAAATGAATTTTGGTGTTTTTTTTCCCCAGAGGAATGGAGTATAAAAGTACGGAGGTTTTACTGCAGCTGTACAAGGCCTTGGTGAGACCATATCTGGATTGCTGCATGCAGTTTTGGCCTCCCTTATTTGAAAGAATTGCATGAGAAGCAGTTTAGAGAAGGTTCACTTGATTCATTCTTGGGATGAAGGGCTTATCATATAACCATTGGAGTTTATAAGAATGAGAGGTGATCTTATTGAAACATCCAAGATCTTGAGAGGTCTTGACAGGCTGGATACATTTTCCCTTGTGGGTGAGACCAGAACGAGGGCGCACAGTTTTAAAAATTAAGGGAGATCTCATTTAAGACTGAGGTGAGGATGTTTTTCTCTGAGGATCATTAGACTGTGGAATTCTCTTCCCCAGAAAGCAGTGGAGGCTGGGTTGTTGAACTTATTCAAGGCTGAGTTAGACAGATTTTTAATTGACAAGTGAGTCGAGAGTTATGGGGGGCAGGCAGGAAAGTGGAGTTGAGACCACTATCAGATCAGTCATGATCTTATCAAATGGCGGAGCAGGTTTGAAGGGCCAAATGGCCTACTCCTCTTAAACCCTATAAAATCATAGAAACATTACAGTGCAGAAAGAGGCAGTCCAATGTGTCTGTGCTGGCTAAAAATAAAGAAAGTAACTGCTCGTTTTTAATCCCACTTTCCAGCTCCTGATCCATAGCCTTGTGGGTTACAGCACTTCCAGTGCAGATCCAGATATCTTTTTAAATAAGCTGAGCAATTCAGCTTCAACTGCCAACTTAGGCAGCGAATTCTAGACACCCATCACCCTCTTTCTGGGGAAGAGAATTCCACAGTCTAATGATCCTCAGAAAAACACCCTTATCCCAGTCTTAAATGAGACCCCCCCCCCCCCCCCCCCCCCCACTTATTTTTAAAACTGTGCGCCCTCGTTCTGGTCTCACCCACAAGGGGAAACGTATCCAGCCTGTCAAGACCTCTCAAGATCTTGTATGTTTCAATAAGTTTTTCTTCTTGTCCCCTCTAATCGTTCTACCAATCACCTTAAATCTATAGATAAAAACAAAAAAACTGCGGATGCTGGAAATCCAAAACAAAAACAGAATTACCTGGAAAAACTCAGCAGGTCTGGCAGCATCGGCGGAGAAGAAAAGAGTTGACGTTTCGAGTCCTCATGACCCTTCGACAGAACTTGAGTGAGTCGAAGAAAGGGGTGAAATATAAGCTGGTTTAAGGTGTGGTGGTGGTGGTGGTGGTGGGGGCGGGGGGTGGTTTTGGGTGGGGGGAGAGAGAGAGAAGTGGAGGGGGTTGGTGTGGTTGTAGGGACAAAGAAGCTTGTTTGTCCCTACAACCACACCAACCCCCTCCACTTCTCTCTCTCTCCCCCCACCCAAACCCCGCCACCCCCCCACACCTTAAACCAGCTTATATTTCACCCCTTTCTTGGACTCACTCAAGTTCTGTCGAAGGGTCATGAGGACTCGAAACGTCAACTCTTCTCCGCCGATGCTGCCAGACCTGCTGAGTTTTTCTAGATAATTCTGTTTTTGTTTTACCTTAAATCTATGCCTGCTGATATTTGGCCCCTTAGCTAGGGGAAACAGGTCTTTCCTGTCTGATCTATCTGGGCCTCTCATAATTTTATACATCTCCTCAATTAGGTTACCCTTCAGCCTCCTCTATTCTAAGGAAGCCAACCCTAGCCTATCAAATCTCTCCTTATAGCTGCAGTTTTCAGGCTCTGGTAACATTCTTGTAAATCTGCTCTGCACTCTCTCCAGAGCAATTATGTCCTTCCTATAGTGTGACCAGATCCATACACAAAATTCCAGCTGTGGACTAACTAGCTTTATACAGTCCAGCATTACATCCCTGCTTTTGTGTTCAATACCTCATACAATAAAGGAAAGCATTCCATCTTCACCTTATCCACCTGCCCTGCCACCTTCAGCGACAGGTCGACATGCACACCAAGGCCTCCTACTTCCTCAACACTTCTCAATATCCAACCGTTTATTGAGTATCCCCTTGCTTTGTTTGCCCTCCCCTAATGTATTACCTTGCACTTCTCCAGATTGAATCCATTTGCCACTTCTCTGTCCACTCAACCAAACCATTGATATCATTTTGGAGTTGACAGCTGTCCTCTTCACTATTCACTACACGGCCAATTTTTGTGTTGTCTGCACACTTCCCACTGATACTTCCCACATTTAAGTCCAAAAATCAATATATACAACGAACATCAAGGACCCCAACACTGAGCCCTGTGGAATGCCACTGGAAACCATTTTCTATTCGCTAAAACATCTGTCAACCTTTGTTTCCGGCCAATTTTGGATCCAACTCACCACCTTCCCCTGTATCCCTTGGGATCTCACTTTTTTGACCAGCCTGCCAATGTGGGACCTTGTCAAATGCCTTAGGAAAATTCATGTAGACACTGCACTACCCTCATCAATCCTCCTTGTTACTTCCTCAAAAAATTGAATTAAGTTAGTAAGACACAACCACCCCCTTTAAAAAAAAAACCATGCTGACTATCCCTGATCAATCTGTATCTTTCTAAGTGACAGTTTATTCTGCCCCTCAGAATTGATTCCAATAATTTGCCCATCACTGAAGTCAGGCTGTCTGGCCTATAATTTTCTGGCCTATCCCTCACACCCTTTTTAAATAAAGGTACAATGTTTGCAGACCTCCAATCCTCTGGGACCTCGCCTGTATCTGGTGAGTATTGGAAAATGACGCTCAGAGCATCTGCTAATTCCTCCCTGGCTTCCTTTAACAGCCTGGGATACAGTCCATCTGACCCTGGTGATTTATCCAATTTCAAGGATGTCAGCCCCTCCAGTACTTGCTCTCTCACTCTGCATATTGTATTAATATTTCACACTCCTCCTCTTTAACTAGAATGTCTGCATCATCTCTCTCCTTAGTGAAGGTGAAGACAAAGTACTCATTAAGACCCCTGCCTACATCTTCAGCATTGACACACAAGTTACCATGTACATCTCTGATAGGTCCTAACTTTTCCTTAGTTATTCTTTTGCTCTTAATGTACTGGTAAAACATCTTTGGGTTTTCTTTGATTTTGCTACCAATATTTTTTCGTATCCTCTCTTTGCTTTTCTAATTTCCATTTTTTAACTTCATCGTTGTAGTTTCTATATTCCTCTAGGCTTTCTGCAGCATTAAGCTTTTTGTTGCTGTCATAAACTTTTTTTTGTTTTATCTTACCCTGTATGCGTCTGGTTAACTCGCGGCTCTAGATTTGGCAGTACCACCCTTTTTCTTTCTGGGTATGTGTCTATATTGTGCCCGGAGAATCTCGCTTTTGAATGGCTACCACTGAGTTGACACAGTTTTCCCTTCCAGTAGCTGTATCCAATCCACTCTCGTCAGCTCACCTCTCAGCTTTGTAAAATTTGTCTCCCCACAATTTAGAACATTTACTCCTGTCTTTGTCGGCATTGTTTGTGGGCACTTTGTGGACACCGTTTTAAAATTAGGTGTCACCCTTATAGGACAGAGATGAGGGAAAAAAATTTTGAGGGTTGTGCAAATTTGGAACTCCCCAGCTCCACCGCTTTCTGAGACAGAGCCACTGATTTTTAAGGCAGATGTAGATGCATTCTCGTTAGGCAAGGGAATCAAAAGTTATCAGGGGTAGATGGGAATCTGGTACTCATACTTGGAACATACAAAGAAAATAGGAGTAGGTGTAGGCCATTTAGTCCTTTGAGCCTGCTCCACCATTCACTATGATCATGGCTGATCATCCAACTCAATAGCCTGCTCCCGCTTTCTCCCCACATCCTTTGATCCCTTTCACCCCAGGAGCTATATTTAATTCCTTGAAAACATGCAATGTTTTGGCCTCAACTACTTTCTGTGGTAGCGAATTCCACAGGCTCACCATTCTCTGTGTGAAGATGTTTCTCCTCATCTCAGTCCTAAACGGTCTACCCCGTATCCTCAGACTGGTTCGTGACTCCCCCACCATCAGGAGCATCCTTCCTGCATCTACCCTGTTAGAATTTTACAGGTTTCTATGAAATCCCCCCTCATTCTTCTGAACTGCAGCGAATATAATCTTAACCAACTCAATCTCTCCTCATATATCCGTCCCGCCATCCCAGGAATCAGTCTAGTAAACCTTCGCTGCACTCCCTATGGAGTAAGAACATCCTTCCTCAGATAAGGAGACCAAAACTGCACACAATATTCTAGGTGTGGTTTCACCAAGGCCCTGTACAATTGCAGCAAGACATCCCTGCTCCTGTACTCGAATCCTCTGGCTATGAAGGCCAACATACCATTTGCCTTCTTTGCCGCCTGCTGCAACCTGCATGCTTACCTTCACCCTGGTCTCGTTGCACATTTCCCTCTCTCAATTTATAGCCATTCAGGTAATAATCTGCCTTCCTGTTTTTGCTGCCAAAGTGGATAACCTCACATTTATCCACATTATACTCCATCTGCCCACTCAGTCAGCTTGTCCAAATCACACTGAAGCATCTCTGCATCCTCCTCACAGCTCACCCAGCTTTGTATCATCTGCACATTTGGAGATATTACATTTAGTTCCCTCATCTAAATCATTAATATATATTGTGATTAGCTGGGGTCCCAGCACCAATCCCTGCAGTACCCCACTAGTCACCGCCTGCCATTCGGAAAAAGACCCATTTACTCCTACTCTTTGTCTCCTTTCTATCAACCAGTTTTCTATCCATCTCAATACACTACACCCAATCCCATGTGCTTTAATATTACGTGCCAATCTCTTATGTGGGACTTTGTCGAAAGCCTTCTGAAAGCCCAAATAAACCACATCCATTGGCTCCCCCTCATCAACTCTACTAGTTACATCCTCAAAATTCCAGTAGGTTTGTCAAGCATGATTTCCCTTTTGTAAATCCATGCTGACTGTCCGATTCTGCTACTGTTTTCCAAGTGCTCAGCTATTAAATCTTCTATAATGGACTCTAGAATTTTCCTCACTACCGACGTCAGGCTGACTGGTCTATAATTTGCTGTTTTCTCTCTGCCTCCCTTTTTAAATAATGGGGTTACATTAGCAACCCTCCAATTTGTAGAAACTGTTCCAGAGTCTCTAGAATGCATCCACTATTTCTAGGGCCACTTCCTTAAGTCCAGAAAACCATCCCATGTACACTCCAGGAATTCCTCCTCTACGGTATTGTTACTAATTTGATTTGCCCAATCTATATGCAGATTAAAGTCACCCATAATTACATATGTTCCTTTATTGCATGCATTTCTAATTTCCTGTTTAATGCAATTCCCAACATTACCACTACAGTTTGGGGGTCTATATACAATCCCCACTAACATTTTTTGCCCCTTAGTGTTTCACAGCTCTACCCATACAGATTCCACATCGTTGGAACTAATATCTTTCCTCACTATTGCGTTAATTTCCTCTTTAACCAGCAATGCAACTCCACTGCCTTTTCCTTTTTGTCAATGTCCTTCCTAAATACTGAGTATCCCTGGATGTTCAGTTCCCATCCCTGGGCACCCTGCAGCCTTGTCTCCGTAATCCCGACTCTATCATACCTGTTTACATCTATTTGTGTGGTTAATTCATCCACTTTATTGTGAATGCTCCTCACGTTAAGGCACAAAGGCTTGTCTTTTTAACATTACTTGTCCCATTCCCACTTTTTTTCACTGAGGCCCTGTTTAATTCTTGCCCTTGATTTCTTTGCCTATCACTTTTCTTATTCCCCTTTGTTCTTGTCCTTGATTCCCCTTCCTCTGACTCCTTGCAAAGGTTCCCATCCCCCTGCCATTTTAGTTTAAACCCTCCCCAACCACTACAGCAAATATTCCCCCCAGGACATCAGTCTTGGTCCTGCCCAGGTGTAACCCGTCCAGTTTGTACTGGTCCCACCTCCCCCAGAACCGGTCCCAATGTCCCAGGAATCCGAAACCCCACCCCTCACACCATCTCTTCAGCCATGTATTCATCCGATGTATCCTGCTATTTCTACTCTGACTAGCAAGTGGCACTGATAGTAATCCTGAGATCAATACCTTTGAGGTCCTACTTTTCAACTTACTTCCTAACTCCCTATATCCTGCTTTTAGGATCTCATCCCTTTTTTTACCTATGTCGTTTGTACCAATGTATAACACGACCGCTGGCTGTTCACCCACCCCCTTCAAAACGTCCTCTCGCCGCTCTGAGACATCCTTGACCCTAGCACCAGGGAGGTAACATACCATCCCAGAGTCTAGTTTGCGGCCACAGAAACGCCTATCTATTCCCCTTACAACTGAATCCCCTATAACTATTGCATTCCCACACTTTTTACTCCTCCCGTGTGCAGCAGAGCCAACTGTGGCGCAACGAATTTGGATGTTGCTGCTTTACCCTGAGTGGCCATTCCCCTCAACAGTATCCAAAGCGGTATATCTGTTTTGCAGGGGAATAGCCACAGGTGATTGCTGCACTGCCTGCCTAGTCCTCTTGCCCTGCCTGGTGATCACTCATTCCCTCCTGCTTGTGGACTCATAGCGTGCGGTGTGACTACCTCTCTATACGTGCTATCCACGATACTCTGTGCCTCGCGGATGCTCCACAGTGTCTCCAGCTGTCGCTTCAGCTCCAGAAGCCAGGCTTCCAGGAGCTGCAGCTGGAGACACTTCCTGTACACATGCTGGCCCCGAACACTGCAAATGTTCCCAGCTTCCCACATAGAACAGGAGGAGCACACCACGGCTTTGAGCTCTCCTGCCATGACTTACCCCTTTAAATTAAATTAAACCTTTTGGAAGATACTTAATATCAAATAATATCAATTACTCTAGGGCCCTTCTTCTCTGCTCCTTGTTGTTACAGAATATCGTCCTTACGAACGATGAACCCACAAAATAAGACCTTAAAAACTATAAGCGACAAAAGTAGTAACTACTTACCCGACCATACTCACGGTACTCAAAGGATCACCTCATTCCCTCCTCACTGATCTCCCTCAGTCACCTCTGCTCTCACTGCTACTCGTTAGCTCCCAGCTCTGCTCGAGGTTCTCTCGCGCTCCCGGCTCCTCCCGCGCCCGTCTCGTGCCCCCGGCTCCTCCCGCGCCCCTCTCGCTCCCCCGCGCCCCTCTCGCGTCCCAGGCTCCTCCTGCGCCCCCGGCTCCTCCCGTGCCCCTCTTCTCAGCACTCTCCCTCCGTATCCTGCCTGAAAACTATGTACAGGGATATTGAGCTGCTATTTTTGCCCCCCCCCCCAAAGCCAAGTTTCTGCTTTAGTGATGGTATCATGTTGCCATGTGTCTATATGTGCCTTCAGCTCATTGACTTTATTTACTATATTCCTTACGTATACATATATACCTTTTAACGCTGCCAAATTCCTGTGCTGAGAAGCGAAGCTCGAAACACAAATAGATCAGCCAGGATCTTCATGAATGGTGGAGCAGGCTAGAGGAGCCAAATGGCCTACTTCTCCTATTTTGTATGTTATGTTTTCCATAATGATGCTAAATCTAACTGTATTATGGTCACTATCTCCAAAATGGCTCCCCACTGCTACTTTATCCACTTGTCCAGTTTCATTTCCTATGACTAAATCTAGAATTGGGCTTATGTACTGGCTGCAAAAGTTCCCTTGAATGTAGTTCAAGAATTTTGTGCCCTCTGTGCCCTTCACACTGTTTGTATCCCAGTTGATATAAGGGCAGTTGAAGTACCCAACTATTACTGCCCTATTGTTTTTTCACTCAGAAATCTGCCTACATATTTGCTCTTCTAATTTCCTTCCACTATTTGGGGGCCAAAATACACTCCTAGCAGTGTGGCTGCCCGTTTTTTATTTCTGAGCTCAACCCTTATTTGATGCTTCATTTAGTATATCATCCTTCTTCACAGCTGTAATTGATTCTTTAACAAATAATACTACACCCCGACCTTTTTCATCCCTCTCCCTATCCTACCTGAAAACTCATTATCCAGGGATGTTGAGCTGCCATTTTGCCCCTCACTTAAGCCAAGTTTCTGCTATAGTGATGATATCATGCTGCCATGTGTCTGTCTGTGTCCTCAGCTCATCGGCTTTATTTACTATGGCCCTTGCATTTACACATATGCTTTTTAATGCTGCCAAATTCCTATGCTGTACACTTTTTAACCTGTGCTGTTTCTGTCTTTTGGAGGCATTCACTAATTCTCGATCACCCGTTTCCTGCTCTGAATCTGCCCTCGGGTTCCCATTCCACTGCCAATCTAGTTTAAACCACACACACCACACCCCCCCCCCCCCCCGCGCACGCACGCGCACACACACACACACACACACAACAACCACTAGCAAATCTCCCTGTGAGGGTATTCATCCCAGTCCTGTTCAGGTGTAGACCATCTGGCTTGTACAGGTCCCACCTTCCCCAGAACCAGTCCCAATGCCTCAGAAAACTGATACCCTCCCTCCTACAGCAACTTTCCGGCCAAGTGTTTAATCGCCAGTTCTCCTGTTTCTATACTCGCTTGCACGTGGGACTGGGAGTAACCCTGAGTTTACTGCTGTGTCCCTGTGTGGGAATCGACCTAGTGAACCTTACCTGAACTGCTTCCAATGTAAATATATGCACGTTTAAGTATGGAGACCAAAACTACACACAATACCCTAGGTGTGGTCTCACCAAAACCCTGTACAGATGTAGCAAGATTTCCCTACTTTAATACTCCATCCTTCCTGCAATAAAGGCCAGCATTCCGTTTGCCGCCTTAATTACTTGCTGCCTGTTTGTGCTTCATATACGTAGACATGCAGATCCATTTGTACCACAGCATTCTGCAGTCTCTCCATTTGAATAACTCTGTTTTGAGTCCAGAGGACTGATTGATCAATGAGATGCTGTCCCTCGAGCTTGCATTGAGCCACATTACAATAGTGCAGAAGGCCAAGAGCAGAGTAGAATGTGGATTTAAAATAAAATGTGCCCACAAGCTAAGGGCCACGCATGTGGACTGAACAAACATGTTCCACAAAGCAATCAATCTGCGTTTAGTTTCCCAGTGCAGATGTGACCGCCATTGTGATCTGCAAATACAATATAATAAATTGAAAGAAGTGCATGTAAATTGTTTCAGCCCTGGAAGGAGTATTTGGGGCCTGAGTGTTGAGATGGAGGGAGATAAAGGGCAGGTCTTGCATCTAGTGTACTTGCATGGAAAGGTATTGTGGAAATGGGATTGGGTATTGGGGAGGATTGAGAAGTGGACCAGTGTATTGCAAGGGGAATAGTCTCTTTGGAATGCTGATAGAAGAGGGAAAGATATGTCTGACTTCATGCTGGGGGTATCAGAAATGGAGGAAGATGATGATTTAAGGTGGAAACTAGTGGGATGGAAGGTGAGAGCAATGGGAACCTTAGTGTACTTATGGGAGGGAGGAAAATGAGGGGCTGAGAGTAGAAGTGTGGGGAATGGAGCGGATACATTCAGGCGCCCTGTCAGCCCCTGGTGGAGGGGAATCCTCCACCTTGCGCTGTCATCCTTTTTGTCATTTCATCACTCCTGCCTTGCCTTTTCACAGAACTTCCTTTTTGTTCTTGCCCATCCACCTCTGTACTTACTTACAACTTGTTACCTCTTTTCCCAGTTCTGGTGAAAGGCATCAACCTGAAAGGTTAACTGTTTCTCCCTCCACTTCTGCCAGACTTGAGTATTTCCAGGATTTTCTGTCTCTTTCAGGCTTCTAACATCCAAATATGTTGCTTTTAGCCTAACCTTTTCTCTTGTCCATAATCTCAAAGCTAGCAGATTATAAGTAATATTTGCTGGCTATAATGGCTGCCCATTTGGTGTTCCAGGAAATGTTGGCACAGACTCACCCTCTAGTCACCTGATTGTTGTAAATTAAACCAAAATTTGCCCCCCCACCACCACCGCCCCCAACCATCCACCAGGTCAAATGGGCAAAATGTTGACAAGCTGGAATCTGCCATGATGCCCATCATAAGTGAACAGCCTCTGAATGCTCCGGACAGATGCTCAAATAATGAAGGGCCACTTGGATGAAGTGCCCAAAGGGCTGTTAAGGTCCCATTAAGGGTTAACTCTTTTGGAACAGGAGGGGACAAACATAAGGAGGAAGCCATTCAACCCCTTAAGCCAATCTATAATTCAGCTAGATCATGGTTTATCTGTATCTTTGCCACAGCTGCCATCACCCTACTAGCTGGAGTCAATGTTACTGAACTGGTAATCCAGAGGTCCAGAATAATTCTTCAGAGACATGATTTCAAATCTCACCACAGCAGCTGGTAAAATTTAACTGTAGAATAAAAAAATGAACCGCAATAATGATCATGCCAGATTGTTATAAAAACCCATCTTCTTCACTTTTGCCTTTCAGGGCTATGTAATAAATGCTGGCCTTGCTGCCCATGCCCCAGGAACAAATTCCTGTCTTTACTCTGAAACACTTAAACCCCTGTCTCACAATAATCTGTCAATCTCTGATGTAAAATTTGCAATTGATACCCCCCACCCCACCCCAACCTCCCCAAACACGCATCCAGCCTCAACAGTTCTTTTTTGGGAAGAGCGTTCCAGTTTTCCACTACCCTTTATGTGAAAGTGTACTTCCGAAAATCACCTCTGAATGGTCTAACTCTAATTTTAAGATTGCGTCCCCTTGTTCTGGATCCTTTGACCAGAGGATGCGATTTCTTTCTAACTACCCTATCAAATGTTTTAGTCATCTTAAACTCCTCAGTAGATTAACCTATAACCATCTATGCTTGTGGGAATACAAACCTGCTTTAAGTAACCTGTCCTCAGTTTAGCTCTCTTGGCGTGGTGTCACTCTGGTGTTGGAGCCCTCCAAGGCCAGTATGAGCTTCCTATGGTGTGTTGCCCAAAATTGAATACAGTTATCTATATGTTGGTCCGCCAGGACTGTGTAATTAACATTACTTTGTATTCCAGTCCTAAAGGCCCAGCATTTCAGTAGCCTTTTACCTTATTTTTTATGTCTATCCACTAGTTTTTAGTGATTTCTACTTGAATCTCTAAACCTTTCTGCTCTGTAATTCCTAGCCCCTCGCCATGTAGAAAATACCCTGAGCTATCTATCTTGGGTATAAAGTGGATGCTCTCACACTTTTTCATATTAAACACCATCTGCCAATTTTGCCCACTCACTTAATCTAACAGTGACCCTTTGCAATTTTTGTTCTCACCTGCACGACCGAGCCACCTAACTTGGTGTCATCAGCAAACTTGGATATATAGTTCTCTATTCCTTTATCTAAATCATTGATAAATATAGTGAAAAGGTGAAACCCCAGTACAGATGTTTGGATACCACTAACCCATATCCTGCCAACTGGGAGTATGTCTGCATTTTCCCCAGATCCTCTACCTCCTAACCAATTCAGTACAAATGGGTCAGACCACCTTACCCTCCCTGCTGGAGAACTGTTGTGTCTGGAGGTGGTTGTGCTTTATTGATATGTACAAGTAATGAGCACAGCCTTTGTCTCTCACTGTACAGTTAACGTGGATATGGGCGACTGGCAGGAGGTGTGGGATGAGAACACAGGCTGCTACTATTACTGGAACGTTCAAACCAATGAAGTGACGTGGGAGCTGCCCCTCTATCTGGCTGCTCAACTGCAAGGTCTACATTACCAACACAGGTAGGTGCTTAACCACAGCGGATCTCCACACACTTCTGATGAGCATTCCAGTGCTGTGTCTTGTGCAGTGATATTTGTCAACACCAAGTGGATAGTTTAACTGGTTAGTTTGCGTTATATAAAATTGCATTCCAATGTTTTTTAAATAAAAGAAAAGCTTGCAAATTGGCACTTGCTGTATTTCAGTTTCCTCCCCCTGCAACTGCAACCAAACCATGCTGGTGACATTGACCAAAGAAGAAAGAGCCTTTGTTGTGCCCCAGCTAACTTAGGGATGATTTGAGACATCCCGAAGGCACTGGCTTGTCCTTGTGGGGTGGGGCAAGCTGTAGAAATTGTGCAAGTTAATTCAGAGGTCATGGAACGTTCTGCCCTACCCACCAAACCCACCCATTGTAATTTTGGCATGTTTAAACCCATGTAGTGATTGGACACATGCTTTGATTTTAAGCGTGTGACCTCGGTCGGAATCCAGGGTGTTATAGTTGTGTGGAATAGATGGAAATGCACATCTGACAGTTGTTTACATCCGTTTGTCTTTCCATGAGAGAAAGTTAAACCGCATTAATGGAGAAGACCCAGCAGTAGCAAAACACATGGCCCAAGTTGAGGGCTTTGAAACAAGACAGCCAAGCATGTGAGTACGTACAAGAGGAGTGAGGGATTGGAGCTGGGCAGGGGCCACACCACCTAGACTCAGCTGTTGCTGCCTGGAGTTTCTGAAATATAGTGCTGATTTTACAGAGTGATTCTAACCAAACAAACCATGTGCAATGTCTCCGCTCCTAGCAAAGTGTGAAATATGAAGGGCTGCCTCGCCAGGGGGTCCAGCATCTCGGTTTACACAAGAGTCGGGGGTGATCCGACGACTGACTCGTCGCTATGTAGTGCAAGTGGTGATCTTGCACCTACCTGTGTCTGTTCCTGTACCCGTTTACTATTGAAATCATGCAGAAGGTAATGATTAGCATTCTGACGTGCTACACAAAGGGTTTAGATTAAGTATCACAGAATTTAACTTTTGGGCAATTTATAATTTTCTTACATTGCTGAAGTCACTGAGCCTAGGGGTTAGTTAATTTCATTTCAAATTCTGCCCCACACTCCACAACTCCAGCATTAGTGTGGGGAAAATAGCTGCATCAATGGCAGTAGTGTGAGGTAGAAAATGGGGAAGGGTTTACAGGCTGGTTGGTTGGTTGGCTTGGGGGTGAGAGGAGCTTGAGAAACTGGAGTACGAATGTTCAAAACTGGCCCATTACATTTGGCACTAGCGTGAACAAGTTCAGGACGTCCTTCATGGATGAGATCCAGCCTAAGTACTAATGCGATGGAGAGAACTATCAAGGGTGCTCTTAGATTAGTATGTTAATAAAGGTATTCAAGGTCTAGAACTAAGACATTGCAGGACAATACCTCCACTTGGTACATTACAGTTGAGCTTTTTAGCCCTGGTATTCCAGTGACATGGGTTTATATTTCCTATTCAATTTATCATTCATATTTTCCACTTTCTTCCATTAAAAGTAAGCCACTCACTAATGTTCTGATTTTGCTATTTTCTTTTAAACACTGATCCTGATGTCCTGTTTGACCCAAAGGAGAGTGTGTGGAAAGGTTATGATGTCCAATTTTATACGGTAATTCAAGATTATCCATTCTATGTATGCACGGTACAAGAGTAATGGATGGAGAAGGGTCTCGACAGTGACGCAAGGAGGGGCTCACATTTCAACGTGCTGTGTAAAATACTCCTAGTAATACACATCATCTAGATCATGAGGTAACAAAGAGGAGGCTGAGGGGTGACCTGATAGTCTTTAACATTATAAAATGTTTCCACAAAACTAGAAACCATAAGCATACAGTTACTGATACAAAGCTAGGTGGGGAATTAAAACTTGAGAACATAAATACACTGCAAAGGGCTAGATAGACTGTTTAAGTTGTTTGACAAGGTAGCAGATGGACTATAATGTGGAGAAGTGTGAAGTTATCCACTTTGGAAGAAAAAGCATTTTTTTAGATAGGTAAGAATCTAGTAAATGTTGGCATTCAATGAAATTTTGGGGTCCCTGTAAAGGAATCGCAGTTAACACGCTGGTACAATAAACAATTAGACAAATTATATGTAAATGGTAAATTGACCTTTATCGGAAGGGGTTTAGAGTGGTATGGTAGTCTTGCTGCAATTATTTAGGGCTCTGGTGAGACCATTTTTGAAGTACTGTGTAACAGTTTGATCTCTTTACCAAAGGAAGGATATACTTGCCTTGGAGCAGGTAGAACAAAGGTTCACTAGATTGCTTCCTGGGATGTGGAGAGATTGATTAGATGGGCTTATATGCGCTGGAGGGGTCAGTCATTTAGGGCAGATCAGAAATTACTTCACTTGCAGAATTCCAAAGATTCACAAATGTATCCCTGAGGGCTGTGGATGCTCATTTGATGAGCACAGTATATTGATAGACTTTTGATGGGACAGAGTGGAGTTGATCTAGAAGCTCAGCCCTGATCTTAGTGAATGGCGGAACAGGCTTAAATGATCATATGATTTGTTCCTATTGATCTTTTAGGGTAGGTGAGCGTAGAGTGGGAGGAGGCTTTTACAGAGCAAAAATATAGTACAGTGGGCTGAATGATCAGTTTCTGTGCTGTAAATCCCATGTAGCACATGGGACTAGTGGGTAAAATCCCTGGTAATAGCGCATGAGCCCACAGTGTCCTTCAAGTGACAGTGCTTCAAGATGTATTTGATGGCAGTTGTGAGGCAACATTCTGGTTTGTAAGGATTCCAGTTAATGTGAAGTGACAGCCAGGCAAGTACCTCATCATCCATGCAGACTGGGAGTCGTTGCCTGAGATCTAAAATCAGATTGGCCACTTGTGGATTAACCACATTGCCTTCAGCTAAGGGCATTTCTTTTTATTTAATGTAAGTTAATTGTATAGTTTCTAAAGGCCTCCTGCTGAGAGAATATGCTTGCCACCATTAACACTCTAGAGTTGGTTTAACAGCTGATTATTGGAACTGTATCCCTGAGTAAATTAAAGAAAGATATAGAAGAGAGAAATGTGAATTAAAGGCAAGAGTACAATTGTTGTAATTTAAATATAAGTTGAAAGAGGGGAGATAAATCCAAAGAGCAAAGTCCAAAATTAAACAAACCTTGGGGCTGCTCTTTACAAAAACAGTCAGCAGATAAGGTTGAGGTTCATTACGAGTTGCAGTAGCATTGTGTGCTTTAAGTCCCCCTTCATACAGCTTCGGTAAAAAACTACCAACCCACTGCCTTGTTTGCGATGGTACTTCCAGTCATGCAGCTCAGTTTTAAGTTTATGTCCTACGTGCTGGTCGAACATGTCGTTCGGGTGTATGGTAGGATATTTACAGCAAGGCCCTTGTATAAAGTTGGAATTCCCCTTTATAGTTGTGAGGCTCCCTGGGACCAAGTGGTGTCTCAGAATCCTTGAGTTTCCACTCATGAGAACATAACAGAAGTAAACCATTCAGCCCCTTGAGCCTGTTCCGCCTTGGTTGATCTATATCTTAACTCCATCTAACCCCCCCCCCCCCCCACCACCACCCCAAACACCCACCCCACCCTTGCTCCATTTCATGAATACCTTCACTCAGCTTTTTTTACATTTTCACTTGACCCCAGCATTTGTGTGAGGAAGGGGATCTTTGAGCAAGAGTTCCTGATTTCCACTACCCCTCAAATCACCCCGAACTCTAATTTTAAGATTATGCTCCCTTGTATTGACCTCCCCCCCCCCCCCCCCCCGCAACCAAAGGAAACAGTTTCTCTACCTACCTTGTCAATTCCTTTGATAATTTTAAACACAGAATTAGAACCATCCCTTACTCCTCTACATTCAAGGGAATGCAGGCGTAGTCTATGCAACCTACCTTTTTTCCCCGGTATCATTCTGTGAACCTACGCTCCACCTCTCCAAGGCTAATCCATCCTTCTCTATGTGTGGTATCTAACCAACACTTTAAATATCTTATATAACTTCCACATTGCAACCAGGAAATTGAGTTGTGTGAGAGTTTACCTATACTATGTATAGAGAAGAATCGGTGTTTTATGCTGTCATGTAATGATGCTTAGTGGTGTGGGGGTGGGTGCTGACAGTAGCTGTTGAAATGGAGAGGGAGGGGGAGCAGCAAGGCCATTCAGTTTTGGGAAGGTGTGTTGCCACAGGACCTTTTGAGCAGTGCAGTGAGGAAACGCATGTTACCGTGTGTTGTCTTTCAGCTCCGTGACCCTGTCCGCTGGCGAAGTGGAGAGTAATTATCAGCACACAGGCATCTATCACCATGACCAAACTGTGGCAAAGCCAGATGGCAGAAACCTGAAGAAGAAGGTAGGGGTGAAATAAGGTGATATCTGTTGCTTTTCTGCAGGGCAAGGGGCAACAAAAATAAAAATCTTGTGCGGAAGCCTGCATTTATTTCAGTGGGGCCACTGATGTACAGGTAACTTTGAATCACGGCCGTGCTGGCTCCTTTGCGTGTCATGTCTCTAACCTGCTTTTTTCTACTTCCAAAGGAAGTGAACGAGAGTGTATTTGCACTGGCTGGTGAGAAAGAGGAACATTCAGGTGTCGCCGCATCTCTGCTGGCTCCTCTCATTCCCGAAGAGGTGAAGAAAGCCGAGGAAAAGTGGCGGAAGAAATTGATTTGCCAGGAAGAAGAGGTTGTTGAGGACAGTGGCAAGAACAACAGCAGCATGCAAGTGCAAGAAGCATCACAAGAGGATCGTCCGAGCTTAAACCTTTCCCTGGAGAGCGCAGAGGAAGAGGAGGGAGTGGAGAAAGAGGAGGAGGAAGAGTATACCCGGGAACTGGAGTTGGTGCTGGAGAGAAAGAAGGTAAAATTATGCTTCAGTTAAAGGATGCAAAAGTGTCTGTGGTAAGAGAGAGACTGGGTGCTTGTGAACAGCAGAACTAAACTTGCATTTCTAATCTGCCCAGTTCCTTCACCACACAATTACATGATCATCTGAAACTTTGCCAACTAAATAAATTATCCTCTGAATTACAGCAGAGTAATGCATGGTGCATCATTGCATAACACTCTTATCCTTGGAAGGTGAAGTGTCACTCTAAGTTGCAATGAGGAGTGATGTCACTGAGGATCTGCTAATATTTGCAATTCTTTTGAATTTGGATGGGCGCAGAATGATTTGGACAGCATAATGTACATTTTAAGCTGGTTGCTAGGACCAAGGGTAATGAACAGCTGAGAAGGGCCAAGTAGACATTTGAGGGGCATTGGTGTTTTCATGTATCAATAACCCACACACCATGGGGCAAAATCATCCTTGTGCAAATGTGGCCCCAGCACACAATTGCTCTGAGCTGGTGTTCACACCAAGGCCCAAGATACCTGGGGTAAGAAGTGACACTGAAGAAGATCTTTCACTTTCACAACCGCAAAATCTACCAAGATCCGCCTACAAATTAAAACAGCAGCAAGAAAGGCAGAGTCATTTGTGTAGCTTTGTTTTACTTGCTTTTTATATCAATAGTTTTTGACTCAGTCCATGTGTTCACAGGCAGAGCTGCGTGCACTGGAGGAGGGCGATGCCAGCTTGACTGGGTCAAGTCCGCGCTCTGATTGCAGCCAGACTTTAGCACAGGAGGGGCAGGTGTCTGAGAGCAGCAAACACGTCCATAGGAAAGGGAAGTGGCAGGCACTGGTTCGCACTTTTAGCCCCGAGTCTACTGGTCGTGCTTCAGATAACCTAGAACGTGACATCACCCCGGAGGGAACGCACTGTGCTGAAACTGGTAAGTGATTGGAGAAACTTCATTGGAAAGGTTTTGTCACTGTTCAGACGGCCAAGCTTTGTTTTTTGTTTCCAGGATTGGACAGTGCTGCAAGGCCACATTTTGTAACCCCTCTCTTGCAGCCCTAGAGATATGGTGGGCCTTCATTTGTTTGTACTTGTGCATATCTTCTTCAAGAGGGATAAGACTGGACTGGTTGGTTGTGGGAGATATGGACATTCGTAAACCAGCTCAGATTTATGATAGTCCAGCAGTTATTATGATCAACTTCACAACTCCTGATCCTGGGATTCTAATCCAATACCAAGGCCGTAACATGCAAGCTTAACTTGTTCAAAATGGCTCAGTGGAGGAATCGCATTTCATTCATATGGTGTCAAGCTCCCTCTATACTGTGCAATCTCACACACTCAGGGCAGGTTTAATCGGTTAACAGCACTGTGGATGTACCTACCCTACATGTACTGCTGTGGTTCAAGAAGGTGGCTCATCACCACCTTCCCAATGGCAAGTAGGAATGGGCAGCAAATGCTGGTCTAGCCAGCGAAGCCACATCCAATGAAAGAATTTTTTTTAAGAAGCACAGAGTGAAGATGAGTGTGAGATTTATATTTTTCATACCAACTTTTGTGACTGTAATGAGCAAACCTGATAGTCTGTACCAATAAAAGTCCATTTATTGTCTGCCCATTTGGAATAGGTCAAGACACCCAACCTAATTTCACTCAGCTCCTGTAACCAACAAGGAATTGTGCAGGAATACAATGTGATAAATTATTTTGACAATTACAGTTTGACAGTTATATATGGAGGGGAATTATAGGTTTGGGTAATAATAATTTGAAAGAAAATGGTTGAATATTGTGTCTAACTTAATGTCATAGTCAAGTGTTGAATGATTTCAGTAACCTGCTCATCTAGCTTCCTGTTGCACACCCCAATCCCCGATTTCTCTCTGCAGCTCCTGAAAAGCCGAGTGTTGATCCTGAGGAAAGTGAAATGGATCTTGAAGGATCTGCAGAAAAGCAAACAGCTGCACCAAAACTTCCTCCAGAAGAAAAAGATGACCGCGGTGAATTGAAGGTGGCAAGTCCAAAGTCTAGGCTGTGTTGGCCTTTCTTTATTGTTTAACTAGCTGCGGCCTTTTCGGTCAATCGTATGGCTCAGTATGCTAGGACATTTTGGGGACCACTATGGGGCCCAGGGGATGGTTGTGGGATGGGGAAGGGGATGTCTTGGTGGTGCAAACATTGTGAGCATTGATATTGACTCGTTCTTCAGTTTCAGATTGCTGAATTGGCAAACACTCTCTCCAGCAAACTGGAATTCCTGGGAATTAGCAGACAGTCTATCTCCAACTTCCACTTCCTGCTGCTCCAGATTGAGGTTTGAGACTGACTCTATTAATTCCACACACAACCTGAATTGGTGTTTGAGGGGTGGGAAGCCCTCAGAGGAAGAGCTTTTTCTTTAATGACACCTCTCTTGGATTTCAGACTCGAATATCAGACTGGCGAGAAGGAGCACTGAATGGCCAATACCTGAAACGCAAACTGCAGGAAGCTGATTTACAGATTAAACACTATGAATCTAATGCATCCCCAAAAGGCTGGTCCTGCCATTGGGACAGGTACGCACTCTTCTACTTTTTCACCTTTCACCTTTGACACGTGACAACCGAACTGTGACCCCCCCTCCCCATCTCCACATGACGACGTGGCAACAGTAGTTGCAGACTGCCAGCTCACTAAACTGCTAATTTGGTAACACTCCTGCATGTATGCAAATCCCAAAAGCAAAACCAAAATCATTGGACCAGCCTAAAGTATAACCCTCAAAATTTGGCAATTTCTCATGCTGAGGTTTGAGTGTTGGAATTGAACAGATAGACTGCTCATATAATTGTGTTGAGTAAGGGATTAACGATAAAGGGGAAAGGGGCGGGAGAGAGAGAGAGAGTGCGCATGCAAGGAATGTCTGCGCTTTGCTGGAAATTTCTGAGATGGAATTCCTGAGCCGACTACACAAGAGAAAGAGGGAAGGTGCCTCCTGCAGCAGCTACGCGAGAAGACCAAGATTATTGCCGGAAGCACAGGTCAGAATTATTTTCTTTTCTCTATTTCCAGTTTACTGTATCTGTAAAATACATAAATGTGTTTTTATATATAAATTTTTTTTTAAATAGTTTTATTTTTCAGCTTGAAGAATATTTTTGCACTAATTCCTTCCTTGTTTGCTTCTAGATGAAAAAGGATGTCTGAATTAGCCGTCAGATCTCCTGCTCTGTGCCACCATTATCAGGCAGCCTTTTTCTCCCATCGAATACAACGATAATTGGGCCGTAATTTGTAAATGCCTTTTTACAAAGGCACAATATTTTAAAAAAGCAAAAATACAAACCAAAATTAAATCATGAGGTTTAACCTCTGCATTCCTAGACTGCTAGGAGCAGGAGGTGCCAAACCTCCTGTTGGCAAAAAAAAATCATACCTGTTTTTTTTCGCCTCTGGCAGGGTGCACCTGCAGTCGCCCCCCAAACTAAGTGTGTCCTTTCTGTCACGCCGTAGGGAGCACCGGCGCTATTTCTATCTCAATGAGCAGACGGGCCAGTCACAGTGGGAGTTCCCAGATGTGGACGAGGAGGATGAAGCAGCTGAGTGTGCCTCAAGGCTGAATGCTGGCAAGAGCATGTTCTCCGCCAACGCTCCGGTGAAAGAAATATCGGGCGCACTAAGTGACCCTACAGGTGAGGAGCTTTGCTGCTGGTCTGTCTTTATCTCCGGTTGGTAGTGGGGAATGAACAACAATCAATATTCCTTTCAAACTTCCTGGGCTTAATCACCGGTTGGTCCCCAATCCTCCAGCAGTGGATCAGTCCAAGTCAAGGGTGGTGTGCAACTTGGAGGGGAACTTTCAGGTGATGCTGGTGTTCCCATGTGTCTTTATCTTGGAGGTGGTAATGGTCCTGGGTTTGGAAGTTGCTACTGAAGGAGCCTTGGTGAGTTGCTGCGGCGTACCTTGTATCTGCTGCCACTGTGCATCGGTGGTGGGGGGAGTGAATGTTTGTGGATGTGGTGCCAATCAAATGAGCTGCTTTGTCTTGGAAGGCGTTGAGCTTCTTGAGTGAGATGGGAGCTGCACTCATCCAGGCAAGTGGAGAGTACTCCATCGCACTCCTGACTTGTGCCTTGTAGATGGTGGGCAGGCACGGGAGAGTCAGGAAGTGAGTTACTCGTCGCAGGATTCCGAGCCGCTGACCTGCTCTTGTAGCCACTGTATTTATATGGCTAGTCCAGTTCAGTTTCTGGTCAATGGTAACCCCCAGGATGTTGATAGTGAGGGATTCAGTGATGGTAATGCCATTGAATGTCAAGGGGGCGATGGTTGGATTCCCTCATGCTGGAGATTGTTGCTTGGCATTTGTGTGATGCGAATGTTACTAGCCATTTATCAGCCAGGACTTGCTGAATCCAGGCACGAACTGTTAAAGTATTGAGGAGTTGAACACCTTACCTTAATTAACGAACAATGCCACTTGTGATTTGATGTAGGATAGGGAGTCATTGAAACAGCTAAGGATGGTTCGGTCAAGTGCACTATCCTGAGGAACTCTTGCAGTGATGTCCTGGGACTCCTGTGATACAATGCTCTGTCTGTGGACAGTTTTCCTCTGGCTTGCATTGACTCCAGTTTTGCTGGAGTTCCTTGATGCCATGTTCGGTCAGATACTGCCTTGATGTCAAGAACAGTCACTCTCACATCACCATGGGAATTCAACCCTTTTGTCCATGTTTGAACCAAGGAGGTCAGGAGCTGAATGTCCCTGGCGGAACCCAAACTGAGTGTCAGTGAGCAGGTTATTGCTGAGTAAGTGCTGCTTGTTAGCACTGTTGATGACACCTTCCAATATTTACCGATGATGGAGAGTAGGCTGATGGGGCGGTAATTGGCCAGGTTGGATTTGTCCTGCTTTTTATGTACAGGACATACCTGGGCAATTTTCCACGTTGCCGAGTTGATGTCACTGTTGTAGCTGTACTGGAACAGGAGGGCTAGGGGCACAGCAAGTTCTGGAGCACAAATCTTCAGTACTACTGCCAGAATATTGTTAGGGCCCATAGCCTTTGCAGTATCCAGTGCCTTCAGCTGTTTCTTTATATCATGTGGAATGAATTGAATTGGTAGAAGACTGGCATCTTTGATGCTGGGGACCTCCGGAGGAGGATGGATCATCCACTCGGCACTTCTGGGTGAAGGTGGTTTTTCACTGATGTGCTGGACTCCCCATCATTGAGGATGGGATATTTGTTGAGCCGCTTCCTCTAGTGAGTTGTTTAATTGCCCACCACCATTCACAACTGGATTCAGGACTGCAGAGCTTAGATCTGATTTGTTGGTTGTGGGATCGCTTGGTTCTGTCACTTGCTTCTTATGCTGTTTGGCATTCAAGTAGTCCTGTGTTTTAGCTTCACCAGCATATTTTTAGATATGCCTGATGCTGCTCCTGGCATGTTTCCGGACACTCCGTATTGAACCAGGGTTGATCCCTCAGCTTGATGGCAATTGGGATAGTGAGGGATGTGCTGGGCCATGGGGTTACAGATTGTGGTTTGTACAATTCTGCTGATGGCCCACAGCATCTCATTGATACCCAATTTTGAGCTGCTGAGTCTGTTTTGTGTCTATCCCATTTAGCAAGTAGTAGTGTCACACAACTGTCACCTGCCACAAGCCTGGTCTGGCAGATGTGTCCTTCAGAGCTCAGTCAGTAGTGGTGTTACCAAACCGCTCATGGTGATGGTCATTGAAGTTACTCAGCCAGAGAACGTTCCGTGCTCCAGACACCCATAGTGCTTCCTCCAATTGGAAGAAGAATGATTACTGATTCATCGGCTGAGCAGAAGCAGGTTTTGTTTCCTGGGTGAGTGCTATTCAAGGTGTGGCATGTATGCGGATGTGGAGTCTCTGGGAAAAGCAAGGAAATTCAGGTTTCTCTTTTAAGATGTTGCTCAAAACTGACTTCATTCACCAAGCTTCTGGTAACATGTCCTAATGCCCCCTTACAGTCCTGTGGATTCAGCTTAGGACATTCTACTGTATTCAAGGCACAATATCAGGCAGCATCAAAGAGCTCTAATAAAGTTGAAATGAATGGGAATTGGAAAACTCTCCACTGGTTGGAGTCATACCTAGCACAAAGGAAGATGGTTGTGGTTGTTGAAGGTCAATCACCCCAGTTCCAGGACGTCACTGCTGGAATTCCTCAGGGCAGTGCCCTTGGCCCAACGATCTTCAGCTGCTTCATCAATGACCTTCCTTCCATCATAAGATCAGAAGTGGGGATTGCAATCATCTGCGAACAGTGTTCAGCACCATTCGTGACTCCTCAGATACTGAAGTAGTTTGTATGCAGCAAGACCTGGACAGCATTTAGCTTGACTGATAAATGGCAAGTAACATTGCCTGACACGTGTGACATAAATGATCATTTCCAACAAGAGAGAATCCTAACCATCGTCCCTTGATATTCAATGGTATTAACATCACTGAATCCCGTACTATAAACATCCTGGGGGTTACCATTGACCAGAAAATGAACTGGACTACCCATATAAATACTGTGGCTACAAGAGCAGGTCAGAGGCTAGGAATCCTGTAACATGCAACTCACCTGACTCCCCAAAGCCTGTCCACCATCTACAAGGCAGGAGTGTGATGGAATACTCCCCACCTGCCTGGATGCAATCCCAACAACATTCAGAAAGTTGGAGACTATCCAGGACAAAGCAGCCTGCTTGATTGGCACCCTCCCTCCACTTGATTCACTCCCTCCACCACTGATGCACAGTAGCAGCAGTGTGTACCATCTACACAATGCACTGCAGGAATTCACCAAGGCTCCTTAGGCAGCACCTTCCAACCCTGTGATCTGTACCACCTAGAAGGACAAGAACAGCAGACACTGGAACACCATCACCTGGACGTTCCCCTCCAAGTCACTCACCATCCTGACTTGGGACTATATCGCCGTTCCTTCACTGTCACTGGGTCAAAATCCTGGAACTCCATCCCTAACAGCACTGTGGGTGTACCTACACCACATGGACTGCAGCAGTTCAAGAAGGCAGCTCACCACCACCCAATGCCAATAAATGTGGGTCTTCTCAGCGACAGTTGCACTCTGAATGAATGATAAAATAAAATGCAGGTTGTTGAACTGGTCAATGAGCTGCGTGAATCTTCTTTTAAAAATTGGCATAAAACTCATATAACCAACCTCCAGATAGTGTGCAGCAAGTCCCAGAAGACAAGTGTAGCCAAAGCCCCTTACTGCAGCAGTCCTGATTTTTTTTTTCTCCCTGTTGTGTCTCTGCATTTAGTCTGCCATTTATTGTGCCTCTCAAAACATTGCAAGCCTTGGTGATGCATTACACTCCGGTGCACGGGCTGTTGCAAAGACAAATGCAAGACTATTTTCCTTCATGTCTAATTCCCATGGGTATTGTGTTAAAACTATAGTCTGTTCCATGTCAGCACCACCCCCACCTTCCTCCCCTGTAAGTGATCCAATCCCTCATGTGGTGCTTTGCACAAGGCTCTGAAGCCAGAGCTCAGCCCAAATGTTAACAATAATTTACATTTTAAATGGGTCAATCTTATCTCTCGCACTGCCTTCTTGAGTGAAGTGAAGACACAATTGCAGGGCCTGGATCTGAATACCAGGAATCATTCTGAATTGGAGACACATATCACAGCAGAGTGATGGTGTTCAAGGGATTAGAGAAACCTGCTGAATTGAGTATGTCGGAGAATGGGATGTTCACGCTGGGCTGAAATCTCTAGAGAGATGAGGACATTAGGTTACACAGACTTGGTGCCAACAGAATGGCCGTCTTATTGCTGCCAAGGATTCCTGAAGAGTATATATGTGAATATTTACTGAACAAAAGATCTGGAGTCATTCCAACAGCAGGCCCAGTTGAGTTGCTGGTATTCAAGGGTGGCAGTAACTCTTATTGTTTACACTAACTGTACTCTCATTTTAGTTTATTCTTTGTAATGTTGCTGATCCTTGCACACAGAGCTCTGTGCCAGCCAGCTTTCCGTTTGTCAGCCAATCAACACTGCTTCTATAAGAAGCAATGTCCAACCCCCACTCCCCCCGCTTCCCCCTCAACCCCCCCTCCCATTGGATCTTCCTCCCCCACCCCCACCCCCACCTTCCTCCCCTCCCCCACTTCCCCCACCACCACCACCTCCCAGCGATGATGGAGACATACAGGAAGTGGAGATGGAAGTGGAGAGTAAGGAGCCACCAGCGCCAGGAACAGAAGAAGATTGTTTGGAAAGAGCCCTTCTCAACATCATCCCAGTAGCAACAGTTCAGCCTCCAGCAGTAAGGAAGGTGAGATTGGAGTGTTTTTAAAAAAGAAACATACCTCCCCCCACTCTCAAGACTGCACTGTAGTACTGATGACAGTAAGCAGCTGAAACTGATAGGAAAGATATGATGTGTTCTGTGTGAGTAGGCTAACCTCAGTTGGCCTGGTATTGCTAATAAAGCCTGAGGTGACTTGTGTAGCACAGCCCAAACTGTGTTATCGTGTACATTACAGGCTGAGGATGTTGCATGGATTATGCACTGTTCCATACGCAACCTATTAGAAACTGAGGAGCTCAGCACAGCATAGATTCTGTTCTGCACAACCAATTGAAGGCCAAGGAATACAGCATGAGCTGTGCACTGTCCTGTACATAACCCTACCTAAAGGATCTGTGATATGCACAGGATATGAGAGTGAGACAGACAGCACAGCGGTGCCCTGTTACTTTGATGCAGCATGTTCCAGGAATGCCCTATTGCGTCTTGAGTACTGTTTGTATCCCCAGAGAGATTGTGTCTGTAAATTGGACAGGTGAGCTCTCTCTGGAATGCTGGTAAATGTGAAACTGATTATCTTTCAGAATAATTCTGCTTCAAGCACACCTATGAACCCACCAGCTTCAGGTCTGACTGCCAAAGCTAGCAAGAGGAAGGCAGCAGTGCTGACTTCTGTACCGATGCCACGTACCATCACCATTGGAAGCAGTCCTGTCCTGTACACTCAATCAGCCATGATTGCAGGTAAAAGAGGTGCATGGTGGCATGTGATGTTTACGGGGAATGGCACTTGGGGCTTGGTGGGAAGAGAACACTGATGGAGGCGGCGGACGGGCGGGGCGCCGAGGCGGCGGGCGGGCGGGGCGCCACTCAGGTTGTGCTGTTGAGCACAAGAGCTCCAGACTCCTTGTCTATGACTCCCGCTCCCCCCTCCCCATTCTCTCTGTCCCTCTCTCCCCAGTTACCCAGGGCTTTGCTGCTGACAGGCTGCCCCTGTGTTTTGGGTGAAGCTGACAGCTGCCCCTGTGTTTTGGGTGAAGCTGACAGGCTGCCCCTCTGTTTTGGGTGAAGCTGACAGGCTGCCCCTGTGTTTTGGGTGAAGCTGACAGGCTGCCCCTGTGTTTTGGGTGAAGCTGACGGGCTGCCGCTGTGTTTTGGGTGAAGCTGACGGGCTGCCCCTGTGTTTTGGGTGAAGCTGACAGACTGCCCCTGTGTTTTGGGTGAAGCTGACAGGCTGCCCCTGTGTTTTGGGTGAAGCTGACAGGCTGCCCCTGTGTTTTGGGTGAAGCTGACAGGCTGCCCCTGTGTTTTGGGTGAAGCTGACAGGCTGCCCCTGTGTTTTGGGTGAAGCTGACAGGCTGCCCCTGTGTTTTGGGTGAAGCTGACAGGCTGCCCTTGTGTTTTTGGGTGAAGCTGACAGGCTGCCGCTGTGTTTTGGGTGAAGCTGACAGGCTGCCCCTGTGTTTTGGGTGAAGCTGACAGGCTGCCGCTGTGTTTTGGGTGAAGCTGACAGGCTGCCACTGTGTTTTGGGTGAAGCTGACAGGCTGCCACTGTGTTTTGGGTGAAGCTGACAGGCTGCCCCTGTGTTTTGGGTGAAGCTGACAATGCTGCTTTCCCTTTTTGTTGAGCTGCAGGTCCCCAGATGCTGGCCACGATGGTACCCATTCCTGCCATGCACCAGGCTGTACCTGCACCAGCACCCCCTCTGCTGCCCATGCTGACCAGTGCAGTGCAGACACCACACCATATCTCACAACACCAAGCACCAGTCATCCAAGCAAACCTACCACTCCTGACCATACCGGAGGTGCTGCCAACTAGTGCGGTGGCTCAGGCAACAGAGAAGAACAGAAAAGTGAAGAAAGACAAGGTAGAGTGCAGCTCGTTGTCAGCGCTTCGGTCTCTGGGCACATTGCTTGCTGAATGGAAGGAGCAGATTGATTTTCCCCAACGCTAGGCTTTGTTCTCTCCCCTAACCCCTCCCTCTCTGCCACTGCCACACCCAGTGAACGGTTTGAAAGGACTCAACTTTGCTCCTGCACTTTGTGAACTTGAGTTGATTGCCGCTCGGCAGTGTTGCTTCTCTCTGCCACACAAAAATCTCACCTCCCTTTAGCTCCTGCTACAGGTCCTTCACAATGCAGCTACACCATCCCCCTTCCTGCACCCAAATAGCTGATGTTACTTCAGTTTACTGACCACAGTTCAATGAAGTCTCAGATTATAAAATCATAAGAAATACGAGCAGGAGTAGGCCATTCATCCCCTAGACCTGCTTTGCCATTCAATAAGATCAAATAGTTGCTTGGTGGAAGCATTTGAATTTCATTTATTTATTTAAATATTTTGAATGTAAATAGAAGCTTGGTGGAATAACTGTTCCCTGGTAATCCTCCATGGCAGCACCTATGCCAAGCAGAGTCCACTTGCCAACCAATCAGCATCCTCTACTCATACAGTATTGTTCCTTTTGAGATTTGGTATTCTTGTGATTCTGTCCTGATGAGTGCAAGACAAAAAGTTTCAACAGTGTCTCTTTTTCATCAGTGCTCAATAAGATCATAACTGATCTGATTGTAGCTTGAACCCCATTTTCCTGTACGCCCCCCATAACCTTTGACTCCCTTGTCAATCAAAAATCTGTCTATAGAATTGGCACATTGACTATGACAGGTAATGTGTTAAAACAACAATTTCATTGAATAATGATTATAATAAAACAATAATGATATGACAATTATAATTAATATATAAAAAAGAAAAATAGATGGGAAGAAAGACAACTTTATTGAAAGGAGAAGGCACTTTATATATAAAATAGATATCAGAAGAAAAGAAAGGCAGATTTTTTTTTTTCCAAGCACAAAGAACAACCCCAGTTTGGTCTGTTCCACGACAGCACCCTAAATTGGTACATACGTTACCATTTCCCTGGTACATACATTACCAAGTCACTGAGTAACCTACAGGTAAACACTGGTCAGTCACTCCATTCTTGGCCCTTCCTCCCGTCTTCAGAGGTGACTATTCCACTACGGCTGCAGCAGTGAGTCCTCGAAGCAACTTCCCTTTAAGACAAACGTCTGGCTCCATTCCAGCCTTCCGAGTTCTGGTACAGTGCTTTCCCAAAACAAATCTCAATTCTTATCGATTCTTCTCACAGGCACTACAAGGCTGTACAGACTTCACAATATCCAAGTTGTTTACGCATCTGTCATCCTTCAAGTGTTATGTCCATCAAACTTCATCTTCTGATGACCATGCTTGTGACCACAAAAGGTTACTCGTTGTCCTGGCCTGTAGCCCAAGGGTCACAATGTAGTAAGGGAAAGGACTTCTGATGAACAAAAGACAACTTAATTTACTATTCTACCTTAATAAGTGGAAAACCAATGACGTACTCTAAATACAAGCTGTGCATGGGCAGAATGAAAAAAAACAAGGCATGGAAAAACAGGCCACGACTGATTATTATTGATTAATTAACCAAAGCACAATCATAGCTGGGTTAAGATCAATGTAAGATTTAACACAAAATTAATTCAGATATTCATGACAGGCTTAAAATCAAGAGCAAAGCAGAAATAAAATGCAAAAATACCAAATTGCAAAAATTAGCTGGCCTCAGGCCTACAGGCATGGAAACTAATTTAACTAAGATTCAAATCTCTAATGGTAAAAGTACTTTCTCTTCAACCAATACTTGCCTGTTGATCCGCTGAGTAACAAGATGAGGATGGTCTGAGGCTTTGTGCCTCATTGACTTGGAGCTGGGGCAGCAGTAGATGATACAATTGACTCAGCATCACTTAGAGAGGAGACATCAGTGCAGGTAAAGTAACTTACTGAACCCCACCTATGGTTGGCTCTGGGGTTAGCTCCATCATATGACTGTGTTCAGGGTTCCTTATCTCCAAAACTCTCCTCTCACCAGAATAAGAAGAGTAAAATGAAGATGCCATCACTGGTGAAAAAGTGGCAGAGCATTCAGCGGGAGTTGGACGAGGATGAACACTCCAGCTCCAGTGAAGATGAGCAGCGAGTGATTCAGGCACATAGACGGATTGAGGAGTGGAAGCAACAACAGCTAATCAGGTAAGCACATTATCCTTGGGGGCACTGAAATGTACATCACAGTTTGAAAGACTTCTTTAAGCCCCATTAGTCACAGGTAGTGCAAGACATGTTCTAGGGTATGGAACAATCATGAAAACAAATTGCTGGATGGAGAAAGTGAAAGCAAACCAAAACTGTAGACATTATTCCAGATGTGGTCTCACCAAGACCCTGTACAGTACAGCTGCAGTAAAACTTCCCTACCTCCATATTCCATCCCCCTTGCAATAAATGCCAAAGTTTCATCTGCCTTCCCAATCACTTGCTGTACCTGCATAATGACTTTTTGTGATTCATGTACCAGGACACCCAGATCCCTCTGTACCACCGAGTTCTGCAATATCTCTCCCTTTAAATGGAATGCTGCTTTTGTGCTCTTACTACCAAAGTGGTCAGGTCCATGTTTTGCCATATTATACTTCATCTGCCAAATTTGACCACTCACTTAACCTGTCTACATCCCTTTGCAGACACACTGCCTCCTCTTTGACAACTTAGTTCCTACCTATCTTGATGTCACCAACAAATGTAGCAACCGTACATTTGAACCCTGCATCCAAAACAGTGATGTAGATTGTAAATAGTTGAGGTGACAGCACTGATCCCTGTGGCACTCCACTAGTTGCAGCTTACCACATGAAAAGCAAACATTTCTCCTGACTCCTTGCTTCCTTGTTAGCGAGCCAATTCCTTATCCATGCTAATAAGTTAGTCCCGTAGAATGTTTCCTTATCTTGTGTAGTATCAGAAACCCAACCCTGTCTCTGTCCTTGAACCAATCAATATATTACCCAGTAACCCTGTGTCTGTTCCTGAACTACACAGTATATTCCCTAGTAATCTTGCCCCCTCTCTCTTCCTGAACCACTCTATATTGCCCAGTAACCCAGTATTATTTCCTGAACCTTTCACTAAATTACCCAGTAACCCGGTATTATTTCCTGAACCACTCAGTATATTACCCAGTTATCTTGCCCCGTCACTGTTCCTGAACCACTCACTATATTACCCAGTATCCCTGCCCTGTGTCTGCTGCTGACCCACTCACTATATTACCCAGTAACCCTGCCTGTGTCTGTTCCTGAACCACTCACTATGTTATCCTGTGCCCCTGCCCTCTGTCTGTTCCCGACCCACTCACTACATGAACCTGTATCCCTGCCCTGTGTCTGTTACTGACCTACACACACTTTTACCCATTAATCTTGCTTTGTGTCTATTCCTGAACCACTCACCATATTACCCAGTAACCCTCCCTGTGTCTGTTTCTAACCCAGTCACCATATTACCCAGTAAGCCTCCCTGTGTCTGTTCCTGAAGCATTCACTATATTAACCCAGTTACCCTGCCCTGTGCCTGTTCCTGAACTCACTATATTAACTAGTAACCCTGTGTCAATTACTGAAGCACTCACTATATTACCCAGTAACTCTGCCCTGCGTCTGTTCCTGACCCACGCACTATATTAGCCAGTAATATCCCCTGGTCCATTCCTGAACCATTGACTATATTACAGTCTCCTGCCCTATGTCTGTCCTTGAACCACTCACTGTATTACCTGGTAACCCTGCCCCATGCTGTTCCTGAAAGAGTCAGTATTATACCCAGTCTCCTTGCCCTCTGTCTGTTCCAGAATCATTTGTTTTGTTACTCAGTAACCTTGCCCTGTGTTTGCTCCTGACCAACTCACAATATTACTCAGTTAACCTGTCCTATGTCTCTCCTGAACTGCACACTATATTACCCAGTGATCTTGCCCCCCTCACTGTTCCTGAACCACTCACTGTATTGCCTAGTAACCTTGCTCTGTGCCTGCTCCTGACCCACTCACTATATTACCCAGTAACCCTGCCCTGTGTCTGTTCCTGAACCACTCACTTTATTAACCAGTAACCGTATCTATTTCTGAACCACTCACTATATTTCCCTGTACCCCTGCCCTGTGTCTGCTCCTGACCCACTCAGGACATGAACCAGTATCTCCGCCTTGTGTCTGTTCCTGACCCCCACACACTTTTACCCAGTAATCCTGTCTTGTGCCTATTCCTGACCACTCACCATATTACCCAGTAACCCTCCCTATGTCTGTTCCTGAAGCATTCACTATATTAACCCAGTTACCCTGCCCTGTGCCTGTTCCTGAACCACTCACTATATTAGCTGGTAATCCTGTGTCTATTACTGAACCACTCACTATATTACCCAGTAACCCTGCCCTTTGTCTGTTCCTGACCCACACACTATATTAGCCAGTAACCCAATGTCTGTACCAGAACCACTCACTATATTACCCAGTAACCTTGCCCTGTCGTTCCTGACCCACTCACTATATTACCCAGTGATGTTGCCCACTCACTGTTCCTGACCCACTCACTATATAACTCAGGAACCCTGTCCTGTGTCTGTTCCTGAACCACTCACTATATTAGCCAGTAACCCTATGTCTGTACCACAACCGCTCACTATACTACCCAGTAACCCTATGCCTTTGTTCCTGACCCACTCACTATATTACCTAGTAATCCTGCCCTGTGTCTATTCCTAAACCACTCACTATATTACCCAGTAACCCGGTATTTTTTCCTGAACCACTCACTATATTACCCTGTACCCTTGCCCTGTGTCTGTTCCTGACCCACTCACTACATGAACTGGTATCACTGCCCTATGTCTGTTCCTGAACCACTCACGAGATTACCCAGTAACCCTGTCCTGTGTCTCTCCGAACCGCACACTATATTACCCAGTGATCTTGCCGCCTCACTGTTCCTGAACCACTCACTATCTTACCGAGTAACCCTGCCCTGTGTCTGTTCCTGACCCATGTACTATATTAGCCAGTAACCCTATGTCTGTACCAGAACCACTCTCTATACTACCCAGTAGCCCTGTGTCTATTCCTGACCCACTCACTATATTACCCGTAACCCTGCCCTGTGTCTGTTCCTGACCCACTCACTATATTACCCAGTGATCTTGCCCCCCTCACTGTTCCTGAACCACTCACTATGTTGCCCAGTAACCTTGCCCTGTGTCTATTTCTGAACCACTTACTTTATTACCCTGTACCCCTGCCCTGTGTCTGTTCCTGACCCAGTCACTACATGAACCAGTATCCCTGCCCTATGTCTATTCCTGACCCATTTTTACCCAGTAATCCTGTCATGTGTCTATTCCTGAACCACTCACCATATTACCCAGTAACCCTCCCTGTGCCTGTTCTCGAACTCACTATATTAGCTAGTAACCCTGTGTCTATTACTGAAGCACTCACTATATTACCCAGTAACCCTATCCTGTGTCTGCTCCTGAACACCTCGCTATATTACCCAGTAACCCTGTGTCTGTTCTTGACCCACTCACTATACTACCAAGTAACCCTGCCCTGTGTCCCTCCTGAACCGCATACTATATTACCCAGTGATCTTGCCCCCTCACTGTTTCTGAACCACTCACTATATTACCCAGTAATCCCACCCTCTGTCCGTTCCTGAGCCGTTCACTATATTAACCAGTAACTCTGTATCTGCTCCTGAATGACTCAATATATTACCCAGTAACCCTAACTTGGGTCTGTTCATGATCCACTCACTATATTACCCTGTAACCTTGCCCTTTGTCTGTACCTGAATCACTCTCAATTATATTACCCAGTAACCCTGCTCTGTGTCCATTCCTCAACCACTCACTATATTACCGGTAACCTTGCCCTGTGTCTGCTCCTGAACACCTCGCTATATTACCTAGTAACCCTGTGTCTGTTCTTGACCCACTCACTATATTACCCAGTATCCCTGCCCTGTGTCTGCCCCTGAATCTTATTGCCCAGTAATGCTGCCCTGTACCTATTTCAGAACCACTCACTATATGAACCTGTAACATTGTGTCTGTTCTTAACCCACTCACTATATTACCAAGTAATCCTGCTCAGTGCCTATTCCTGAACCACTTACTAGATTATCCTGTAACCCTGCCCTGAGTCTGTTCCTGACCCACTCACTGAATTATCCAGCAACCCTGTATTTGTTCCTGAACCACTCACTATATTACCTTGTAACCCTGTGTCTGTTTCTGAAACGCTCACTATATTAACCAAGTAATTCTGCCCTATGTCTGTTCCTAAACCAGCGACTATATTACCCAGTAACCTTGCTCTCTGTCTGTCCCTGAACCAGTTACTACATGACCCAGTAACCCTGTGTCTGTTCCTGACCCACTCACTATATTGCCAAGTAATCCTGCCCTGTTCCTGATCCAGGCACCACATTACCCTCTAACCCTGCCCTGTGTCCGTTTCAAAACCACTCACTATATTACCGGTAATCCTGCCCTGTGTCTGCTCCTGAACATCTCGCTATATTACCCAGTAACCCTGTGCCTGTTCCTGAACAACTCACTATATTACACAGAACCCTCTCTTGGGTCCGTTCCTGAACCGCTCATTATATTACCCAGTAATCCGGCTCTCTGTCTGTTCCTGACCCACTCACTATATTACCTAGTACCCCTGCCCTATGTCTGTTCCTGAACTGCGCATTATACTACCCAGTAACCCTGTGTCTGTACCAGAACCACTCACTATATTACCCAGTACCCCTGCCCTGTCTGTTCCTGAACTGTGCACTATACTACCCAATAACCCTATCTATGCCTGAACCACTCACTATATTACCCAGTAACCCTGTGTCTGTACCAAAACCACTCACTGTATTACCCAGTACCCCTGCCCTGTGTCTGTTCCTGAACTGCGCACTATACTACCCAGTAACCCTGGCTGTGCCTGAACCACTCACTATATTACCCAGTAACCCTGCCAAGTATCTGTTCCTGACCCACTCACTATATTACCAAGTAATCCTGCCCTGTTCCTGTTCCACTCACTATATTACCCTGTACCAGAACTACTCACTATATTGCCCAATAACCCTACCCTGTCTGTTCTTGATCCAGTCACTATATTACCCTGTAATCCTGCCCTGTCTGTTCCTGAACCACTCAATATGACCCAGTGACACTGCCCTGTGCCTGTTCCTGAACCATTCTCTACATGAACCTGTAACATTGTGTCTGTTCTTAACCCACTCACTATATTATCAAGCAATCCTGCCCAGTGCCTATTCCTGAACCACTCACTAGATTATCTACTAACCCTGTATTTGTTCCTGAAAGGCTCACTATATTACTAAGTAATACTGCCCCATGCCTATTCCGAAACTAGCCACTATATTACTTAGTAAACCTGCTCTCTGTCCCTGAACCAGTCACTACATGACCCAGTAACCCTGTGTCTGTTCCTGACCCACTCACTATATTACCAATAACCTTGCCCTGTTCCTGACCCAGTCACTACATTACCCTCTAACCCTGCCATGTCTTTTCCAAAATCACTCACTATACTACCCAGTAATCATGCCGTGTCTGCTCCTGATCTCACTTTATTACTCAGTAACACTGTGCCTGTTCCTAAACCTCACTATATTATCCAGTAACCCTGTGTCTGTCCCTGCACCACTCACTGTATTACCCAGTAACCCTGCCCTGTGTCTTTTCCTGCACCACTCACTGTATTACCCAGTAACCCTGCCCTGTGTCTTTTCCTGCACCACTCACTGTATTACCCAGTAACCCTGCCCTGTGTCTTTTCCTGCACCACTCACTGTATTACCCAGTAACCCTGCCCTGTGTCTGTTCACTCCTACAGTGGCCAAGCTGAGAAGAATGCCAATTTTGAGGCACTGCCGGAGGACTGGCGAGAGAGACTGAAAAGGAGAAAAATGACATCAAGTTCTTAATGTTTTTGAATTTTTCAGTTTGTGTAAAGTATTTTTCTACATTTCTATAAGAACTGTTTATTTGTGTAAATCACTGTGACTAAGGTAGTGGCTCTGTGAGCAGCTTGGTGCATGAGCATTAGACTTAGAGTACTGTATCCTAGCATTTTTTTGAAATATTGGGGCTACAAACAAATTTGTCATAAAGTGGCGTGCATCTGGCATGTGAACTAAAACCCATTTGCAGGTTCCTATCTGTGCTGTACATTTGTATATAACATCAATAAAAGCTCTTTTTTACATTAGTTTTGGCTATCCTTTCTCCCAACTCATGGTACAGATTGTTGTTTACACACCTCTATACACTTTTACTGAAACCACGCACCACTCCATCACTGCATCCACTCTGCCTGCAGGAAATTTAACAGAGTGCCTTTACTCAGTGTGGGTTATATATCACTGCCCCTCCTCAGGTTCTGGTTTGTATATCTCTGCCCCTCCTCAGGTCATGGTTTATATATCACGGCCCCTATTCTGGGTGTGGTTTATATATCACTGCCTCTGCTCAGGTTGCGGGTTATATTTCACTGTGTTTGCTCTGGGTGCAGTTTATATATCACTGTCCCAGCTCTGGGTGTGGTTTATACATCACTGACCCTCCTCAGAGTGTGGTTTACATATCAGTGCCCCTATTCTTGGTGGGGTTTATATTTCACTGCCGCTGCCCAGGGTGCGGTCTGTATATCACTGCCCCGGCTCTTGGTGCAGTTTATATATCACTGTCCCTCCGAAGGGTGTTGTTTATATATCCCTGTCCCAGCTCTGGGTGTGATTTATGTACCGCTGCCCCTGCTCTGGGTGCCTTTCTTATGTTATTGCCCTTCTCTGGCTGTGTATTATATGCCACTTTCCTTAATCTGGGTGTGGTTAATGTATCACTGCCCCTGCTCACTGAGTTTTATGTCTCAGTGCCCCTGTTTGTGTGTGGCTTATATACCACTGCTCCTGCTCTTTGTGTGGCTTATATTTCAATGCCCCACATCAGGATTTGGTTTATATGTCACTGACCCTGCCCTGGGTGTGGTTAATATATCACGGTCCCTTATCTGTGTGTGGATTTAATATCATTGCCCCTGCTCTGGGTATCGCTGCCCCTGCCCTGGGTGTGGTTTATATATCACTACCCCTGCCCTGGGTGTGGTTTATATATCTCTACCCTTGCCCTGGGTGTGGTTTATATATCACTACCCCTGCCCTGGGTGTGGTTTATATATCACTGCCTCTGCTCTGGGTGCGGATTATATTTCACTGACCCTGCTCTTGGTGTGTTTTATATATCATTGCCCCTGCCCTGGGTGTGGTTTGTATATCATTGCCCCTGATCTGGGTGTAGCTTTTATGTCATTGCCCTTGCTCTGTATGCTTTTTATATATCACTGCCCCTGCTCTGAGTGAGATTAATATATCACTGCCTGAGCTCTGGCTTTGGTTTATATGTTATTGCCCTGCTCTGGTTGTGGTTTATATGTCACTTTCCTTGATCTGCATATGGTTTATATATCACTGCATCTGCTCGGTCCGGTTTATATATCAGTGCCCCTGTTCTGGGTGTGGCTTATATACCACTGCTCCTGTTCTGTGTTTGGCTTATATTTCACTGCCACTGTTCTGGGTGTGGTTTATATATCACTGACACTGCTCTGGGTGCGGTATATCTATCACTGACAATGCCCTTGGTGTCGTTTATATATCACTGCGCTGCCCTGAGCGTGGTTTATGTATCATAGCCTTGATCTGGGTGTGGTTTATATTTCATTCCCGCTGCGCTGGGTGTAGTTTATATTTCACTGTCCCTGCTGTGGGTGTGGTTTATATATCACTGCCCCTGCCCTGGGTGTGGTTTATACATCACTGATCTCTCCTCAGTGTGTGGTTTGCATATCAGTGCCCCTGCTCTGGGTGCAGTTTATATATCAGGGCCCTAGCTCTGGGTGTGGTTTATATATCACTGCCCCTGCTCTGGGTGTGGTTTATACATCACTGCCCCTGTTCTGGGTGCAGTTTATATATAACTGTCCCTCCGAAGGGTGTTGTTTATATATCAATCTCCCTGCTCTGGGTGTGGTTTATATATCACTGCCCCTGTTCTGGGTGCGATTTATATTTCATGGTTTTTCTTCTGGGTGCATTTTATATATCACTGCCCCCAGCTCTGGGTGTGGTTTATACATCACTGACCTCTCCTCAGTGTGTGGTTTGCAAATCGGTGCCCCTACTCTGGGTGCAGTTTATATATCAGGGCCCTAGATCTGGTTATGGTTTATATATCACTGCCCATGTTTTGGGTGCGGTATATATATCACAGCCACTGACCTGTGTGCGATTTATATAATACTGTCCCTCTGAAGGGTGTTGTTTATAAATCACTCTCCATGCTCTGGGTGTGGTTTCTGTATCACTACCCCTGCTCTGGGTGCGGTTTATATGTTATTGCCCTGCTCTGGGTGTGGTTTATACATCAATGCTCCTGCTCTGTGTGTGGCCTTTATATCATGGCTCCTGCTCTAGT